>JAODKM010000044.1:4624887-4645940 GCA_026780845.1 Petrocephalus sullivani | reverse complement strand
AAACACTAGCAGGGGTGATGCTAGGCTTGTTTTGAGGGGGTTTCACCCACTCCCCCAAATAAAGTCACACTAATTAGTTTAAATAATATGTTCTCATTCATTTTGATTCAGGCCCCCCAGTAAAGGCTTAGCCCTCCTTTTCTTAAATCGCTAGTGACACTCCCGAGCATCAGTTTAGTCTGGTGAAACTGTATAAGAACTGTATAAGAACTGTATAACTGTAAAACTGTATTAGTGCCCACTTTTGGCACCAGTTTGGTGAATCCCGGGAGGAAGGCAGCAGGACAGGCATCACTATAAACAAGATCTATTTGTTACGTGGCTTCAGTGGCACGATGGTCATATTGGCTGCAGGACCAATTACAGGCACTGTGCTAGGAGAAGCAGACCACAAAATATAATCCTATCAGATAAGCATGATACCATGTGACCAATACAGATAAACTGACCTATCAGAGTCAGGAATGTAAAAGCAGGGCCTGTGCAAAACTGCAGGAGAGATAAGATACACAATGAATGATCAATAACTTAAAACATGAAAGGTTTATGAAACAGGAAGCTCACTTCACTTCTCTAATACTCTGAATCACTTTATGGGCCTCTAGAAACACACCTGTCACTTATTTGACAAGAGTCTGTCCACGTTAATGTGTCCAGGCGTCACCTAGACTGCCAGACAATCAGTGTTAAAAAGTGATCCAAAGTTTAAATAAACAGGGATTCGTGTCAAGTGCGGTATAAACGCAGGCGCTCCGTGACAAGCGCATCAGGATAGCTGGAAGCCTGTCGTTTATAGCAAAGGCACGCAACGGGAGCAAAGCGACCACCTTCCATTCTCCCTGAAACTAAAGATGTCACATAATGCTGTGTACAGTGGCACAAACATTGGGAGGAAGGCGATGGAGACGCGAGGAAGACCAGCAGAACGGGTCAGGTAAACACTGCGAGTGTGGCTTTGACGAGCAAGCACCAGGTCGCACACGTTCTGGTTTTAATATTATATAATATTTACCATGCTATAGGATTTAAGAAACACATGGTATTCTTCAGTCTGAAATTTTCACGGGTAGTTAAAAATTACTTTAAGCTGACTGGTTAATTTGCGAAGTTTAGTTTCAAATGTATAGTTTTGAGATCGATCAATCAAGGCGAGACAATAAATAGCAGAATAAACACGGTTATTTCACTGTATGAGACCCGCGATTTCTGCCAAAGCGAACAGCGGTATCACCAGCCAGTGGCTATACGACAATAACAGTCTTTAATAATAAAATACATGCATCCTTTGGTTTTAGATGGCACGGGAATTAAAGTATTAAATATCTGCATCGTTCCTTGCCTAAGGAAGTTTGCATTAGATAGTACGATTTCAGAGTGAATGACAAAAACCTCGACGTCGTCGGTAATAATCAGAGGTCGTATTCGAAATATAAAATTCTAAAACTCACCGACGACCCCCGCCCCGTTACTCTCCTCCGGCTTGGCGCCCGGTCCGCTCCTATCCCTGGCCAAAGTCTGGGCGCTGCTCGAACATCCCATCCCGACTCGGGATACGTGGGGAAAAAAATCAAAACGAACAATTAATAGTCCGAGGTGTTTACTGAAGGTCATAAATGCCGATACGTGCTGCGGCATGCAGGTCAGAGTGCCCGTTTGCTGGGGCCGCTGGACGCCCGCATTTCGCCAAACGCGTCTTTACGCACGGCCGGAGCGCCCCGGTCTGCGGCGTGCGTGAGGGACCCTCTGCTGATGTTCATGCTGATGTTGGTGCTGAGGAGGACCAGCCCGGGAGCATGCGTGTGGGAGCCAGCCCCTCACACTTTGGTGTGTCACACAGCACGCGTGCGGGATCCGAGCCAACCTTTTTAAAATGTTAATCACAGTTTCAAACATGGCAGAGATCGCCGTGCAGCGCCGCTTTCGCATGAGAGACAGCACCGGTCGTTTGGAAGTTAGACAACCTCCAAGATACGAGTCCTTGTCCTGCGTCATAGTGTCGTGGCTACTTCTGGTGCACTAAGACTTGGGACAGTAATTTCCTCTGGATAAAAATAAGGCCATTTAACCTTGGTACCTTTGTGCAGTTTTTAGTCCCACAGTGCTGCGTACAGGTTGCTTTAAAAACCTTTTTGGGTTGTGCCCACTTATCTGTCATTTATCAAAACTTATGTATATGGTTATATAAATGGTTATTTATCATATGTATATGGTTATATAAAGCATTTCTAGATCTCTGTACGCTATCGTTTTCTGCACAGTCTAGAAATAAGTCAACTTTGCATTCACTGCATGACATACATGATAAATTAATCTTATCTCATGTGATTTAACTGGAAATGGACGCGCTAGCGCTGGAAAGAGCGCCACCTGCAGGATGGTATTACATAAGCAATAGGCTTACTGGGGTCGTGGTGAATAAGGACGTGAAATCACCATCATCATTTTCTTCATCTTCTGGTGGTCCTGGAGGGACATAGAAACAGGAAATGATGGTGACTTTCCAAACAAATACGAGAGGAGAAGTCTATTTGACTTTTATTGCCGTTTCTTTTGCAAATAGTAGCCCAGCAGTCCTTACCTTCGCGGTTTTTTATTATTATTTAATTTTCACTTAGTTGCCGCTCTCCTGGAAATTGTCCCTTTAAATCTCGGCTCGCGACGATGACGCCCCCGGGATAGAAGACTAATAACTAGTTTGCACAGTTTGCAGAACATCTGCAGCACGGAATGTCACTGCAGCGTCGATGCAGTCTAACACCCGCTGGCCGCTGTCATGTCATCTGGTGTCCGGTCTGGCAGCTGCATGGTCCGGACACCCCCACCCCCCCAACCTCCAACCCCCCAAGCTGACGTGCTGTCTCTGTCACGCAGAAAAAGTCTCCGGAGTCCATCAACTCCAGGCTCCAGCTGGTGATGAAGAGCGGCAGATACGTACAGGGATACAGGGCAAAGCCAAGCTGGTCATCCTCGCCAACGACTGCCCGGCAGTCAGGGAGCTGCATCCCGAAGTGCCCGAAGTGGGGAAAGTGACCAGATCACGGTAAGGGTGGAGGAACACGGCCAAGGGATCATTCTGGGATCATCATACCTGCCACTTTAGGGTATTAGCTCGTAATTTTGGTTGGATGTGCTTGCGATGGGTGTAACAGCTTCTGGTCTATCCTATACTTTAAATTGGTACAGGGTTATTAGTCTTCTTCAGCACCAAACCCCTGATGTGTCACTAAGCAGGAGAACTGAGCTGACGGTTTTCTGTCATCCTCTTAGGAAATCAGAAATTGAGTACTGTGCCATGTTGGAACTCGCCACCGGTGGTACGCGAGTTCCCTCTACTGGTACGCAGAGGTATAACTATTTAAACGTCGAGCATAACGGTGGTATGCGGAAAGAACAATATTTTCCGACGTTGCAAGGCCGTCTAAAATGTTTGAGAACCACTGCTGTGCAACTTCTGCATTTCATATTTCTGACAGTATTGTATCGGTGTCCTGGTTATACCACCGACGTATCTGAGAGATTGCTGTTGTGAATCTTTCCCGTTAAATCTATCAGTGTTCTCAGGAGGGCTGGAAAATTGTGACACAGTAAATGGAGGTATATATATACCTCTGTATTTGCGGCCTCCTGCATGCCCTCTGCGTTTTTTGCCATGTGTGAAGCTGCCACGCTCGCCCCTGCAGGTGACCCTGACATCATCAGGAGCATCCTTTGCCAGAGCAACAACCAGGGCAGAAGTAACAGCCCCTATTCCTGATCGTGCAAATACATTTGCTGGTTATTGTACCCTGTGTGTGTAACTGATCTTCTTTTACAATGTTATATTCTACAGCTGTGGGTCTAAACGTAGCGTGATATGATGACGCGATTGTTACCTCACTTTCTAATAAACAGATGACAGTCATGTGAGCTAACCTGTCCTGTTTTAAGACTCTTTCCTTGGGTAGGTAGGCGTACTGCAGGGTGTGATGATCCAGCCCGGTGCCCCGCCTGACAGCTTTTAAACATCAGACATTGAGAAGATGCTGTATTTGAGGCCAGCCGCCTTAGAGAGAGCTCTTCTCTCCTCCATAATCAAAGTAAATAGCAGATGGTGTTTTGTTGAGTGTATCCTCCAGGGAGTACTGTGGTGTTTCTAAGGGTTAACTCTGGTGGACTCATGCCTCTCTTCGTCCCGCAAGCAATGAAGCCAGAGGGTCAACATTCTTCATTGCACATTAGTCAATAACATCTGAACGAAACCATGCATAAATCTAATCAAACAAGAAAGGGAAATAACATTCATGTTATCCTATGAGATGCAGATCTCAATCAAAAGTCATCAACGTATCTAACATACCAAAACATGACCTTGAACATTAGCTGTAAGAACCTGTGGGCAGCTGTGCAGGATACTGTACTGCTTCTGCAGACCAGCCACAAGGTTCTAGCTGTTATGTGAAGCAGCTCTCAAGATGTGCTCAGGCCACAGGCAGGAGCCCCAGAATTAAAGTCCTGGAGAAGGTGTACACCTGTCATCTAATCGGCTGGTTAACTAGCAAAGCTTTCAGCTCAGTAGCTGCTGCACCTGCTGAAACAGTACGCTGCACGTGTGTGAAACCGTGAACCCGAGTGGGTGATGCCAATTTTTTTACGTAAATATTTCTTTAGTGGAATATTGTTTGGAGTATAAGAGTTACTGGCAAAATACACGCTGGAAATTACGCAGCTAGAATTTAGAAGAATAGACAATTCTGCCCTCTATCAGCAACTTTACATTTTAATTATTGGATGCTTAAATCCAAAGTGCTCAAGAGCGAAAGCAGGATGAGATGGTCACTAGTGTAATTGGGGGTTAGGGGCCGTGTTCAGCAGCGGTGTCAATTTCAGGTCCAGAAAGTAAAAATCCAGACCAGGATTTTGTTTCAACCAATCAGTTGCACATAAAGAGTCACAGTCACAGAGTGCTCAACTAGCTGGTTGAAACAAAATGGTCTGGATTTTTACTTTCTGGGCCTGAAATTGACACCTCTGGTGTTCAGCGGCCCAGTGGTGAGGTTAGTCTGCTAAGTTTGTGGTGCTATACTAAACGGCATTCTCCTAACCCTTTGAGCCGCACACCAACCCCCCCAGAGAGATTGTCACAACGTTCTAGAGAAGGAAGGTCTTGCACCGTCAATGTCTAGATTATAGGCTCAGCACAATTCCGGTACCCCACTCTGCCCCACAGGCTTTGTATTGCCAATAGAAAGAAGTTTCTCCCTGTAGGGGTGAGACGTTTCTGAAAACAACGGAAATCCTCCCTTTCAAGGTGCACACAGTAGTTTCCTTTGGGTGACTGTTTAACGGTCTGTGAGGTACTAGGGCATAGATCCTGCCCCTGGTCTGAAACCATGTCTCGTGGTGCAATTTCCTTCCCAGATACCTTCTTATAATAAGCAGACTGGGCAGAGACAGGTGCCATGTTTTTCTTGCGCAGATGTTTTTAAGAACAATGTTTATGAACCCATTTCAGGGAAAGAATGTAGAAGATGCCTCATATTTCTGTGGCTTGGCAATTCACAATAACGTACAAAGAGCACCGAGACCTTATCAAGACCTTGTAATCGGTTTGTAGACAGCTGGGACACTGGATGTATGGCAGCTCAAGAGGGACTAAAAGCACGGAAAGCAATGAAAACCTAGTCATATAAATGCTAATGTACTGTATTAGAAGAAAGTCCGTCTTTCCCTGTATCTCTCTTCCGGTTTATAACTCTGCTGTTTCCCAGCCATGTTGCGGCTTGTCCTGGCATGTTCTGCCAGCAATGCTTCTCAGACAGGTCTGAGTACTCATAGACAGGAGAATTTAAGCCATCTAAAACCTGCACCTGAATTACTGACTTTCAATGATCCATCTAAAACAGGATTCTGTATCTTCTTTCATACACGTCCAACAGCAACAGCATTTCCCCAGCTGCGATGTTTGTAGGACACATAGGTTGATGTCAATTTTACACTGTAGACAAACACAATAAAAACTACATACAAAACACCAGAAGTAAACCATACTTAAATACACCTAAAATACACAAAATATGTTCCTAAACACACAAAAATAATGTGAATCCCAGTATATTCTCAGACACACACACACACACACACGCACTCTCTTACACACAAACATCAGATTCCTGGACATGTGTTTAGCGATAATTATCTGCCACTCTAACGAACTTCGAGGCAAACAGCAGCAGCTGTCACAAGACGGGAACAAAAACAAGGGACACAGTTTGCTTTAAAGTCTCTACTTTTAAAAATGTACCGTGAGCCCAGTCTCCAGAGAACTGCTGATCACCATGGGAGATCTGCAGCGTCTGCTCAGTCCGAGGCCTGCCTGCCCCCCCCCCCACCCCATGTGCGTTTCATCTTGCTCCATCAGCCGTAGTTAACTCGTCAAATATAAAACACACCGATCAGCTTTTCAATATCTATGGCTTCCATTACAGCTCCCATAACATCAGTTATAATCTAAAAATAACTTCATAAAACATCCTAAACCCGAGCAGAATAAATTAAAATGATTATGGGGTGTAACGTTAAAAGTCTGCATCCAGCGTGAATTCACAGTCCATAGTGTTTGACATCACGCCCAGTCTCTGGTACTCCGCAACCCGCTTTTCGAAGAAGTTGGTTTTCCCTTCCAGCGAGATGGACTCCATGAAGTCGAAGGGGTTTTCAGCATGGAACACCTGGAAAAAGGAGATCAACCACTGAGCACCACAACACTACGGGAGAGTGGCGCCATCGGACCGAGGGCAAAGCTCACTGACTTTGGACAATTTGAGGTCTGTGAGTAGGCGGTCGGCGACGAACTCAATGTACTGCTTCATCAGCGAACAGTTCATACCGATCAGCTTTACTGGGAGAGCCTCCGTCAGGAACTCCTGAAAGAGACGGGTGACATTTACATTTCATTTAATTACTGGATACTTTCATCCAAAGCGACATTCGGCTGCAGTAACAAAGCCTTTTCATTCAGTGACTCAGTCCAGGCAGTGCCAATGACTTGTGTCACGCCAAGCCGGGGTCCCACCAGAGGGTAGGTCTGGACCGTTACAATGGCAGCTGTTCAGCGCTTTCCTGACCTGCTCTATCTTGACGGCTTCGCAGATGATATCTCTCACTCGATCTTCTGACGGTTTCTTCTGCAGGTAGCTGTACAGGAGGCACGCGAAGTTGCAGTGCAGCCCCTGGAGAAACAGGAGGAGGTATATTATACTGACTTAATTAGAAGAGGGTTTTATGAGAAAGCAGAGTCGGCCAGTCCCTGGAGCAGTAGGGGTTGAGGCCTTTGCTCGAGGGCCCAACAGGGACTTCAATATGATAACCCTTAGGACTTGACCCGGTGATGTTCCATTCAATGTCCTAACTTGCTGAGCCACACACAGGTCACAATGTGGACACGATGAGAAGATGCTCCCAGGCGCCACTCTGTGACTGACTCTTTATGCGCAACTGATTGGTTGAAACAAAATCCTGGTCTGGATTTTTACGTTCTGGACCTGAAATTGACACCTCTACTGAACACAGCCTGGCTCACCTCGTCCCGGCTGATGAGCTCGTTGGAGTACGTGAGCCCCGGCATGAGGCCTCTCTTCTTCAGCCAGTAGATGGCCGCAAAGGAGCCAGAGAAGAAGACGCCCTCGACCGCAGCAAAAGCTACGATCCGCTCTCCTGTGGTGAGGAGAACGTGGGTGAGCACCGGCGGGCCGCTGAATGGAGCGGAATGTGCTGAGAGGGTGGGGAACGGTAAAGCGGACCGAAGGTGGACTTGGAGTCGGACACCCACTGCAGCGCCCAATCGGCCTTCCTCTTCACACAGGGCATGGTGTGGATGGCGTTAAACAGGAAATCTCTGGGGGGGGCACAAAGTGGTCAGGCTCAATTCTACATGAGGAGGAGTATGAATTAAAGCCCTCATTTGCAACTTCTGCAGGACACCAGGAATGAGCAATTATCTGTGGCCAGTTCAACCACTAAATAGGTATGTTCTAGTGATTACAAAGGGTCATCACCATTGACATACTGTTATCCAGAGAGCTACACAAATCACATGATTCCCATTGACTTGGCTGAAAGAAACATCAGATCAACCTGGGACATGACCCAGGCATTCTGCAGTCATGGGTGCAGTCCTTTAAGCCCTACGGTAACCTCAGAGCAGAGACAGAGAGAAGCAGTGTGGGTCACCAACCTCTCCTTCAGGTCTCTGATGTAGGTGTTTATCAACATGCTGTACATTTCTGAATGCACATTCTCGATGAGGATCTGGAAACCGTAGAAAGATCGCGCCTCTGGGATCTGTACCTCCTGACTGAACCGCTGTACCTAAGAAGGAGGAGGGTAAGGAGGAAGGGGAGGCGAACATAGGGGTCACTGTGACATGGCAAAGGCTGTTTGGTTTGGCAGCAGGGACAAACAACTTCTTGCATCCCTAACCTCACTTCCCAATCGATATATTCTGACCAGTTTAGTCAGTACTTGCCTCCAGCTGCTAAAACACGGCCGAGCATCTCTCCACCAGCTGCTACAGACCCCACACTTACCAGGTTTTCATTGACAATGCCATCGCTGGCCGCAAAGAACGCCAAGACGTGGGATATGAAGTGTTTCTCGTCAGACTTTAGCCGGTCCCAGTGCGCCAGGTCCTTGGACAGGTCCACCTGTGCAGAGCGGGAGGACAGTGCTGGCCTCAGTCAGGTGACAAGAAGATAGCTTCAACATGCACCAGCTTCTGGAAAATGCACATGGTAGGAGCTCAAAGGTTAACCGGTTATCGGTATCGGCCAAAATTTCCACATTAGTGCACCGCTAAACAACAGATAAACAATGTTAACCAGCCTACACATCACGGAGTTCAATACTAGACAGACCGTGTTAAAGATTAAAAGCAGGGCATTAGAATCCAGGGAATTAATCTTGAAGGAAACAAAAGACCTCTTCCACGGTCCAGAAGGAGGCCTGAGCTTGCTTGTACATCTTCCAGATGTCCGGGTACTGAATGGGGAAGATGACGAAGCGCCGAGGGTTACTCCTCAACAGCGGCTCATCTTCTGCCTCAGCGTTCCCCTGGAAACCGTTCTGTGACATCATAAGCAGCCTTCAGCCAACGTGTCTGATGCCTCTGTATCCCCACAGAGTGGTCTACTTGACAAATTTACCCACAAAACTCAACCACTACGTTGAACCCCCCTGGTTAAGTGAATAAATGCATGACTTTTTAAAAAAATTAAAAGGGCACATCATATAACAAAATGCTGGCGACCGCAGTACACATGAAATGTTTCTTGTACATAAAATGACAGAGATTTTGCCCCAGTGAAAGAACATTGGAAAATTAACATTTAACACGATTTTGAGAAGATATATTTTAAAATGAGAAATCAGGGTACATCATTTTTAACTAAAATTTAAGAATAGCGGAATATACCTTTAGAGTTTAAACTTAAAACCAAGACAGGTGTAATACCGTTTGTAGACTAGTTATACAAATATATATATGTGAAGGAGCATATATACACACACACACATACATACATACATACATACATACATACATACATACATATACACACACACACATACATACATACATACATACATACATACATAGATACAAGATCACTTGTAAATCCCATATATACGCGCGTTCATTCTCTCCCTTGCCTGTGACAGATGCTTTCGCTGTTCTGTATTGTGCCCGAATGTATGCTAATGCTAACGCTAACGCTAACGCTAACGCGGAGCCGGCGGGGTACCGTCCGGACGGGGCGCAGTGCTCCCAAAACGCCCGCGCCCCCCTCCCTAAAGCGGAACCCCACACCCGAGCGAGCGACTCCGTCCCCGGTTTTCACCTGAGGCTGCGGTGCTACGCTCTGGGGATCCATGACGAGAGCGGAGGACAGCGACTCCGGCCGGCGCCGAACCCCACTGCCATCTGCGCCCCGCTTCCGGAGGGGCGACTCGGGCGAGCTTTAAGTCGATTTAAATGTACGCATGCCTGTTGAAAGACACGTGCGAGCACGCATGCGCAAAAAATGTTACGCAAGTGAGGTACGCATGCGTACGTAAATGCACGTAAGGCGCCCGTTCGAATAAGGTCCGCAATGGCGTGCACGTACGTTAAGTGCGTTAACGGACGCAAAGAAAAAAAGACATGACAGATACATGTCTGCGGCGAAGGGGATGGCTTAGCTTGAAACGTAGTGCAAGTCCAAATTCGATGTGGAGCCCTAGGCAAGCGTCAGCGGCGACCACCCTGCCCCGCTGTGTGGCTGTTCCGTGCTAGCACGGCAGGGGGCGTGCGTGAGGGAAAACGCGGGGAACCGGAGCGGGACTGGAGGTGCGAACAAATACTTAGAACGTGTAATTATTAGAATTATAAAAAAAAATAGACGTGTACGGTCCAAAATTTTGCTAGACTTTGATAAACTGTGTGCAGGCAAACAGACATCCTTCCCATTGAGATGCAAAGTAGTGGGATGCGTTTGTGGACGGCGGGGGGAATGAGAACAAGCATCAGCCCGAGGGAGGCCCGCTCATAACGCTTCTGAATACCACCAAGAGCATGTAGGGAGCGAAGAAAGGGAAATGGCTAATGGGAGACCGGAATAGTTGAAAATAACAGTGCAAGTCGGTTAACAGTCTTCTAAAATTTGTAACCTTAGGATAGAGATTTACTTATAGGACAATGCGTATCCTTGGTTAAACTGACTTACTGTGAATATTTGCACATATTTAGCTGATGTTTTTGTCCAAAGACACCTATAAATGAGCAAAATACCCCATAACAAATGTGCTGTGTAGGAGCTGACCAGGCGTAAGTGTAGCTAGGCGTAGCTTCCTGTGAATGCCCACTTACAAATATAAGCAGCACTGGAGCAAAAGCGACACATTGTCCTACAAAGCTAGACCTTAAGGGACCATTCGGTGAACAGAAGTGCAACATAAGAACATTCAGGGAATGTGAAGAGGAATCGGGCTAGTAGAGGAATTGGTTGAGGAGAAAATGGGTCTTGAGGCATTTCTTGAAAGTGGAAAGGTAGGCTGATGAGCAGATGTGGTTCAGCAATTCTTTCCACCAACAGAGAACCACACAAACACCTGGAGTGAGACTTCTCCTGTAGAAGGCTTTCCAAACAGTGCTGGTTTGCCCACCATTGATTTTCCAGTATATTGAGAAAGACATCAAATATTTTGCATTGTCAAGTTTATTTTTAAATTCCCTACTCCCCCTATACAAGAAAAACAGACTTTTCACAAAGGCAGCAGTGAACGTTGAGTGAGATTAAGTATTTCTTTTTAGGGTGGGGAAACTTAAACCATAATCACAGTGAAATGTTATTTTAAAGATGTCTGCTGTCGTCTTTGGCTGGGGTTCATCCTATAGGGCAAAACGAAGGGGAAGAGTAAGCTGGCTGTGGGCTTCAACTTTACACACTCGATGGAGGAATGTACATTTCGTCAGAAATAAAACAACGCAAAATAAGAGTTACCGTCAGGGATATGACAGCATTTCAAATATCATAAAATAGTATAGACAAATAAAAAATAATTCTACAAAAATGGAACTAGTAATATTACACAACCGTAGAGAAGGCGCTCGTTAACTTCTACACAAATCCGAAGTTCTTTGTCTTGATGGCCAGGAGCAGTTTCTGCTTCAGGATCTGTTTGGAAGAGTACAGCGGCACGTAGAGGCGCGAGATGCACGTGTTGGCGGTGGGCAGGTGCTGGTCGTCAGGAGGCCGGATGGTTATGGAGGGCATCGGCTGAAATCCTTCCTCACTGGCCGGCAGGGACGGACTGGAAGTCCAGAAGTACACCTAAAGGGTGGTGAGGGGGATAATGACACACTGCCCCTGGTCTACACAACCTGAAATCGGGGAAAAGGGTTTCCGTGTGATGTGTTGAAACCCAGGAGGAGGAACCCATACCAGGTCTTGTCTCTCCGTCATGCTCATCTTCTCCACAATGGACCAGAACCAACGTTTAAACTGGAGAAGCTTCTCTGCGTTTTCTCCTGGGGAGATTGAGAGGACGTCGCCATGTTAACAGCGATGCTCTGAGAGGTAGGCCCTAGGATCTCGGCCGGAAGCCGTGCCAATGCCGCACCTGACTCGTCATTAAAGGAGGTGAAGCTGATCAGCATCTGCACGTTGACTTCTCCACAGCCGTTCACGAGGAGCCTGAAGTCCTCGGCTGTGAGATCCTCCAGGGCGTTCTTGGGCAGCACGTCCAGCAGGCCCTTCCGCATCGCCTGTGACCCAGACCAGAGCGACAGTATTTTACTAACCAGGCCCACAGACCTCACACCCAGACGTGCCAGGCCAGCCCCGGAGGGCCGTACTCACATGCAGCGGCTGCTCAGCCACCACCAGCATCCGGTGCTCTGCGTACTTCCTTACATATTCGTACACATTCTGTGGCGTCACCGGCACGTTTACGCCACCGGACAGGAGCTCCACCTGAAACAACGCGTCAGTCCATCAGGCTCGCCTCAGGAGCACACAAACCACATCATCCTAACAAAGGCCTGCAGGCCCCAGGCGCCCTCACACAGCGAGGCCGCGTACCTGGCCAGACCCCTCCTCCTTGCAGAGGTCGATGGCGAAGGCCAGGTCCATGGCAGCAAACACTGCCTGCGCCTCCCCCGTCTGAGAGTGCAGAATGAGCTGCCGTAAGCTCTCGTACATCACCGGGTCAAAGAAGGCGAAGTCGTGCCAGTTCACCTGTTCAGAGAGTCGATGTCAGCGATGCTGTCACGCCCCCCGCTTTCCCGAGCAGCTCCCAGCCCATGCCCCACCCACTTACAGAGCAATGCCCCACCCACTTACAGAGCAGCTCCTGCCCCCCCGCAGGCACCGCCCACCTTCAGAGCAGCCACCTGCTACAACCATATTCCTCAGCATTCCTTCCCCCCGGACCCACCCACCTTTCCCCAGAGCCCCTCCCTCCCGCCCCATGCCCCTCCCATCACCCGCCTTTCCTCAGAGCCCCTCCCTCCTGCCCCATGCCCCTCCCATCACTCGCCTTTCCTCACAGCCCCTCCCACCCTGCCTACCTTTCTCCCCAGCAGCACTTTGATCACATGTCTGTTAAGGGTTATTGGACACAGTTCATTCTGCAGGAGGCACAAGCCAAGTATTCTGGGGAAAGAAAAAAAAAATTAAATACAAAATCCACCTTACCGCAGCCATACAAAAACACTCTTCCACCGGTGCCAGCAAACCCTGGAGCGGCCGTACCTTCCGATGTTGCGGAAGCAGTTGAGCCGGGCCTCCGTGTTCTTGCCGGGCCTGGGGGAGTAGAAGCCCCTCTTGCCGGGCTGGTAGAAGAGCGGAGTGTTGTCATCGCTGTCGTCGGCGTCGTCCAGCTCCATGTCCACCACACTGCGGCTGGATCCGTGCAGCTTGCGGTTGTCCTGCGGCTGAGAGCCGACCAGAAGGTGAGCAGACAAATGGACAGGAGAATGTCCCACTATGCGAGTCACGCCAGAGTGACTCCTACCTGGGCCTTGTCTGACGTGTCCAGCAGGCCGAGGTCCAGAATGCTGTCCGCCCCATTTTCCCTGCAACAGAGGAGACCGTGAGCGGGCGCACTACAGTCAGAAGGCCAGGCAAGGGGGAAGACGGGGCTGGGGGCCATACCGTCCATGTGCAATGATGAGCTCCATGGCTTCCTCCACCCGTGCCCTCAGAGAGTCCTCGCTGGCCAGGAGCAGCAGCAGCTGGGCTGGAGAAAGTTCAAGTAGCATCCCTGTGATCTTACTGGCGAAAGCCTGCAGGACAGGAGTGGAGGTCAGTGTGTGAGAACAGCCAGGCTCGAGAGACTCCAAATGTGCAGGAGGACCCAGATCCAGATCCTCTCAGGCCATAAGTACCGGCTGCATGGCGTGGACCCGGGGGTACAGCCTCTCCCCCAGAGCCTGCCTGTGGGCTGGCAGTGGGTCGGGCTCGTCGCTGGGATTCCCCTCTGAGGCTGGCCTGAAGGGCCTCGTGTCAACCGACAGCTGCCTCCGCGAGTCCCTGAAGGAGAGAGCGTCACATCGGAGTGTCTTCACGCGGAGGGAAACGGCAAAAACGTGGCGTACGATATGCCGGCGGGCGGCACCCTCACCGGTCCCGGTCCCGGCGGGACCCGGCCCTCAGCCCACCGCTGCGGCGCTCCCTCTCCCGGTCCCGGTTGCGGAGCCTCTGCATCAGATCTGAGGCGACAGAAGCGGCTTACACGCGGCTCGGCCCACACGCACCCACACCCCACATGCAGACGAGCGAAGGAGCTTGACGCACTGCTGGCCTGCATGCCCTTGCTGACACTCTGCACACAGTCCAGGCTGGGCAGCTTCTCGCTGGACAGGACGGCCTGGGCCACGGCCGTGTAGAAGCTCCTGGCCACACCGCTGCCCTCGCCGGGCTCGTCCTTGAAGGTGACCTTGACGCGGTGCACGGCCATGGGCGTGGCGGCACAGCGCCGGCCGAAGTGTGCGTTCAGCTGCCGCATGGTCTGCTGGATGAGCTGCTCGCGGTCCCGGTCCACCTCCAGCGCCAGGTCACGGGACTGTTGGTTGCGCAGTTTCTCCATCTCCCGGCGGAACTTTGACTCCTTGACCTCGAAGCCGCCTAGCTCTGTGAGGATCTGCAGGGAGAAGTGCTTTCACAGGGCGGCCGGGCTGGACACAAGGCTCTCCGCCAACCACCGAGGAAGATGAGAAGCCACGCTTCCTCTACTCACCGAACCGGGCTCTGCACCCACGTCTTCCATGAAGACGCGTCCAAAGAGCTCCAGGGACAGACGCCAGCGGCCTAGCAGCATGTCGTGGGAGATGACCATCCCCATGAAGCTGCAGCGCGGCCTGCGACGGGGGAGAAGTGGGGGGGTAGCAGTTAGAGTAGCACGATCAGAAGGGAAGGACCAGCTTTCTCAGCAAAGGCGAGGGGCCAGCATACCTGAAAGAGGTGAGAGGCGGGCCCTCACTCTCCGTCAGGCCGATTTCCGCGAGCAGGCTGCTCTTCAGCTGGGCCGCCAGGTCGTGGGCGGACGGGCCCGGCTTGGGGGGCGCCATGTGGTCCTCGGGGGGGGCCTGCTGCTCGCCGGCCCTCTGCCGAGCCTGCATGCTCATCACGTTCCTCATGTTGGCCGAGTACGACATCTTCGTGGGCAGGACCTGCGGAAGAGCCGCGGGGAGTGGTGCTGAGCCGTCAGCATTTAGCTGCATTTCAGCTCCATGGCTACCGGCAGGAGGTGCAGTGGAAGTCTGCAGGGTGAGCACAGCGACACAAAAGCTAACGGCAGCACCGTCCCGCGAAGGCCAATGGGCGCCGCGGTATTCAGCGCTTACCTCCAGGCAGCTGCGGTCTAGGCTTGTGTCCACCAGGCCTTTGCTGGTGCTGTATGTGGATGAGTAGAGGCCCTGACTTGGCCTCCCAAACAGGTCCTCCTTCCTGGCGTTTGGCTGCAAGAACACCGGTTAGGACCGTTCAGGGCACCATTTCACTTACTCTGCTGTAATCTGGATGAGATCATTGGGGGGCAGGATCAGGAGGCTGGATGCTCACCTGTAATAGGTGGGGCTGGTCGGCCAATGGGATGGCCTCTGCTAGCGGCACCTCAAACGGATTTGGGGGGATGCAGCCCAGGAAGGTCATGGAGTCAGAGCGGCGGAAGAAGGGATGGTTCTGACCCGTTTCTGCAGACAGGGGGTCATCATCCTTTTCATGGATGGTGGAACCTGTGAAGATGGAGGGTCAGAGCCAGGACTGCAGGCTCCAGGCTTAATGTTTAGAGGATGACTGCCGCGGTGGCCACTCACTCTGATTGGTGTCCTCGTCGTTCTCGTGCTCAGAGTCCTCATTGTCCAGACCCAGTTCCAGGATCTCACGGGTCCTGAGAGAAAAGGCAAAATCAGCACCGTGCACTAGAACCACACTGGAAGGTGCGGCTTGTGCATAAAAAGTGCTTGCTTGGGTCTCACCTCTTCCTGTCCAGCTGTGAGGTGTCCAGGGTGGTCTGCTGGTTCATGGCCTTAATCCAGTAGATGAGGGCCTGGAAGACGTAGGCGACGTGCTTGAGCGAGCAGACGTCCAGGACGGGCAGCACGTCAGAGTGCTCGTCGTTGTGCGAGCGCATCAGGGACAGGGCGTAGTTCAGGAAGTCGCCCCTCGCTGACATCATGCCCTGGCGCGCACTCAGCAGAGAGGCGGTGCGTCTGCGACAGACAGGCACACGTTACATTTACATTGCCTTAGATGCTTTTGTACAAAAGTGACATGCCAGTGAGGAGAGTACAGGCTCAACCAGCGCTCCTGGAGCAGCTGGGCTCATGGGCATCACCCGATAACTCTGCCAACCAGGGGACATCAACCCACTGCCCTCTGCACCACTAACGTCCACCTGGCTTCCGCCCCGGGTCCCCTGCCTCACCTGCGGCCCTCCAGCGCCCGGATGCTGGCCTCCTCGCGAGCCGTTACACGTTCCCGCCGGCCGGCATGCTGTGAGGCATGCAGCGGGTGGCTGGGGTGTCCCGGGTCCCCGGCGGAGGCCAGCGCCGAACCGTAACGCAGCTGAGCTTCTGTCGAGTCCATTATGGACACCATCCAGTTCCAGGTGGGAATCAGTTTGTCCTCCACGTAGCTCTGCAAAGCGACATGTGTGGGTCACCGCGGGGCATCACGCATCCAGGCAGGACAGATGGAGCCAGCACGGAGCCAGCGTACCTGCAGATGGACGGCGTCTTGGAAGGTGAGCTTGACGGCGGCGGGGTACTGGGAGTAGACGAGCTGGTTGTACTTGGGGACGAGGCCCATGAGGTCCGAGATCTGCCGGATGACGATGCTGTAGGCCCTGGCCAGGCTGCTGGCCGACGTCAGGTAGCTGCTGGAGCTGCTAGCCTCCAGAGCGGCGGCGGCCGCCGCGCTCGTGCTGATGGCGCCGCTACGGCGCAGGTTGGACGGGTCGATGTAGATGAGGCCCGTGGAGCTCGCTGCGGGAACAGGACCGGCCAGTTAGTGACACCGGGGAGGAGCCACAGAGCCGGGACGCGGCAGGAGGGGGGAGGCGTCACCTGCGGGAGTGGAGGAGCCGGAGGGCGCGCTGGCGGCAGTGCGCTGGCTGGGGGCGTTACGCACGGCCCACTGCATGGAGCGCGGGGCCTGGGCGGCGCCGTTAGCGTGGGCCGCGCCCGTGGTGCGCTCCAGAGGCTCATCCACCAGGTAGGTCTCCTGGTCCACATCGTCGCTCTGGCTGCTGCTGCTGTCAGAGTCGCTGGAGTCATTGGACTGCGAGTCGTCCTCTGAGAAGAAGGCAGGAACACTGCTGGCACCTTCGGGGGGGAACGGGGGGTTCAGAACAGACAGCGTTCAGTGAGGGTGCCAGGTGCCCGAGACCTCGCTCCTCCCGTGGCCATGCAGCTGGACCGCAGAAACGCAGCTCACGCGCACACATGCATGCTGGGATGACAGGCTGTGCTTGGTAAGGAACCCCCCAGCCTGCAAAGGTCCATCATTAATGATGCAGTAAGACATGTTGTACTCTCTACGTGCACATGCAGGTTTCTTTGGGTGTCACGTACACCCTCCGTGACAGTCACGGTTTCGGGGTGAGGCATCAGGGGTAGCTGGTGCCCCCAGAGCATTTAAAAGGAGATTAGAGCCATGATCAAGGCCGTAATGGTAATACAATCACTGCCGACTGCTGGACTGAAACCCGCCTCCTTCTGGACTGAGGAACAGACTGCAAACTCGAGGGGCTACAACCCCCACCCGCATTAATCAGTGATGATGTTCGGCTGCTGAAGAGCACTGATAACAGTATGGCGAGTCAGAGCAGTGGGGGCACAGAGAGGGACCAGATACATGCTCTGTAAGGCAGAGCCCCCCCCCCCACAGCCATCCGGAGAGCCACACGAGGGAGGGAGATGTTCAGAGCCCGCGGATGTGCCGCGTGTCACCGGGAGGCAGGTACCTGCTTCAGAGCCGGCCGTGGCTGCCGTGACGACGCTCCGGCGCCCGCTGGCATTGTCCTGGTTGCTGTGGTTACTCTCGCTGTCGCTCTCGGTCTCGGCGGCTGCCAGCAGGTCCAGCTCCATGTCGCTGCCTGGGTGGCGGATGGGGGCAGGAGGCCGTGAGCGCGTGTCGGCGGTGAGCTCCCGGCACCCAAACGGCGCAGGCAGGCGGCGGCCCTCACCGTCCTCGTCGTGCTCGTCCTGCTGCCCCTCCACTTCCGCGTTCTCGTCGCCCTGCTCCTCCTGGTCGTCGTGGTGATCCTCCTCCCCGGCCACGCCTTCCACCACCTCCACCTGGCACAGGGGCACGGCATGACGGCACCGGTCGGCGGCGCGGGTCGGAGGGGGCCGAGCGAAACGGCCTCCACCCACCTCCTCCACGTCCGCGGAGACCATGTCGTCGTGCTCCTCGTCGCGGCCCCGCGCCGGCTGGGAGGGGCTGCTGCGCCGGGGCTGCGGGTTGCGGATCATGTAGGAGGACGCCGGCTGGCCAGAGCTGCGGCACAGACGGGCGTGAGCTGGCAGCGCCGCCCCCCGCATCGCGGCCCGCCGCGCGCCCCGGGCCGCCCCGTACCTGCTGGGCTGGTCCGGCGAGGGCCGCGGGGGCAGCGGCTCCACGGAGAAGAGCTCCTCGCTGCCCTGCACGGCATCAATGCTGGTGCTGGCCAGGGTGAAGGGCGCCGTGGGCCGGGCCACACCCATGCGCACCGGCACGATCAGCGACTCGGCCACGTTGCACAGCTCCTCCACGGCGTAGGGCAGCAGGGCCTGGAAGACGCGCCGGCACTTTCCGATCGGCTGGGGGATGAAGTTACTGATGGGGGCAGAGAGAGAGAGCGGGTGTCAGGGACACAGAGCCCCAACACGCCGGGGCCCCCCAGGCGGGAAAAAGGGGCTGTCTGAGCACCACGGGCAGAGGGACAGTGGCACCTACTTCTTTTTTTTAGACGAGGCCATTTCCACACTGAGGATGACGAAGACCCGTGCCACCGAGCGCAGGAACCGCATGGTGACGTCGACGGCCTCCTCCCTGCGGCCGGGGGTATATTTGTTCTGCAGCTCTTTCACCAAGGTCCCCAGCAGAGTGTCGATGAACTGCTTGAGGAGAGAGAGGGGTCAGCGGCAGAAGTGGGGGAGGGTGGGTGGGAGGGGGCAGGGGGAAGGGGACGGTACCCGGCTGAGCGTGATGTCCGGGGCGCACTTGACGATGAGACAGTGCGTGAAGCAGTCGAGCCGGATGGTGCCGCTCTGCTGGTTGAGGTAGACCTGCTCTTCGGGCAGGAGGTGGCCCACCCGGCTGCTGGCACTCAGCCTGGAGGGACAGGAGGGCGACGGCTTAGAGCCAGGACGCGGCACCTGGGTCGGGTCGGCGCCGCGGTACTCACGGGTCTTTGCTGTCCTGGGAGCCGAACAGCACCATGGAGCGCAGGGCGTTCCAGTCCTGCAGGACGCGCTCCAGGGCCAGCTGGGAGAAGCGAGGGGGCTCCAGGTCGTGGTCCGGCATGTCCGAGTCTGAACGGCACAGGGCCCGCGGGTCAGCGCCACCCCCCAGCCTTAGAACCTTAGAAGGCGATGCCCTGGCTGCCATTCTCCACCCCTCCCTACGCACCTTCAGCGCTGGCCGCCTTGCGGTTCCTGTCCTCCCGGATGCGCGGGGGCCGGTACTGGCAGTGTTCCACGCTCTGCCTGGCGACAGTCTGGACCAGGAACAGCAGGATGTGCTCCCCCCTGTGGCAGGGACCGGCACAGACATGAGCCCCACCCCCATGCCGCGTACGTGGAGCCTCAGAGCGGACGCGGCCCCTGTACTCGCCTGCTGTTGGGCATGGTGACCAGGTTGGTGGTGGTGAGCAGCCGATAGAGCAGGTCCAGCCGGGCCGACTTCTGTCCCGCGATCAGGGTCTTACACTTACACTTCTCCCAGCAGTCGCAGTAGGCAGTGGGGGACGTCCTCTTGAGCCTGGAAGGGAACCGGCCACTTTACAAAACACCCCAGCCTCATGTCCCTCAACCACCGCGCCACCCGGTGTTGGTGAAGTGAACTGACTTGCAGTCGTGTCCCTTGTGGCAGACCCTGGCACACTCGGTGCAGCAGCAGAGACTCTCTAGCAAGCCACATGTCCGGCACTCGAAAATATCCTGAGAGAGAGAGAGAGAGAGAGAGAGAACTCAGCCACCAGATAGAGTCACGAGGGCTGGGGCGTCACATGGCCTGATGAGCATACCTGGTTGATGTGCTCTGCCCCCGTCCAGGTGAAGCTGCATGTGTCATTGCAGCACAGGACATAGAGAGGAGAGTCATCCGGGTTGGTGCCAGGCGGGCAGATCATCTCCATGAACACGGAGTCTGCATCCTCCTTGTCACCTGGTCCGGGGTCACCTGCGGCACACAGAGCTGTGCAGTCAGACCTATGAAAGGAGAGGCCCCCTTGTGGACACTGCAGGGAGCCGGGCCTCTCACCTTTGGCTATCTTCTGTGCCGCTTCCAGAACAGTGATGGCAGCTGGATACGCCCTCCCACTGACAGCCAGCATGAAGGGGGTCATCCCACGGGCGTCCCTGTCAAAGCATCAGCGTGAGCACACGTGGCAGGCAAGCGCAGCTACGGGGAGCCCCTTCCCACGGCGGGGGCCCCTACTTGGCAGACAGCAGCTCGCGGAGGTACGGATGCAGCACCACGCTGTTGCACATCAGCTTCAGGATCAGGTGGGCGTTGCTCTTCCGGTCCTTGGAGTCCACCAGGGAGGGCTCGGAGGAAGGTCCTGCAAACGGACCGCGCGACGGAACAGCTCAGTTCATTGCTTTGCAGCAGCTACCCCAGGGGATTTGACAAGAGCGTGTGGCACTATTAGTGCACCGTTTATGCAAAGAGTGCATGAAGCGGGGATGAGGGAGAGAAAGAGGACAACGGAGGAAATGGAAACTCCTAAGTAAGGGGGGGGGGGGGGGGGGGAAAAAAAAAAACCTGGGGGGGCCGGACTTCCAACCCCCCCAAAAACCCCGTTTCTAACAATTAAAAAAAGGGGGGGGGCAA
>JAODKM010000044.1:4577453-4624787 GCA_026780845.1 Petrocephalus sullivani | reverse complement strand
GAGGAGGGGAGAATGAAGGGAGGGGGGGGATGGGGGAAAGGAGGGAGAAGACGAAATAAATAAAACCTCTGGGGGTCCGACTATCCAACCCCCCCAAAACACCGTATGCTACCATTATAGAACAGGGGTGGGCAAACTTATCCGCTGAGGGCTGGTGTGTATATAGGCATTTGGGATAGACTTTAGGTCAGCAGTTTAAAGCCAAGGGTGAGGGCTCTTCAGTGAATCAGTCCTCTAATTAGTAATCTAATTAGGGAGTTGCAGTGAAAACCTGCACACACAAAGGGCCATTCTGGATAAGATTGCCTACCCCCGATATAAAACGCAGAGAAAATTAACCTGCTTTAAAGTGGCAGTCAGAGTGTCCATCAGTGAGCCAGTGAAGGGGGCCTGCCGCCCCCCCCCCCCCAAAAAGGGTACCCTGGGCTCACCTGGTATGGTTGACGTACTTGGCCCCTGGCCGGTACTGGAAGTGGTGGTTGTGATCGACCCGACTGCCGGCGCCAGGATGAAATCGATGTCCCCGTCTACTAAGGATGAGATCAGGTCAGTGCCTTGCAGAATGGGCATGGGGCAGGGCCTTCGGGGAATGGCAGCTATACCCCACCTGGGTCCATGGGAGGGGGGTCAGGTACCCAGCTGGGCGGTGCGATGGGCGGGGACACTGGGTCCTGGTGCTCGCTGGAAGAGGGGCCTGACTCATGGCGGCCCAATCCTGCTGCTCGGAGGGACCGGCGCATCATCTCACGCAGCCGCAACCTGGGGGGGGGGTTATGCCTGGGTCTTACACCAGCCACAGCACCAGACCTCCCATCACACCCCTCACGTCAAGCACATGCAGTCACAGCATGCCAGCTATGGCAGCTCACCCCCGGCTGCTGGATGAGCCCGTCCTGTTCCCGGAGCTGTTGCTGGAGACCACCGAGATGGCGTTGGCTATGGCCTCCACCGCTGACAGCCTCTCGGCGAAGGTGTTTCTCTCAGAACGCTCCGCTTCTGAAAGAGAGGGGAGGGCCAAGTTGTTCGGGGGGACATGCAGCACAGCACCCGCTAGACCGAGAACGGCCGCTCCTGAGCCTGCACACAGGAAGGCGCTCACCCTCTTCCTCCTTGGTCTCCTTGTTGCTGACGGGGAAGCAGGCGGAGACGCAGGCATGCAGCACGTTGCGGTTGCCGTCGCATCGATGCTCCAGCACGGCACCCAGGGCAGGCGGGCCTTGTTCGAGGAGCAGAGCCTGCTCCAAGCTGGCCAGGTACTGCCGGCAGGCCTCGTAGTCACAGCGCAGGACGTGCTGCATCAGCGCCTGCCTCTGCGGGGGGGGGGCGGGGGGCAGGCTTTAATAAGGATTATTTTGGGGGGAAATTAAGTCACGAGCTTACATTTCTCCAAGACTACTTACCTCCACTGCTAGGATAACAACAGCAGCCTTCTTCTTGATGGTGGAGCTTGTGGGAATGTTGGTGAGGGAGTGCACTCCCATGCCGAGGCTGGAGATGGGGGGCAGATCCAGCCAGTCCGGATCCCGGATCCCCCCCATGCAGTCTTTGGCCAGGGGGTAAATCGTCCCATTGCCGTCACGCAGGATGACAGGGGCCTCCTTGGGAACACAGCATCGCAGCATAAAACCACCGCGCCGGCAATGAGCAGAGGCGGCCAGCAGGTGGCGACAGTGGGGCTTACCTGTCCCGCTGTGAAGATGGCCACGTTTCGCTCATTCTGGCCCAGAAAGGCCAGGCTGCTGGTGGGAAAGTTATTCTCCTGCTCTGCCTTGCCCGTGGCCAGGTCAAAGACACAGTAGCGCACCCAGCTGCCAGTTTTGAGCACAGCATGGACTCCTGGGTGAGGGGAACAAACAGCCGGTCAGCACTGCCAACATGAAGAGGCAGCCCCGTCGGCAGGAAATGCGCGCAGAAGAGTGAGCTTGGCACCTTTGGAGTCGACGTTGACTGCTAGGATTTCAGCTTTATCAGGTATACAGAGTTTTTTCGGTGTGCGCTGAAAGCAATCAGGAACTTTTGGAGTTCCACCAGTTTTTACTACCTGCGGGGACGAGGAGCAGAATGTAAGCTGTCAGAAGGAGGCTTCGGGTCAGAGATCTCGGGGGGGGGGGGGGGTTCGCGTACCTGCAGCTCGTCTATTCTGAGGAGCCTACAGTCTTGCAGCAGTGAGGACGGGTCAGAGTCAGAGGGAGCTGTGCTCTGGCTGCCCACACTGCTCGACGTCCCTGGAAATTTCACAGCAACATACGCACCATCGACTTTAAGCACCTTGAGTTCAAAAGAGGAGAGCTGGTGCAAATGTTGGGTCATCGAAACAGCACGTCACACAGTGACGACAGCACAAAGAAGAGCAGACAGCATGAGGCAACTTCAAAACACGTCTTTAAAATCTCAGAGACTAAGCTCTTTAGGGACACGCGACTGAAAAAGCCGCTTTCAGGTTTTAATAGCTGAAATACACTTCAAATATCCGGCTACCCGCGCCCGTCGCACTCAGCTAGTCCTCCGAATCGGGGATAAAGTCTTTGCAGATATAAAAGAAAACGAGTGGAGAGCGATCGACGCTGCCGCCGTCGTCCCGCCCGCCGGCCATGAGCCACAGCGCGTATCACACACCTTTCCGACAGGGACGTTTTTAACATCCTCTACAAAAACCACTTCTCTAAGAGGCCAGGGCTCCTCGTTGACTTTCTCCTCCTCTTTGGGGGCGGGGGTGGAGCGCCGTCGCTCTGTGATACACGGCACATTGTTAGTGAACAATAACATCTTGGGAGAGAGACATTGTGAGATTAAGAAACATTTCACATTTATATGCACAGCACCCCCCTCCCCAGGCACCCGCGAGGTTGTTTGGCAAGGCAGGGGCACGGGGGGGGATGGGGGCTGGCACCGCTGTTGTGAGCGTGGGGCTGGTGAGGTGGGCGGCCTGGCCCAGCCCACAGGGGACATACTGTAAGGGAGCGAGGCACTGCTGGCGATGGAGGATGCGTCGCTGCAGGTGGAGGCCGGGGATGGCGGGGGGCCCATCTCGGTCTTCACACACTCCTGTTTGCTCTCCGTCCTACAAGCAAAGACAGATCAGTGCAGGAAACTCCCCCATGGTTGGCCGCCATGGTTTGGGGAGGGGTCACAGATTGCATTCTTACTTAGTCTCCTGGCTCTTGCTCGTCTTCTCCATGTTCTTGAGGCTCTCTGGAGAGCGTAGCTGGAACCTGCAGCTGTCATTCATGTTCCACACAGACTCCATGAGGACGCCCACCTTGGGAACCCCCGTGCTGACGGAGAAGGCCACGGCGCCCGCGTGGTACAGGGGGTTGTTCCTCAGGCATACCTGGACAGCAGGAGGTCCAGCCAATCAGGGATGGGATGGCAGGCAGAGCTCGATGCACCTGCCCTCGAATGGGAGAGGCCCCCGGCACCTCACCTGAGTTCCCACTGTGATGTTGGGGATGGAGGAGATGCCTGTGCTGGACTTTGGCTTCTTATTCTTGGCTCTGGCCTTTTCAAGCATCTTCTTCCTTTGATTAAAAGGCACGACGCCCCTGGAGACACGAAAGCGTAGTGATTAGCCGATAGCGCCGGCTGTACCTCAAAGCCCAGACCCGAGACCCGTGGCCCGGAGCCAGAGATGAGCGCTCACCACCAGTAGAGGC
The DNA here is from genome assembly GCA_026780845.1 of Petrocephalus sullivani. Taxonomy (NCBI): domain Eukaryota; kingdom Metazoa; phylum Chordata; class Actinopteri; order Osteoglossiformes; family Mormyridae; genus Petrocephalus; species Petrocephalus sullivani. The sequence continues at coordinate 4,621,134 of JAODKM010000044.1, read as the reverse complement.
AGCTCTCAAGCTGGGCGCAGGTGTAGAGGGCACAGCAGTGCAGGGAGACGACACGCTCGCCCAGGAGCTCGGGGAAGGCCTGTGCGCTGTGCTCCAGCTTTGAGGCCACCGTGCTTAGCGTCTCATCTACCCAGGTGGCCACCTAAGTACGCAGCAGAAACGGCACTAACATCTCATCCAAGCGGAACCGGCCAATAAGCAGGCTGACACACAACAGGGGAGGAACAGACCTTATTGCTTTCCGTCGCCACGGTGGCCCGGATGCTATTGGCTGACAGGAGGGTGATCTTCTCATTGGTCAGACCCAAGAAGGTGGAGCGAGGGTGATGAATAGCCGGGTTCTACAGACCAGAGAAGGTGAGATGCGTGTTTATACTATAGGTCTCCAACTGACAAAGTAGCTGCACCCTCTGGATCTGCTGCGGTTTCACTGAAGCCTCTGATGCATCACAGAGATGAACCAGGTTCCAAAATGGCTCAGTGCGCAAGACCAAAGTACCTGTGGATTGCGGTACGGCTCAGGTTCACTCCATCGCCACTGGTAGAGTTCTCCTTTAGTGCTGAGTGCTACAAGCTCAGAGTACAGAGCGCCGATGCTGACGAAGCGAGTGCCATCCTGAGAGCGAGAGAGGACAGGAAGGACAGACAACGTGAGACCAGCACAAGGCGGAAATGAATGCTTCCCCAGTCAATGGAGAGCAGGGATACCCTGCCTAAGGCTGATACACAATACATCCACTTCAGGAAGGTGCTAGAAATGCAGAAATATCACAAAAACACAAATAGAGGAGGCGACTGAAGACAGACATTATCAGGAAAGAGAACATGGGATATGCCTGGGGTTAGGGTTAGACGATCGACACAGACGTGTCAACAGCTGACCTTGTCAGGCCACCACTGGAGGTCCTCCCCCAGGGAGACGGGACTCTGCAAGGGGATACTCTTCTTGTCCAGGCCGGGCTCGCCCTCCCTGCTGGTGGAGCCTCGCTCCGTATCAAAAGAGGCGCCATCGAGCCACCTCCGCTCACGCAACCTCAACACAGACTCACGCTCACGCAACAGCTCCGAGTCTCGCTCTAAGGGAAGAAGGAGAACTGGTATGCAATGGGGTCACACCAGTGGGATAGAAGTAAGCCACTCTCTGGGAAAGACCCTTCAGAATAATGAAAGATTGCAGCAGATAAATATGTAAAAAGTACATAATCGTACGGTGAACTGCGGCATTACGGGGCACAGCGAGGTTCGGGCATGCAGAGACCAATTTGGGGCGTCAAACTGTCCCAGCCTCAGAGAGGCAGGAGGGGTCTGTGGGGCCTGGCGGGCCTTTCTCAGAGGGCTCACTGCAGGTTGGGACCCTGCCCATGCATGTCACTTCACCTCAGCCAATCATGTCCAGCACACCGGGGGCAGCCTGTACCTACCGTGCCACCGCGCTCATCTTTACAGAGGACATGGCAGCAAGATGCATTGTATGAGGCGTGCCTCACAAGGGCAAGCGTTTTACAAACGGGCTAATGTATAGTCATCCACAAAAAGGACGCATGCACCTTCCACAAGCACACCGGTAAAACGAGAGCTGCGACTTAAACTGAGCCGTAGGCTCTCAGCTTCTCTACAGTGGAAGGAGATGGAAGCTCAGTCTGCAGACGGAGGCCCCGGAGCACGACGCACCTCGCGAGGAGCCCAGCCGGGACAGCGACGAGCGCCGAAAGGAGGGGTATCCGAAGTAGCTGATGTCCTCGGAGAACATGGCGTCGGCGTCGATGATGACGCTGGGGTGGGCCGAGTGGATGTCTGCGTCCAGCAGGGACATCAGGTCTTCTGGGACCATCACACATGAAAACATTTCACACGAGCGCCGAGCGGTTTCCCGAGAAACTGAGGCCTACGGCAGCTACCGCGAGGCGCGTGGTGAGAAAACGGGAAGACTGCCGCGGCGGGAAGCCGAGGGGGTGGGCGCTCACACACCTCCCGGTAAGTAGGACTCGCTGGCAGTGTCGTCGCCGTCGTCGCCATCCTCGTCATCTCTGCTCAGCAAGTTGTTGACAGCCAGGTTCACGTCCAAGTTCGTACGCTGGAGCTCCCGGATGATGACGCTTCTGGACTTCCCCTGGAGAACTACCTGGGCCTAAAGGAAGAAAATATAAAAATGCCATTAGGCTCGGGAGAGAGGAGGGGGAAGCCCAGGGACCCGGCGGGGAGCGTGGGGATGCTGTGGCTGACCTGGGTGATGAGTTCGTCCGGGATGACGGAGGCTGGAATGACGGGCTGTGGCTGGCTGCCCAGGAGCCCGGAGCCGCGCTCCCTTCCTGTGCGGATCACCCTGGTCTGCCTGCGGGAGTCCCGCGCCGCCGCCGAGGACCGGCCAGAGGAGCTGCCCCCTCCTCCCCCGCCTCCTGTGCCCCCCCCGCCGCTGCTCCCAGCACCTCCTCCGCTTGCAGCAGCAGCACCGTTCACCCCAGAACTCCAGCGGCTCCTGTCACAACAAAGCACAGAGGTGAGAGACGGGTCGGTGGCTGGGGGACAGGAGGGCTGGGTCCCGCAGACCACAGGGTGCCTTCCTTTGCATGGGAACGGCGTCGACACTGTCCAACACGGACGCCACTGATCCCCCAAAGCTGAACGTGCCTGCTGTCAGCTCAGGCTCTTAGCCACAGGCTGCCAAAACTTACCCAAGGGTGTTGCCTGCCAGTCTGCCCAGTGTGTCAGAGCCAGAGAGGAACCAGGGCGGATCACTAGTCCTGCCAGGCCTGGGGCTCCTTCCTGTCCCTGAACCACTGCTCAGCTTTGAACTGAAAATAAAAGATGGGAAATGAGTTACAAGCCTATAATCCCCCAAAAAGTCACTGAGCAGCTTGGCATGAATCGGGGGGGTATGGAGACTTGCTCAGGCAACACCCTCGGGACCGCAGGGAGACACCGAGGCCTCCGCAGCTATAGCGTTTGGGGGGGCAGACGCCTCCTTGCTTAGGGGTGACGTTCTATGCTCCCGGGAAAGCGTGCCGACACCTCGAACAGTACCGGCATAATCGAGTAAAGGATTAATTACAAGCCAGGTGAGGCAGAGAGAGCGAGCGGCACCCACAACTCGCAGGTGCTGTCCGCAGGCCAGGCCTCATATCATAGCAGGACACAGACACACAATAGTAAGGCCCCCCTGGGCTTCAAGACCAAAACGCATCATTACCGTATAAACAAACTAAGGTTCTGATTGTACAGACCCATATTATTTACTAGTGGCACCCGTCGCATTCTGCTCAGTAACGGTCCTCATAGAGCATGAGATTGCTCATAGGACGGAGGCCTAGAGGGTCACCCACGACTATGATGATGGGTCAGGAATCCCACACTCAAATGCCACATTACGTCCTCCATCAGCAATCAGGGGACATCACAGGACACAGTCTGTCGCACAGCGTGACCCCTCTTAAAAAGGGATAATGAGTCAGACGCCAGACAACTGTCACCGGTCACACAGCGCGGGCACACTAGAGGACACGATATTTGGCTGGCTGGGGGGGGGGGCGGCACATACACCTCATAAATTCACAGATCTGAAGCTTTTTTTGAATACACAGAAGAATGCGCATGAGTACTCATTTTGTACATGCAAGGAAGGGGTCCATGTCCTCACCCATCGCTGGTGTCCGGTTTTCCCAGCTCCAGGCGGTCTGGCTGTACTGCAAATCCAATCCTACAAGCTCGGCCATCCTACAAAAAGCACATTCATCAACCCCCCTCCCTGCGAAGCCACCAGGAAAACACCCAGAGGCTCCATAGAAACATTACTGCAGTTACCAATAATTCAGCAGCAACATTTCCCCTTGAGTGCAGCTCTGAAATGTGTGTGACTTTGGGCATTTTCGGAGCCCAGTTACCTCCAGAAGGAATGCCGCATGGCTTGGGCCCACCACGCACTGCTTGATGGTGGCCTGTTCCAGCACATTCAGTGGGGGATGACTGTGGGAGAGAGGACACGCGTTAGCATCTTCACCTGCTGGGTTGCTGGCCAGAACAGAGCAGCTCGGCTTGGCTTACCTGCTGTAGTTGTACTTGTTGAGCTTCTCCGACACCTCCCGCAGCCTGTCAGAGACAAAACAGAAGCCGGGGGACTCAATTCCTACACACGACACGACAGGCAAGCCACGCAGCGATGACGGGGAGGTAGCTAGCCCCGCGCCGCCGCAAGGTTTCACACCTTGAGACACCAGTCACAAAATGTATCACGTACAGTACATCAGCTGACTAAAAGATACAAACCAAGTTACTCAATTCCTACACAGGAAACTAGAGGAAGAGACAAGCAACGTCTTACTTAGTCTGAACCATCTCTGTAGACATGGTAACATATTATTAATCCCTTTATACAGGAAGCCTCCTCTCCCTCCCAAAAAACACTCACTAAGGGCAAGCGAAAACAAAGCAGCTTTCCACATCCGCTCCACTCGAATGCCAGGGCCTTGGCAGGAGCTGTAGCTGCATTATTCATTTTTACAGGCCAGCAGTGGGTCTGCTCATCGGTGGGAATTAAGCCCATTCTTACAAAACGCTTCGAAGACAAACTGTCACAGCAGACACGGTCACTGCTGACCAAGGGGAGACAACCACCCATAACCATTGCACAGATCTTGCCAGACTGAAGTTCTGACTCCGGCTGAGCCTCTAGAGGATGCCGGCTTTTGCTGTGGAAGCAGTTCCGCTATGAGTTTCAGGTCACTCTCTCACTGAAATGAGAATGTGACCCTGTTCCGGATTGCTTTAATCTGTTCCAATTACTGCTCAGTGCTGAGCTGCCTCCAGGCACCAGTCGTGAGTACGGGTCCAGATGGGGAGGACTGGGGGATGTTCTGCTGGGCTTGCACCAGATGCTCTGGTCTTCCAACCTTCTGTACTGAGAGTCTGAGTCAAAATACATCTGTCTTGGGTTGGTTTCTGCCTTCACTCTAGACATCATTAACAAATTCCAGAGTTGCAATATATGGGTCAGAACCTGGCTACACCACCTTAATGAATGTATCCATCCATCCATCTTATATGCGCTTATTCTGGTCTGGGCTGCAAGGTGGCCTGAAGGCTATTACAGGCAGTACAGGGTACATTGTAGATGGGATGCCAGTGCACACATGGGAGGAAATTAAAGTGAACACAGGGAACAGGCAAAATCCATACAAAGAACAGAAAACTGATGAATGTATCCAGCTACTTTTATTTTCATTAGCCAAATCTAACAGATCACCTACCCAATAAACACTTTTAAATAGCCTCAAGTTTGATATGCAACACTAAGAGGTAAACCGCAGCCTGTTCCCTGAGAGGAAGTAACAAATCAATTTATAAATGTTTCATATAAAGTACAGAGACTGTGTTAAAGTCATAGAGGTTTCTGGAAATAGACGTACTGCTGGGTCACTCAGCTCAAACCAAACCAGCAACGAGTGGCTGTGGGGACAGACAGCGCCCTAGCTGTAAATGGGATGTAACCAATGTAAGACTAATGTAATGACCTCACAGAAAACAACCCCATATTTGACATTTTGATCCCTATGGTTAGACACTAGTGAATAATTTCATTAATTCTATGTGCAATTACGGCACTTCTGCCATTAAGAAGAGACCAGCGCTCAGAGCTCACACGCAAACACTGAACATCAAAGTTTCAACATAGTGGAAAAACTTCTGGTCTTAATAGAGTGATACTAATCAAAAGGTCTATGGTTTCGACTTGGTCTCTCAGATCCCTGTGTAAGTCTAGGCTGGGCTGCCATCTGGACAAAGACTATTACGAAGTTAGACAAGTGTTAAAGGAAATGGAATGGAAAGCATCTAAAACCTGTGATCAGAAACATCACCTACTGCCCAAGAGCAGCGGTCTTGGCCAAAAACTAAACTGTTAACTCCGTTTTAATGGCACATTAATGAAAACACTGCAGTAAGCAGATTAGCAATCACCTTGCTTGAGGGGGTTGCAGTTGTTAAGCAGGACAGGAGCGGCTGCTAGGCAACAGCACTGCTCACTGAACCTAGCTTGGTAATGTGGGCCACAGCTGCATTGGCTGCATCTTATATGCTAAGGCCTAGCTCACAGCTAACAGTATTTTGGGGGGATTTCTATAAATTGTACAAGAACAGGCCGCCCCATTTCAGACAGCTGCGCTTTCTCAGCACCAGTCTCATTTAGCAGTGAAGTACTTGGGTTGCCAAGATCACTGTCATTCCAGCATTCACATTTAGTCTCCAGCTACTCTGTAGAGAGCTGATGGATCACAGAGCCTGTTCAGCATCACGGGGCCTGTGACGTATGTGCAAGGGAGTGTCGGCATCCTCACAAATTCACATGACGTGCAGCCATTTCCAACTAACTGTTGTTAAGGTCAACCATAGGCGAAGTTTCTATACACAAAGCTGGAGCACCAAATACACCCACTGGTGAGGAAGACCAGAGTGATCCATTTCACACAAAGAAGGAGAAGACCCTTCCCCAGTGAACAGTATGTGCAGCCTTACCAGGCAAGAACAGAGACAACTTAAGACCAGTGACTGAAGAACTGTAGGCAGATAAATAATATAATAAAATAATAATAATAAAAAAAATCTGGCTAATATTGGCCACCCCCCAAAAAAACGACTGCCTCATCCACTGAAGAACCCATGATCGGTCAACCACTAGTTAATACCCCCTGCATAGTTTGGGTCATTTTTAAGTTTCACGTCAAATTCACCATTACCTTTAGGTATTACTGCCATTGTTAATGTTTATAATTATTTTCAAATGGACAGAAAATGGTGTAGAGGAGCCCAGATAAGTCATGCCAGAGGGAAAGGTCAGCAAACCTCTCATATGAGTCACAGGAGAGAAGCCCTATGCTACATTCTGCAGCAGTGCGGTCTGCCTTGATACTGCCAGCTTCAGCAATGATGCAGTCACCATCACATTTCTACATTTTAGAAGTCACTTAAGGGCGCACTCACACTGGGCCTGCTTGCCTTGTATCACGCTGAGCACGAATGACCCCCCTCCCCCACTGGTCTGCACCCACACGCCACTTTAAGGGTCTTGACCAGAGTATGCTTTCGTCATTACCACGCGACTTTTTTCTAGTGTTGAAGAAAACATTGGAAGAAACGCTGCATTGCACAGCAGAACAGAATTCATGATTAATGTCCTTATATTGTGGCTTATTTGGAGTCGTCTTGGGCACGATACGGACAGGATTTATCAAGTTTACAACGCAGCAATTTTTTAATTTATTCAAGCTGCACCAATAATAAGATTTTACCATTTTACCAAATCTCAGAATTTGTGCAGACTACTGCTGAAAAGGACACTGGTACTGAAACGGTACCCTGGTACAGCATTTTTGAAAGCTGTTCAGCATTATATCTCTGTAGTACAGGTACTAATTACACTATTAAGTCACTAAACATCGAATCAAAACCATGGACTCAATGTCTGAACCACTTCTGAAACTCAGTTAAATCGTATGTCAGAACTGCACGCATCAGTGATTTATGTAAGGGATTTTATAACATACCAAACAGGTTGAACTAACAGCGAACTAGAATCTGTACCTACGGGTTATTACGCCATGCTGCGTTTTAAGCCGTTAGATCAGGGGCGCCCAATACGTCGATCGCAGGTAGATCGTGCGACATTCCAAAAAATTGTTTAACGTTAGCCAATCATCCATCCTGCCTTTGGCATTGGCCACTTGATTGACGTAAAGGGCGGCCAGTCTGCTGTTAGTTAAAACTTTGTTATATTAGGTTACCGAAACAAAACACGAATGCATTGTGAGCCAATGCAAAACTCCAATTGAGCAAAGTGAACCAGCTAGCATTCCGATTTATATCTATGAAAAAGGGATATAAATGAGAGGGGGAGCCAGACAGAGTATGAAACCATAAATGTATTGCGCTGTGCTGTGAGGGTTCATGTGGTGATAGAAGCGCATGTCTGCATGCATATATCATATATAGCATTTTTAATGTAGGTAGATCGTTTTTGACCAGGTCAGTTTAAAAGTAGCTCGCAAGCCGAAAAATGTGGCTACCCTGGCGTTAGATAATCAAGCATAATGTGCAGCGCAGGAAGTATTTATTTTTAATCTTTATTGAGCAAAATCAGGGGAAGAAAGCAGAAGAAGCTGCTGTAACCTTTATGGGCACTTATATTATCCGTTTGCCCCCCCCACCCCTTTTCATTAGTCAGTGCAGCACCCTATCAATATCCATATAATGAATCAAACATAACCACCCTCTGTCCCCAGTCCAAAACACTCCTTATAAAAATACCCCCCCCCCCAACCAACGTTTTGTGAAAAAGAAAAAAAAATTGCACTGTACAGCCTTTCTGGTCCGTTCCTTGCAGGTTCCATTCATGTATAGTGTACATGTACGCATGCATGTGTCAGCTGCATCTTTGAGGTCGGGTCAGTCGTGTACTCGGGCACGGTTAGCCATCACACCGTGTGTACCGTGCCCAAGTCCGACTAATCGCGCCCAGGCATGGCACACAGCAATGAAATTAGTCAAATGAAGTGGACTTTGGGGGTTAAATGTGCTCGGGAACAGTACGGATCGGCTAGTGTGAGAAACACCCTAAGAGGCCACCACACTGTAAATAAGGTAGCAGCTGCAAAGTCTCCATATCAAACAAAAAGTGATTAACACTTACTCCAGTTCTCATACACATGGTGACCCTGCTCTGAGCACAAGCAACCCACAGGCAAAGCCACACAAGCCAGGGGCACTGGGCCAGAGAAGATGTCGCTTTTCATTTCGGTATGTGTTGCTTTTCATGACCATATATAATCTGATGTTACCTGAAAGCTAATACAACATAAAATAAGAGAGAAAGAAGGTTAAAGACTAAGAGCCAAAAATTAGAGCAGATGATTGTCTTATGAGTGCCCAGCTGTGCTCTTACAGGAATCTTGCGTGCAGAGAAAAAAAATCAGCAGACACTCTGTTGTCAAGCTTTAAAAGTGAACTCCCTTTAAAGCGAACCTACAGACCACACAATTGAGCTGTGTTGGCTGTAGTTCAGTTCAATTCCCCTGAACAACAGAAGTATCTATAGCTGTGGACAAATGACCATGTGCGGGTGTGTGGATGAAAGCACACTGCTCGGCCCTGCAGGGACACTGCTCTGTGCGCAGTAGGAGATAAATTAGGTTTCGCTGACGCTAACCGACCAACAGTCTTACAGAAACACAGCGCCCGGTACCAGTGAGGAAGAGGGAACCTTTACAGTGCCAGTTCAGAACACTGGACCTCTGGGGACAGAGCCGCACCTAAGCGCAACACAGCCTGAAACCTGCTGCCACACAGCTGAATTTCACTTCCTGAGAGGCAAGTTGTTGCCAAACAAAATGGTGTATCCAAGGTAAACAGACCATGAATTAAAAATCCCTGCAGAAAAAAAATAAAATTTACAAAAATAGGCTAAACTCCAACCAGCAAAATCACCTTAACGGCACTATTTAGGTCTTTCGGCTCATGTCTTTCCACATATTCCAGGACCGTTTCAGATTGAGTAGAGGCAGTGACAGGCTCGGCAGGGCTACGACTCAAAGCTGCTCCATTTACAGAATCCCACTGGAGAGACAGACGCTATGAGGGTGAACCTGAAGTCATCCATCTACACAGCAACCTGCAAATATGCAAGACATTCATTTTCACTGGCAGACAATGGAACCTACCAACATACGCAGGACAGAAATCTCATCCGATGCAACCAAATGAAAAGGCGATTTATATTCACCTCCCACTCCTAAGCAAAACAAGACTTACAGGACATCCGCCTCGCACTTCCCAGGCCGGGCTGCGGCTGCCCCATCGGCACCCCCGCCAGGTCTCGGCCGGGCCTCGGCCCTTCGGCGCTCGGGTTCACCCTCCGTCTACACCCCCGTCACGATCTAAGCGCAGGCACCGTGCGTGACCGGATTAAAAGGGCCTTTCCCCGGGTAAGCGCCCTCCCGAAAACACCCCGAAAGACGGAAACCGCCGCGGAGACGAAGCCAGGCGCCGGGCAGCGCGTCAGTGTCAGGGGACGCGCGTATCGTAAATCACCACCGACTCGGAACCCCCCTCCTCCTCCCCCCCAGCCGACGTCCGTGCGCTAAATGGAGCCTCGGGAAGGGGGGGGGGGGTCCACCACGGCGACCCGCCGAGCCGCCCGGCCGGTGTCACACGCGAACAAAGCGGCGCCGAAGGGCCGCTCGCCGCGCCGGCCCCGGCGTACGCGACCTTGCCGCCGCATCTCTCGGGGCGAGCTCGGCTTTTTCCGGGCCCCGCGCGCCACGGCCGAAGGCCTCCGCCGACTCCCGAGCGCCCGGCCCGCTTTCCTGCGGCCGGAGGCCGGTCTGGCCGGCGCATCTCGGCGCTATAGCCCCGACCAAGCGCAGGGGAGGCTGTCGGCGTCGCGCCCGGGCCCGCGTCCTGGGCTGGCCCCCGCGGTGCTTCCCTCGCTTTAGCGCCCCATCCCCCAAACCGCATTGTCCGCCTCGGCCGCTCTCTCTAACGGCTACCCCCCCCCGCCCCGGGCCTCGGCGTCGCGCCCCACCCGGCTCGGCTCGGCTCGCCGTGAACACGGCCACCAAAGCTAAGCGAGGCCCCGGTGCCGGAGCGGCCCGCCACACCCCGCGGCGGAGCGGCTCTCGGCGCTTCCCCGCAACGCATACCTGTCATTCAACTGCTCCTCCGTCCCAGGCAGCGGGTGGACCACGAAGTGGATAGACGTCATGACTTCTGTCCTAGTCGAGCCGAATATGCTCCATCTACGACCTTCCGGCCGCTTTCACCCTCCTTCAATGCGGCGCGGATCCGTATATTTCGACTAAAACGCGAAAAGCGGGGAATTAGTGTGCTGCCCCCTCAGCCACACTCCGCCATCTTAGCGCTGTCGTTCACTCCGCCGAGCGCTCGTTCGCGCAGATAGAAGCTCGACGCTGATTGGCCGGTAGGCGCTCACGGAAAAGATGTGTCGGCGACAGTGACTGGACCAGAGAGATAAAGACAATCAAAGGAATCCGGGGTAGATGGTTCTCTTGCGTTAATGCTCCAACGTGAGCGTGAGTGACTTTGTCATATTTAACTAATTAAAAATGACTACAAACCACACAGTAATCACTCGCAGTAATCATTGACATGTGGTTTTGGACCCCCCCCCCTCCGATTTCTTATTCTTCATAAATCAGGGCAAAGTTTTAAAGGTGTTGCGCAGTCATAAATTATGTGTGTAAGCTTTGTAATATTTCAACTTTTGCACTATAGAAAAGAATGGGAATCTGGCGTTGATCGCTCTTATAAAAGGCGGGTTCCATAATACGATAAAATACTAAAATGATTGTTGTTCGCCATCGGTTTTTATAGGCCTATATTACGTGAAATATTAATTTAAAATAGTAATTTAAAATGGCCGTTTTCGATGCCCAGACTACAAGGAATTTTGGTATCTCCCAGTTGAAAGTACTTGAAACAATGCAGTATGCAGACACCTTTCGAAGCTTTTTCTTTTGACAACTACAAACTGATTACATTCAGAGTTTATTATTAGGACGCTTTTTCTTCTGAACGTTAATTGTCTGGGCATCAGTAATCTCATCTCAAGAGGGATCATTTGAAATTAGATTTTTCTTCTGTGTCTCCTGGGAGAAGACTCACCAGTCACGTGTATACATGTTGGATTGCGTGGTAGTAAAGTATAATAAAATGCTGTGGAATAATTAATATCATTCTACATAATACGATTATATTTCACTTCTAACTAGAAATTTATAGTTCGACTTAACTGTGTGCATAGGATTAAAGGATTTAAGATGTTTGTCTGAATCAGTTGAATTCACAGTGCATATACAACTTCAAGTAAAACTGTCTCCCTGCTGCACATCACCTATCCATACATCCATCCAGTTTTTTGTAAATGAGAAGAGTATAATTTATTTCATAATTACAAAAAAATCCCTGGCCAGTTTTTTGTAAATGCCAATTGAGAAAACCTGCAACTAAATATTCTTGAATCCATCATCCAATTACTCATACTAGTCAATGTGGAGAGAAAAATCTAAATAGAATGCGATGAGTTTTAGTTATCTGCTTCTTTTACACTGGCCCTCAGCCTCAGGTTGGGAAGCAGAGGGCCACCAGCTTAGGCCTCCTTTTAGTCGGTGCCTTTAACAGCAATCTGTTCCAAGGCAAACTGAACAATCTACAGCATCTTCTCTTATTCCCCCCCCCCCCCCCATGGCTGTCTGCTGTTTGGTCATGCCGCTCACACTGGCAGCTCTGGCCAAGGGCTGAACGCTGTCTGCACCTGCTAAGAGCCCCCCCCCACCCCCCGACAATTCATTAATAAATGTATTAAGTCTCTTCAAATGGCCAAAATTACATGTCATTAGGGGTGAGTATTGGTTAAGTAGGACAAAGGGGCAAACTGGAAGAAGTATATGTTTGATACATTGTATCTATGATAGAATAATACCTCATTGATCCCTGTGGGGAAGTTCTCTTTCTTCCTACCCCATCCTGATATTGATGAGACACATACAGACATGAGCAAGCATGGGATTGCAGTGAAGGGCAGCTACCTACGGGGCTCATATAGCTGGGGGTTAAGGGCCTTGTGTAAAGGTCCATGGACAAGTGCCTATTCTGCTAAGGCTGGGCTCAAATCAACCATCTAATCACAGTCACAGAGGATTAGTCCACTGAGCTGCACACCACCACTTTATACCTCTGTGGTCTAGTAACTCAGGCTCAGTTCTTGCATATTATTAACATGAAATAGTAAGTAAAATTTACCAATATCCACCCTATGCATAAGCATGGTTACAATACTCAGTATTTTAAGGCATCAAAATGAATCGGTACAAGGTGCACAGCTGATCATACATGCACACAATGGCGAGAACAAATTAAGAAATAACTGAAATATTAGTGGCTGTAATAAGCCTAGTAGAATAAGCCTTGTGCACCACCGGAAGTATATGTGTGTTTAAAAGAGGATACTGCTTCCGGGTTAGAGCACGCGCGGGAGATGGGAGGCAGCGCGCGAAGCTGCAGGTGCTGTGTTCGGTAAAAAGAAGCAGTGTTCACCTCAGCTGGCCCGCTGCCCTTTATGTCCAGCGGTCGCCATGATGAGCTGGCGGCGAGCGTTTCTGTGCCCCGGGGAGGTGGCGGTGTCGATTGTGCCCTTCCCACGTTTTTTTTCTCCCGAGCCCCGGCGAGTCCGCGGTGCCGTTCCCGACGTGGCTGCGGATTTTCACTAACTACTTATCGGCGACCGACGCTGCGGGAGATAACTGATCAGATGCACGAAGAAGGGGACGGGGGGACGGAGGATCTGCTGCCCGCTGCCCGCTGCCCGACGCGGGCAGGACGTACCGGGCGGCGGTGGACGCGCTGACCGCGCACTTCACGCCAAAAGTTAATGTGCTCGCTGAGCGTAAAAAATCCCAGGCGCCCACCGAGTCAGTTTTAGAACATGTAGCTGCTACCTGTGGTTTTGGCCACCATTCGGATGAATTGATCCGAATATCCAATTAATCGAATATTCGTCCAGCGCGCGCATGCGCGAAGGACTGTCACTGGACGCCGATTTGACGCTGGACGGAGCAGTGGCCAACGCGACGCAAATGGAATCTGCTGTAGATCAGGCAGAATCTGCTGCAGATGTACATACTGCTCGGCACAGACGCAGCACCAGGGGGAAACAGCTGCATGGAAGTAATGCTCCAGCACATTCAGTTAAAAGAAAATATTGCTTTAGTCATGGTCCCGAGGGACATTTAGCAAATTCTGGGACTTGCCCTGCCACAAAAGTGAAGGGTCACGTTGTTTCACCCCAGGGTCTTATGCCGAATAAGGATTATATGCAGGCAATGTTTAATGCAGCCGCTCCTGCTGATTCTTCCACTTTGCGCGCTTTCCTTGGCCGGGTCGCCTGGTATTCAAATTTTCTGCCCAATTGTGCAACTGTGGTAGAGCCCATGCGTGTCTGCTTGCGGCAAACGGGGAATGCTTTCCAATGGACCGCTGCAGCTCAGGAAAGCTTCGAACAGGTGAAGAAAATGATGCTGGACAGTCCAACCTTGGCCTTGTTTGACTCTGCCTTACAAACTGTTGTATCTCCTGATGCTTCAGATTCTGGCCTCGGTGCCATTCTGTCACAAGTTGGTTATGATGGTGTAGAAAGGACTGTGGTATTTGCATCGCGAACACTTTCCATCAATGAACGTAAATATGCTACGGTGGAAAAGGAAGCACTTGCTTGTGTGTGGGCAATTGAGAAATGGCGTACTTACCTGGGGGGGCGTCGTTTTACTCTGAGGACAGGCCACCAAGTACTCGCCACACTGCTGACGACAAAAGGTGCCGGTCATGCTGGGCCGCGTGTAGCAAAATGGTCTGCCCGTCTCCTGGCTTTCAACTACGATGTAGTTTACCGCCCAGGTGCCCAAAATGCCCCAGCTGACTGTTTACATCGCTTGCCTTTACCTGCTGCCTCCTCACTACCTGGCATCTCGGTGTCTGCTCCCGGTGACGACGCCGATGCTGAGGCTGTTGCAATCCTATCTCCTGTTTCTGATGCCCTCTCAGTTGAGGAGTTTTCTTCTGCTTGCGCTGCTTGCCCAGAGCTGTCCAACCTATGTGTGCCGCTGGTATGCGGCTGGCCGTCTTCAGCTAAGGCTCTCGATCCTGTATTGCTGCCGTATTACAAAGTGCGCCTCGAACTGTCAGCTAAGGGCGATCTTGTCTTTCGCGGCTCGCGTCTGGTGGTGCCTCTTGCTCTTCGTTCTAGACTTGTGAGCATAGCGCATGAGAGCCATCAGGGCCTGGTGAGGACGAAGCAACGCCTTTGCAACCTCTACTGGTGGCCAGAGATGGATGAGCTCATCCGGAGCACCATCAGTACCTGTTACATGTGTCAGCTCACTGACAAATCAGCTCAGACACACCCTGCTCCTCTCCGACCGGTTCCTTTGCCTGATGGGCCATGGCAGAAAGTAGCCGTGGACATTGTCGGACCTTTCGAAACTGCTGCACCAGACTGCAGGTATGCGGTTACTATGACTGACTATTACAGCCAATGGCCAGAGGTGGCCTTTACTCACTCCACTACGACAGCTGCTGTTATTTCTTTCCTGTCTTCAGCATTCAGTCGTCATGGCAACCCACTGAGCATTGTAACTAATAATGGCCTCCCGTTTGTCTCTGCTCCTTTTGCTGCTTTTCTTCGGGAGCGACAGATACGTCACTATCGCTCTTCTGTCGACCACCACGCCGCCAATGGAACCGTAGAGTGGTTCCACCGTGTGCTTAAACAAACCATTCAGTTGGCAATCCAGCAACGACAGCCCTGGGAAACGGCCGTGACTGACTTTCTGCATGTTTACCGTGCCACGCCTCTTGCGACAGCAGGTACTTCGCCTTTTGAACTTCTTCATGGACGGCCAATGCGCACAAAACTCGCCCTACTACCACCTGTCCCTGCTACCTCACCGACCAATGTGGATGTTCATTGTCGGGCCCAAGACTAAATGAAAGCGCACACGGATGCTGGACGGGGTGCCCGCAGTCCTCGCTTGCAGGAAGGGGATAGGGTGCGATTGAAAAATCCTTCACATGTTCCCAGGGGTCGTAGGAGATTCTCTGACCCATTGACAATAGACAAGAAGCTGGGTGAAGGACTGGATGTGCTGAGCGACAGGAAAACATGGAATGTCTCTCACCTCACTACATTCCTGGATACCACCTCCACACTAGCAGTGGAGGAGGACACAAAAGACATCATATGTACGCCCAAAACTAAAAGGGCTGTGCACCAGCCAAGTTTGCTAAAGGACTATATGACTTTGAATGTACCTGATGTTTATTGAGGTGCAGGGACTAAATAACATTTTTGCTATTGAATGTATTTTGATGCTGAATGTATTCCTTGTGGAAGACTGTCAAACCTTTTGTTACAAATTACTTGGTTAATAGCTGTTGTTACCTTGTTTATATAAGAAGTTGCACTGCTGTTTAATTGTTACATATTGTACTTTTTTGGCAATGGCTTTTCTACAAGGGGGGAAATGTTGTGTCCTGTGCAATAATGTATATTGTACTGGCAGAAGTATATATGTTTAAAAGAAAGAGGATGCTCCTCCTGGTTTAGAGTTTGCGCCGGAGTTCTGAGAGTGCGCAGAGTTGCAGACTGTATTGTGCTGTGTTCGGTAAAAAGAAAGTGTTCACCTCAACTGGCCTAATATGGCTTCCTGATGGGCGGAGCTCAGACCTGTTGCGTGAGGTCTGCTCATTAAAGTCAAGGCTGGTGTGTTCTTACTTTCTGCTCACTCTGGTCAATCTGAGCCAGGTGAGGCTTTCCTACATGTTCTGGCCAGCAAGTTCGCCTGGCATACTCGATACAGTCTTACAATTTACAAATAAAGATGCTGCCACAGACAGAAATGCTTTGTAAAATATGATAATTGACCTTGAAAATAATCGGATACTGACACTTGACAATATATAAAAATGTGTATTTTCATCAAGGGTAAAAATATTGTAATGCCTAAGGCTATTTATAACTACTCACAATTTCAGTATATTTGGTATCTGCTCTGGTGAATAATTAGAACGGAACATGCTTGTGGAACGCTGTAGGATGACCGTCATCACAGATTGTGGACTTATAAAAATTAAATTGCTGTTTTCCCTCCTGTGTCCACTAGGTGGTGGTCTTCAGTTGCGTGTTTATGGGCTGCCCCAGGCACATGTACTGCTGAGGGCCAAGCCAAACACTACTGGGCTGCTCCTTCTGTCCATGAAATGCAAGGTGCTGATATCAGTTCTGTGCACAAAATGAAACATTCTTTCTGTGTACAATAGAAAGGGAAGTTTTAACGCTTTCATGGACAAAATGTAACTGGAGTTTGTCTTTCTGTGGACACAATGCAACGAGACATACTTGATTATGTCACTAAATAATTTTGTGGCATAGAGTTTTTCATATATTTCTGTGTCACAAACCCGGCACTAGATAACCAGTTTTATGTTTATGCGCTGTTGTAGGGGGTCTGGGTGATGCCGTCGTAAGGAAAAAAATAATTTATATTTTCTTAAAAATGAAGTAGCATAAATCCTAATTTTTGCAGCATAAAATGGCACAAACGCAGCACTAACCGATATCTCACTAATTGTAACAGGGCCAGCTTCACAGAGCGATTCTTATTTTAGCCTTCTTTCAGAATGACACCTCCTGCTGGCGTAGCTAATAACTGCATCGCATTGGTGGATTATTTTTTTGAGAAAGCTCGTCTTTACACAGTGTGTAGTCACACTATGGAGTAGTCTTCCTGTAAGTGTAGTACAAGCTAAAACATTGGGAAATACAAAATACCCTGTTTGAAGTGTATCGAAATAAACTACAGTACAAAACAGACACCTGGTAAATTTTCAAAATAAACTACAGTATTTTGTATTTTGAAAATACCAAAACACAATTCACATATCAGTCTGTTCCATCACAAGCACAGACTCAGATGGCCAAGCATGAAAGCAGCATTTCACTGCTTAGTGAGACAATACAAGTGTGGAAAGCTGGAATTTAATTGACTACTACCTTTCATGCACCACAAATGCAAAATATCTCAAAAATTAAAACAATTGGGATGTCTTGGACCCATAAAACAGAAAAATGACTAAATTTAAGCCCGTCACGCTGCAACATCTTAAAAGCTTGAAACAGAGCTGAATGGAGCTTGTAAGTCTTTTAGTTCAACACAAGTGATCAACCATTGGCTTTACTGCCCATTTATTATAATGTCTGGAAAAAACGGAACGGAGTTTTGCATACATCACCACGCATATAAATATTTCTTGTGTTTTCAAAATACAAAAATACTCAACATCAGAGTATTTTGATACAAAATGCATAATCAGTACAAATTACAAAATATAATTTTGTATTTAAAAATACTTTTAAAAATATTTGTATCAGAAATGCTGCCCACCCTTGCCTGTACCGTTTGGGATGGTTTGTCTGTGAGATTAACTTAAAGCCCAGGTCCTAGGCAGAGTGCCTTGTTTTTTTCACAGGTCCCCCAACACCCCCCCCCCCCTGGTTCACCTGTGGAAGCCATGACACTGTTCTGGTTGATGTCTGGGGAACTGGAGGGAATTTCTGTCAGTAGACTTCAGAAAAGATGATGGCCTCCACTACCCACCAAGTTTCTCCACCAACCACAAGTTAACAGTTCCAGACCCATCAGGCCCTACAAACTCACCTGTCCCATTACTTGTTCTGAAAGCTGCATTTCTGTCTCGGATTAGAAAGTCATTGTCTCGCAGCTCCCTCCGGGTGATGTGTGACGCATCTTCCCAGCCCTCAAGTGACTCACGCACCTATTCAGTTCTCTGAAATACCTAATGAAGGTTTGAGAAGGAATTGACTCATATGTTGGATGATAAGATGTGAACATGAGTTATCCTGTGTAAGGTGATAAGTTAGTTTTGAAGGAGGCCTTAATGCTGCTGTTACGACAAAGGCTTGGAGTCACTCAGCTCATAAATCATGGCTCCGCTCTGTGTTTGTCCTGTGCTGCCTTTGAAAGGCAGGATCCCTAGATGTTTTGGTGGGCCTGTCAGATGAGCTGGCCAAACCGGACTCTTTTGTCGAGGAATAATTACTGGAATGCTTGTGTCAATAGACCCGCTAGGCCGTGATGTATAGTGTATGGCCCCAAGGTGGTGCCAAGCGGCCTCTGGGCTTTTGCTGTCTGATTGGGCGGTTTGATTTCCAGTCAGATTTATACACCTTAGCGTCATCTAAAGTCATTACTGCTCCATATGTCCATGGTGTATGGCACTTCCCTGCCACAAGACTCACTAGGAGCGTGGATATTCGCAAGAAACAGATGTTGGGCTGGGCAATATGGCCTAAAATTCATATTGCAGTATAATTTGAACCATAGACGGTATATATTGCGGTATATAACTTGGTATGTAAATTTCAATATAACTGTTTTTGAATGGGTAACATACGCCCATAGCAAATGCGCTGCAGCAGGAAGTTGTATTCTAAACTGTTAGCACATTTAAAAGTAGTCGTGACACTTTAAGAACATTTATTGTGCAAAACTGCAAAAAAAAATATTTTGGTGCTTTTATCACCAAAATATCTTAGGTAAGATATCTTATGGGTATGCAGAAAACAATTAAGACACAGACACTGCTCCGTCCCGCTCACATGCTCTGGTCATCAACAGCCACTACCGCCGGTGTAATCAAAATCTCTCCCATTGGCCAAATTTATACCGTGTACCGTTTATACCGTACACCCCTAAGCAGATGTGCATTAAAAGCATCCTCATTTGTTCTGGGCTAACTGTAGGTTTTGAGCGCATATCTCTGTGCGTGTGTGCTGATGGCATTGATCTGTCTGCAGGGTGATGAGAAAGGATGCACAGCATCTTGCTGATGTGCTGGAGGATAGTTGGGACAAGGTCCGGGAGAACCTTCTGGCCAAAGGAGGTGAGACATCAGCGTGACCATCCACAGAGCAATGGAGGTCCTCAGGCTTCTTGGCCATGAGGAATTGTCTCTGGATCCAGGGTCTGAAATTAGTACTTAAGCCAGTACAAACCTAATTTGTGAAATACATCATATATTTTCTATCTAATTGATGCAGTGTATATGTGTTAATTGTTTCACATTGGTGTAACTAGGGACTTTCAGGTAAGGTTAATTAGTGCAGATTTAATGTGATCTCTCCTCATTCCAGTGGATTTGGTAACCTACAGTACATATCAAGGTTTCAGTGGGACATGGTGAAGTAGCCCATCAAACAGACTTGTTCCCCCGTAAACATTGCGTAACCTGTGTTCATTTGTCCAGACTCGGATGGGCCGTGAAGCGTTTCCCCAAGATGAGTCCACAGGAGCATGTCCGTGGTCATGTAGCCTCTTTTGGCCATAGTTACTAAATTGTGCTGCGGTGTCCCAGCCTCTCATGGATGGTCCCTTTTCTTCTGTGTTGAGCAGCTAATAACGCAAATTGAACACCTTAAGACCAAGGTATCAAACTATAACAACTTGGAAGGTAATCTCCAGAACCTGGAGAGGGTGACCTCTCATCTCCTGCGACACACCCACCTACCCCTTTACCTCGCAGTGTCTAATACCTGTGTTCCTGGCTCTGATTCTATACTTTTGTTTTAAGCAGGCTGGTGCAGAATACATCCTACAGATGACTAAAATACCCGGAATGAATTCCACTTTTTACCATTATGTTTTCAAAACGCATCTAACACATGCAAAGTGCCACAGACTAGTTGTTAGTCTAGTGCTCAATAGAAGCGTACACTACCACAGTATCAAATCTCTTTGCCTCATATTCAGGGGTGGCATTTGCATTCAATGGAAGGGGGAATTGCTGCTCCCATATTAGAGGTTTAGGAACAGATGAATTACTGCTCTAGTGACTCCATTAGCATAAAGTTATACAATCGTGTCCATTCATTTTAACCATGTGAAATATGTTTTATCCTCTAGAGGGAGCTTGCTGACTGGGAGTTTGGCTGACATTGTGAAGAAGGAAGATTTTGTGCTGGACTCCAAGTACCTGGAGGTCCTGCAGTTTACACTGGACATAGCTGTATCCAGAGTGTACACTGGATATATCTGTCTGTGCCCACAGTGTACACTGGATATATCTGTCTGTGCCCACAGTGTACACTGGATATATCTGTCTGTGTACAGAGGGTACACTCGATATGTCTGTCTGTGCCCACAGTGTACACTGGATATATCTTTCTGTGCTCACAATGTACACTGGATATATTTGTATCCATGGTGTAAGGTGGATATATCTGTCTGTGCCCACAGTGTACACTGGTTATATCAGTCTGTGCCCACACTGTATACTGGTTATATCAGTCTGTGCCCACAGTGTACACTGGTTATATCAGTCTGTGCCCACAGTGTACACTGGTTATATCTGTCTGTGCCCACACACTCAGAAAAAAAGGTACCAGTTTGCACCTTTGTTTGTCACTGCAGGAATATCAGAGATATGACAGCTTGAGTCTCCCAGTGTGTACGAAGCATGGTCGTACGTTTGATGAAGGCTGGCAGGGAGGAGATGACTTGTGTGTGGAAAGGTGCAGATGTGATCTGGCCCAGAGGCAGCACAAGCTCTGGCAGGCAGAACACTGTCCACACAATTTTTTTTCTAATACTTAAATCATTTAACCTACTATTTGTAATGTGCTCCATGTAGGTCGCCGTTCTGCCTGCAAGTATGGCTTGCCCATTAACTTTTAGGCTGCGATGCGCAGAGCCGTACATTTCAGGTCCAGAATGTAAAAATCCTGACCGAGATTTTGTTTCAACCAACCAGCTAAAGTATAAGAATCACAGTCAGAGAGTACTCAACTAGTTGGTTGATAGCAACATCTTGGTCTGGACTTCCTGGCCCTGAAATTGGCACATCTGATGATGCTGCAGCCCAAGAAGAATGTGAAGAACCTACAGGAGGTCCTGCATGTCTGTACTAGCAGCTGGACAGCAGTGTCCTCATCATAGAAGTCCAGCCTCGTCACCGGGCTCTGGGGAGAGAACCGGCTAGTGCTAATGTTGCTAAGCTACTCTGCACTTTAGGCTGCCTTTGGGGGAGTCGCTCTAATACATGCATATCAGAGACTGCATGCAGACAGGCAAAAGTAAAATTACCCTGTGAAATTACCCCATGTGTAACGAAATCATTCCACAGGCAGGTCCTGCTGTCATTCCGGAACCCCACTTTCCCTGCTTAGTGGCAGGTTTATACGTGCCTTTTTCTTTGGGGGGGGGGGTAGCATTTCTTACAATCAATGTTCCAAGTTTATTATAACAATAATGATTCCCTGCAATAACAAACCCTTATTTTTAATATGGTATCAGGTGATATGTTGTTTGCTTATGGTACCGTTATGTGTCCCTGCTGTTCTTATCAAGTGTGGGGTTTTAAAAACATAACAGCACATCTCTCGCTCTCTCTCACACACACACACACACACACACACAGAGCCACACATAACCAAGAAAGACATCTAGGCATTAGTAATCAGAGTACCATTCCAGATAATCAGCCTTAAAGCTCCCAATATTCTATATACCTTAAGCATTAATATTACTTTTCGAACAAAGGTCAGTAGGTCATTAGGAATATAAATGAAAATATATAAATATGTACTCTGTTCAGAAAGGAATGAAAACACACAAATTGGTATTAAAGCTGAGGAAGAGCCCCTCATATGGGGATACACTCATGGACGATAAGCATCAAATTTAATCAATAAGACAGGATTGAATTCAGTCGGCTAGGACTTAATTTGGACCTCCTATGCTGGCCCAAGGAGGATGGGTTCCCCCTGAATCTATTTCCTCCTTAGGTTTCTTCTTATGACGAGCTTTTCCTTGCCGATGTTACCTCTGGCTCACTCTCTGGGGGCGCTGGGGGCTTTCAGTCAATGTAATGTCGTGCGAATGTGTCATAGAGAAGTACTTTGGAATGAACGGTGAATTCCAAAACAAGAGCCATATTCCATCATCGAGTAGCGCCATCGGGTGGTGATTACAGGAGCTGATGGTCTGAAGCTACGGGTTGCTTCTGGAGTATGTATAGACAACGCGGTTAATTATGAACTGTAATGCATTTCCTCCTCTAGAAGCACAGCCCAAATATCCCAATTACGGCCGTCTTTTTCACACAATGACAGTTTGAAGAACTTTCATGAAGTGAATATTATTCATATTGCATACAACCACCTCCCATCATTCATCCATTCTATACACCTCTCCCCCAATTTACATGGAATACAATACAGAATTCGAGGCATTTACAATTTAATAGAGAACATGGGCCAGTGGCGCAGATGGGGGGTCGGACAGGCCAACCAAGCCTAATCATGGCTGGAAAAGCTTAAAAGTTGAGACCTTTTGGGTACTGTTTGGTCCCCCCCCCCACCTACCTCAAAAATCTGTCCTTGCGCCCCTGACTTGCGCACAGATAAACAAGTGAATCTAATATTGTACAGTACGTGTCTGTAAGAAATGTACACGCCTGTGAGGATTAAACCTTAAGCTAGAACAATTTGCCGCACGCGATTTCAGGTAAATAACGTCTTGCGTCCTATTTGTCATGCGTGTTGGTTTATGGAAATGTCCTCACGGTGTATAAGATTTTTCATAATACATTGCGATACATTGCGTAAATGTTTGCCAATGGTTTATATTTGCTTTTGTTTACCGATACATTTTCGCCAGCAGACGAGGGGTAATGCATGTGAAGGATGCGGTGGATGGTGCTGAGGGAGAGCCCGAGGATCCGCAAACCTGGCCGGCTTTGAGACCTGGCAAAGAAAGCCGTCATATGACCGGGGCTCATAAGAGGCGGCCGCAGGGCGTCGGGACTGTTTGAATGGAAGTGCTCCGCAATGGCTCCGATCAGCGGATGAGCCTCCCGTCCCGATAGTGGACATATAATAATTATTATTATTCTAATCATAATAATAGTAATAACAATGACAACATGGCCAAGCAGCTGAATAACGCCTCTGCGGAGCGGGGTGAAGTGGATCCCGGGGACATGAGCGCGGACTGCGACGATGCGGCGGACGATCTGTCCCTGGAGGACATCCTGATGCTCTATGGACAGCCGATCAACGAGGAGCAGGCGTGGGCAGTGTGCTACCAGGGATGCGGGGCAGCTTTACCGCTGGACCCTGCTGGGCGGGTGGAGGGTCCGGGAGATGTGTGCATCCAGAAAGACGGAACCGTCAAGTTGAGGTACCAAGGTGCTGCAGGTGCGTCAGAACTGAGCAGACCTCCTCCATGCATCTAATCCTCCATGCATCTGCACACGCATGAAGGGCTCGGTGGGACCGCGGCCAGCCTCCGGAGCTGCATAGGCAGACACCCTGCATGCGTTCTCTTTATTTACGGAGCGTGCAGCATAAAATGCGCAAATGCGCTGTACATCCCGTGGGAAGGGAAACGCTTCGCTGCCCATCCAAGTCTGGACAAATAAACACAGGTTACGCAATGTTTACGGGGGAACAAGTCAGGTTTAGAAAAGGTGGATGCTGTCTAAGCATAATTCAGTGTGTGACAAAGGTTTGTTTTGCTGATAAAGCTTAATAGAAAAGGTGGAAAATGAAGACGTATTACATGTGATGTTGATTATTATTGTGATTTCTTTAGAAAACGGGAATGGTCATGTCACCGGTTGCCAAAGAGGCATTAGCGGGGTCTTTGAATGAACAAAAGCGGCTGTTGAAAGCCTACTACCTGTGTTGTGATTCAACTACTGGTGCAAACAGCAGCTTCGTCTAGAAGCCAGAAGGAGGTCTAAGAACAGTTGCTTAAATAAGACATGCCCCATGTTTAATTCGCATACTGTTTGAGGAAACATTTATTCTTCAAAGGCATTTTTTAACAATGAACAAAACACATGCCAAGGTGATGAAAAGACTGTAAGTGACACAGATTGGATTTTAAATTCTACATCTTGTATCTTGCTGAACTTCTAGACGGTAGTTAAGGTAACCTGCAGCAGGTGTGGCTAGGGGTGGGGTGGTGGTAAGTCCTCCACGTGCATGTCTGTTCCCTCCCCTTGTAGAACAAGGTGGTGGTTAACCTGTTACATCCTGGTATGACGTGCTGAGGTCTGTGCTCTTGCCCTACCTGGGACTCCTTATCGCCAAGCTGACATCTTTCTTGATTACTGGTGTTGTGTGAATCCGGCTGGTCTCACTACACAGAGATTACAGTTCTAGACCCCGTCAAGTTCAGTGGTTCATTCGTCGTCGGACAGCCTTATTTTGATGGTTTCCTGCTCCTGCTTTTTTGGAACTGGAGCCCCCCCAGCTCATTGTAAAAGTCACCTCTGGGGCTCTGCACAGATCTTTGGATCTGCCTCCTGCAAGCATCCTGGTTAGAGGTGTGCTGGGTTTAATGATAATGAGGATCTCTTCTGTATTGCTGGCCCTCAAAGACTTTGAGAAAAGTCCTTGGTGCAGCTGAAATCTGTCACTCTGCCTACAGTTTCTAATTTTATGTTTTATATAGTTATATTTGCAGTGGTGATTCACTCACTTTCATCTTTGAAATCAAAGGTGTGTGTGTGTGTGTGTGCATGTATGTATGTATGTATGTATATGTGTGTGTGTATATATATATATATATATATATATATATATATATGCATACATATATAAATACACACATATAATATATATATACATACATACACATATGCATATTAACCCAGTGTACACAGTTATCAGTTATACAGCAAATCACTTTACCATATATCCACCTAAAATGATCAAAAATCAGTCAGAGAATTTACACAATTATATGGTATAACAGTTAGCCACCTACCAAGTCAGTACTACACCACTGCTTTAAATGAACATGAATATTCTTTTGCGAGTGATGAATATTTTTTTTTCCATTTATGCAAATGCTTTGAGTTTGGCAATCAGCCATTAAAAAGCAGTTAGCATAGCTTTTCGAATACAAATTTACAAATTACATAGTAAAAGATTAAAGTAGACATTTCCCCTGTTTTTCTCCATGTCCTGCAGAGTAATTATTTTTGTTTTTCGTTGGGATTTCTTTTTATTTTGTTGTGTGTCTGTAGGGATGCAATGTGCTCCGCAGGCACTCTTTAGTGCCACGGGGTGTGATGGCTAGGTGTTTTTTCATTACACCATCACCTTAAGCTTTTTACTTTATCAGAATGCGTTTTTAATTTCATACATTGTTTGACACAATGAGTCACTAAACACCAGAACGTTAATAATGCATCATCACTTCAAGGAGAACGATGAACTGGCCAGTCACAGCAGGCCGTAAAACCACCAGGGCCTGGTGGTATCTAAACTTGACCTTTACTCTTCCCTAGCATGATGCCAGCTGGCACAGGGTTTCCATGGTAACCAGTGGTGGCTCACACAGGATCGGGGTGGGAATTCTGGGAACTCTCCAAAGGGGCTGTAATATGAGTCACTGAGTGCCTCTCCATTGTGAGGCTGCTGGCTTTCTGAACATCTTTATCAGGTTTTTCAGCTTTTCTGGGTCATGGTGTCCTGACCTCTCCTGAAACTGAGCCTTTGGCCAAGAGGCAGGATTTTAGTGACAAGCTTAAACAGCTTGGGGATCATCAGCCGGTCTGATTTTATGTATTAAAAGTCTCTTGACATTTATTGGGGTAACTTGGGTGGTTGGTCTAGAGCAGGGCTATTCAAATCACGGTCCTCAAGGGCCGAGCCCTGCTGATTCTCCAGCTTTCCTTTACCTCTCAGCCAGGTGTGATGCCTCCAGCCAATCAGAATCAGTAATTATTAAACAAACTACCTGTAAGAACTAAAACAAGGCCTGGATTTGGAATCGAGGTCCGAATTTGAAGAGCCCTGATCTAGAGGGTTTCAGTTTGATGCCTTAGAGATTTGAGCTGCATGTGGGCAGGATGGGGGAGGATTTTGGCGTTGTGGGTGGAGAGAAAGCAAAGACTGAATAATTTAGTTTGTGAGCGTAGATATTGGAGGGACCTTTTGATGATCATTATAACAGTGGCAACAATTCAGTGTTTAGTTTTGTCTTATGGAGGGAACGTGACCTGGTGTTTGGAAATGTAAGTTTCTCTGGTTTCCTGGCTCTTTCATGTTTGTGACCCTTGTTTGTTTGTGTCTCCTCAGATGATTGTGGGAAGCCTTGCTCACCAGCTAAGGTAAGTAACAATCCAAAGCATTTCTCAAGGGTCTGAGTTTGGGCCATTGTCTCCGTTTTAGAATAACGGATTCCTCAACACTGCTCCTGATGCATACATGCAAATGTTTGGTTCAGAGAGATAACTACTCAGATCTTGAATCGGATGTCTGACCAATCAGATGTCTTGGCCTCACCTTCTCTAGTTGCTTGGACCCGCCTCCTTTAAAATATGATTGGTTATGTCTCTCAACCAATCATTTTTCATTCTGCCCTCAGAACATTTTGGTGTATGTAAAACTCTCGTGAGCTTTTAGGTGTCCTGCAGACCTGGCCTCGGGAGCAGCTCGCAGATAAATCCCCAATATGTGGCCTTGTATCTGGGCTCTAAAGTCCTGAGAGAGAAATCCTGGGAAGTTGGTCAAGGTTCCTGATGGCTCAGTCTCTCAAAGAGCTGAGTGTCTGGGTGAACCAGACTGATGCCAGCCTGTAGTGTTTGAAGCTCAGCATGTTCTCTGTTCCTGGATGTTCCTCTTCCGTCATCCTCGTGGCCATTCTGTTGAATCGCTGTGCTGTGTTTTACCTACACGGTTGCCTGACTATGCCCTGTCAGCCATGTCTTCAGTTTCAGTTTTCCCTATTCACAGTAGATTGTATCCTAGACTTAAATACTTTGAGGGGTGGCATTTTAGACATTTTTTGCTACTATGAGGCTTTCTTCTGTGATTTTTGGAAGTGAGGCAGGTCTCCCTTCCACTTTCTTCTTGGCATCCACCTGGGCTGCTGTAGTGTTCCTAGAGGAGGATAGCTCAGGTCCACAAAGTAAGAATCCAGACCAATATTTTGTTTCAACCAACCAGTTGAGTATAAAGACTCAGTCGCAGAGTACTCAACCAGTTGGTTTAAACAAAATCTTAGTCTGGGTTTTTACTTTGTGGACCCTTGAGCTTTCCTTATCTCCATGTGTGTGGATTCTTGGTCATAGATCCCTACTGCGGCCCCACTCTCTCTCCCGGTCTCGGGGCTCTGCACTGTCCCAGTGGCCTTTCAAAAGCTCTGGTTGCGGCTTTTGCTTGTTCTTTTTCCCGGGTTGTAGTGTGTGTAGCTGTTGGGTGGGTCAGTTGTAGAGCAGATTGCTAAAAGGAAGTCTTTTCGTTTTTTTCCGAAGGGGTCACATTAAACGGCGCTGCTGAAGCATAAATGTTGTTGTGCACATTCTTGTGATAGGCTTGGGGTATTGGATATTAAGCTTTGTGATACAGGCGCTGGCTCCCAGCCTTTAGCCTAGCTCACTGACAGCTTGTAGTACACTTCTGTAGTTCCACTCGCTGGACTTAAACAGTAGGTGTGTTGTGTTCCTCTCCACCCACCTCTGACGTGCCGCCTGACAGACGGTCTCTTGATGCCCAGACAGCCTGCGGGCCGGTTGCTTGTGGAGTTCCTCATGCCGCATGTGCCCTGGACTTGCATTCTCCTGAACGGAGGTTTCACATGAACGGAGAGTGAGGGTCAGCTCTCCGGTATGAATGAAACCTCTCTCTGAAAAGCAGCTTGGAAATGAGGGTTTTTGTGGTTTATTAGCTTCAGAGAAATATTGAGGAATCCGTTTATCTAGAAAGCAGGGGGTTCCTCCTTTTACCTCCCTTCGGCATATTTATCATCTTCCTGAGTCTTTAACTGAGGTTTTTAGTAAGTCAGGGCAGAGGCTTTTTAAGGGGGAAGTTCACCCCAAAACTGCAAACGGATATGTTTTAGATGGGCTTTAGTGGTGTCTGTCCATCTCGGTTGTTCTGTGGCGAGTTGGCTAATTTTTGGAGATATCGGCCATGGAGATGGGAGGGAAAGGCGTCTTTCTGTGGCGATTGATGCGCCAGAAAAATAAATTTGAAAAATTCAATGGCAGTGCCTCCCGAAATCGTGACCTGGCTATTAGAGATAATCCACAGACTTTGTAGTGAGCAGTTTAATGCATGAACCGTTTTCTTTTGCCAAAATACGATTGGTGTGTGGAATTTGGTAGAAGGAAATGTGGTGTGTGTGTGTGTGTGTGTGTGTGTGTTCTCGCAGTCCCCATGTGGATTTGCATGGATGTGAATCTCCATGGATCGCATTATTAAAACCGCATTATTAAAAGTGTAGCTGCAGGTGCTCCCTGTTCGTGTACCTACTCCGCTAAGTATTAAAGGCACTCCCATCTAAGAACACATGCCTGTGATAGTGCTTCATTGTTCCCTATCATTACATAACAGACAGCACTGTAACGGGTCACGCTGAGGTCAGGGTGCGGGTTCTGCCTCAGGACAGACTTGAAGGGGCACATGACTGGTCTCTAAAATATAAAAGGTGCCTTTTCTGCTTCTGGTCCTGCTTGGGGGTTGTGAGGGATAGTCTGGTGGAATTAGCTGTCTTCTTGATGCCATCACGTGGTTGGAGTTCACTCTATTTTAGAATCCTGGAGATGTAGTCTGACACTCTCATCATCTGTCGCTCTTTCGATTTTCATTCTTCTCCTCGGTTCACTCAACACCTCGTCACGGTTATACCCCTAATTTCTGTAATGTGTTAGTCTGAGGAAAGGCAAGAAGAATCCTGATCAGGGTACCTGCTTCCTTTGAAGGTACATCTAGCTGTTGAAAGATACGGAAAATGACCAGGGGTTGATTCGGGTCTGTTGTAGCATTCGTATGAAGCAGTGTTCCCTGGTAGCAGACATTGTGATGGCATCGTTCCTGAGTTTGGAGCAGTGGTGCGTCCACGTGAGCAGCGTCTCTGTAGGAGCTGCTCTCCCCTCCTGCTCTGCTGTGAGTCACAAGCCTGCACACGAGGTTGATGGCTAATTGGGGGTTGGGAAAGTGGGTGTAGGCTTGCCCTGTCTGCTGGGAGAACAGCATGTTCCCACTGCTCACGTCGCCATGGTGTAACATCAACCCCCCCGTCTGCCTCGGGTTTGGGGTCCGTGTCCCCTCACCCCACAAGCTGGCTTTCAGGCCAATAAAACAGGTTCAGCAGGCAGTATTTATTTATATCTAACATTTTTGTGATAATTGTAACTTTCAAGCAATACATTAGGAAGGGCCTGTACTGTATTTGGTATTTGTTGACTAACTTCTGAACCAGTAAAATAAATGCATAACATGACGCGCAGACATCGATCGCATACTATTCTGAACGTGCATCTGATTCGTATGATTTTTTTTTGTGGTTCTGTACTGTATATAGCTCCCAGTGACACATAATAACATTGTAAATTATGATCTGAGAATAGGAAATGTCTGTTTCTCCCAGTGAAGGGTGACATGCAGGGCTGTATGTTTCTGGCAGGCCAAGACTAGCTCCTTTCAATCGGTCTGTATGCTGCGTGTTGCGGGAGGTCTGTGTCTCTCTGCAGTGCTGTGTAGGCTGTTTGAGGCTGCTTTAGACTATATGCTGTGAGAGGTTAGGGCTCGTAAGCTACAGATTCCACTCAGTGTGTCGGGGTAGATCGAGGCAGAAAAGCAGGGAGAATGCCTGTGTGCTTGTTGCCTTGCTGACGTGACTAATCTACTGTGAAATTGTAATTTTCATGTTTAAGAAAAGCCGTCTTTGTGTCCGCCACATAAAGCAGAAGAAGTTAGGCCTGTGGCCAAACAAATATGGTGTGCTTCTAGAAGCTCTGTTCAGCTGAGAATTCACTTCTCTTTACAGTTATTAAATTTAACACAAATTTGGACCTGGACTCAGGTGTCCTTCCCACAGAGTATCAGGAAAGCTTTGTTCACTAGCCCTATTTTTGCATTGGAACTGTCAATGCCTGGTTGTAGTGCAAGTTAACAGTGAGGTGTGTGTTAGGGGAGGGGATTTGTATCTATATATTACATTGTGGGGACTGAATGTAATAAAAACCTTGTTACTTGGACCTCGTTGGGTCCAAAAAGCAGTAACTCAATTTTATACCCTTGACTTTGATCGAAAATTTAAAATAGCCAAAAGTCTTATATTTTGTTTGATTACTTATAGTTAAGGTTAGTGCTGGGTAGGGGTTAAGGGTGTCATAATATATATATTGGGTGCGTGTATGCGTGTGGGTTATGTGTATATTACATAATGTCCCCACAATTTGATAAACTTATTTTGATTGTGGGATTTTTGTAAAAATCTGTGACTGCCATCAAAAGCTAAAAATGATTGTTTGTATTTTGCTTGTTTACTTGTGTTTAAGGTTAGGGCTGAGTAACAGTTAAGGTTTCATTGCTGGGATTAGGGTTTTTCCCATAGAAATGAATGTGCGGTCTCCATAAAGATTTGAATACAAACGTACGTGTGAGTGTGATGCATCTCAAAATGTTTCTTCAGGTTGTTTCCAGGTAAATCTTCTTCTCTGTTGGAGTTTCTCTGTTGGGC
Source organism: Petrocephalus sullivani (assembly GCA_026780845.1). NCBI lineage: Eukaryota > Metazoa > Chordata > Actinopteri > Osteoglossiformes > Mormyridae > Petrocephalus > Petrocephalus sullivani. The sequence continues at coordinate 4,590,019 of JAODKM010000044.1, read as the reverse complement.
AGCATATTCTATCCTGACATCTAGGTTGTGTTTCTTAGTAATTGATGTCATGGTTGAGGTTTTCAGTAATTGATGACCTGATGTGTGTTTCCAAGGGGTCGTCTCGGGTAGCTAACCAAAGTCCTGACATGCACGTCCCCTAATTTAGTTCGATTTATAAACATACTCCATGGCTTCTTACTGATATTGGATTATGGGTAGTATTTTTGGTCTGTGAAATTTTATAAAGTGGATGTGCCTCATGAAAGGATGTTTATCTTGGGGCATGACCTGAGGGGCAGTGTGCACAAGAAATGGGGTCGTTTGTGTCCAGAGTGAGATTGGGTTGCACTGAGGGTGGGCAGAGCTTGGATAAAAAAAAAAACCAAAACAGTAGGTTCACCTGGGTTCAGGCAATATGGCAAACTAATTCTATCATGATTTTTTTTTTCCCCAAATGATATCGATAATTATCACGATATGATTCAAATCATTACTTGTTCACTTTGGAGCTCCTCTCTAGGGGAAAGCTTTTTTTTTTTTTTTTTTTTTGCCTTAGAGCAACTAATTTTATTAAATGAATCATACAAAAAAAAATTTTTCCTCTTTTTTTCTCTTTCCTTTTTTCTTATAGGACACTAGAAAATGCCAAAAGTGTGTCCTGCTGCTAGGGTTTTTCTCTGACTGCTACGGTGATTCCAGAGAACAGATTTGACTACAGCTAGGCGATGTTTCCTAAAAAATTATTTCTGAAATTTTTTGCAATATTGATATTTTAAAATTCATATAGTATAAAATAGTCAAATATGATCGGTGCGATTGAGAAGAAAACACGTGTTGAGGCTATATCATGATACAATATTGAAATTGATCGCTATATACATATTCATAATTGTAATACAATATTTAAGAACCGGTATTAGGCTCTATGAATATGGCCTTCATAGAAAATGTTACCCACTAGGGTACTGAAATATCGCCCTGCCCTACTTGAGGATAAGCGTCACAACAAACGATACTGTCTGAATGAGCTCATCCACCTTCCCCTACATGACTCCATCTCTGAGGGATCCACCATCTGTCCCAGAGATTGGTTGCCATTAGTAACTGGGTAATGGATGCATGAAACCCCTTTAAAAAGCAGGCCCGCTGGCATACTGATTCAGCGAGCCCTGGCATGCCGTCTGGATGTCTGAATGGTGTGGCGCTTATTTCCGCAGGTGATCGAGTCGCTGGGCGTCATGATCTACAAGGCACTAGACTACGGCCTGAAGGAGAATGAGGAGCGGGAGTTAAGCCCTCCACTGGAGCACCTCATCGACCTCATGACCAATGTGGTTGAGAGTGACATCTGCCCCGACGAGGGCTATGAGGCTGCTACTGATGAGGAAGACTCTGCTAGCGTGTGCAGTGTCCATGGCTACCGGGATGTCCTTATGGTAGGCATGGCTGGACTCTTGGCTCCTCTGCTTGTAACTTTTGCTTCTATTGTCTTACCATTCAAATCATTTGTGCAGCTTCATTGCCTTTAAATGTCTTTAGTTGGGCCTCTGGTGTGGTGGGATGTGAAACCTTCCTGGAACTATATCTCATACATCCTTTTGATTTATCATTTGGTTTTTGCTTATCTAATGTAAGACAAAATGCTGTTGTATTCTCATGGTTGGGAGTGTGACTTCTGTGGCTGAAGTGGCCCGTGTTTCATCTACACATGATGCAGCAGTGCAGTGTTACACAACGCTTGCATTCCTCCATGCTGAAGTCACTAATGAGTGATGTCAGGTGGTCTGCTGATAGTCTGCTAACTGGTGCTCATGGTGCGTCATGAGTCAGGCAGGAATGTCTCGACTAAGCAGCATTATCCCCCCTCGAGTAACTTCAGGGAGATCTTAGTTTTGATTTTTAGTTTTACGGTCAGTCTTCTGTTTCAAGGGTCACCTTGCCGATCAGTTATGGTTTTGTATGGTTGTCCAAGGCCAACCTCGTGATTGGATTGTCTCTGTTCATGTGTCTACCCATCCCTCTGCAGATTCTGTGCCAATGTTATCTGTGGTAGAACAAACTTTGTGGTGGCAGGTGGGACTGACTAATCCATGTGCATGCCTATGGGTCTGATTTCCTGGGGGTAAGCATGAAGGAACCCTGTAATCTTATACAACACAGGCAAAACTAATCATTACCATGAACCCTGGTCACATGACCCTCCTTTCAGAGAAATGTATAAGATAACCTCTACCTTCCCCCCGAATATGAATGCGAAATGTGTTCTTTTCAGTTCTGTGATGGGATTTGGGTTCCTGCATCCCTGATTGGATGATTGGATGATCTGAGTTGTCACCAATAAAGTTGAAGCAATTGTGTGTGTGTGTGTGGGGGGGGGGGGGTGTGCGTGTGTGTAACCTGCTTCCCTTTTTGGGCAGCTCTGCGCCTCTCACCTGCCCAGCCCCTCGGATGCCCCCAGTCATTACCAAGCTGTATGTCGCGCCCTTTATGCTGAGACTCAGGAGCTCCGAATGTTCCTGCACAAAATCAGGAGTGCCAAGGAGGTGAGTTGTGTTACCTCGACACAGGTAGACCTGCAGGGTGTGCAGAGGTGTGGTGTTGTGTGGCGTTCAGATCCAGTCCCAGCTTTGTCATTTGGTCCCCCTACAGTCCAGCTCCCTGGGATGGTTGTACCCGATAGATTTCAGGGTCACCATTGTATCATGTGTCCATTTCAGTCCTCCATTTGGAAGCCCAGCAATAGGCTGGTGTTGGGAGGAAGCTGAAGGATGACAAGCAGATGGTTCATCAGATTCTTTGCCCATGATAGTTGTCATGTCCTCCTCAATATAACACTGTTCAGAGGAAGGTCCTAAAGTATGGCCACACAAAACAATAAGCTTATTTGACTTGTCATGCACGAGTTGTTCTGCCCAACTTCGCAGGTGAACTCTGCAAACTCCAAATTGCACTACTAGCAGGTTTCCTGATTTAAAAAAAAAAAATTCATGTACAGCTAGATGATTCCTAAACTGTGGGTGACTTTGACCACTTGGGCAGATGCTGGTTCTCAGATCCTCATCTAAAGCCTGTCTTTCTCTCTAATGACTAGAATCTGCGGAAGATGGAGGGTGAGAGAACGGAGGAACCAGGCCAAGACCTGACAGAGCTGCAGAATGCTGATTGGGTATAAGGAAGGACTTATGGGTCTGGAATAGAGGATTCTGGGAGAGGGTTTTTTCTCCCTCTGCATCTGCATTGTCAGTACTGCCTATTGGTCCCCTCTGCTCTTTCAGGCCAGGTTCTGGGTGCAGGTCATGAGGGACCTGAGGCATGGGGTCAAACTGAAGAAGGTTGAAGAGCGAACGTATGATCCCCTGCCATTCGAGTTCCAGCTGACGCCCTATGAGATGCTGATGGACGACATCCGATCCAAACGCTACAAACTGCGCAAGGTCATGGTGAGTCGTTACGGGAAGACTGAGGACAGAACGCGGACACACCCACTAGCTTCTACAAGCAGTGTTTATCTTCCATCTGGTCAGTACACAAATGATTTTGTGTTTTGAATGTGTGAACATGTTAACCATTTTGTTACTGGTAGCATGGCATTCTAAAACTCAGTTTTACAGGGGCATTATTACTAACTACTTGTCTACCTTGAAACATTTGTGCCTCAAGTCCCTTGATGTATCTTTGTCTATACAGTATACGCAAATCCAAGTGAAGAACTAGGATAGGATAGACAGCCATTTGTTGTTTAAAGCTAATCGGCAAGTATTTCGGGTTTAGTGTTGACATAATGGGTGATGGCACTTTTGTGCGTACTGGCAGAAAGGAGTGGATACAGACTCGCCCATCTTCTTAAAGCTAGGAAACACTCAACCACACCCTCAATGACGGTCTAAGCCTGCACACCCCCTCCCTAATGTGGCCCATAAATGCATATTTAAATCCATTAGATGTTTTATTTTTAACCAGTTTGTGATAATTATGCAGACCCTTCCTAATCCAGTATGAAGGTCTAAAGGCATTCATACCCATCACATGTGACTGCTGAACTGGCCAGGTTCTCATGATCAGCTGTAACCCAACAGATGGGCACTAAATCTTGCTAAATATTTTTGTCAATTCACACTGGGTCTGGATAAAACTGAAGCGTTTCTGGTCCTCAGTATGGGGATGTGTTTTTCTGGTACATCCAGCTCACGCTCTCTGAGTCCCACACCAGTTTCTCTGGCTCACTGCATCTTCTTAACAATGTTTGTCGTTCTATTTGATGCTGCGATGTACCAGCTTTGGCATGTGGTCAGCGGAACCAAACACACAGTATAAACATCCCGTAAAATGCATTGTCATGAGAAGTACAGATTGGGCGGCGTGCTAATTGGGTAGATCAGTGATTCTGAGTGTGACCTTGCCTTCCCCCACATCAGGTTAATGGAGACATCCCGCCACGGTTAAAGAAGAGCGCCCATGAGGTCATCTTGGACTTCATTAGATCAAGACCTCCTCTCAACCCTGTAAGTCGACCCTTCCTTCTGCACACTTCTGTAGTTATTGATGATGATGTCACTAAAATGGTGCCTATTATTGTCTGTAGTCATAGTTACCCATTTTCAGGGTTGCCCACCCCCATGTCCTTTTTTGTCAGCAATGTCAATCCCTGGGGGCAGCGGAGCTCGCTGCTTTGCCCTCGGTCTGGCTGTCACTCCTGAGTGTGTGTGTGTGTATGTGTGTGCACGCACGTGTAGGTAGCTGCTCGCAGACTGAAGCCCCACCCCCCAAGGCCACGCAGTCTGCACGAACGAATCCTGGAGGAGATCAAGACGGAGAGGAAGCTCAGGCCGGTGTCTCCCGATGAGATTCGCAGGGGCCGCTTGGGTGAGACACCAGGCAGCCATGTGCGCACATTCCCACACGCAGCTTTATTTATGGGATTATTCTGTGCATTTTAAATGTCATTGTAAGAACCATATTTGTGAGCAGTTTGTCCTTAAGCCAGACAGTTGTGTTTTTTAAATTAAATTCTGTGTGACCAACCGGTGGGCTGTGAATGCTGTTCAATTGCTTCATTCTGCTCAGTTATTATCATTATCAAGTACTTCTCATGTCTTTAAGATCATAGGCAAAAAAGCTAGTGAATGGGGCTTTTAGTCCATCAAACAAGACTGGTAACTGTGAGGGCTAGGTCTTCCATGTTGGTCATCTACACCCTTGCTGCTTCTCAGTTACCATCTTGCATCTTCTCATAGACCTTCAGATCTGCCATCAGTGTTCTCTATTTCTCCCTTGTTTGTCCTTATAGAATTTTGTTATGCAGTACCATAATTTAAGCCGTTTCCATAATTACCTGAATGTGTTGTTTCTTTGCAGTTTTTTTCTTTCTTTTGGCTTGTTTTTATTTTCATCCACCGTGTGTCGGCTAGAGTCGGCGTCGCACACATCGTTTTCATAATGCGGTGATGTTAAAATAACCACACCGTCATTAAGGGTCTAGGGTGTCTGTGGGATTCCGGGAAGCCAAATGCAGTGTGTCAGAAGGTTGCAGGAATGACCTTTGAGATACCTGGAGCGTTAGCCCTGTTTCCCTCCTTTTTTGAGAGATTTCTTCTTCTATAGTTCAGTCCCTGTTACTATGGAATCTCTGCCCTCCTCTCGCGTGTAATAATGGTGTTTCTGGTATGTGTATGCTGTGCATGTTGCTGCAGGACTGTGTCTCATATTCTGGGGGGTAGAGGGGTGAGGCAGTCACCGTTACCGATCATCTTTAAAGGAAGTGATGTTCTTTTCTTCAGGGTCTGGGAAAAGCATCAGTACTCCTCATGTTCAGCTCTGCGGCCCAGGTAAACGTTCTGCCTGTGCCTGTCTGTTTCTCTGTGCACCCCCAGGTTCTGAATTTGCAGATGGCTTGTGTCCCGCCCTCCCTCCCCCTTGTGGTGCTCTTGGCCCCCTACACTTGTAGATCAGTTCGTATCACATGCTTCTGCCTCCTCTCCGTTATGCCCTGGATTGTGTGCTAGGCTGTTACCAGCTGCCTGTATGAATGGACAGACCCTGCTTTGGCTGAACTCAATAGAAAGCATGCTTCTGTGTGTTTAATGCTGTTCCGAGCTGTTGCTATTCAAGGCAAGATACTAATACACGTGCGCACATGCACACATGCACACACACACATGCACATGCACACACACACATGCACGCACACACACACATGCACATGCACACACACACACACACACACACACATGCACACGCACACGCACAGGCACACACACACACACACACACACTTTTGTATTCCTGTCTTTGTGGGGACTCTCCATTCAGTTCTATGGGGGAAAACCCTAATCCCAACATGACACCCTTAATCCCTACCCATCCCTAACCGTAACCATAAGTAACCAAACAAAATACAAGACTAGGCAATTTTAGTTATTTGAGGGCATTCACAGATTTGGGGCTCTGAAAAATGTCCCCACAAGCTAAAAAGTAACAGGTTTTGCCACACTATAGGGACATTTGGTCCTCACAATGTGACAAATACAAACCCACACACACACACACACACACACACACACATATATATATATAATATATATAAAATATATAATCAAAATATATAACGAAAAATAAAAAGGGAGAATTGTCGCAAAATCAGATTTCATATATTTCATTTCAGTTAATTTTTACAAAGCCTGCAGCTGCCCAGGGCTGTTCTGTAGTGTTTGAAGCCCGGGTGTGGTATGTCCTTTGTCACAGCTATGTACACCCCTGAGGCACCCAGGAGGACGGCTATAAGTACTTTGGCTCTGACCAACGGGACCCTGCAGGTCCAGAGCCCAGAGACTGGGCTGAAGAGGGCTCAGGCACTGTCTCAGCGGAAGAAGCTGCTGAAAGCCCCCGCTCTGGCAGAACTTGACAGCTCTGACTCAGAGGTGTGTCTGAAACTCGCCAGTCATTTGGAGTTTTGTGTCAACAGTCATGCAGCGGGCACCGATGTATGAAGTCACTGTATGTGTGAGGTCATTTAGTGCTGGATTCTCCTCTTCCTGCAGGAGGACATTTCAGGTCGTAAGTCAGCCAGCAGTTCAAGTGCATCCACATCCTTGATGGACGAAACCTCCCCTGAGTCCAAGGGGAGAAAAAGTATGTCCATGTCCCTCTATAGCCCAGAACAGAGACTGAACTGTCCCAGTGCCTGCTTGCATCATAACTCTATCATTCTCCCCTGCCCCTCCAAGCCCCTCCCATGTTCCTGCCTATTTCGGCAACCCCCCAGCCGGAGAGACGCCCTGCGGAGCAGAGGAGACACTCCATTGAGAAGGAGACCCCGACCAGTGTCCGCCAATTCATGCCACCTTCACGGCAGAGCTCAAAGTCGCTGGTATGTAGCTCTCACAGAGAGAGATGAGAAATGGCCTATAATATGGGGATCCGGTGAGTATTGAGAGCAAGCATCCAGATCAGAAGGGCAGGTCGACACTGATTGGGTGCTGTTAGACGGACTGATTTTTAAGGTGCATTGTGCGTCATACAGGCAGCTCCATAGTGCCATAGTCTACTATCAAATCCAAAATACAAACTTAGCTGTGTTGCACTTTGAAGGCCACCTTGCTGACAAAGCCAACACAAGGAACATTGGGAGCTTGCGAAACTTGTCTGGGTTCTCATCCAGGGATCATACTTCATTCTGCAAGGGTTGAAGTTGCCCTCAGTAGTCAGAAAAGTCTGAAAGGGCCTTGAAGTGGTGTCCAATCCCCCGTTGCTGAGTATGCTGTCTCCAGGATACGAGTGTGGACGCAGCCCCCAAGAATGTCACTCATTTCTATCTGCCACTGAAATGTATCTGAACCTTCTCCCAAGTTCTTGTTTTGGTGGTGGGGTTGGCATAATGATGTGTTGTTGTAGGAGGAGTTCTCCTACCCGGTGGAATGCCTGTCCCTCACAGTGGAGGAGGTGATGCACATCCGGCAGGTGCTGGTCAAGGCCGAGTTGGAGAAATTCCAGCAGTACAGGGACGTGTACAACGCACTCAAGAAGGGGAAGGTCAGTGTCATCTGTGGCATCACAATTCTCGTTGAAACATTGCTATACATTGCGATGTTGATCCAAGAGCACAAGATATTAAAGAGCATCACTGATGTGGCTGCTGCGAAGGTGGCCCATGTGCCTTATCAACACAGCCCCTTACTTCCCACAGCTCTGCTTCTCCTGCCGAACCAAGAGGTTCTCCTTCTTCACTTGGTCCTACACATGTCAGTTTTGCAAAAGGTAATGAATGCCCTCCCTCTGGACTTCATCCCCCTAGAGTACATCTAACTGCAATCCAGCAATCCTTTAATCCACAAGATCCTACAGACTTTGACAGAACAGACATGAGGTTTAACATTTCCCAGGAAGGTGGTTAACGGTGAGATTTTAGTAACCTAGAGAAAATCAAGTGTGTATTGTGTATTGAATTTTCGAACACACAATGAGGAGAGGCAGACGCGTCATTCCAAAGTCGCTGTTTCTTGAGAACAATTTTGTACTGATGTCAAGGATGAGTACTAGGGAGTTTTGAAAATTCTTAGCAGTGGGGTAATTGAGTAATTTCCCATTCCTGTTTCCTCTCCTCCAGGCCTGTATGCTCTCAGTGCTGTAAAAAGGTAGGTTTGCCCACGTCTGATGCTCTTAGCCTTCAGACATCTGACGCTGCATCAATAATGCCAACATTGTCCCCTAGATGCGGCTTCCTTCCAAACCCTATGCCAGCCTGCCCATCTATTCCCTGGGGCCCAGCACCCTGCCCAAAGGCCAGGCCACCCCAAAACCTGAGAAGGCCCATAGCAGTCGGCACAGCTTTCACCGCACAGTCTCCAGGTACTGTGACCTGTTGGAAAACTGAGCCCCTCTGGTGAGGAAATATCCATCGAATGATTTTGCATATTCCTATCCACTGACTATGCGCTGTGTCCACTTCTCAAAGATTATCCAAGCATGGCTCAAAGACATCCCACGATGAGCTGGAGCTTCCCAAAGAACTGACAGAGGATTGGAGTGTCATGGAGGTTTGCACAGACTGCAAGAAGTTCATCTCTGATATCATCTCATCCAGCAAACGCAGCCTGTCCCAGGCCACCAAACGCGCCCGGCTGAATCGCAAGACACACTCATTGTATGCATCGCCGGCCGACTCTGCCGGCTACTGCCCATCAGAGAGGACAATCAGTGAGGTCTAGATGCTGGATATCATCAGTCAGGAGACTAGATCTGGGGGAGTGAAGACACGGGCACTCGGGCTGAGGACTGAATCAGCGCAGCACAGTGACAAGCATTTCTGTGCTGCGAGTGCCATTTGTAGTTGCGTGCCTGTTTTCCACCTGGCAGAATGAAGTAGCTGTGTGTTCTTCGCCTGTATGTGTGTAATACATTTGGTTCTTGTGTGAGGGCAGAGTGACTGGTGTGGGGGAGGACCCTGTCCTGCCCTGTTCTGTAGGACCCCATCTCAGGAAAAGTGGGCTGTTCCACTCAGTGGGGGGGGGTGATTGTACACAGCCTAGAGCTCAATAAGAAGCTCTGATTTTTATGATTTTTAAATGCTTACATCTGAGGAGAGAAGAATAAGGCATTTACTTCAATAAAACAAAGCTTTTGCCTTATTGAAAATCTGTTGGAATATTTTTATTATTTTTGAATTTTGATATCTATTTTTGAAGGCCTTTGGGTCTACAATTTGGAAAGGCATTTATGTCTGGAATTTAAACACGACACTCTTCTTTTTCCAAAGGATTAGCGAAAGCTGGCCTTTTGTTTCAGCGTTCCCTCCTGTTTCCCACAATGCACCACCGCCTTTAGCAACCACCGTCACACTCTGTGATTTATATAGTGTGTGAAAGGGCATGGAGCGGGTGGTCACTATTTCCCCTCTTTAATGGTTTGGTTAGTGCCAAATGATGTTCTCTGAATGGTGTTTTGACCTGGTATGATGTCTCTCAGCTACATTCAGTAGGGTCCCGCTTGGGACACCACTGGGAGCAGACATGAGTGTTACTGTCTGTGCGGTGTGCTTGTACTGTGTTTCTCTGAGCTAATATTTTGGCTATGTTTTTATTATTATTATTAATATAATTGTTATTGTTGCACTTCTGTCAAAGGTGTGATCTTGATTCTTGGCAGAACACTTTTTTTAATAATTATTTTTTTTATTAGATCCTCTAGCTTCTATTAACATTTTGGATGCATTGGACCAGTGGTGAAGAGCAGTGTTCCCTTTTCGTCATACATGTTACCCGTGTCTGGTGTTATTGTTGTGTGTGCATGTGCGCAACACACATTAACTTTAAATCGCTACTTCTGCTGGGTTACCGGGTGGCTGATCAGTTCATCATCTTCCTAAGGCTTTTTTAGGGCCCTGTTATGGCAATAAAAACCTGTATTGAGGGAGGGAGAGCTAATGGTCACTAAACTCATTCCTTGAAAACCCCTGTTTCAGCAGTCTGCCTGGCACACAGATGCAGTAAGTGGTCTGTATGAACCAAGATCTGTTTCCAACCCTGGCGTGTGGAAACCTTTTTGGATTCATGGGAGCTAAATGTCCTGACATCTGTCCATCCTTCCAGTCCACACTTCTTTCCATTTGATACTGCATCCATTTAATCTATTAGACTGGTTCACATTCATACATATCTTTGAATTAAATTATTTCAACATTTTATGAAAGTGTATTATTCAAGTGTAAATGTTCCCACATTGGGAGTGAGGTACATATATACAGTACATTATACATTTTATTTAAATTTCTGTTTACTTCTGAGAATTTGTAAGCTTTGTATTTTCTTTGATCAACCGGCTTTTTCTTTTGACCGTTTTTTAAAACCCTGTGAAAGCTCATGTATCTTCTGTGGCACTTGGACCTGAAGCTCAAACTTCCTTAAAGAAATGGGTCTGGTCCTTAATGCTTTTACCCTGAAATGCTGTTTGACACATCGGCTGCAGTGAATCAGCATGTAGGACATGGAACCCCATGGGTGAATAAAGAACCATCCCAAGCGAGTCGTCGTTACTGGGTCTTTATCTTCACCGGAGTACCCTCTGCCTCTTCTTGTTTAAAACACAGCCTCAACGTTTCCTCCTTCATTGTGCAATTGTGTCAGGGCAACACTTAATAGAACATGAGAACTTAAGAAATTTACAAATGAGAGAAGGCCATTTGGTCCATCAAACTCGTTTGGGGAGAACTCTAATAGGTCAGAGATAAAATCTTATCTAGCTCTGCTTTAAAAGAACCCAAGGATAGTAAGGCCCAAGCCCATGATGTTTAGCTGTGGAGTGTGCAGGAGGAGTGTTCCTGTGGGACTAGCACTACATTGCTCACTCAAATTGCGTCTGGGATTAGCTCCAGCAATCTCTCACCTCGTGGATGTGTTCCGTTTCACAGGTATGATTGTATAAGTGTAACAGCTCTTCTGCCAAAATTCTGATGTCTTTTGATCTTTTGTTGCACAGAAACCAGAAAGTCTCAATGCAGTAGTTTTACAACAGACTTCATGTCTGATAATTGGTATCTTTTATCTGCTGTAGTGGACTGAGTCACTGAAGTCAAATGACAATTTAACCAAGTAGAGCACTATGCTAACATCACGAAGGTCGTGGTGCAAATGCCAGGGAGTGCACACAAATTGCAATCCTTCCCTATACCGCAAATCTCTTTGGATAAAGGCATCAGATAAACTAATGTGAAGGAAATACTTTGCAAAATTTATATATAATGTCAACCTTTCGATAATTTGAAGTTTGAAGAATGTCTAAAAATCCCTGTTCAGATTTTTTTACTTGCACCCTGCCAGGGTCTCCCCTGTCCGTACCCTGTAATTCCCGCGGTACCGAAGATGGATTAATGATGTCAGGCTTTTCCATTAAGCTGTTATAACAGCTAATTTCCTTCAGAGGGCAGAGTTGAGCCAAAAACACAAGGCATCCAGTGTTATTAAATGCCACATTTAACCGGAGTTAAATTTAGCTTGTTGTGTGTCTCCTGGAGCAATGACCACAGCCAGGAAGATGTGATCCTCTGAAAAGAACAAACATCTTACAAACATGTCTGAATGTGTAGCTTGAGTTGATACCCCACAAGTACTACTCCAGTGCATGTTAAATGAGGAAAAGGTAAATTTTTCCAGGAGCCATATCCACTGACTTACTGGCCTGGTAGGCAAATTGTAGAGGGTCAAGGAGTAAATCCGTGAGAGGTTTTAGGTGGGAGAGAAGAGAGAATCAGCTGTTCAAAGGTTTTCAAGATTACTGATGTCCAGATCATGGGTTTGTAGTCATTGAGTGAGGGATGGGTTAAACCAGTGATAGCCAGTCTCAGTGAAATTATTACATTTTCAATGAAAATTGTGGTTCAAAGCTAACTGACTTTTGCTTTTTTATAGGATTTTCATTGGATAAGAAAACAACACTGTCCCTACGGCTAATGATGTAGCTTTTGTTCCTGATGCGGGGGCATTGCAAGTTGGGGATGTGAAACAGGAGTCCCCCCCCCCGCCCCCCCCCCCCCCCCCCCCTCCTCAAACCCCCCCCCACACAACACCACCCCCCCAGTCATCACCTGCCGGAACG
>JAODKM010000044.1:4553830-4576719 GCA_026780845.1 Petrocephalus sullivani | reverse complement strand
CCCCCCCACCACCCCCCCCTTATCCCGTACCCTTTGTGTACATTGTAATGAGTGCCCACATAATCCTAGGATTTTTCCTGGGGGCCGACCCCCGCCTGGCCCTCCCTGCCTGCTCTCTGGGGCCCATGGCCTGCCCCAACAAGGAGGACCCGGGGGGGCGGGGGGTGCGTCGCAACAATGACGTGTCCCCATGAGACGCTTAAATTTAGGGATGGTTTGGGGCTCGCTGTGATAGAGCTAGTAACCAACTTAATCCTATTAGGGCTACCCAACAAAGCCGAGGAGATGCGGCCTGTGGAGGGTTTGGAGCGTGGTGACCAGGAGGGGGCATCTGTAAATGGGACAAGAAGATTAATAATAACAGCAAAGCCAAGAGGAAGCCCTCCTTAAAATATCGACTCGCCAGAGGAACGCCGACAGCTGGCGTTCTTTAAAGTTAACTTATTTCCACACCCCGTTACCAAGGTGCCCAGGAGGGCGAATGGCAGAGGCTCAGGAGCCTGCCCGGTGCATTCTGGTTGTTGGCACATGGGGGTTGCCTATGAGAGGCTCGGGGCCCACAATGTGCTTTTTGTTTTGGGCTGATTACAGGGCCACTGTGGCCAAGTGTGCTGGTGGTCCGTCCCGTTGCCCCCGGGATGGTTCTGCTTTACACATGCAGCCTGGCAGCTTAAAGCCCCCCCATTGTGATAGATGGGAGGCCATGGCTGGGGGGGGGGTTCCTACACAGAGAAAAGTGTTCGTGTTCTTTTGGCCCAAACAAGGCAGGATGTGACTCCTTAAGGGCTGAGGGGGCGTGAATGCACAATAAGCTTCCCAGAAGAAAGGACTTCTGTGTAGGATCACTGATTCTTCACTTCCTCGCTAGGTGTGAGTTCACCATGCCCACCCCCTTCCCTGCCACCCACCGCCGCGCCTAGGCGCGCCGCTCTGCCGCTGGAGGTGTCCTGCTTTATTTACTTTACCCAAAGTGACGTCTTTACCCAGCTGCCTATTTCCTCAGCGGGTTGAGCAGGTGATGCATTTTCCTTCTGGGACTTAAACCCACGTAACTTCTGCAACCTGCAACTGCATGGAAACTCCTAACCATGTTTAATGCTTTAGAAAGACATAAATCATGCTTTATTTGTCATCTTCCTCTATCTCTCTCTTTCCAAGACACAACGGAATGAGATTATTTTGCGATCGGATGTTTTACATCCCTCTTTCCAAAACTGTTGACATAATAAGAAGTCTAGTTCTTCACACGAATGGAACCACAGAAGCGCCATTTTATAGCTGACAGCTCCCTCCCCCACTCCGGTTTTACAAGAATCTTAATCTTTCTCAGGTCAAAACCTTAACTATTATATGGTGTTTATTCCATCAAACAAATATTAAACAAAGAAAACCTTTATTTCAATGTTAGCATATTCCTTTGCCTAATCTATTTATTATTTTGGTTTTAAATGAGATAGATCGGTTATGAAACACTTTTATAATGCCTCTAAAGTTGTATAGTATTTTATACAAATAATAAAGTCTCAGACCTTTCTTTATATCCAAGAAGAAAAAAAAAATATCCCAGTAAAAATAATTAAATGCTAAACATGTAACTGATTCCCGGATAGCTTAATTTATTTTCGACACCGTTCCGTGCTGGTGCAGGAGAGTGGCGTAATTTAGTCTGATATTCTGAGCAGTAAAATGTCTTTAGAGTATATTTCAAAATGTTACACCGGGGGGCACACTGGGGAATTTAGCCAGATTATAAATGCTAGGTATACGCCTGATACAGACTACATTATCCGTGTGATTATAAGCTCACGTTCCTGTTATTTGTGGTGTTTGTCATACGCTGGCATATGATACCTGACACATCAGTCAGCAGGCTTTTTTCCTGTCCTGGTTTTTGGGTTTCCTCATGTTGTCATCAGTGGTGTAGGGACCGGGCAGGCAGGGCAGATAATTACCTGGGGCCCTCGAGATGGTGGGACGGCGGGGGCCCTCAAGAAGGGCCGAATGCATAGTGTATTGCAACGGCAAATCTTCCGTATTTGTCTATTCTGTTTTTCCACAAACTGAAAATAAAGGACTTCTGTTTACATTAAATTCTCTCTGATGATATGATTAATTTAAACTTTACACTAAAATAGTAGTAATACATTTTACCATGTCGGCGGAGGGTGAGTTGTGGGGCCCCTTGGAGTGTTTTTGCCTGGGGCCCCCAGAGTCCCTCGCTGTCCTCCTCGGCTGCTCTGACCCCATCTCTGCCCCTCCCACACTCTGCTGTTACTGCCTCCAATACGATAAATAAAGCAAACATGGCACAAATAAAAACTGGAAACCAAGACTACTGCCAGAATACATAAACAGGTGTTTCAGAAGAGAAAACCTGGATTTTAAAGTACAGTCCAGTTTAAACCAATCGGCGAATCAACAAATCCATCTCGCAGATGCTTACCCTGGGCAGGGATTTGGGGAGGAGCTGGACCCTGTGCCGAACAGGGTATAAGAAATAATTACATAAATAAAAAAGTATATTAATGCCACTATATTAATTTCACAGATCACTCAGTGAAATTTAAAATAAGCCATTTCGGTGTTATGCCGGATGTAAAAGTACCGCAAAATGACTGTGCCAGACAGTAAGAAACCTTTGGCAGCCCTCATCTGTCAGTATCTTGATTGACGTCTTTATTTTCATACTCTTTAGTCGCAGGGCTGTTTTCCTTTAAAAACAGCAAATATGTACCCCTGGTGATGTGATGGTTATCATGCGGCTTGCATATAAATCTATTAAAGAGCGACTCTGAAACACACCAAATCGTATTATTGTCATGGTCACGCTCACTTGGTTCCAGATAGAGATTATTTAACCGTCAAGGACAGCGTGACGATAAGCTTGTGTTTGGTCTAGAAATGAGCGGTAATTAGGAGCGTACATATCCAAATACAGGCACAGGATGACATCTTCATTACTCCCGGAAAAAAAAAGCATTAAAATTCACATCTGAATTCCCACTGCAAAACCCTGGCCAGAGAGGATTTCAGGTGTTTTCCGAGCTCAAATATTAATGTATCTGTCCGTTTCTCTTTCCTTACTGGGCCGGGCCCACAGGAGACAGAGCCTCCTTCACAGTTACGCGTTGTTTCATGCCATAGAGGATGCCAGGCCGTCAGCAGTGGCAGTCATCTGAAGGGCTTAATTTTCGGCACTGTTTACATCCGATGTAACCGACAGGCATGCACAAACATTAATGAGATTAGGAGGGACAAACACTTCTGGGCTTACCGTGGCAAGCAGAGAGGCCCACTCTGTGCCTACACTGGCAGAACGAGCCCCGTCTGAGGGACAGATGTCTGAGGAACACGTGGAGATGGTTTCCTCAGGAGAACTTTCTAGAGCAGAAGAGTAAGAGAGCTGGCATTTTTTTTGTATGTGTGTGCATCTTGTTTTTTGATTCCATGCTGTTTTTAAACCTTAAACAGGCAAATGTGCGGGACGCCTTGATCGCCGATGAGGACCCCTTTGTGTCACGCTTTAACCTCTATTAGGGAGGATTACCGGGACAGAGGCATGCTGGCATTTCGTGAGTGTCACTGTGACAGCGCTCAGAGCCGGAATGGCTGCCCGTCACCGGGAGCTCTATCGCAGGGTCTTTCTCCTCCGAGTGCAGACTAATAAGCCCAGAAATTACAATTGCCTCCCTGCTGAATCCCTGATAGGCGGAAATAATGATATCAGTGCCCTGCTAATCTTCTTGGCTCCATACTTGGCATCAGCCTATTGAGTCACCTGTCATAGCTGCCTGTGATGAGGCGAATTTAATCTATCTGTCTGTAATGACAATAGGGGCATTTTAATGTTAGGAGTGATCTTTGTCAAAGTTTTTTTTTTCACCCCCTTCTGTCTTAGTGTGACCAATTGAAATATATTTCCCTGAAATATCAACATTCCCGGAGTTTTCATGTGAAAAGACCACGTAATGTAGCACTTCTAATTAACATAAGTGTGTTCTATAAAGTTATAAAAGCTACGAGTAACGCATTACTATATAGATTCATACCACCAAATGTTAAACTGAAAGAAAAGATTGTAAATCTTAAAACAATATATGTGGAAGTATTGTGTTCAAATAAGAACTTGGAGCAACACAAATAGTAACATATCTTGCAGAAACTGAAGGGAAATTTGTAAGGTACAAAAACAGCTCTTGATCTCGGGTGATTATAGTGATGTTTTTTCACGAGCTCTCCCATCCTGTCCCACTGCATCGGCTCTTTATCTTATTGCTGCTAAGAACCTAGATAAAGACTGATAAAATGCTCACCGCTATTGCCTCTCAGTTTAAGGAAGACACGCGTAAACAGGCAGCTGGTAAAAGGGCACTTCCCTGCTTACGGATGAGTGATGGGGGAAGACTGGGCTCAACACTGCAGTCAATAAACGTCACAGTTTAAAAATGCCTCTAAAAATGGGCTTCTTAGACAAAAAAAAAGTATCTTCCTGAACTGGTTAAGTTGTATTTCTGGAGAGGAGTGGTTAAATAACTGGGGGAAAAAGAAATTCACTGGAAAAATACTGACTGGGGGGCCGGAGAAGCCTGATCTGATTTCACATTCTAGCTAAGTTTTATTCCATTACCCAGGAGGTACTGAGAATTTGGGCCAACAAATATGAGGCTTGCCAAAATGTTGCTGGTGTGTTAACGCAGTCGGGAGGAGGCGAGGATAAAATATCCAGCATAATGAAAGAGCACCAGGCCAGAATGCTGTCTCTGGAAGGATATGAACACAAGCAGCTCTCCAGAGGCTAACAAACAAGTAAATAAAATGTAGGCATTGTCGTGCTATACTGAGGGCATGGTCCAGAGACAGGTTGACCCCCTATGGCCCAAACATAAAAAACTGTCTAAATAAATGTTTTTCTGAGGCTCCAGATAGAGTTGCCTTTCAATTTACTCAAATTATTATTACATTGCTGCTGCTTCTATACGTCTTAAAATTATTAAAACTCCCCTTAAAAATCTTATGACTAACAAACATGGAATAAAACGTGTCAGCTAAATGGTCCACTTCTCCACCATGTGAAACTCCACAGGACCTGACAAGCCCACACAATAAGCCTAAACAGCGATGCACAGAAAATAACAAACACACAAACAAACATGTACAAAGATTACCTACAACCTATATATTAGCTGATTTCCTTGAAGGTTATTTCCTATGTACCACCCCCAACTTCCAGCCCACGAGAAATCAAGTCTTTCCTGTTACACAAAGGATTTTTTGCTTAGTCTTGTCAAGCATGGATCATCTTCAGCGCAACTGGCCCATCTGATAAATGACGGCTTCCCCAGGCTGTCGGATTAGGGCTGACGGAACAATCCACACTACAGTACATCATTTATACCCAAGCGACAAAGAATCGCTTAGGAGCCGCTCGCCGCTCCATCCCCTTTACGATGCCGTGACAGGAAGACATGGATTGAGAAACAAGTACTTTGCTTGTTCGGCATTTTTCTAAGCCTCTTCCCAAATCTATACATACAGATTTTTTCTGTTGGCAAAAGCAAATAGCATATATTGAGGCTACCTGTTCAAAATATAAAAAAAGAAATATTGCTGAATTGTTTCGCCTCCCCGCCCCCCATCAAGGCCTGTGAGGAATCATTCCAAGTTCATTGCTCAGAGTAATCAGTCCACTAGAGGTGGAACAAACCAGATGTCATAATTAATAGTAGAGTAACCACCCTTCTGTGGAGAGTACCATCAAGGTTGATAAAAATCAGGATGACATCTGTCCGGGTTTTACGGCGGGTATTTAAGGCAGGTATTCAGCTCAGCAGGGTGAGTGGGCCGAAACGCCACTCCTGCGTGGGAATTCATGTAACTAGATGTCAGCAGGGAGAATGGTGATATTAAAACACAGACGTGGACGCGCTCGTGTAACCCCAAGGCGAGGCTTCAGGCATGAACCCAGCAAGGTGGCTACTTAACCTGAGTAGCTCTGGCCGAATGGATGAATGGATGACAGATAGATAGATAGATAGATAGATAGATAGATAGATATATCTGGCATTCCTCTGGCCTTAAATGGACAATATATTGTAAATGGAGGTAAAAGGAATATCTGCTCTCATTGCAAGTACTCCTTTATTAGATTAAGAAAATAACAGAGGATTTTGGGACATTACGAGGATTAATTACATGTAGCCTCACGTCTTCGGTGAGGTCATTTTTCCACATTTGAAATCTCTTTACCAGACCTGGAGTGAAGGATATATTTAAACGATGGGCGAGCGAACGCGGTGGAGGGACTTTTATCAGGCGTGAGGCCATCGATTCGCTTTGCACACGGCTTTCTCTTGAGGTGTGTGATGGGATCAGTGCTGTCATTTGCTCAGCTGGGACAAAAGGGCCCACATGCCTTTGGAGTAATCCCCCGCTGCACGGTGGCACAGAAGGAACCATCTTCAATCGACCGTCTACTGGGGTGGACATAGCTCCCCAGCCTCAGTCAAGGCATAAGAACCACCCTCAATTGACAGTTTTCAACAGTTTTTGAGTCAGCGTCTACACTGATGAACGTGATGCCCTCATGTTGGGCAGTTTCTTTTTAGCAGCTAAGGTATTGGGCTCAAAGAGTTCTGAGCATGACCTCACTTCCTGTGTCCACTGGCTTTTGGATAGCCTCCTCTCCTTGCCCAGTTCTGGTCATAACCAGAGCTGCAGGACTGTGGTCCAAGAAACACAGAGATCTTGCACGTGGGCCGACGTCTTCCACTTCTGCTGGGCTGAGGATTATGGTATGACCTGGAGTGGGATGAAGATTGTGTGACAGGGCACATGATAAAGCTCTCTGCAGGAACCAAAACAAATTCACAGAGAAGTACGGTACCATCTAGTCCTGTCAGGCACAGCTGTCAAACCACAAAAGAAACCCTGTATTCATGCACCAGAAACATAAGAGGCTAATTAGATTTTGTTTATTGAGAAGATACATCGCAGAGTGCTTGAGAAAGCAAAGATCGGGTGGTTTCCCACCAAAGCGAGATGTTATTATCCCAGTATGCGGGAGCAGCGTCCACTTCCAGGGCAGTCCGATGGCTAAGACACTTTCCACAGATCCGCGTATTCCTCTCACGTTACTAATTTTTCTGTGTGTGGGTGCTGATGCTGAATATTATACATTTCCCATGGCCGACAGAATGTAGTTATATATAACACAACAACAACAATACGTAGAAAATAACGCTCAATCTAACCACTATATAACACTCACCAACCGCAACTTGCGCACATTATAGCCTGTATACATACATATCACAAACTCGGGACAGTCCGTATACCTAGTGTATTTTCAGTTAACCTCAGCAAGCACGTATCTTTACTCCCCAGTACATACTGTAATGAATCATTAAAAGACAAACACATATTACGGCTTTTAATTGCTGCCCGGCATCCAGCTCGGAGTTCGGTGCCTTTGGTTAATATAGAATATTGTTCCACAGTATTGGCAAACTGACACATTAAGGGGGACGCATAAAACGAGACGTTTGACGGCGCCCCCACTTTAATAAAATACACGTATGTATGAGAGGGACACGGGGGGGGTGAGCAGGAGCTCGGTATTCTACACGCCCTCATTTACATGTGCGTAATGAGAGCGCTTTAAGAACGTCATTATATTTTAAGTATCTTTCGGTTGTTCACAGCGGGGAATGTCAGAAATCTCGATAATCTGTTTTGCCGCTTTATATCCAAAGCGACAGCAGTGGCTGTTACTTTAATGTCGCGAAATTATTAACGCGAGCATCTTTGGTGCGTGGAGGGGGGGGGGGTGTAATGAAGACGTATTAACTATGAGTAATTTGGTCGCGCTTCAGCTGGAGTTTTCGACGGCGCTGATATTTGGTTTTACTTGCATTGATGTCTTTTCAGAAGTAGTTTGCTTCTTAAACAAAAGGGGGCCGGCGTATGTTAAGTGCTTTTGAAATCGGGAGCTTTCCGAGGCGCGGGGGCTCGCCGCTGATGAAAGGGTGTGAAATAAAATGTGGAAATCAATTTCACGCACTCGCCTATTCGTCCCGGCGGCGACGCGTGTTCCGCCGGTGCATGTGTGTACATTTATTACCCGGACAATAAAGCGGACGGGGCGACACCCGAGCTCGGTAATGGCTCACAGAATAATGCAAATCAGGCGTGTGCAGAGGAAGGATCGCCGGCGACACTGTGACTTTTCATAGAGTATCGGGGGAATACAGCGTGCGTGCAGAGACCGGGGATAGGACTGCTGCCATGGGAAATAATGAGAATAACATACAGCTGTCAACTGCGAGGCGCGCGGAAGCGGCGCGCGACATTCTCGCTTTTAATTCATGCATCTTCGGTAGGACGCCGCGCTAATTGGGCGAGAGTGTGTAACTTCAGGAGATTCGCCTCGTACTGCGCGGGCAGCTATAGCCTGCTGTTTGCCCCGATCTGCAGTGTTATTAATGAACTCGATTGTTCGTTGTGCGTCCGTACATCCGCCCTTCTTATTGTCCGCATAACACGCAGCATTTCGGCGATTGCTGTATTACAATGGGGGCCCGCAGACCAGAGCGAGAAAGGGGCTGGATCGTTCTGTGCTGCACCTCGGTGCGTGGGGGGGAATAGGAAAGGTGCACAATGCAATTAAGCGTGATGCATGTCGGCGGTGCCTGTCGAGGTAGTTTATCATATATTACGGCGCCATAGCCGTATTCAGGAGCTCTCAGTAAGGACTGGGGAGCAGAGGAAATGAGCCCCCATCCTGTTGCAGTGCCTTCGTCATTGCGGGTCCCAGACACTAGAAGGCAATCATGCTAACAAGGGCGCCCGACCCGCCGGCGACGTCTCTGCTGCTGCTGCTTTCGGGAGACGCGCGTTTTAATCTGTTTGTTTCTGCCGCGTCAGAGCGAAATGTGCTGACAAGTGGCATCTCAAATAAAAAAAAGGTTACAGGGAATCCCCGGGCTGATCGGATTATCCTTTGCAGTGGGCGCAGAACGCCGTCTTCACGGTTTCTCGCTCGCAGCCGCACCGGGGAAATAAAGTTTCTGTCTGCAAATACGGCAAATAAACAAACAAATACATAAATAAATAAATAGGGGGAGGACAAAGCATTTGTTTTTTTTTTACATGCCCGGGCGCCCATTATATGGAGCTAAATTATGCCATATCAGATCGCTACTGATTACCTAGTGATGTCTGGTTAAGCGACATTGTTTTTTCCCTTAGATCCCTTTGTCCTCTGCGCCGTGTGCTTCTGTTTAACGAGAGACACGAAAAGTGTGGCCCGAGGTCTGCCTTTGGTGGCGCCCCCACTCCCCCCCGCACCACCGCCCCTTACATTATGAGACACAGATACGGCGCAAGGGAAGGTGCCGGAGCGGGCCTGCCCAGCGGGGGACGGCCTTTTTGATGAAGACCCCCCGGGAGCCGGGCAGCGAACCAGCAGAATGTCTCACAGATGCGACAGCTTTCATGTAACAGCTAACTTTTTTCCTAATTAAAGTAGCCGATCTAATTGAGCTCCGTTATATTTGATTTTTTCCCCGTCCCTCTCCCTTCCCGCGAAACGCCGAATGGTGCAGGCGCCGGGCACAGCGGATCAAAGATTTGGGGAGCGGCGATTAGGGGAGCTGGGTCCCGCTGCCTGGGCTGGGATTTCAGCTCACCTGGGTGCAGGAGCCCGCAAGCGTCGGAAGACGCGCCCCGGCTCATTTGCACCATCACCTCCTCTGAATACAGAAACATAATTATGAAAGTTTTAAAAAAAAAATGTTAAAGAAAAAAATACTCACAATTAGTGAGGCAACTCCAAGCACAAGAAATGGAAATTAGTCACAGTGTAATAAATTAGCCCGTGCATACATTACATGAAATGAACACCCTTGGGGCTCTGTATTAGCAGTCTTGGCTGTGCACCCTCATGTATCTAAATAAACCATTCAGTCCCTGCTTAATATGTGCCAGGAAAAAAAAGGAATTTCCCGAGTGGAATTTCTGACAAATCAGCCACACAGATAATTTAAGTCAAGGTGTTTATATATATATATATATATATATATATATATATATACACACACACGCGATATACGACATTATATTACGTTTTGAACTTCACACCCTCGCAATTGTAGCCATTAATAATTAAATATAATATTATTTTTTTGATAGATCTTTAATTTTTGCCCGTGAACCGGTAAAACCGTAAATTAGAACCGGCCAGAACAGAGGAGAAACGGGAAAAGGCAATAGGTGGACCGTGGCGCGGAACCTCGGCGCACACAAATTAAAAGGCACTGCGTAAATGGTATTTTGTCATTAAGCTTCATTGGCCATTTGAGGGATGAAAAAAAAACATGCAAAGCATGCGCTTCCGTTTTTTATGAGTCTCATCCAGTGTGATTATTCATACTTGTGCTTCTGCTTGAATTAAAGCAAGAGTGTTGGAGCCTGTTAAAGCTAAATACTTCAATGGCTAGTGAACTCTCACCTTCACTCGCATCCATTTAGTTTGCAAATGAAAGCCAAGTACAGTCAGTGCATGCCATAATGGGCCTTTCTTCCTGCGGAGTGTGGTCATTACATACTAATTTCTTCTGGAAGCTCTTCAGGAATTTAAACACTTGGCTGGAGCGGGCTTGCCTGGCCGGGGCCCGCGATGCTAGCGAAGCCAGCTCGCAAGGTGCTGCTGCGCCGCGTCCCCCGCGCCGGCCCGCCGTAATTGTGCCAAATTGAAGGGGTTGATTACCGTTTATTGTTCGGTCTGTTTGTCTATAAAAGCGAAAGTCTTATTTATTTGTCTAATTTTTTTTTGCTCAAATTTGAAGTTAATGCAGGTTTTAAAATAAGACTGATTTGGAAATTTATCATTAGGACCTGGAGATGTTTAAGGTTCATTACAAAAATTTACTACATTTTTCTAATTGTAGCACAGCCTTGGTATAAATTCTGAATTTTGCGTTGGGCTCTGTGACCAGAAAGTAACTGGATTATAAACAAAAAATATTTTGTACTCGCTTGCTAGCAAATAAATGTAGTAACTACATATACTTATATATTTTCATTTCATGTTTTGTAAAGAGATGATTTAAATAGCATCAGGCGGTAGCCAATGAAACATGATCACGCCACGTGTATCAGGTCACGTGGACCTGTATTTGCCGGGAGAACAAACTCCAGGGCAGTAGATGGCTGATGATAAAAATACCACCTTTATCAATCTTTGTGAGAATAAATGGCAATATCCTCCAAGCCAGAAAAAATCCTGTTTGTCCATTGCATAAATCATAAGTTCTCATATCTAAAACAAAGCAGAATTTGAAAGTTGTTTTTTTTTTTACTGTGTCGTCCCATACAATTTTCTGTGTTAAAGGACACAGGGATCAGTATTTATAAGCTATTCTAATTTACCTGTCAATAGTGTTGTGTTGTAGGATTGGTCATAGGGAATTTTGCTTAGGACTGGGGCACTGGGAGTATTATTACCATACTATGTTTACCAGTGGAACTATCATTCAGGATTGTGCAGCACTGGGTGGACATACTCTATCGTGCCTCAGATCTGCAACACACTGTACATTCACTTGGTCTAGCAGTCAATTTATGATCAACTGAGTCTCTGAGGAATTAGTTGAAGCTGTAAGTGATGCAGTTTATTGAATAGTGTTTCATTGTATTTACCTGTGAAAGGCACATTTACTCTGTACTGCCCCCAAGCACTGCTCCCCAGGCGCTCAAGTAGCTGCCCACTGCTCTGTCACAATGTCACATGGGTTAAATGCAGAGGACACATTTCATTGTTGTGCACTGTGTGCCGTGGTGAGTCAACAATGACGATTAATCATGCATCACGATAACCAGCCTTCTTTTAACTGTTTCATCCTATGCAATAAGTTTTCTGTGCTTGTTTGTTTTAATTGCTGAACTTTCACCCACGGCTGAAGGAATCGTCAGATCTGCCCATGTGAGATTGTCAGAAAAACAACAAACATAGGCAGGCGCTGGTTTGGTGATTGTCGTAACTAGCGAGGCAGGCGCGGGATTGGGCAAAGGGTGGCACGCGCGGAACTTGCCAAAGTGAGGCAGGCGCGGGATTGGGCAAAGGGTGGCACGCCCGGGACTTGCCAAAGTGAGGCAGGCGCGGGATTGGGCAAAGGGTGGCACGCGCGGGACTTGCCAAAGTGAGGCAGGCGCGGGATTAGGCAAAGGGTGGCACGCGCGGGACTGGCCAAAGAAAGGCATGCGCGGGATTGGCCAAAGCGCGGCACACATGGGACAGGCCAAAGCAAGGCATGCGTGGGATTGGCCAAAGCGTGGCATGCACGGGACTGGCCAAAGCAAGGCATGCGCGGGATTGGCCAAAGGGTGGCACACATGGGACAGGCCAAAGCACGGCATGCACGGGATTGGCCAAAGCATGGTATGCTCGGGACAGGCAAAGCGTGGCCTCTCTGCCCACGTGCTCTGTTTATGTGCCGGGATGCTGCACCACTGAGCTGGTACCATGTTGCATTATGAGCACAATTTCTTCCATGTATTTTCTTCACTTAGAAAATATGTTAATAAATTATAAGTTATTTTCATGCGGAAAAATATTGTTTACATCATTTTCCTCATAATTTCTAATTCTGGGGTGAGATTAAACATTGGGTCCCACTGGGACTCTCGTCTGGATAATCGGCTTGGAAAATGGACAGATGGATGACATTTGGGATCGGACCATCTATACTCTGACTCTGAATCACCTACTGGACATCTGGTGCTTCCAGCAGCACGTAACGCAGACACTAAAGCACTACTCCGAGACACTAAAGCACTACTCCGAGACACTACTCCGAGACACTAAAGCACTACTCCGAGACACTACTCCGAGACACTACTCCAAGACACTAAAGCACTACTCCGAGACACTAAAGCACTACTCCAGACACTTGTCTTTCTTCCACGCTCTGAGTCACACTTCGGCTCGGCCCCCGTTGACTCACCACCTGTGCGCGGGTGCCTCACCTCTCCTGAGTGACCAGACCAGACCCAGCTGCTGTGGGCTGGTAGCCCAAATGGAGGCACTGGCAGGGGGGGGCTCCCTGTCACCAGGCGCAAAATTATGGAGGGTCAGAAATTGCAAATCAAAACAAAGCAAAGGGAGCGAGGTAAACAAGCCATTGAGTGAGGAACTTTTTCGGGATTAGCCATTTCTGAATACCCTGCCTTGAATGGGCTCTCTCTCCTCTCCTCCTCTCCCATCCCTTCCTCATTTCTCGCTCCTGCCCTATCTCTCTCTGCCTCCCTCTCTTCCTTTGCTTGCTCAGGGAAGCTGTCAGTGTTTACCCCCCCTCCCCCCTATCCAGGTTGCTAATCCCCCACCACTGAAAGACTCCACTAAATAGGTGCTGCTGGGAAAAAAAAAAACAGGGACAGGCAGAGTCATTGGAGCAGAGTTTATCAGAGTCTCTCAATCTGTTATCACTGCTGTCCCTGTGTCCCTCCAGTGAGACTCCCTCCTCTGCTGTCACAGAGCTACTGATTAGCGACCGCCTGGCCACCGCCACCCGCGAATAACGCCGCGATTGTGTCTGGGTGTGCGCCTGTGTGCCTGCCCGTCTGCAGAACAGAGCAGGAGAAGCTATTCCTCACTTATATTATTATATTTATTTATCCTCTTTTTGAACCCCAAGGCTCCGTAAGGTGAAGCGGGCACTGTGGACGAGGTGTGTCCAACTGCTCCAGAGTCGGACACATGCCGTTTTCATCGCTATGGTATGGCTGGGGAGAAGGCAAATCGGAGGGGGGTTCGAATTTACCCAAAGGATGAGAGCTAGTGGATTGAGAAAATATGTGGCTTGTATTCTAATTAAGCTACTAATGCCTGCAAATCAGCAGTCCTGAAAGGAGACGGGCATCTGCTGGCTGAGCGAATCCATTCGCTGACCGAAGGCGATCTCCCAAGGACCGCCCGGAACACAGACTCAAACACAGAGCGGCGGGCATCCTCCTCCCCCTGCTCACACGTATACTTTAACCAAACAATGAAATCAGATGTGGCCCTGTTTTAGCACACTGCTAATTTATTTGCACAGGCTGAGTTACGCGGAACAAATTCAACGTTGGTTCCAATTTTCAGTCTGAACGGGGGGGGGCTTGCTGAGCAGAATCATCCAGAATAGCAAGGCAGGTAGTGAAGGGCCCTTCACTTGGTGCTCACAGTGGACCAGGCCATCTTCCCCAAGCCCCACCTACCTCACCCACTCGCTCACACACACACACACACACGCATGCACACACTCGATGACACGTCCGGCAGTGGATAAGTGGTCCTTGTTTCTTTGTGAACTAGGTAGGAATTTTCACAACCCCCCCCCCCCCCCCAGAACACATCTTTGTCGCCACTAGGGGCTGCCCCAGTGTTCCTCTGATATCAATTAATAATATTTCCTCTTCCCAGAAATTTGGCACCAGAAAAGCTTTGCCACTGTCCATTTGTAGGCTTGGTGAATTCTTATATGAACTGATATAAATAAAAATAGTATTAGAGACGTCGTTCCATCAGTATGACGGACAAATATTCCTTACAGATAACTAGAAAGGACTGAATGACAATCATCAGAGATATTTTTCTATGGCTGTTAAATCGTGATACCATTTATGAATGTCACTCAGAGATACAAAATGCTGGATTTTGTCACCTGCCGTGTGAATCGATCGCCCCCCCCGTCGTAGAAGCGGGCCTCACCTCAGTGCGTCGTCATGTTCAGGTTCAGCGCTTTGCATTATGACCCAGTCCCACCACAGCAGAAGAAGGCTTTCTAGAGCACTTGGTCTGTGTTGTCGTTTAGGATTAATGATCGTCACCCTGGGCGGATGTTTGCCGAGCAGTATGCTTCCACAACACAAGCTGTTAAAGATAGCTAGAGCCGGGGCCCCTTAGAATCTGGCTGGGATTCATTAAACCCTAACTTCTTTTATCTATTCCAACAGAGAGCAGCAACAATAAACCCCAAAGATATATGCTTGGACTCTGCGGTTGGGATGGTGTGCTGTCACCAGAGCCAGCTTTGTCCCTGAAGAAGGGACATATGCTGCAGGTTATAAAGAACTGAAACAGATGTTGCAGATTCACAAAACTAGGAGCAGTGAAGTGCATTGTGGGATGCAACGAGAAAACAACCGTGACCCGGAGTTTCTTTTTTTTTCATTCACATATCAGTGTAACTTTGCAGTAAATCAAATACAGATTAAGCTGAAGTGAAGCTACAGTCTTCTTGGATTAGCTGCCAGGTGGAGTCCGAGGCATGACAGTGCATTATACTGCCGTCTCCTGTCACAGTATCCGTCCTGTTTAATCCTCTTGCAGCATCGGGGACTCTGCGGTGACTGGGGTTTCCGTCTGGGGCTCTTTTCGCGTGGGTTTAGGCGTGCGGTACATGGATAAATGACATTGTGCGCATTTGTGATCATTGAACACGTCCCAGAGAGTCGCGCTGGAGATATCTGGAGCTCTCAAACCTTTTTTTTTGAAGCAGCTCAGAACCACGCTGACTCAAAAAAAAAAAAAGACAATAAAAGGTGGAAACGTGGACCTGAGACTAAACTCGCAATGGGTTTATTTCTCAAAAGGACAGCTTCCCAAGGCCACCGCTAAGGCATGTCAAAACGTACTTGGAGAAACAATTGATTGAGTCCACAGAACCTTGTCGATCAAGGCCACCAGATTTGAATCAAAGACATTCAGAATGCCAGCAATAAAGAAATTGTTACAGCAACAAAGACTGCCATGAACAAGCCATTGTGCTCTCCTGAATAAACCGGTCTGTGGCCCGTGAGGCACTCCTGCCGCGCCGCGATGAAAGCAGACAGGGCTACCTGCGTGGATAAAGAGTGGCCACGCTAACATCGTAAGCCACGTCCGCAAACAGGGGCATGCCACTCTCCCTCCCCCTCGATCTCGCTACACACCCTTCCCAGGAGCTTTACACCCTCGATCTCGCTACACACCCTTCCCAGGAGCTTTACACCCTCGATCTCGCTACACACCCTTCCCAGGGGCTTTACAGTGCCACCAAACATATGTGTTGAGTTTTACCCATCAGAAGTTTATATAAAGCAGATACGTACACAAACGTATGGAACGTCTAGCTGCAGACTGAGTTAGGGAGGAGATGTTTGGGGAAGCCGGTGTGTGCTGCATTGTGTCAAGCTGGAGGGACCGGCAGGGTGCTCTGATTGGAGCAGGCATGGCCGGGGGGGGGGGCACAGGCACCACCGCCATCTGCCCTGGAGTGTGGGTCCACTCAAGGGGGAATGTTGTTTTATCCACCTTTTCTGTGAGTGTTGGGTTGGGAAGAGGGTTTTAAGCCCTTCCACAAACAGCCCGTCGAGGGGCCATCCTCCCCACCCAAGACAGGATTGGGTCACCACCGTCAGCTAGCTGGCGACTTCAGCGACTCACCACTTCTGTGTCCCAGAGGAAAATGCCTGTATGTGTGATAATTAAATATGCTTCAGGCCGGCTGAGAGTTTGACAATGCAAGTCCTTGGATGGAAACATAGCCGATGCTAAAATGACCTTGAAATATGAAATACAGCCGTCCCATTGAAACCACAAATTCCTGCCCGGTCTTTTATATTTATTGCTGTTTGGAGCAACTTAATAAAGTCCCATTGCCGTCCTTTCAAACATGTTTTTCAGGAATTAAGTCCAACTGTACCCTCCTTTGTTTGCAGCCTCGTTTACAACGACGAGCATGGTCTAATGGCTGAATACCTCTCCACGAGTAACGCAAGGCTCCATAGATACCTCGCACACTCGCCTGCAGAAAGCCCCCTCAGAAGGAGGCAGAAAAACGACGGAGACACCGGCAGGATGCGGAATAAAGTGAGGCTGTTTTGTCTGTTTTTTTTAATGCTTCTCGTTTCCTCTTTTGTAGCGCAGTTTAGCTGATGCTGAAATGGCTCCGTTTGACTTCACAATGAGAGACGCGGCCGCTCGGCGGCGGGGAAAATCCATACTCTCCACACACCTGCTCGGCTCTGGAGAATCGCGCGATATTGACCTTCAATTCAGGCAGCATTCAGAGCTGATGAAAAGAGATAAGCACTCTAATCTGGCCGCTGTCTCAGGACCTCTTTTATTGAGTAACTGCCACGCACTTATTTCAACTCGGGCTACATGGCGGCAACACGGCAGCCCTGATACATAAACCTAATAGATGTTTATTTGGAAGGGCTAATATGAAAATTGCACTAAAGACATCTGAATCAATTTTCAAAAGCAAACATAATTGGATATTCCGGTATACTTATTAAATGTGAATTGGCTCGGGTCTTCCTGCTTGACAGGGAGGAATTCGTCTCTCTTGGGTTACATTGTGCGACGTGTTATTAGACTCTTTCTTCTCTGTCAGGCCTGATGATTTAACAGATTACTCGCTGTGGGGGGGGGCACTTCAGGAGGGCGCATGCGCGGGAAACCTAGGGGCCTGGCCTTTTTGGCATGGGGTCCCCTGGCTGGCCACGGGGGCTATTTTTTAGGGGAGGCGGAGATGCAGTGGAGGTGCAGGATGGACGACGGATAATGGGTAATCCGACAGTCTGGGGGTGGGGGGCGTGGCAGCCCCCCATGCTTCACTACCCTCACGGCAGAAGCAGAGAGCGGCAGAGGGCACCCCAACGTCAAAGCCGCAGCACATGCAGGCATGCACAGAGCCGGCCAGTCATTTTCGCATTTACATTTGCATATGCCTTCAGTCTGGGAGAAAGTCTTTAAATTCGGCTGGAGCCTCAAGCCAGGCTGAAAACTCACTGGGGGGGGGGGGGGGGCAAAAAGCTATTTTTTGTTTGCATTTTGTAAATTTGATTTTTCTAAGTTTCACCCCCTTTAACTTTTTTTGAATGTAAAAAAATCCTGTATTTTTTGTTTGTATTTCAATTAATTTTTAGTTGATCCATTTATATGGAATGTTATTATGTACAGATAAGCAATAGGCCTGTGTGAAAAAGACACCACGAATCCATATCTTTTTCATAACAAGTTCAGCAAATACTGAAACGTTAAATTTCATCCATCATATCTTAAATCCAAAACGTGTCTCTGTAAACTTCAGCAGTCAATGGGGTTATGGTTATGTTATTAGGGGCATGGACTTTATATGTAATTAGAAAAAAATACTCCAATCTCTTTTTTGAGAGATTCTGCCTCTCACGCAAACAAAGAATGACAGTTTTCAGAGAAAACCCTGCCTAGGTCCTTAGAATAATGTGCGTATATGTGCGTCCTTATCTATTAATTCGCCTTTCGGCCGCGTACGCGTCTCTCACACGCCCCCTCGCCACGGCCGCGCTCGCGCCAGCAGCCCCGAGGCGCGTGACGTCACGACCACGGCTGCGGCGGCGGAAGTGACGTCGACGCGGTTCGCTGAGTCTCTCCAAAATACAATAAGGAAGTAGGGAAGCCGACATTTCGCTGTACAGGGCTGGAAAAAAAAATAGATATATATTAACACAGGAGTAACTGGGAGCGCAGGCTGTGTCGGGGCATAAGGTGGCCTCAGACTTGCCCGGAGCCCGCTTCGGTGCCGTAGCTTTCAACGGTTCGACGGAAGGTCGGTATGAACATGGACGTGGAGTTTCACATCAGGCAGAATTACCCGTGGAGCAAGCTGCCGGCCAACGTCCGCCAGGTATCGGCTCCTGTCCGCCTACTCAAGCCTGTCTTTTTAATAAACACGCTTCTCTGGTGAATGACTGACAGATTCATTATCACCTTTTAAAGGCTGCCGCCTTTTCCGACGGTACTGCGCGCTCCCATGTACGGCATTACCTCGATCCGTGCATCACTGCAGTGTTTACCAGTGTGTCACCTTTACTGGTGTGCCAACATTATTAGTGTTTTCCAGTGAGTCACCTTTATCAGTGGTCCAACATTACCAGTGTTTACCAGTGTGTCATTTTTACTGGTGTGCCAACATTACTTTTGCCAGGGCTTTACCCTTTACCAGTGAATCACATTTTCCAGTGTGTTAACTTTACAGTGTGTCACCGTTTACAGCAATGCTTTTACTAGTGTGTCACCTTTACTGGTGTATGAACATTACCTTTACCAGGGTGTCACTTTTTACAGGATTACCTTTGCCAGTGTGTCACATTTACTAATGTTCCACATTTTCCAGTATGTTAACTTTCCAGTGTGTCACCTTTTACAGCCATTACCAGGGAATCATCTTTGACAGTATTACCTTTACCAGTGGATAATTATCCAGAGAAACGTACATTTAAGAAAGCAGAATCAGCCAATCTGTGGAGCAATGGCGGGTAAAATGCCCAGAGCAGATTGCAGTTAAGAGTAGGTTATTTACCACTGAAATTTTCTGCTCTCCCATAATTGTACTTTTGTTATTTAGCTGATGTTTTTGACCAGGTGACAATTTCACACTGGAAATTCATTAACTGCACCACCACCCCACCCCCTCCCACCCAACCATTTCACCCGACTCATTCCTGCTTCGCTGTCAACTGTGTGTCCCTTATGCAATCACCGATCTTAAGGTCACTTCATTACTTAAGGTCACTTCATTATTTTGAGAGATGACCAGCTAACTGATTAGCAGAATATCTACCCTGCTAGCATTTGCAGCTGATCTTAAAGTAGATTGGTTGCATTTAAGCATACTTTTGTGTCCTGTTTTACGGTTCACTGAGTGGCTAACGCATCAACTCTTCCTTTGTGGTGTTGGTCAGAGTTTGGGAAACTCGCAGCGTGAGTATGAGAAGCACGTCCTGCTGTACAGCATTCGAAACCAGCTGCGCTTTCGCAATAACCTGGGTGAGTTCACTGCGCCCAATGCCTCTGTCTTTTAGGAAGCGTTCATCTGTCATTTGAGGATCTTCCTTTGTTATGGAAGAACAGCTAGGAAGATCAGTCTAAGCTGGCATTGGGACTGCAAAAATGATAGTATTTAATTACCATTTCAATAAAAGCTTCCCCTAAAAATGTCCAGCTCTAACTAGAAGCTTTGTAAACTGCCATACAGTTTGGAGAAGTCTCTGTGAAAGGTTTAGGATGTAAAATAATCTGTAATGATTTTTATGACATCGTACATGTGTAGCTTTCAAATTATTTTGACAGCCTTAGATTTCTATTGCATTTCAGCTCTGAGGCGATGATACAGTATATTTTTCAGACAGAAGTTCAGTTGCTGTACAATGTGTGTATATTCTGGTTTAAGTCCCAGGAGGTGCCAACTGAATTGCTCCAGAAAAAGACCAAGTTGTGCTAACACGTTGAAGGTTCAAACTTAATGTTTTTCTAAAACAAATTTTTCGAACCCATTCCCCACCTTGTAGTGAATTAGGATTCTGATAATGCTCAGCAGGGAGCCCTGTTACCGCACACCTCCTGGGTTGGATGTTCAAATCCTACCTCCTCTCTGTGTTTTGCGGTTTGTCTGTTCTTTCCAGTTGCACTGGTTTCCTTCCTCCATCCGAAGACATACAGTTAGGCTAATTGCTCCAAGTATGTCCAGGGTTTGCCTTATGCTGTCTGGGACAGGGTTAGGGTATGGGGTGGAACGATGGACAGATGGTTCAGTGGTCATAGTACTTTGGAAGGACATTTTTCAGCTCTGAAAGTTTGAAGGCCTGAGACTGGTAAGATGTGGAGATGAGTGACACTGTCCCTTGAAGTTTGCAACCTGCTCTCTTGCATCTAGTGAGGCATGTGAAGAAAGATGAGAGAAAGTATTATGAGGAGCTTCTGAAGTACAGCCGAGAGCATCTCATGCTGTACCCGTACCACCTGTCGGACATCATGGTTAAGGGCCTCAGGGTCACCCCTTTCTCCTACTACATTGGGATCATGGAGGTAGGTTTTCTGGGGCCTGGAGTATGTGGGCTGGGTGGAGATACCTACTATTCAGTGGTTACTTCAGTGATGGTTTCTCCTGTTCTTCTTCAGGACATCATGAATAGTGAGAAGAGTTACGACTCGCTTCCCAACTTTACTGCTGCTGACTGTAAGTATTCTTGGGCTGAGATTTGACCTGTGCTCTGTGCTACACACTCTGTGCCCTGTACTCTGTACTAGGTATTGGGTCCTTTACACTTTGTATTTTGCAGTCTGTACCCATATTATACTGTGTACAGATTCTCTGTACTCCTGCAGGTACTGTGTAATCTATACTTTCCTCTATACTCTGTACCTTAACTGTATATTAAGGGCACCGGTCGGCTGCCTGACCCAAAGGCCCCACCCACTCTCTCTGATGACGGCCCTCCTCCCATTGTGCGGTTGAGTTCCTGGACTAACGATGATGTCAAACCAGGCATGTCACCACGGAACACGCCTTTGCATTTTTCCTTGCTCACGACTGTCCTGCGATCCGCTTTCAGGTCTCAGGCTTCTGGGAATTGGCAGGAACCAGTACATCGACCTGATGAACCAGTGCAGGTCATCCAAAGTAAGAATCTCTCAGCAGTGCTGCCCGCACCTCGCTGACGTCTGACTGCATAACTGTGCTCTGAATGGCAGGATCTTTCTCAGTGTGTTACAGAATGATTAGTACTGCTGAAAAGAGATTGAAGTTATCAAGGACTTGTTTTTGTGCTGTTCCAAATGCCAAGCAAAGTAGGGATGTAGCTTTAATCTTTCAGGGAAACTAATCGGGAATCTACCTATGAGTCCTGAAGGTTGTGTCTGTAGGTCATAGGTCGTAGGTCATAGGTGGTGTCTCACCAGTGCCTCCTCCCCCTTCAGAAATTTTTCCGCAGGAAATCTGCACGGGATCTGCTGCCCTCAAAACCTGTCGAGATATCTGTGGAGCCATGGTGGGTGGTGCAGACAGGCTACATCACGGAGGACGATATCAGGGTGAGATGCGTCTCTTCTGAATGATGTGGCTCCCCCCAGTCAGTAGTCTTTAGGTGTACAGTGTGTGCTCATCCTGAACCGCCATAAATGAACGGGTCATTCAGATCTGCAGTGAGGCTTTGTCTGTCATGAACAAGATAAGGTGTAATATGATCTGGGTACCTCTCTCATGCCCGGTCTCGGCTTTCAGAACCTTTCACGGCACTTGTAAACTCGCGCTTCTGACTGCTGCTGTATGTGACACCCCCGCAGATCTGCTCCCCGGCAGAGAAGAAAGCCATCGACAAGATGATCGACTCCGGTCCACAGCTAGCCGGCTCCATGGAGTACAACGTGGTGCTGAGTGAGTCTGTGGGCGTGGCCTCAGCCTGGCTGCCTGTTTCCGCATAGGCCGGGTGTCAGGTGACCTGCGTATCCAATCCCAGGCCACTGAGTTCCACATGGCTGACCGCACTGCCTGTCTCCATTTTCTGCTTTAAAAATAACAGACCCAAGCAATGTCGCCAGTCGTATGAGAGGCTTTTCTTCCTGCCTCCATCTGGCTCCAGCGGGTCTCCTTAGATCCTTCTACATGTACCTGTCAGAGACACTGACAGGGAGCACCTGGCCACCCTGCACCTCCGGCCGGAGCAGGCTGCTGTGCACGCTGTCACACACATTGCTGCGCACGCTGTCACGCACATTGCTGCGCACGCTGTCACGCACATTGCCACACACATTGTCATGCACATTGCCACGCACGCTGTCACGCACATTGCCACACATATTGCCACGCACATTGCCATGCACATTGCCATGCACATTGCCACGCACGCTGTCACGCACATTGCTGCGCACGCAGTCACGCACATTGCCACACACATTGCATGCACATTGCCACGCACGCTGTCACGCACATTGCCGCGCACGCTGTCACGCACATTGCTGCGCACGCAGTCACGCACATTGCCACACACATTGCCATGCACATTGCCGCGCACGCTGTCACGCACATTGCCGCGCACGCTGTCAC
>JAODKM010000044.1:4537716-4553730 GCA_026780845.1 Petrocephalus sullivani | reverse complement strand
GTCACGCACATTGCCACACACATTGCCATGCACATTGCCGCGCACGCTGTCACGCACATTGCCGCGCACGCTGTCACGCACATTGCCGCGCACGCTGTCACGCACATTGCCACACACATTGCCATGCACATTGCCGCGCACGCTGTCACGCACATTGCCGCGCACGCTGTCACACACATTGCTGCGCACGCTGTCACGCACATTGCCACACACATTGCCATGCACATTGCCGCGCACGCTGTCACACACGCTGTCATGCACATTGCCACACACATTGCCGCGCACGCTGTCACGCACATTGCCGCGCACGCTGTCATGTACTAACGCTGTCACGTACTAATTGACCAAATGAATCAGCAACTTGAATGGGTTCTGACTCTAAATAGGCAGTGGAATTTTCTCCCCTGTCGGGGCCCCTATGCCGTGGACCCCTGCTTTCAGCCTGCCACTCCCCTTGTTCTCCTTACTGTTTGGGTTTCCGTTTAATTTCACATCTTCCCTGCACCCATTCTGTGGCTTTCTCTGTCCATGATACGGCTGCTAGCAGTTGGTTGAGTATAAGTGCTTTGTTTAAGAAGTCTGTATCCTAAATAAATGGCACTGACACATGATATAAATGTTGAAAACTGGCATGAATGTGATTTAGACAGGGTGTTTTTTTTCTTGAAGGTTTGTACAACCGAGGTTACATATACCTGGATGTTCCCATATCAGACGACAGTTGCATTTCAGGTGAGATTTTTTTGTGCACGTTTAGCCTGCATGTGGTTTCAGAATTAAAGAGTCTCTGTATTTGAGTTTTGGAGACATCTCCATTTCCTTATGCATATTCAGTGTGTGCTTTCCTTATGTATATTCAGTGTGTGCTTTCCTTATTATGTATATTCAGTGTGTGTTTTCCTTATGTATATTCAGTGTGTGCTTTCCTTATGCATATTCAGTGTGTGCTTTCCTTATTATGTATATTCAGTGTGTGCTTTCCTTATGCATATTCAGTGTGTGCTTTCCTTATTATGCATATTCAGTGTGTATTTTCCTTATTATGCATATTCAGTGTGTGCTTTCCTTATTATGTATATTCAGTGTGTGCTTTACTGTCCAAAACCTGTCCCACTATGGACATTTTGGGCCTGAAGTTGCATGTATTGTTGGTCATAGTCAGTGGACTAGTGAAAGTCTGTCCTCACATGTCCAGCTTGTCTTGCTGCGTCTCCGATGTCCATTTTCACCAGCGGCCGTCTCCTCCTCCCCATTTCCTAGTCCCACCTCTGGAGGGATTTGTGATGAACCGGGTCCAGGGGGATTATTTTGAGACGCTGCTCTATAAGATCTTTGTGTCTATAGACGAGCAGACTAATGTGTCAGAGGTGAGCCCCGCGATGCTGCATGCTCACGCCACTGTTTATGGAGTCGTTTCCCGACTGATTCCTCTCCTCCTCGTTGCAGTTGGCTAATGTACTAGAAATCGACCTGGGGCTGGTGAAGGTATGTACTCCGAGCCCTGAAGAGCAGTCCCTGTAACTGAATGATGCTGCTGCTGCTTGCTGTGTGAATCCACATAGCTTCTAGCTGCCACTGTGCCTCCCCTGGTCTCAGTAAGGCCTCCCATTATGTGGCATATTATGTGGTAAACATCTACACTGCAGGGTTGGAAAGGAAGCCACTCAGTCTGTAGTACTAGGGGTGGATCCATGGCCTGGATCCAGCTGGATTCACTTGTCTTAATTACAGACTACAAGTGTAATGTTGCATGGTTGATTTGGATTCAGAATTTATTGCAGAGCTACAGAAAATATTGTATGAAATATGCAGTGAATGTACATTCAGATCAAATGAAACGCTGCTTAGTAATCACACTGAAGTGGGCCTGTCTCACACTTCCACGGTTGGTGCTCCTTCATGGCTTCGTGTTTCTCTCCTTGTCCAGAACGCTGTGTCCATGTACTGCCGCCTGGGCTTCGCCCTGAAGAAGGGTCAGGTGATCAGCCAGGACCAGCTCCACCCCTCCTGGAGGAGCGTCCCCTGTGTTAACAGGCTGAAGTAGGTCACCTGACCTCTACTACTCCAATGGCTGCTCTGCACTTTCTCCAAGTGTTTGGTGTCACCTTAAATGTTCTGGACCATTACTACCAAGCTATTTCTGTTTCATTATGGGGGATCACCATTAACCCACTAGTTGTATGTATTGAGTTCCTACGGTTAACTACTTTATTTCTAGGTATTTTATGCCTATGATTATTTACTTAAAATGATCCATCCTTATCCTAAGCACCCGAAGTGTGTTCCGGGTAGGATACAAGGCCATGGTACACGCTGGACGTGACTCCAGTCCATTGCTGGGCAAGTTAGATGCAAGGCAGCCTAAATACATGTCTTTGGACTATGGCAGGAAACGCAGGAACAAACTCTTCACACGCAGAACAGAGATAGGATATGAACCCTGAGCCATGGAGGTGTGATACAGTAACACTGCCTACTGAGCCAGTATGCCACCCTCCTTAAGGTTATTTAGTCCTTAAATGCATTCCAAAGGTTATTTCCTCCTAAAGGTCTTAAAGCCGTCTCAAGGTGAGGCGTTTTGGGACTGTTCTGTAAATGTTCTTTACTTTGGAAGTGTGAGCCTGAGACTTTTTTCTTTCTCTAATGTAATGCAGACAGCTGAAACTGCCTGCTTCATGCAGATATGGCCAGCTGCCCCTGTGCTGCTTACCTAATCTTTAATTAAGTGCAGTCCTGTCCCACACACAGGCTATGGTTATGTCACGTTTAAATGCATTAAATGCACATGGAGTGGAAATTGGAGAAGAAGCATGCGATGTAGGCAGCTGATCGGGTGTATGTGTGATGGGATCTCAGAGGTGAACTCGCGTTCAGCATCACGCTCAGTAAAATGTTTACTTCCCCTTGCAGAAGTACGATGGATCCGCAGAAGATGCTGCTTTCTTGGGAGGGAGGCAGTCCTGTAATGGAAGCTGGGTCCTCCACCACAGACACAGACACTACCAGCCTGGAGGACCAAGGTAGCAACAAGGCTTTGGGTTGCATCCCTGTAATATGTAACCTCTGGCTTTTTCATATAGGGTTTGATGTAACATGTTTGCCTTGGTTTCAACCTTAGACTCCAACATGTTTCTAAACGTTTCCTGCGTGTGCAGGTGATGAACCTGTTTGACGTGAAGTTGGACCCGACTTCTGCTTTGAAGCTGCTCTGCTCTGCACCCGACTTCTGCTTTGAAGCTGCTCTGCTCTGAACCCGTCTGTCTGCTTTGAAGCTGCTCTGCTCTGAACCCGTCTGTCTGCTTTCACAGACTCTGCCAGCGTCTGCAGCTTGAACATCCCCACCGGTCCCACCAAGCGGATCGCCTTCCTCTTTGACTCCACTCTCACAGCCTTCCTCATGATGGGGAACCTTTCTCCTGTGAGTGGAGCGGGGGGTGTCACCGTGCTCGGCCATGACAGGAGGCACAGCTGTCATTATTATTATCATTATCGTCATTATCATTATTATTAGACGGTGTACAGGTGTGTGTATTTTCAGTCCCCTTGTACACGACTGATAATTATGTCTGTCTTCCCTAGAACCTTAAAAGTCATGCTGTCACCATGTTTGAAGTGGGGAAGCTCTCTGACGAAACCCTGGACAGCTTCCTGATGGAGCTTGAGAAGGCAAGGCTGGGTCTTTGGTGGTGTGGCTGCCCGGGGCCAGACTCTCCCTGGGGTGACCGAATTTGCCTCTTTATAGGTCGAGAGCACGGCAGAAGGCGAAGCACAGCGGTACTTTGATCATGCGCTAACTCTCAGGAATACGATACTGTTTCTGCGCTACAACAAGGAG
The DNA here is from genome assembly GCA_026780845.1 of Petrocephalus sullivani. Classification (NCBI taxonomy): domain Eukaryota; kingdom Metazoa; phylum Chordata; class Actinopteri; order Osteoglossiformes; family Mormyridae; genus Petrocephalus; species Petrocephalus sullivani. The sequence goes on along the minus strand of JAODKM010000044.1, from coordinate 4,549,895 downwards.
CTGACTTCTGACTCTGAGCTACCAAATATCGGTACGTAGGCACCGGGCTTTTTAACGTCAAAACACGGTGTTGTGCTGCAGGTAAGGTATTGGAAGGCCAGTGTAGCTCTCGAAACGGCACGGTATTCGAGAGATGTCACATTTAGTACTCTGCATAAGTCTCAGGCAGTCAAAGAAAGTGTTTAAAACTATCTGGATTCAAGTTAGCCGTAACACAATAAAAAAAAAAATGAATTTCTTCTGTTCTCTGCAAAGTTACTGATATTTCATTGGCTGGCTAGATGAGCACCACTTTAGTTGGCAAACCTCTCCTCAAGGGCAACTATTCATTATTATAGATTAATTGACTTAATACCTCAATGAGTTATTTAACTAATTGATTAGCCAATCAAGGGGCGGTAGTGCTGCAGTCGGTTGCTGCACATACTAGGGTGACTTAAGGAGAGGTTTCGAAATGGCTAAGCTAACACACTGACTGACTGGCATTATCGTTTTACACCAACATGAATTGATTGCCTAAGACTTTTGCACAGTATAGTGTTAGAAGCAAGACTGAGGTTTAGTGCCTCTTTGTGTGTTCAGACTACTTGGTAGTAAGACTTTGTTTTTGGAAATGTGTAGAAGACAGTGTTGTGGTTCAGTGCCGTTACCCCGTACCTTGGGGAAGAAGGTAGATGGATGGCAATGTGTACATGAGAGAGCGCCCACGATATGACACGGTTTCTCTAAGCACAGGGTTACCTGTGAGCCTGAGGCTGGTGTCTGTGTCCCTAGGCCTGCCCTTGGACCTCCTCCGATGCGAGAGCCTGCTTGGCCTTGACCCAGCCACTTGCAGCCGTGTGCTCAACAAAAACTACAAGCTGCTTGTCTCCATGGCACCCCTTAGCAACGAGATCCGACCAATCAGCAGCTGCACCCCCCAGGTGAGGCTTTGCGTGGGAGCCCATAGAGGTCCTGTGCTTCTTGACAGCTCCAGTGTGTCTGGTGTTGTGGGGCAGTGTGTAACTCTGCAGGTTAAGACTCTGTGCCCGTGATTGGTAGGTCACCGGTTGCCATGGGCAGCAGAGTATTCATACTATCAGAGGAGAGTAAGACGGACAGAATTCCTACGTACCAGTACTTGTACAAATGGCAGAATATAATTATCATTGCTGTTGACTGCAGAACCTGTTTTGGTATGCTGCAACATCTCAGCTGGTCTGGATACTCTTGCAAAAGTCTGTCAGGTTCTCTGAATACATCTTCATACTCCTTATATATAACCAATCTAATGGGGCACAACAGGAGAAAATTATTCATTGTTGAGAATTTTCAAATCAGAATTGTTGGGTCTATTTGATACTTGTAAGAGATTCTGTGAAACGTACCACTCTGAAGATCCGATTTTGATCAGACCTGCCGATGGTGAGCCCTACACGGTATGAGAAACGGGTCTGTGTTTCTTCTCCTTCAGCCCACATGGGCTTCATCACTTCGTCATCAGTCCTGTCAGTCCTTCTGTCTGTCATGTTCTTGTTCAGGCGCTCATTGTATAACGATATATCTCTGCAGCACATTGGGCCCGCCATCCCAGAAGTCAGCTCTATCTGGTTCAAGCTCTACGTGTACCATGTGACCGGCCAGGGCCCACCGACCCTCCTGCTGTCCAAGGGCTCCAGGCTTCGGAAGCTGCCGGACATCTTCCAGGTCAGCTTTGCTCCTTTCCAAGGTTTCTTGTTTTTGAATGGCAGTTGAATGCTAATTGATTGGGTTTTATTTTTAGACTTACGAGCGGCTGCTGATAACTTCCTGGGGCCACGACCCCGGCGTTGTGCCAACGTCCAATGTGCTGACCATGCTGAACGATGCACTGACCCATTCAGCCGTGCTGATTCAGGTAGGCCTGCACTAAGAGCTGGGCCTGCTGTGAAAATCCACAGCTTACAGACAGGGCTGTGAAAGGATTGAGGGGTTCCTCTGTATTTTATTTCAAAGGAAAACAAGAATTAAATGTAGCTAGAATTTGTTCTGGGTGACCCATTAATTTTGTGCTCCTTTGCTTGTTATAGGCGTGTTATTATTTTAGGTTAATAATGCTTATTTATCACAAATGTTCAATGTCTATAAATAAGAAGAAAGGAGGATTTGCCTGTAACAGTTGTCTTTTAGTTTATTTTCTGGATTAGTGTAGAAACATTATTCCTGACAACGGCCTTTTAATTATCTTTAAAATGATATGCTTAAGCTGTGGAACATTGTGGAGTAAATATGGGGATTTGGTGGTGAACCCAATAGGAATGGGTCATGAGATGAACCCAAGAGGGTGGGATCAAGAGATCAACCCAATAGAATGGAAGTCAGAGGCAAATCTAATAGGATGGGTTCAAGAGGGGAACCTAGTAGGATGGTATTGAGAGATCAGCCTAGTGGGATGGCAGCTGGATATGGACCCCACAGGATGGGTGAAACTAGTAGGATGGGATCAAGAGAGGAACCGAGGAGGATGAGATTAATAGGGGAACTTAATAGGATGGGATCGAGAGATCAACCTAATAGCTTGGCAGTCAGATGTGGACCCGACAGGATCGGTTCAAAAGCAGAACCTGGTAGGATGGGATCAAGAGGAACATAGCGGGATGGGATAACGATTAACCTAATAAGATGTGATCAAGAGCTATCATATCATATAGGATATGATCTAGAGACCAGTGCAGTAGGATCTGCTAGGAGCTGGAGATGAACCCATTGGGATAGGAGCTGGAGATGAGTTCAGCAGTCACGGTGCTGGAGATGACAGACGTGGTCCTCTGCAGTATTACACCCACATTAAAACTACCCATAGAGATATGAAGGTGGCTGTTACTTCTTGTATGCAAGTAGTGAAGGGATATTCTGAGTAACTCACTTCAGTGGGGAATGCTGCTTTTGGTGCATGATTGCAAAGAACAATTTGGAGACATGAGCAGATATGTGTGTAACTGTAAATGTGCATGTTCTCAGGGCCATGGTCTCCACGGCCATGGGGAAACTGTTCATGTCCCGTTCCCATTTGATGAAGAAGACCTGAAAGGAGGTAAATGGATCCCACTGTCTTCCTCATTGACACCAGTGTTCCAGCATTGATGTTAATTCTGCCTCTCTGGCGGGCCCCTTCCAGAGTTCTCCTACTCCAACATGTGTGCTCATAAAGCCCTGAGGGCCCTCCGTGACAAGGTGGACCTGGAGCACCTGTGTGGCTATGTGACAATGCTGAACCCTACCAGCCATCACCGGCGGAGGCTGAGCGAGAGCTCGGACGGCAGAGGTCAGTGCGGACAGGGGCCTGGGCCGGGGTGGGCAGATTCGGCCAAAGGCAGCTGGGCTATGCCTCTCATAGGCTTTCCTTTGGTCATTGTGAGCTGCTCAACGCAAGGGTATGTAAAGCCCACAGGAGCATAAGCGACCCTCATAACACGCAGCAAGCAAATCTGCCAAGCCGGACAGTAGTGCTGAAGCTGAAGTATTGTCATGGTTGGGGGGGTTGTTTTCAGATGTTCATTGTATGTGTGTCGCGCGCATGTTCCTCCAGTCGTCGCTTTAAAGCCCCTCGCCGTGTCTTAGGTGACACCGAGCTGGTAGGTTATGATGTCAATGGAAGCACAGAGTCCTTCGAGCTCGTCACGGAGGAGATCAACGGCGAGGCGAACAAGAAGCAAGGCAATGAAGGTACGTAAACTCTCTGTAATTAACGGTGTAAACTTAAGGCCAAAATGTAGCCCATCTGTCGTTCTTGCTTTTAGTTTGAAGCACAGTGACATAGTCCTGCTCTTTGTGCCTAAACCCCTGGCTTGCCTCACAGCACCCTCATCCGAAGACGACTGGGTCCCCCTGGAGCTGTGCTTCGGAATGCCGCTCTTCAGCTCCGAGCTGAACCGCAGAGTCTGCGAGAAGATCATCTCTCACCGGCTGTGCTGCAAAGACAGGTAAAGGCGCTACCTGAGTCAGCCCAGTCCCGTCAGGACGCTGCGGCTCCTCCATGTATGACAAGGAGAACTGAGTCTCCGTCCTGCTCCCCAGCCTACAGGAGCTGCTGCACTCCAGCAGAAAACTGTCCTTGAAGGTCCTCAGCTTTGTCCAGTCCTTCCAGGTAAGGGGATTCCCTCACTTTCTCCTAAACGGGCAATTATCTAGCTTTATGTTTCAGTGTTCAGGATCCCTGTTTATATTATTGGTTAAGAAATCGCATTACTTCTGTCATAACCTTCAGCAGACTATTTCCACAAATATGCCAAGTTCAGGCGTAATGCCCGGATAATGAATTATGCATGACGCCCGTCGCCAGTCCAGTGAGTCGCTGTGGCTGGAAGCTGGACGCATGCAAATGTGACCACCTGTTATTTACCTACCAGCTTCCTGCTCGGCAGACGCATCTGTGCAGAGTAGCTTCAAATAGCACGTCACCCACTTATAAGGCATGCGGTCACACGGCAGTGTGGGCAAAGGCACAACCGCATGGGATTCTGGGAAATAAAACCGGACCCGCTCACTTACACTCTCGTTCAACTGTATCCACAGGAGAGTGCCCAGCCTGTGGATGCCGAGGGTGGGGTCTCCAGCACCCTGAGCCGACCCCCTGCCGAGGCTGGAGTACCCCTTCCAGCACTCAACCTGATCTTCAAGGAAGGCCACCTGAGCGAATGGAGTGGCCGAGCCCCGCCCCCCATCCATATTGCAGACCTGCAGAAGGACCAGCCCTCCTAGTGTCCTCCCTTCTACACCCATCCAACCTGCAACATCTCCACAGCAAGCCCCGCCCACCCCACCCCTCCTGATTGGCTGCTCTCGTAAATAGCCGGTGTTACTCAGAGATGCAGGCATGTCTGTGATGCTCCCTACAGGTGCTGATAAACTGGAGGCACTCAGGAAACGGCACCAAAGTAACACCGTGGATATTTACTGAGGCGCAAATCTGGTTTTTAAACCCTCACGAAAAATGTTATCAGATCTTATTTCTGCTAAATGATAACTTATATATAAAATGTACAAAGATATAAGAAAAGGCCAGTTGCTGGCCAAGTGTATATGGACGATGTCCGGAAAACATCTTTGTAGGACAAAGCCTGTGGCTTCATGAGGCTCTTCTGATCTAGCACTTGAACCCAGATATCTTCAGTTTGTTTGGTGTCAGTAGCCTAATACAAGACTCAATTGCACAGGAGTTCGTAAGGAGTGTTGGACTGAACCAGCCGTCAGACAAAACATGCTGTAAGGTGGATTTTAATATTGCATGCTGATGATTGGGATTGTGGACCACTGAGAGATTTAATTTTATTGTTTACGGAGCGCTTGTTTTTACCAGACATTGCCAGGTGCGGTAGGAGGTGGCCGTGTTTCGGTCAGAGCCGGGGCACTGACCCGCCTTGTGCACCAAAGAGCACTTCTGTGGTCTGCCCTGTTCTGCTCTGTTTGGAATATGCGTTTGCTGCAGATTCTTATTAGCTTGCCAAATGCGCTCTGCCTGGTGCTGTTAGCCCGCAGTGAAGGGTCACCGGGATTCTGTTTACAGAATGATCATCTGATGGGAACATCTGTTATGCATTAGGAGCCAAAGGCTGGTCACAGAGCCACCACGCATCCAGATGGGCGTCATGGCTCACTGGGGCGACACTTTACCCCTCACGGCGCGTGCTCGCGTGGGTCCGGCTCTGGTGGTATCAGGTTTGTCTGCCTCAGCTCTGTCGGTCATGGTTTTGTCTGACACTCTTCGGCTCGGCTCAGCTCAGCTGTGTTGGGCTCGGTTTTGTCCGGCTCTGTTGAACACAGCTTAGTTGAGCTTGGTTTTGTCCGGCTCAGCTGTGTTGGGCTCTGTTTGGTTCGGCTTGGCTCTGCTTGACCTTTCAGAGGTGCTGGCCTGTTAGGAGCTGGGGGGGGCTTTTTGGCTGGACTTTGGCATGGTTGCTAGCGATTTTCTCCTCGAGCTCCTGGTGCAGCATGATTAGTGTCTGTGTTTCTGTCTGTACTCCCACCCCCCCCCCCCAATCTATTTGCCAGCCTTATCAGCAAGCCGGCCTCCTGATCCTCCCCTCCGTCAGTCCAGAAGGGCCCCTGGCCTCTGCATTGCACCACCTGTCACAGTGTTAGAGGACTAATTACCTGTAGATTTGTAATGTTGGTCTGCTTTTTAGAAAACGTTGTTGTAGTGTGTTTGTTGGGACTGTGAATATATTCCCACTGTAATTAAATGGGTAAAACCGTGACATTCCTCCCTTCAGAAACGTGCAATCACAAATTTCCTATGTAAAACGAAAGATTATGAATAAATATGTGATGTGCCGACCCCAGAAAGGCTTGCTGTGCTCTCATTGTGGATCCGTGCTTTGAGGGAATATCTGATTTGCCTGGAAAACTTTCAATGCCATCTGTTGCTCATGTTTATCGGGACACAAACCGTTTCGGTTACAGATTATTTACCTGTACAATAGCGGCTGTTCCTTTTTTTTTTTTTTTCCTTTTCCTGTATATCACCATTATTCTACCTCATCTTCTGTTGAGGGCTCCTCTAATGACTATACCCAATTTAACGGTGCACAGTGAGGCCCTGTCCCATCTCATCCCGTCCTTTATCGTTGCGATCTTGTGGATACAGAACTGTTTTTCTCCGCATCAACATGTTTCTGCCCCACGTCATTCCCGCAAGAACACCCTGAAGGAGACTTGATTTCATTACCGAGGGAGATTTCATTACATGATTTAACTGTGCCCTACACTATGTTTATGGAATGAAACCCTCGTTGTCCATGTCCACGCCTGGTGTCCTCTGCTGCATCTGAAAGGGGCCGAATGGAGTCGGCTCCGAGCGGCGGCTCCTTTCAGAGGACACGGCAGCCTTGCTGTGACTTCTCAGTGCCTGCCTTTCATATGCACTCCTGCTCGTTTGATGTTGGCTGTCTGGAGCTCGTTTTCCCAGGACGGCCTTGCTGCCATGTGTTTTAGGGAGATGAACAGCTGTACTGAGGTAAAAGGGAGAAGGATGAAAAAGGCAAACTGCGGTGTATCTATGGAAATGCACCTCATTGTCTGCATTTGATTAACACAACAGGGTCGTTTTTTTCCCCTGCTGCCCTCTCTGACTTCTGCTGAATGCATATGGAATGCCTTTCTGCCACAAGATGGCAGCTCGACACAGTTCAAAGAGGACAAAGTGTCCTTAAACAGCAGTCTCTAGCTACAAGAGCCCATAAAGGTTGCATCAAGAGTGTTTACATGTCCCAAACACAACCACTAATTATGACATGAAAACTGGCAGGATGCCTGTAGCGTTGACTAATGGATATGTTTTCTCTGATACCTTTTTGAATTAATTTTTGATGATTATCAGAGAGGAGGGCTGGTTTTATACTAGGCTTGCGAACCCTGGGGGTGCAGAGTAACGGGTGGAGATCAGGCCACCGACGGCTGATCACCTCCTGCTACCTCCACACTCCCATGGCAGTGAATCTGTCATGCCCTGTCTCATAGCCCTTTGCTATCACTCACGGTTCAACATGACATCCCGGGCTCAAGCTTATAACCGGAGCAGTCTGGAGCCAAACGCAGGGAGTAGGGTCCGACTCAGTCCAGTGTTGTACGTGGTAACCCTCACACCTCAGGAGAGATGGGCTCTGGGGGGGGGTCATGCTGTTCTTAATGTAATCATCGCAATTTGCAGGAAATTTACTTTGTGGTGAACTAGTTACGTTCCCTTGAGTCCACCTCACCAGGGGTCCTGCATCTGCGTTGCGATTTTGCATTTATGAGATGAAATATTGCCGCGAATTGCACTTTGTGTAGATATGTTGGCACAGGAGACTGGCAAATTGCCACATGCAGCCTGGCTGACACCTTCCCCCAGGTGGGCGGAGGGGCGTGTGCTCTCCCTCACACGGCGGCCGGAGCCAGCTGTCACGGGAGGTCATTAAAAACGGCCTGGTGTGCCGCTGCCTGCTCGTTTGTTCGCTGGAGGATCGCAGGGGATGAAGTCTGGCCGGTCCCCCCCCGGCCACGTCCGCTAGGGGCTCTTCGGCAGAGCTCTGCCAGACCTGCCGGCGCGGACATGCTATCCTCACACAGCGCAAATCTCGGGGAGTTTGCTGTATAAAGCGGCAATAAGCAGCCGGCATCGGCGGACTCTTGATTTGCATGGTGCTTCGCTGTCTGAGAATCGCGCCGCTGGGAGTGTAGCTGCGGATCAAAGCGTTTAGGACACCATTCAGTTACAGGACGCAACTGAACAGCCCCTAAACAAGGGGGGGATGCCAGTGCAGAACTACAGCTTAAATATCCACAGAGAGTCAGCACCGTATCACAATATTATTCCAGGGAAATTAAATGGATATATGCATGGTCAGTTACCAAGTGATCTATCCACACGGACAGGTGTTAGAGACGTTTATAGCGGCACCAGGAGGCTGCAAAGCAGTCAGGTGTGACCGAATAAGCGTTTTTAGTGTCCTTTATTTAAAATACTGCGGGACTCCCCGCCTTAAGAAAAATGATGAAGAGCCGCCAATCAATCCCTAAATCTCTGCCCCGTCTACCTGGAAACGCGAGCCGGGACCAGCCAGTAATTCCGCCGGTCACAGATGGCACGGGCTGGGACCCCCGGCCGGTGGGCTGAGCTGGAATTCCCGCTGAGCATTAAAGGCAATGACCCATCATTATAAAATCACTAATGTCTCTTCTGGAGCGCTGAGCTCAGCGACCTTCTCCCGCACGTCGGTAGTCGGTGCGGAAAATGCACGCTGCTTCTTTAAGCGGGGAGTGAGACTCCCGCACGGCGGCGGCTCCGGGTCCGGTCCCCTCCGCGCCCCCCCCCCCCGCTCCACTAGGCTCCCCGCAGCCGCACGATCCGAGCCTCGCCGTGGGGAGACTGCCCTTCCCACCATGGGCACGTACGCCGTCCGTGGAGAGAACTAGCTTTTTTTGTGCATGATTGCAGACCCTTTCCGGTAAGTTATTGCATTATTGCATTTTTGCAACTTTGTTGCAAAGGGGCGCGTGTCTGGCTCGCGTGAGAATGCGCTGCGGATGCGCGAGCCTCCGCGCAGCATCACTTCTCAGTACTGACTTCTGTCCTGCACCGTTTGTTCCTCGGACCAACCAGATGCATTAAGAAAAAAAAACACACACACACACAGCGCCAGCAGTAAATGGATTGGAAACCCGGAGCATCGTGAAATTAGTTGAATTTCGGAAGGTTCCGGCCCTTCCCATAACAGGTGGTTCTCTGCGTCTCGGCGCATATCGCAGGGATGGGGAATCAAGTTGAAAGACTGACTCATTTAAGTTACGCAGAAGTTCCGACTGCGGACCCGAACGGGATGGACGCGGAGGAGGAGGCTTCGCGGATCGGGGTCTCCTACATCTTCTCAAACGACGACGAGGAGCTGGAGGATAATGCCGATGGACGCGAGAAGGAGCAGGTGCAGGACGCGGCGCATTACGATAGGAGCAACGAGCTGGAGTGCGCGGTTTATAACCGGAGCGAGTGCATCTACGAGAGGAGCCTTAGAGGCGCGGACGCGGTGCCGTCTGCCCCCGAGAAACTGCCCAACAAGTGCAGGCCGGGCGACTTGGTGGAGTTCGTGGCCACCAGCCAGTTCCCGCACTGGGTGGTGTACGTGGGGGACCTCCAGGTGGTCCATCTGCACAGAGGCGAGGTCAAACACAGCTTTTTGGCTGATGCCAGCCAGGGCAAAAGGGGGAGAATCGTCAACGAGCTTTATAAATACAAAGCTTTCCACCCCGACGTGGTGGTTCGGAACGCCATGGAGCAGGTCGGGGCCAGAGACCGGGAGCTGAGCTGGAGGAACTCCGAGTGCTTCGCCGCCTGGTGCCGCTTCGGGAAGCGGGAGTTCAAGACGGGGGGCGAGATCCGCATCGGCAAGCAGCCGTACCGGTTACGGGTGAAACTGTCCGAGAAGAAGAGCCAGGTGCTGGAGTTTCAGAGTCTGGAGGATCTGGTGGTGGAGAGGAGAAGGAGCGAGCAGATCGGCCGGGCGGCGCTTGTCCGGGAGTATGAGAGCAGGAGGGACAGCACGCCTTGACAGCTTAGGAATGAAGGGGGCTTGCAAAGCCGGCTCACAATGCTCTCACGCTCGCTGTTGGTCATTTACAAATAGAGCCGATATTTTACGATGCATAGTATGTAAGACTGATTCTGATTTTGTTGACTACTGAAAGAGTTAATTGACAGAAGTCGACGTGGAGTAATATGGAAATGGAAATTGTCTCCAGCGTGTTTGTAAGACGCGGCAGCGATGGTTTCATAATGGAGAATTATGTCATGGAAGTGTCATGTGATTTTTATGACATTAATATTCTGAGTAAAGAAAAAAAGCCTCACCAGATAGTAATTTGCTGTCTCCCGTAGGTGTAAATGTTTTTCAGAAGAACGTAACTCTTGTCTAGCAAGCCAAAAAATGAGTGGGAGTGCTGCAGTGTCCTCACCGCCGAGATCACCTTCATCAATAAATTCGTTATTTCACGAACAAATGGTTAAAGCTTTATTATTAAGATGATGATGAAGTCTGCTCAGAGTGTTATGATAAGTTCTACGGTTTCTGTTGCTCTGCCGTATTTATTTTCATGGTTTTTATCCACCTCACAGTCTCATGAAAGTTGTGATCAGTGCGCGAGTCGCCGTGTTGTTGTCTGGTAATTGGAGTGGTACCTCTCCAGGCTGTTCCGTGGGAAGCCCTGGTAGGGAAGGCTGCAGCAGCTAATCCTAGGGTACGCAACTCCAGTTTTTGGTCCAGTAACCCAGCCCGAGGGGCCGCACGGTGGCGCACTTCTGGGACCAGGGTAAGAGTCTCTGCTATGGTTCCGTGTGTGTGGAGTTTGCATGTTCTCCCTGTGTCGTTTTGGGGTTTCCTCGGGCTACTCGGCTTTCCCCCCGCAGTACAAAAACATGCTGAGGTTAATTGGACTTATCAAGTTGCCCATAGGTGTGCTTGTGCGAGCGAATGGTGTGAGTGTACCCTATGATGGGTCGGTACCCCATCCTGGGTTGTTCCCTGCCTCGCTCCCATAGCTTCCGGGCTAGGCTCCAGACACCACGCAACCCTGAATAGGACGAGCGCTTACAGAAGATGGATAGACGGATGGGTAACTCTGCCGGAAGAATGGGGCTTGTGTTCCTGAAGGAGTGTGGTAGTAGGCCTTGGTAGTAGGCCTATCTCAGACTTTCAGGATATTTGAAGGTCTGTAGAATCTGTACAAGGTCCGTTATAATTTATACTGCATGAGTTATCCAAATGGGATTCTACAGACCTTCCATGATCTTTTTAACACATTACTACTGGCACCTTAAACTGACACACTCATAAGAATATAACCGGTGTGAGAAATGAGCACGTTACGGAACATCCTGCCGTAGTTAAGAGACGGTGCCTCTTAATGGGTTTTCACCAGATGAGATTCAATGATCTGTTCTGATTTTAACTTGATGCTCTTTTAAATGTAAGTATTAGCTCAGTGTTCAGCTCTGTCAGTACCCGCCTCCCCAGTCCTCCGCCAAACAGAAAGATTAATGAATGTCAGAATGTCTATCTAGTCAGTCACATTTGTACTCGGTGCTTTAAGTGAATACTTAGTGTGGGTGTACATTTTAATGCTGTGATATTTCAGGAAAGTCGTGAACAAACATGGTTTGGTTTCCCGTTTTCATGTAGCAAAAAAACAGACTTCAGTTTGCTAACCTTGACAGTATAGATACTGCTGTTTTGGTGTGATTCCACAGTTAGTAAACCGAACATATGAAACTGTGCATAACACCCAGACTGAATTAAATACCTTGGCAAATATTCTGGCAGTTAGGCTCGGCTCTACAGCCTTGTACCCCAAAACGGTGACGTGTGTAAGGCTAATTGGCCTCTCTATATTGCTCGAGGTGGTTGGTTGTGAGTGTGTGTATATCCACCCATTGTTATTGCTCACTGTTATTAATTTTGTGAGTGTGTGTATATCCACCCACTGCATTGTTATTGCTCACTGTTGTTATTATTGTGAGTGTGTGTATATCCACCCACTGCATTGTTATTGCTCACTGCTGTTAATATTGTGAGTGTGTGTATATCCACCCACTGCATTGTCATTGCTCACTGTTGTTAATATTGTGAGTGTGTGTATATCCACCCACTGCATTGTTATTGCTCACTGCTGTTAATATTGTGAGTGTGTGT
>JAODKM010000044.1:4527456-4537616 GCA_026780845.1 Petrocephalus sullivani | reverse complement strand
CACCCACTGCATTGTTATTGCTCACTGCTGTTAATATTGTGAGTGTGTGTATATCCACCCACTGCATTGTCATTGCTAACTGTTGTTAATATTGTGAGTGTGTGTATATCCATCCACTACATTGTTATTACTCACTGCTGTTAATATTGTGAGTGTGTGTATATCCATTCACTGCATTTTTATTGCTCACTGCTGTTAATATTCCGCTTTTGCGCCAGTACCTTACTCCCTTTGCGGTCATGGGTTGCCCCCATGGCAGCACCTATTATTTGTTTATTGTTCACTTATTCTTATGTTGTCTTTTTTAGCATAAGAATCCTCCAAACTCGTGTCACTAACACTTGAAACTCAGTATGTGCCCTGTAATGGACTGGCATCCTGTCCAGCGTGTCCCCCAGTATGGGTACCTGCCGCTGCATACCTTTACGCACCATGCACACCCTTGGATTTTAGACTTGTTTTTATTTGGCTAACAATTTTATTTTTCCTCGTTATGCGTACAACAGAAGGGCTGCAATATTTTGGATAAAATAAGAATCATGATTTTTTTTCCACTTAGAATTAAGATCGCGAAATATTTATGTCTTTATTATTATTTTGATTTTAATATTATTGTGTTTACGAAGCTAGAACAAGTTGCGATGGGTTGGCACCTGCCTTGTGCCTGTAGCCTCCGGGATAGGCTCTGAACCCCCCCGCAAACATGAATAGGACAAGCAGGTACAGCAAATGGATGGATGGATGGATGGATTGAAGATGGAACAGACAATATGTAGGCTTGCTCAAGGGCCCACGGACATGCAGCCATTGAGCTGAGGCTTGAACCGGCAACCTTCTGATCACAGGCAGCGAGGCGTAGAGGTTATAAGATGGATGGACGGGGAGGATAGAAGAGTAACCCTAAAAGTTTAAGCTTGTGAAAGCCACCGAATTCTGAAAATTGTAGATGTGACGTAGAATACTTTGTCCTCCAAGTAATGGGAAGTAATACTTCTGTAACTGTGGTGTTTCTTGTGCATGTGCAGAATTGATGTACTTACTGCTTGTCCCTAAAAACTTATTCATATAATCCTTAAAAATGCAATCCCTCATGAGAACGATGTGTAAAGAAGGTTTGAATGTGAGTGCACATCCTTCATCTTGCAGGACATTTTGCCCCTGTCCTTTAACTGCCTAGCTGTTTAACAGACTGACCATTTCCGTTTAAGTACAACATGTAGGAGGTGAGTTCTGTGTGGGAGCCAGGAAGACTGAGTTCCCTGGGGTGTGAAACTTTCCCATACCATTGGTACAGGCTGGGCATTAACCTGGAGGGCAGCTTTCGTAATCGCACATTCGAGTGGCTCTCACCTTCTGGAGAACCATGGCAGGGCCACCGGTAATAGAGATCTGCTCAGCCGGGCTGTCTTGCAGGAAATCTGGCAAATGAATGATAAATATACCCTTTGAAAACACATACCCATCCAGTGGGGTTTTTAGCCTGAACTACTTTGGGAGTGAACTAAAACAAAGCAGGCCTTCCGCACTGTCCATCATGCTTGATATCTTTTGTATTAAATCACTTAGAATCGGAAAATGTCGTAAATTCTAGCGAGTGGACACGCCGCTGGTTTGGATCGGCTCTTGACATTCTCTTGGCGCGGCTAGTCTTTCATGTGCGAGTAACACCTTCGGAGCTGCAGTCCGGCCTGGAATAGGGAGGCCGGGCCGATCTGCCGTGCCTGTCTCACTCTGTGAGGGAGATGGAGGCAGCGACGCAGCCTAATTATTGCAGCGGGGGGATATGTGTGACCCTCAAGGTCATGTTCCAATTAGGAGCCGCACAGCTGGTGTCATATTTCTGTATTACTCATCCTTCAGAGGACGGATGGAAAGGGATATGAGCGGAAAACGCTGTACCGCTGCGGTTATTGCCGTAGCGACGGACCGGGCTCCGCCGAGGTGTCGATGGATGGCCTCACACGCGTCGCATAGTCCCTCGAACACCTCCGCTGAATGCTCATTACGGTGCACAGATCTGTCGGAGTGCTCTCGGCGCATGCCTGATGGCGTTTCTGAAGCAGCTGACCTATGATCTGCGGCTGTCGTAATGTTGCCGTGAGGCCGCGCTGGTTTAGACGTTAGCCCTCTCTTCTCCAAGGCTTTTTGTGACGTGTGTCTGCATGAGTAGAGAAGGCTCTTCAGCTAGCTCCTGGCGATCTTTGATATCAGGATGGCTCAGGGTCACACCTCCAGCGCTCGGATGCCACCTCCTCTCCGTTTGTGTGTGGAGTTGGCTTGTTCTCTTTGCAATGCCTGACTATATTCATGCCATCGAAAGCATGCAGTTTGGTTAATTGGCATCTCTACGTTGCTCATAGAGTATGACTGTGCACCCTGCGATGTTCTAGCATTAAGTCCAGCGTGTCTCCCAGCCTTGTACCTTGTGCTGCCTGGGACAGGATTCTGGTCCTATAGCCCTGACCAGAAAACCTGTTTAGAAGGTTGATGTCATATGCCATTAAAAAAACTACAATGCTTAAACTTATTGGCATAGACTACAAACTGGAGGAGTAGAAAGAGTGTGTAATGACTATGTGTAGCTGTAGTACACACAATATCATTTTCTGCGGCAAAGATCAGGTTCGGGGAACGTATTCCACAGCAATCATGCCAGGTGGTTTTCTCTGCTTGAGTAGCGCCTTCTGTTAGCAATGCAAAGGTTGTGGGCTTGAATCCCCGGTAATACACAGTTGTAATTGTGACCCTTCCAACTTCTGTAGCTTGCTTTAGAACAACGCATCGAATGAATAAAAATGTAATAATTTTGTGTGTAATGTAGATGATTATAACAAATGATGGAAAACCAGTTGCAAAATTGAAAGTTTTTGTTCTCAGTTTTGCATTTTGATACCTGCTAGCTATAAATATAATTAGAGAAAACATCCTAATCGTACTTCAAAGTCCTGCGAAACAATCTGGGGAACACCAAAGATTTGCATATCATTAGTATATTGTTCAAAGCCAATGGAACCCACTGTGGGCTCAGATTTGACTGCAGGGTGTAATTTATGTGCATCATGGGACACCTTTGCGTGAACCTAAAGAGCTGCATGTGTGTGAGTGCGGCGCTGTTGTAAAGAGCATGCCGTGATTAAGTCATGCGTGTGTTTTGTGGCAGGATGCAGCAAACGCTGGCTTTTCAGAGGCCCTCAGCTGCCTAGTGATGGGCGTAGGGCAGCTACGAAACTGGGGTCGCTGCTTCACTATACCTGACAGGCTCTGGGGAAGCCCCACGGCATGCTGGGATTGATGGGCTGGCAGACGGGCAGAGAAGGAGCCGTTAAGCAGCTTGGAGGAGATGTGGATGTGTCTCTTTCTGACCGCTCATCCACTCATGTTGTGACTGCAGCTCATCGGCAGTGTTTATGCTCTCGCGTTATCTGTTAGTACTGGTACTTTTCCCTCTCTCTCGGCTCTTGAAACAGAGTGACAGAAGGGTGTTTGTTGTGCTGGGACAATGGGCAGTGTCCTCTTATACGATTGGCTGACCTTCACACTGCCTCCTTTCCTGTTGGGCGGCTCTGCTGTGTTGCCACTGCTCTGCTCAATATGCGGGCTGCTCTCATGTTTAGTCAACACTCATCTTGGAACAATATGTGTCTAATTTTGTCCATTCAATGTGCAACTTCAAAGATCTGGACCTTTTGAATGTCAGTGACCACTGGGCTCATTATCAGAATGCACACACGCTTTTCAGTCTCAAAATGTGACTAATGCGATTCCTGTGCGAGCGGAACATTTTGATCACAACACTGAACCAGCTAAAAATGTCTCTCCTGTCCTCCTCTTCGTTCAACTTTGGCATCATGCTAACTCCACAAACTGCACTGTCCTCAGTTATTTACAGTGCCGTTCCTTTCATGTGGGCTCGGAATTCTTCATGTTTTTCATAAAAGGCGTTCATTCCCTCTGTAGATGAAAAGGCTCTTTAGTGAAATTAACTCAACACTCAAATCAACACTGAGGGAACTTAAAACAATTTAAATTATAGGAAAATCAACTATTCCATAACTGATAAGTGCAAAGAAATATATTTTATATTAATACTGGGTTTTTAGATCCAGGCATCTATTGAGCCATAGAGTCTGAGGCTTCCAGTGCAAAATCATACAATAATATTTCTTTTCAAGTCATAGTAAAAACAAAGATCAATCTCCAGTAATGGCTATTAATGACCTGAGAGGGAGATATGCAGATGCAATGCACATTTTACAAGCAGGATGTTTTTCTAAATTTGTACATTGCCTGTGATGTCTGTATTTTATGCACAGTGTTGCCTCATCCCAGATCCCAGGATGGAGATCCTGCATCCACTTGCCATCAAAGCCTGTAGGTTCAAAATATCCTCCTGTCTGTGTTGTTCTGAAGTTCCAAAATAAGACCCATGTTGAAATTAACAAGCCTCACTTCAACACAGTGGACCTGATGTTAAAAACACATCTCTCCTTCATCCAAAATGGCTCCGGCTCCTTACTGTATTGGATTTTATTCATTTCCTTATCATATTATGGTAATATTAATTAAAACAATTTCTCATTAGGTTACAGTTGTCGTAGGCTCATTTGGGATGGAGACAAACTGCACCTCTTTGAGGGATTGGCAGCTATGGTTTTTGGGTGAACCCCTGAGCAGCCCCTATCCTTGCTGACAGGATACACTTGCCCTTTGGGAAACTTGATGTAAAATATGATCACCGAACGAAGCGATGCACAATCTAAGGTTAGGCGACTGCCACCTGGGATGTGATCACTTTTAAAACAACCCGTCTGTCTGTCTTGATCCATAAGTGTATCTTAAGAAGCTTTTTGCATATTATTCATTATCTCACTGTATCCATCCATCAGTCCTCCTGCCTGGCACTGGTTTGCGGGGCAGATGGAGACCATCCCAGGATGCAGAGGGCACAAGGCCAGTTCGTCGCCGGGCAGGGGCACAGTACGGGCATTGGTACCCTGGCACATCGGTATCCTGCCCAGTACTTCACAGGGGAAAATCATACATAAAATTGGGTAGGGGGGACCCATGGTGACAAATGGGGGCCTGGAATTTCTAGATATGTCCCTGTCACGGGGCAAACGTGTACACACCTGCACAAAAGTAGCTTTCCACGTTCTCAGAGCTTTCCGAAAGTTTACGACAAAGTACCGAAGTTGCTGACCTCCTCACCAAGGGGGAAGAGAAAGGACGAGCATCTAGAGCAGGGAAATTGTTAGAATCCCTCAATCTGTCATTACTGCAAATTCTGCTCTGTTGACTCACAAAAGGACTTTCAGAGTCTGAATTGAACTGAAAAAAAGTCCCCCAGTGTTTTTTTCTTTTTCTGTGCACGTCTGGCTGCTTCTGGAGACACCTGATGTTCATGGAGGTAAAGAGTCTCCTGTCAAAACAAGCACTCTGCCGGGCTCAGGGAAGGCAGGAAGGCTTCAGCGAAGGCAGAATCAGCCCCGTCGCACCCGGAGCGAGCGGGGCGCTTACACAAAAGGCCCGGCACCGATAAAGAGCAGCCCTCCAGCGCACGCAGCACCTGAAATACCGCCCGGGGGACTGGAACTCGGAGTGCCACTCTGCAGCACTGATACAAACGTCAGTCAGGCATACAGAGGCTTGTGCGAGTGAGCGCCCGTGTCAGGCTGCCCATGTTAATGCCCGTCTGAACTCTGAAATTGTTAGTCTGAACTCTGAAGTCTAAACTCGTGAAAATGGAAGTTCACTGTGAGAGTGAGATTGAGCCCATTTACCTTTATTTTACTGAGCACACTTTTGTCCAAAGCGATGTAAATGTGAGCCAAATAGTACGTTACAAACAAACATGCTGTCAAGGAGTCGACTAAGCATAAGGGTGGGTGGTTAAGCAGATAGGGTTAAATAAATGGTTAAATATAGTTAGTTAAATAAATTGAATAATTAAGTTATATATAGAATAAATTGGTTAGTGGAGCCCTAAGACGCATCATGGGGGGACACTAAGCTTTCCAAAAATAATATCGCCAGGTTACCTGCTGATTTTTAAACGTTTGTTTCTTTTTCATCTTCTGTCAGTATATAAGTTACCATATCTCATCTTTCTGTGAACTGTCAGAATGTATATAAATAATCGATATGCTCTCCCTTTCCATGTGAACTTCGCTGAAAGGGATTCCTTTATATTTTTGTTTTAGCTGTGATGTAGCAAATCTCCCAGATGTTGAAGATCAAACAGCATATTTAGCTGAAAAATGAGTTGATTTTCTCCTTGACTCAGATGCCGCCCCGCTGCGTCGCATTGAATACCTGCCCTTACATCCTGCTGTTATCTGAGCGACAGTTAGCTGTCGCTCTGCCAGCGTCTCACTTCAAATCCTCTAGTTTGTCGCAAAATGGCCACTAATTAAACACTGCGGTGAGTTTCAATTCCCATGACAGCCAGATCCATGGCACGAAAGTCTTGTAGTATAAGCTTTCCAATGCCTTTAGTCTCTTTGTAACTGAGTGAGGCTGCATGACTAAGCATTCCTGTCTCACACCAGTAAATATCTGGAAATGTTGAATCAGGTCATGAGGGGTGACCTGAGTCTGGGTGGACAGTTGATGACCATCAACAGAGGCACATTAACATGAACAGAGCCCCCACTACTATTGTCTACAATTGTGTCAACTGGGGTGGGGGTGAGGTGGCAGGGATGAAAGTTGTCAAGTGGTGTTGACAGGAGGGTGGCACGGCAGTAAACGTTTTAGACCAGTGGTGGGGTTTAAAAAATTACTGTACTAGGTTAGTCAAGGCAGAAGACCTTGGGTTTCAGCCTGAATAAGGGCCTTTGACCATCAATCACAGACCCCGTTTTCATCATTTTGGGCAGTCTAAATAAGTCATGGAAAGTCATGCATAACTGGGGGAGGTGAGATTGCTCCCCTAGGCCTTTAATTCCATATGTGCCTTTGTGGCTTATCTTGTATGACTCCTACTGAAATGTACATGGAGAAAAGTGGCTTAGTAGTTCCCATGAACTTTACATGGAGCCATTTGTAGACCTTACAGTGAAATATTACCTTCTCCATTCAAGCTGGGACAATGACATTAAGTTTGCGTTTTTTTTTTGGAATTTGAGTGCCATTTAATTCACCCCAAGGGGTGTTTTGAGCCACTGACTGCTGTATTCTATATTTGTTGTATGTGTCTGCTCTGTGACATGAATTTGACCTTTTCAGAATTGCATAAAGCCAATGTGATCACATGTCGAAGTCATGGGAAGCCACACAAACCCGGATGCCGGATGAGGAGACGGTGCTTCACGTTGGCTGACATTGGCTGGAATGAGAGAGAAGGGTTTCTGAAGTTCTGTTGGCATGAATAGTGGCAGGTCTAATTAAGAGAGACTGGGACAATCAGATGGGACTTCAGGTGTCATGTTTGCGACATGTGCACTTTCTGGGGTGTATCCAAAAGCAGCGAGCACTCAGTGCTTGTGATCAAAGACGTCCATGCAGGCAATATGTTTCCAATCTACTTGTTCATGGAATTCATGTTGAATTTCATGACTGATGTTTAGATCACTTTTATTTGATGAAATTAAAATCAAAACTGCTGAACTAACTTAATAAGCAGATACCGCAGATGTTACAGTGCTTTGCCTGCTAATAATCAAAGATTATTCAGCCCTTGATCTAAGAAATGTTGTGAGGTGAACAGGCTGCTTTTAATGAGATGGGTGTGTTTCGCTGTGATGCTCTGGGCATCTGCTGTGTCCCTGGGAGATGTGAGGGACACATTCAAAGGCTCTGAGGACCTGATTGAAAACACCAGGTCACACCGAGTGAGTTGACCTTCAGGTCAGGTGACGAAGACTGGGTATCCCAACATCAATGGGCCCTTGCAGGTGCTGCGTGCACATTGGGGTTTCATCCAACAGTCAGCATGAATATCTACAGCTAAATTCAACTTATCTATGCTATGGACACAGATGCAGAATCAGAATTCACTTGATTGGCCAAGTAAACCTACATTTGTAGGTACGGAATTTGTATTGGCAGTAAATTCAATGCATAAATTCAAAGATAACACATTTAACAGAACAATAACAACAATGATGATGGTGATAATAAACAAACAAGAATTAAATATTTAAAAGTATAAGCAATAGTGCAAATCAGTACAAATTGCAATCGGTGAATTGGTATTTACCTGCTATTATGTTGAGTTACGTCCTGTCTGGCTCTGCATCGCTTCCTTACTATTCATTTTAAGCTACTTTACTTTTATTTACTGGTAATTAAAGAATGATAAATGTCAAGCAGCCACCACAAAGTTAACTCAAAAAAGCAGGGATTAGAAGTATTCCTCAGTGGAAGCACTTCTTATAGGAAACCTCTATTCATTCATTGAATATGTAGTAAATGCCAGTCAGGACCCTGTCTACAACCGTCAATATGGACATTAAAATTCACTCATCTTACACTCGTGTCAGATGATTATTCCTTCGGACTCTTTATCCTGCCTGAAAGGACGCTGAGACACCAAAGCTCTGAGCGATAAGATTTAAATGCAAATCAGACACTACAAAGGTGTCCAGAGTCGGAGAGCATACAGGCAAAGTCAGGAGCACATCTGCCCTAGAAATGGGTTTAAAATGAAAAACTGCATTCAGGTGATATAGCTTTCGGGTTGGTCTTACCAGGAGGGTGTTCTTTGTCAAGGGTTTTGGATTAAGTTTATCGATAGAAAATAACGTTCTTTTACAGTTGAAGGTACTGGTGTATCCATGATGATATAATGGTTGTTTTCGTAATAGTGTGTTGCTTCGGTTGATATCCTAAATTCGCCCAATAGGAAAACTCCTTGGTAGTGCAGATCAATGCAACTGGCGGACCAAGACACGCCGTGCCATATCCTCGAGGAAGAACATGCCTCTCCACATTTTCTCTTTTCTGTACCTAAAATATATGACTTTTGCTACACAACGGATGACACAAACAACTGATGTCATTCTTGGGGGAGGCCAGGCTGTGGGTCCCATGCTAATTAAGGGCCCTGTGTGAAAAGATTACAGGTATGATCCGCGATTCGTTTGGAACTCAACAGTTTTCCAGGGGAGTGGGGGGGGGAGCGCTGTATGCCTCATCTTCAGGGAAGATTTAATCAAATAATCCCGAAAGCTGCTTGGATCCATGAGTCACCTGCTTTGCTCTCCTCTCATCCCAGAGGGAATGAGTCTCCATGAAGCACAAAACCCTGAAAGTTTAAATGCAGCCATTCGCATTAGGATTCAAGGGTTCAAAAGCTTTACAGTCATTTGTACAAATACAATGAAATACTTGCTTGCAAACTTAACATATAAAGATAGATAATAAAACATGTTACATACAGTATATGTTATGAACATAATGCATATAATATACAGTATATAATAACATATAAGTAGGCTAAGACGGTGCTGGGGTTAAATTGAACAACATTTATATAGTGCTTTTCTCTCTCACCTGTTGCTCTGGCAGCAGCCAGGACCCGCAGTGGTCGACCTGACAACTGATCCCTGGCTTTTCTTGGCAATAATAAAAGAGGTACTGCGGGAATCGGGAAGGAGGCCCAGGGAACTGGGAATGTGTCTCACACGCCGACAGAACATTCCGTACAGCTACGCCTGCAACCGCTTCTCCTGACAGGCGACGCATCCGCTCATCTGGCTTGTTTTATTTATCACATCTGAAATAGGCATTGGAGATTAAAGTGAATTTCACAAGCTGCATCGCTTTGGCTTTCTATCCACATTCTGAAAAATATTAGAGTACCTAAAAAGAAAAGGCATACGGAGTACTCACCATCACCGCTATCGCAGAGAATTCACCATCACTGTCATTATGGCGTACTCACCATCACTGTCATTGTAGCATACTCACCATCACCGCTATCGCAGAGTATTCACCATCACTGTCATTATGGCGTACTCACCATCACTGTCATTGTAGCATACTCACCATCACTGCCATTGCGGCGTACTCACCATCACTGTCATTATGGCGTACTCACCATCACTACCATTGTGGCATACTCACCATCACTGCCATTGCGGCGTACTCACCATCACTGCCATTGCGGCATACTCACCATCACTGCCATTGCGGCATACTCACCATCACTGTCATTA
>JAODKM010000044.1:4497326-4527059 GCA_026780845.1 Petrocephalus sullivani | reverse complement strand
CATTGCGGCATACTCACCATCACTGTCATTATGGCATACTCACCATTACTGCCATTGTGGCATACTCACCATCATTGTCATTATGGCATACTCACCATCACTGTCATTATGGCGTACTCACCATCACTGCCATCGTGGCATACTCACCATCACTGTCATTATGGCGTACTCACCATCACTGCCATCGTGGCATATTTGCTGTCACCGTCATCGTGATATAGTACTGACAGTAATATCAGAGTTTGCATCATTATCATCAAATATTTTTCCCTGGCCTAAGCATGGTCATTTTTCAACTTTACTATTTTTGGGCCCATCTCTTCAATCACTTTTACCTACATTTCAAAGACTTCCTTCCATTTTAAAGACTCCCTGTCCTTCATGAGCACGGACAGTTACAGTATTAGCCAGGTTTTCTGGCGGTTCCTCTGTAACTGGCAGGTTCCTCTGACTGGCTCAGTCTATCGCTGGTTCCTCAGAGCTCTGGGTTACGCCTCTCTGCTTGCGATGGGAAAATTGCCAGTTTGCGCCTTGGCCTCAGTAGGATAGTTACATCACTGTCGGACCCTTGAGTTAGACCCTTAACCCCCCCAAATGTTCTCAGGACGCCGGATAAGTGGCCTGATCCCGGGCTCAGACCCCCAGCTTTGCTCTCCGATGTGTGCATCTCAAAGGAGAGCAAAACGGGGTATATACAAAGGGGCATTTCAGTGTTCTCAGGGAAATACAGCATCATTAATTTTGTTACTGGCAGTGGGTCATTCATGGCCAGAAAGTTGCTGGTTCAAACACAGCAGGGGGGGGGGGGGTTCCATCTCTTTGCTAAATGCTTGGCTATATAAGCAGATGGTACTAAAATGAAACATTATTTATCACACTGGTGGAAGCATCCAAGTCTGTAGTAAAACTCAATCTAATAGGATTTAGGAGTCTCATAATAGCAGGCTGCTCACCCCTAGAAATTTAATAACATACATTTTGGCAAAAGAAGTGATGGTGATTCCTGGCTCCTGCTCAGACCTTGTAGCTATGTGAGCCCCCAAGGTTTGGGGCCCCCTTTTGGCCACAAAGAGTACCACACTAAATATTACGGATGAAATAAAAGGTGGGGCAGCAGAAAGTGTGCCTAAGCTAGCCAGCTTCTTCGCCGCAAACGATCAAACGTCCGATGCGGATGCAGCAAACTATGCAAACAGAGACGGCTGGGGGGAATTTGTGTTTATGTGTTTTTGAGTAGGGCCCAAAGAACAGCAAACCTGCCCTTGGGTGTGACTAAAGATACACATACCTCTATGTGGGAGTTTTACTTATGCAAAAATATTCCGTGGGCAGGACAAAAAATGATTAGTTCAGAGAGATAACCAATCAGATTGTAGTGGGGCTGGCTCCAAGCAACTAGAGGTGGCCGGACCAAGACATCTGATTGGTTGGCATATTACACAAGATCTGATTGGTCATCCACAAGGTCACCCTGTTCAGCCAGGTGCTGCAGCCTGAATCCCCACTGACATGTGACCCCTTTCTGGCTGCAGCCTACGGCCAGCGTGAACTCCGACATCCCTCCATTATGCTCCGAAAAAAATAGCTTTGCCAGAAGCACGTGCAGATGATCAGTGTCAGAATGCCATTACGAGGGGCTCGGATTTTTGTTCTGGAAATGGATTTTTTAAAAATGTATGTGTAACCTGGCCATGCAGTGATGAGACGATGACATTTCATTTTCTGGGAGATACATGCTGTCTGAAACAGCTACATCGGGGTCTCAGTTGTACTCTGCCAGGGCAGGGCAGTCTTCTGCCCCCAGGTGGAGGCAGTTCTGCAGGTGGAGCTGTTTGGCTGATCGGTGTTTCGGGTGACTGATCCCAGCTTAGCTGCTCTGCACATCCTGGGCCTGCCGTGGCGGTGTGGGTGGGTGCGGGTGGTCCTGGGCTCACCCATTCAGCATTCATAGTGAGCAACACAATGCGATAAAATATCTGACAGGTTTGTGCATGGTGGTTAAATCAGTGCTGCTGAGAAGCAAATAGACTTTTCTTTCTTTGGGCTCAGTAATTTAAAAACTGAAAATATGTAAAAAAAAAAAATATGTAGCTGTGTCTGTGTATGATTTTGTCACCAAGTCAATTGTTATGGGACCTGCCCACCTGCCAGTCCAACCACGCTATGGGTGAAAAATGATAAGAATAGAAGTATAAAGTTATGCAGGAGTATAATAGAGAGTCCTGATGAATCAACATCAGCAGCCAGCAGCCTGGAGTCCACTGAAATGTCACCTTTGCTGTCCATGCAGCAAAGCGCGTGTGTGTGTGTGTGTGTGTGTGTATGTATGTGTGCGTAGCATCTGTATGAGAGAGGAACAGCGACGCAGGGATAGACTAAGGAGGTGGGGCAAATGAGGCTTGTGTCTGTCCCCCTGAGAGTGGCCTGTATTCCCCTCAGACTCTGCGGACTCTGCTCCGCTGGAATCCCTGAATTTCCCATGTTTCACTAAGGTAGGTTTACAGTAATGTGGTGTCAATCAGAAACTGAGTGAAGAGCGCTTCTTCAAATAATGCAACCTTTAGTTATAAATCTGTATGAAAAAGGATCTGAATCATTTCTGGTGCACAGTATTTATTCCCTTTATCCTTGTCTCCCATCACAGTTTTCACTTCCCATATGGCTACTGTAGCCACTGCGAAATACTGACATCTAGTGGTAAACAATGACACCTGCACGCCTTTGCGCAAAGAACAGCAGACCGAGGATTCAATTTCTTAGACGGGTACAGTACTTTTCCAGCATATCTGCTGGACTCAAATATCGGTTTCATTATAGCCAGTACAGTTAAGTTACCCCAAGGTAAAAGAGCCACGTGCTAATCTGAAAACTAAACCTAACTCTAAGTTCAAATATGTCAGTTCATTATGCAGTAATAATCTATACTTGAATCGCTCCTATTTATCAAATATCATTCGGCACTGTAAAAAATGCGTTTCAATAATTAAACCACTGCAAGATTACCTACTGGTAGATCTGAGTATGTCTAAAACATGAAAACATATTCACTCACTCACCACCAGCGGTGTCAATTTCAGGTCCAGAAAGTACAAATCCAGACCAGGATTTTGTTTCAACCAACTAGTTGAGCACTCTGTGACTGTGACTTTTTACGCTCAACTGATTGGTTGAAACAAAATCCTGGTCTGGATTTTTACATTCTGGACCTGAAATCACCACGCAAATAGCAGCAAACTTCCATTCATGATATGGACAAGGAGTTCATCCGCAACACTCCCAATGACCACCAGAGGGCAGGCATACTCTAAATCTAAGATACTAAAAATGCATACATTTGCATAATCTCTGCTCTGAATTCTAAAATGTTTGAGACAAAATTTTAAACCGAATGTAAATGTAAAATTATGTTCCACACAGTTGCATAACCTCTGGAAGCTCTCGCACCTGCTGTTGGGTGCTGCTCCCGGCGGTGCTTGCCTGCCCCCCCCCCACGACCCTAGCGTGAGACCCTCCCTGGTCAGCTCGCATGATCCGAGCCACTCGAGCTGGCCTGTTGATACCTAATCCCTCCATAATCGGCCACTTACGCAACAGGCATGACATCACCGGGAGCGGGATCAGACGCGCAAACACGCCAGCCTGCGGCTGGGCTGGGGGCAAATTTATGTATAGGCTATCCTAGGTTATAGCCTAGGGCCTCAGCAAGATCAGGGAGAAATGGTAAAAGAAGAATGGTAAGACATACTGAATCTGGCTAATCGTACTGCCAGCAAACGTGTCCGTTCGGCTCAAAACTAGCTGAAAAGCAACCCACTTGCGGTGCCATATCGGGCCTTGGGCCCCCAGAGAACTTAATCGGCCCCTGGGCAGGGCTGGTGGAGCAGCGCGGAACATGCTGTGCCCTACAGGGGGCGACATGGAGCCAGAGCCGCCGTCAAAGCCACACAGGGCAGGCGGGCAGACCCTTTGAAAATGACCTTCACAAACGCCACCCCGCTGGGCTGTGATGGTCACCAAAGGTGCCATTTAACCAGAGGACCAGTGCGGGATACACAGGGACCCAAGAGCATAACCGGACTGATAAACTGAGGGCATGAACAGGCTTCAAAATACCCACAAGGCAAAGACTGTTCATGTTTATCTCACCTTTGACTGCGCTGGAAATTCAGCTTGTGACAGCCCTTTAAGGCCTCTGTTCTCCTACCATATGGTCTTAGGGTGTGTGGGGGGGGGGTCATTCTGTCACGAACAGCCACACATATCATATTTATAACAACAAGTTCACAGGAACTGTAAAGAAGAACAAAAAAATCAAAGACCTATGGTCCTCACGGTGACTCAATGTAGCAGCATTTATAAAAAAAAAGGAAAATGTTCAGTGGCACATGAGGGAGCAAACTTCAAAAATGGATTGACGGTATCTTCAGAGCAGAACATTTAGATCGCGGAAGGACTGAGAACAGCAAGCCCTGCACCCCCTACAGGACATTTTAATGCAGCTCAGCCTAGCTGTTTAAAGGCCTGCTTCCAAAACAGGTAAAGTGACCATTCATGGGATCCTCAGTGCAATAAGAGCCCCATCTCCCAACAACGCAACCCTCTCGAAACCACATACGAGATGGAAACCCAAGCACTTTGCACCTACTCTGATCCTGATTTAGGGTAGGTTAGGTTGTACAGAGGCCATCTCTGCCAGCGCTTAGAAGACTCCAGTGTAGAGGCCTCGTCTCCCCAAATACAGGTCTACTGCGCACCTACTCATTTACAGTCTTCATACGCACACTGCATATTAGAATCCTGGCAGACTTGGCATCCTGCTAAATCCTGCTCTCTAAAGGCACGCTGCAATTCAAAGGAACCCAAAACAGTAATCACGTGCCTGTTCTCCACGTGGTTCCACACCTGCTGCAGGATTACGTAATGCTTAGTGTCCAAAGCACAAGTACAGTGTTTGAAATTCAAGCACCTATCACGACACCCTTTCAACTTGAACACAAAACTCTGTCAGTCAAGAGAAATGGGTCTCGACTGGCTCTGGGCTGAACGTGGGCACAGTCTGATCTGGGGAGCTCACTTCCTGTTCAGTACTTCCCTCTTCCTGCATGCCCTGGAACCACGGGTGCAGGAGAACCTCAGCCGCAGTGAGCCGATTCTGGGGCTCCCTCTGGAGGAGGCCGTTCAACAGGCACCGGGCCCCGGGAGACAGGCTGTCCGGGAGACAGTATTTCCCCTGTCGGATCTTGGAGTAGAGCACGGTGTGGTCCACGTCACTGAACGGGTACTGGCCAACCAGCAGTCTGTAAAGTATGACCCCCAAACTCCACACGTCAGCCTGTTTCCCTGAGTAAGAGCTGCAGCGATCCAGGATCTCGGGGCTGACATAAGCCGGGCCCCCGTGCTTGTCGCTCATGAAGTCGCTGTCCCCTTCCAGGATGTGGGCGTCCTCCAGGGACGCTAACCGCAGACTGGTCCTGCAGAGACACAGGGCATGCCCGTCTGAATGTGCCATTATTCATCTGCAACCCAGTGAAACAGCAGTGATTGATTTCATTTCTTTCTGCAGGGCACTATATCTCAAGAGTCAGTGACAGGTGTCAGTGCTGCTATCTCCAGCAGAGGGTGTCAGTGCTGTTATCGCCAACAGAGGGTGTCAGTGCTGCCATAGCCAACAGAGGGTGTCAGTGCTGTTATCGCCAGCAGAGGGTGTCAGTGCTGCCATAGCTAGCAGAGGGTGTCAGTGCTGCCATAGCCAGCAGAGGGTGCCAGTGCTGCTATCGCCAACAGAGGGTGTCAGTGCTGCCATAGCCAGCAGAGGGTGTCAGTGCTGCCATAGCCAACAGAGGGTGTCAGTGCTGCTATCGCCAGCAGAGGGTGTCAGTGCTGCTATCGCCAACAGAGGGTGTCAGTGCTGCCATAGCCAGCAGAGGGTGCCAGTGCTGCTATCGCCAACAGAGGGTGTCAGTGCTGTTATCGCCAACAGAGGGTGTCAGTGCTGCCATAGCCAGCAGAGGGTGTCAGTGCTGACATAGCTATGAAGGGTTTAGGCCAAAACAAGGGCTTCACACTGCACCTAGGTTGTGCTTCATCAAAACAAACAAACAAACAAATAAATAAGATATTCCCCTGCTATACATTAAAGGGGGCAGTTGCATGGTTGCCAGTCAAGATAGGTTCTTAAACATAAAAATGAAATAAGAAATACAGCACACTGATCTCCCTGTTTATATTGATAAGCTTTTAAAACTCTCCCCGAAGGAGCAGATGTCTACATACTCAAACATTTAACATTCACTGACGGCCCAGTCATGGTGGGAGAATAGAATACAAGTTTAATAATAAACCAGGAAGTTGAGTGTGGAGAATGTAGGGTAGGCAAGTCATCAAAACGAAAGCAGGGGACCTAAATCTGTCCAAACTGACAGCAAAGCCACGCTTCATCAGCTCCAAAGAGCTAGCAGGCTGTCCCTGCACGGGGATGAGTCATCCTACGGCAGTCTTGTGCGAGGGAGAGCGCGGCCGTAGCTCACGTTTGCTGCGGCAGCACGCCAGCGAATCAGAAAGGCAAAGGACGGGGAAAGACTACAGACGACATGTCAGGAGGTGAGGGCCGAGAAATGGGCGTGTTATGATTATGCGTGGGAATGAATGTGACGTGTTGCATAACAGCAAACTTAGGAACAAAGCTGAATGGATGTGACACTGACTTGAGCAACTTTCTTTGTCAGATGACGCAACCTTAATAACCAGGGTCGTGAAATGATAAGGGTAATTACAGGGAACAGCGACCATTTCACAAGGAAAGGATTTTATATGTGTGCTGGCACATTAACCCTCACCTAGTCAGGGTTCCCGAACCTCTGCCCATCTGACTGGGCAGGGCGGCACGGTGGGGGTGCGCCTTACCGGTTCTCATCCGAAAAGACGAACTTCCTGAGTCTGAGGTCGCCCAGAACAACGCCGGCCTGATGACAATGAGCCACGACTGAGGCCACCTGGTGGAAGAGCCTGGCTGCGTGCCCCTCGCTCAGCCACCGACCCCGTCTGAGGAAGGCCCGCATGTCTCCGTAGTGCTGGTCAAAAAACACATAGGCCTTCCGATCTCCTAGGATAATGTCCTTGATCTGGGAGATGTTCCTGTGTGGGGGCAGGATGCTGTGAATCCTCAGCTTCTGCTGGTAGTGGGCCATGCTGAACACCTGACAATGCAGATTCACGTCAGCTGACATTTGTTCTGAAGCCTGGGGGCTGTCCTCCTTCCCCAGAAACAGACAGATTACACAGAGATGTACAGCTCAGAGCCACACACAAAGCGAAGAAACTGGAGGAACTGCCCAGCAAGGTCCTACGTCAGTCTCCTTTCCTCAGTCATCTATAGCGTCTTGCTCATCTACAGATACCAGCAGGAATGACATCACTGCCCTGTTGCACAAGCTCCAGTTTCCCTTGAATTGTTCGTTCTGCAGAACTTTTAAAGGATTTAAGGGCAAACATACCAGTGACATTAATGGACCAGGAAACGTAGAATATTTCTCTTCAAATAAAACACGTACCTTTGCAAACATAAACCGACATAAAGACTGCTGTTCCCATAGCTACATACATTTTTATGGCGAGATACCTCATCCAGCGCTTCTGCTTGAAGCCAATTTAACTTCAATTAGGGAATTTTTTGCTTTATGTTTTTCCGATAAAATTCTCTCGAGTTCGCTTTTCCTCGGTAGGACTATTTTATACGTATGAATTTCAATATTCAACAGCTGGATTTAGTGCCACATTTCCAAAGACGCTTTGGCCATTTGCCGAGTGTTATATGCTCGCTTACATTCTCATATATCACCACTTTAAGTGCACTTTAGTGAAAGACAGTGACTTTACAGTGAGATTATATACGGACCCCAAGGAAGCTCCCGTTTAAACGTTCATCAGATAAAATCTCCTGATGATGCGGTTAAATTAGGTTAAATCTCCAAATACGGATATTAACAGCCGCACATAGCGAGTAAGAACAGATTTCCGATTATATGCAAATTAATTGTCGTCTCTGGGGACTCAGAACTCGAGCCCATCGCCCCGCGCGCCTCTGGGTACCGGTGCGGCTCCCGGATCACGCGTTTAACCGGAGGCGGCTGTCTGGCCGTTTCGCTCACCTTGCACACACACCGGTCCCCCGTGGCGAGGTTTAGGGCGCCGTGTATCCCGCATCTGTCCGCGGCGGGGAGCAGCAGGAACTGGCAGATCCGGGACAAGCCCCGATCGGTCGCTGGAAGCCGCCGAGGCACTCCGGGGGAGCCGCGCCGGCAGCCGCCGGGCTCCGTGGCTTCGCTGCGCCGGGCGCGTCTGGACACCGGCTCCCCGGAGTCAGACCGTTTGGAGAGAAAGCACGGAGGAGAAGCCCCCGACTGCCCGTTCATATCCGTGTCCAAAGAGCCCAGCTGTCCACTATGAATAGATAGTCACACTGCTCCAGGCTGTAATTAACGCATATAAAGGGTGCAGGACTAGCTGGTCTAGCGGGAGCTCGGTGCAGATCAGTCTGCGGGACGTCCCGGCGTTTCTCCCACTTTTTCCAAGTTTTTCCCTAATTCTGACAGCGTGGCTGTCACACAAGTACCGGGAGGCAGGATACCGGACTCCCTGCAGCCCATTTGTGTTCCCGGGCTCCGCGATCCCCGGGGCGGCGCGTCCACAGACGGACACGTCAAAATGCGCAACTGAAGGAGGGACATCATACGATTTCGCAACACCCAATACAGCAAAATATTACTGATGAGCCGAGCCGGGTGATGATCACATCCGTATAACGATACAGCAGCAAAGCCACCCAGAAACACTACATCTGTTGGGTATTAAAATAATACCCTTCATAAAAAAACGCGCAATAAGTGTACAATGATTTCTCACAGCAGAGTAAAATCCACATCAAAGGGGCCGTTATGACATGATATTTTATGTAAAGTCAATTACCCTGGTGGGTGTATTTTAAACACCCCAAAGGGGACGCACACAAATTCTATTAAGGCCTATTTAATAAAACTAACAGAGATATTCCTACAGGCACTGACAGCTTCTGTATGGCACAGATGAACCTTAGCAGAATAGGACTGATATAACGATCAGGTTAGAGAGAGCCAACATATAAGGATCAGGTTAAAGAAAGCCAACATATAAGGATCAGGTTAGAGAGAGCCAACATATAACGATCAGGTTAGAGAGAGCCAACATATAACGATCAGGTTAGAGAGAGCCCTGCCTCTTATAAGCAAAAAGTGTCTATGGTAGTGAACATGGTGGTGAACATCTCTCTGGCATCCACGCTTTACACAAACTACCAGGCATTTAATCCAAATAACCATGCGACATGAGTAAGGACACTTTTGTTTTACACGGCACATCACTAATGTTTGCATTTTGGCTGTGTCCTGTCGGATTAGGCCGGCTGCTCTGTCAGGATGCAGAAAATCCATCTTTATGTTTAACAAGCTATAAAGTTTGGTTCAAGCATAATGGAACTGACTTAGAGAGTAAAACTCTGTGGTCACTGTGCTTACCAGCTTAGATAAATACTGCCACATTGTTTTATCGCGCGGCAGACGGCAGTAACTGCCGCAGATTATTCCGGACAGGGATATGTCGAGTCAGCATCCTGAATGCAAGGTTATTTTTGGAAGCCATGGATCTTCTGCACTGTGCTCCAGGTGGCTCACCTGTGCGTGCCAGAGGGGCTGACCCCAAGGCTACTCGTCACCTGCTCTTAGCTGGTGACTTTAGCAGTTAAACTAACAGGTCTGACTGGGATCCTAGAAGCAGGATCTACGTCACCAGGGTGAGTAAAGATTTTCTTGGCTCTCTATCGAAACTTCATGCATTCTTTCCATTTCATTGTTTATTATATTTTTGTTAGACTGTTTTCTTTTAGCAGATATGTTTATCTAAAGTGATGTACATTTTTGAGGAAGTTGAGTCTGACAGTTCCTGGAACAATTGGCAGGTAAGGGCCTCATTCAAAGGACCAGCGGTAAAGTCACTCCAGAGACCCTGGGATTTGAACCAGCGACTTGCCGGTCACATGCATGTGGGGCTGAGCCCCTGGCCACATCTTTATAACATCTGAGCATCTCCCTTAGACAACAGCACCACATAGTTTTTTTTTTTAAATAAGAATGGTTATCAGGTCCACAAACAAACTGATGTACAGAGAATTTGATAGGTGAAGAGGAGCATTTATTCACTGTGACAGTGTTGACAGTGGCTGGAAAGCTGTCAGAGATTTGAGTAGCTGGGGGGGGTCACATTAGGTGCTCCCCACCTACATATTAGTTTATAATGACATAATACACATTAGACCAGCTGTACCCATCTATGGAATTTATGTGTAGTAATAAAGCACTAAAATTATGTGCAGTAATTAAGCATTAAAAGAGTATGACACCTTAACTCTGTTTAGCCCGCTTGATGAAAATATGTGTTAGGGAATGTTAGGTCTCTGGGTTAATCACAGTACAATAGTCTGTGCTCTGGCTGGACTGTCTGACTTCTGAATGAAATGAATAGAAAAGAAGTTTAAATGTTTAAATGTTATTATTGTCAAACTATATCTGACAATATCTGAAGATCTGTACAATTTGTAAAATAGACATGGTTTACCAATCTGCATGGTGTAAATTGTACAGACTAGGTCATATTAGACCACTTCAGCTGTTGCCAGGATGTAAATAGACAGTCACAGTGCGATCTTCCAGTCTCGTGAGACAATTTACAAGTGAGTACCTGTCTTCAGGTGACTGTAAATAGCAGTGTGCTTCTTGCTTGAGAAATGTGCCTGCCATCTTGTTAGCGAGGGGAGCCAAGTTGACGAGCTTGCGATGGGAATGAGCGTTTGATTTTATGGTACAGACACACGCCCATATCAGAGCCCCACATTCCTGAGGATGGCATTCAGGCCTCCATGACACATTCCTTAAATGTATAATATACTTGGCCAATAAAGATCTTTGTGATTGTGATTCTTACGAATCAGAAAGCAGCAGTGTGTCTGCTCGTCTCTCATTGGCTCTCGACGCTCGCATCCTAGCCTTGGTGCCATCTTTCAGCACTTTGAATTACATGCCAGGACCAGCCCTCTGTCACATCCTCTATGATCAGCAGGCTAATGGCGGCACTGTGTGTAAATAAACGTTGGGAATTTCATGGGTGTCAGAGGCCGTGGATGGGGGAGCCCACCTTTGATCATTAGTGGTCTGAACACAGTGTTGATGGGGGGAGATGCTCATGACAGACTAAAGCAGATGCTATGTGCACAAGAGGATGGCCGTGTTGGTACTGAAGCCTCTTCAGTGCACGACTGCAGCCTGTAAGCATCTCCCCAAAGCCTTAGATAGTGCAGACTGGTGCATGGACAAAGTTTTCTGATATCAATGTAATTAAAAAGCAAAAAAAGTAGAAATGGTCATGTGTGTGTTTGTGTAGATAAGTGGAGGGGATTGAAGTGTTATTACTTGTGTACAAAGCGCTAAATGGTCTCGGGCCCGAATACATTTCTGATCTACTAGAACGGTATGAAGCATCCAGACCCCTTAGGTCACCTGGGAACTGAGGCCTGCTCAGTGTTCCCAGAACCAAGACCAAGCAGGTGAAGCAGCATTTTGTTTCTATGCTCCCCGTCTGTGGAACCAGCTTCCTGAAGACCTGAGGTCTGCTGCAACTGTCAGCTTATTTAAGTCAGGGCTTAAAGCATTTCTGTTTGCTGCGGCTTTTCAATAAATTAAATTGGTTTAGTCATATTCTGTCATTACAATGTGACTTCCTTTCAGTTACCTATTTGTTTGTTTTGCTTTTTATTATTATCTATTTGTTCGTTATAATTAATTATTTTTTTAAATTATTTCTTCTTCCCTTATCTTTGAAATGCAATTTTGATGTTTTTATTTGAATGTATTCTTATCTATGTAAAGCACTTTGAATTGCGCTATATAAATAAACTTGCCTCGCCTCGCTTATACTGGGATTCACACCAAGTCTCGGACCCATTCACCGAGAACAGCATAAGCTGCGAGTCAAGGCCAAATGTGATGTGTGAAAGGATGCATATCCACGGCAGCTCCCAGGCTGATCTAGGGAAGGATGCATATCCACGGCAGCTCCCAGGCTGATCTAGGGAAGGATACATATCCACGGCAGCTCCCAGGCTGATCTAGGGAAGGATGCATATCCACGGCAGCTCCCAGGCTGATCCAGGGAAGCCTGGAGACGGGGTGTCAGAGTGAGCCAGACTCTGTAAGACTCTAACAGTCTGTGACACTTGCTCCTGGAGTAGGAGTTTCCAAATGAGCCTTGAGTTATGACGGCTGCTACAGGTGTCTCTGCACACATGCACTGTAAACACTCTCTGGGCTAAGGGTTGTCACGGGATCCACATGGACGTCACAATGGCCACTGTTACCTGCCCAGAGGGAACTCACATTTGCAGAGAGAAAGATTGGCTGAGCATAAACCAGTTACCACCAAACACACGTTCAGTGCTCTCTCGTCATAGCAACACCCGGAATCAAGAAAGGTCTGAAATGTGGATGTTTGGTCCAGAGAACCTGCAGACTGTGGCTGGAAAGACACAGCATCATAAGTAAATATGCCATTTTTTGGCACATGGTTGTCTAGAGGCTGTGTCTCTCATTAAAACCAGGTCTGAATCCTGCAAAGAAGGAGATGACCAATGTGCGCCACCTGTGTGCCTGTAAATTACCATTTAGTTATACACACCACATGTTAATTTTTCCATTAAAATCAGTGCTCCTCTTCTCAGGCAGTCATAAATCTCCATTCCTGACAAGACAGACCACTCATTTGTAAATAATGAGTCTCTGTACACAAGCTGCTCTGGCTCACATTTGCAAGTTTAAAGATCAAAATATGTACACAGGAGCTAGCAGTGAGGATCTCCTGGAGGTCAGCTCCTTGCCTTTTAAGGCTTGGACATTTTTAGAGCTATTGTGAGCTTGTACTACTCTATCTTCAGGGATTCGAAGACAGGCTTCAAATTATCTGCAAAACCACCACAATTTGCCATAACATCCCAAATTACACTGGGTCCAGTTGGTGAGGAGAACATCACATTGTTTGTGTCCTGATGCATTTCCTTTGGGGTTCATCATGCATGCCACACGAAACCCCTGTAACCTACTGTAACCTAAATATTGTGATGCTTCGTAATCCTATCCGAACAGCCTGAATCTTCTCACTTGTAACACAGGCATTCGCCAGGTTACGAAGAAGATGCGCTCCCTAAGTCTGTCTTTAAGCCAAATTCTTAGGTCAGTCGGAACAATAATAATACAGTACAAAATAATTATTATGCAGAAATAATAAAAGTAACTACAGACAGCACTGTACTGTACCTCGGGGGGGGGGGCTGTCTAAGATGGTGAAATGGTGAGGTAAAACTTCCTTTAAGTTTATCACAGCCAAATTATAATATAATTATAATCACGGCCAATTATATATAACTTCCTACATTTTAATTACATCCACACTATGAAAATAAAAGGAGTCTCTCTTGCCCCCCCCCCCTTTCCTTTTGTGCATCCTAATACTGCATGACAAACAGAGAATGATGGCTTCAGGACACAGCTCCATGACAGGAACATATGATAATGCACGAGACAGACTGAAAAAAAGACAAAGACAGCAGTACTTGCCTAACGTATGCGGTAACGTTACCCTCTAGCTAGTTGCTATAACGTTAAATGCAATACCAATGGCTAGCAAGGGCTCACAGGGATAATTCACCTCTTCTAGCCCACGCCTTATGTTTTGTCATATACCAGCAGCCTCGTAATATATTTTGTTAAATGCGTCCAATAAAGGGCCTCACATAATTATCTCACTTCCTGTTCACGTCAGGTAGGGGAGACGGGGGACGGTTGCAACACTTTTTACGTTTCCTCCAGTTTCTCAGAGACTGTTTATACTGGAAAGACAACATTTTAACACATTAACCCCACATCTGTCAGCTACCCACCCACACACACACACTGCTGTAACTTGTGTACATATGATGATACACATACAAGTTTTACTTGAATAGGCAAAGTCAAATGTTACAACTAACCCCATAACAGGGGACGGTTGCAATAGTCGACAGGGGTTTACCTTTCTTGGTCATTTCTGTAAATGCCAAATATCTGGGTAAATGCAAGACTGCGAATTGCGAATGATATACAAGTCACCCCTGTTTTCATCTCCTGAAGTTCCTATTGTTTTACATTGTTTATTATTCGAATGGTTCAAAATATGGATAAAACCTGATAATCCACACAAGACTCACAAGTGTCCATGTATCAATATGCTTGTACATAAAACTGTCACAAAATAGTTATGTGTTTTCTGCAATCAGAAGACTGTCACGTGACAACCATCCATCCACGCATAGGGAAAAACGCTTCCCTTCGGCAGTGCGTTCCTTTTGGCCTTGTCCTTATGTGATCAACATGAGATGCACAGACAGTCATTCAGCCCTAAGCAGGAAGCCTAATTCCTGTGATTCAGGACTATCTGGATACTCCAGTAACCAAGTACCCCAGAAGTGATGGGAAACAATTATTCCATGTGTAAATGCGTTTATGGTTCCCTTTAACAGCTAACCCTAACCCTACAGGCACTAAATCTTCCAGCCCTTTTATAGGTCTCAGCTAAGAAATGTATATTATACAGTCAGCTTCACTTTATAACAATATAGTTTATCAAATCAATTGACATATAATACCATGTATAATTATTCAGTAATACAGTCAGAATACAAGTATAAAATGGCTTCAAAATGGCACTTTGAACAGTTAAGTCAGTTTTCGTCTTCGGTGACGTCTTCTAGATCATCCTCGTCCTCCTCCTCATCATCTTCGTCTTCTCTTTTCATGCTTCTGTTGGGAGTTCTTTGTTGCTATGGTAAATTAGGCTGTGATTAAGCAGGTTTACAAACAGAGTAAACAGGCTCTGGGACATTGAAGCGCTGCAAGTGTCGACTCCATGTGTTCTCGATTACAGCAGAGGCATATCGACAGAATGGGCTGGACCTAGGGGGGGATCTCGCTGAGCAAGGAGGTCCCCTAACCCTGAGGCATGGAAAAGTGTAAAGCAGCAGAGAGGACTGCTAGGACCATTCTGCCTCCTCTGCTGGACATTTAAAATGGTCTCGGTAACCACTGGCATAATCAAGACCCAACTGTACCCCCCTCACAAGCTCTTTGCCCCATTGCTGTCTGGTAGGAGGTTCTGTAGCCTCAAAGCCTAGAACGTGAGGCGTAAAAACAGCCCATTACTGTATCTCTGGTTCTAAACCTATTTATTGCTCATCCAATTCTATGCCATATTTCCACCAATATACGCCAATATATTTGCCTCTATCCCCCTTATTAGGTGGTTAACTATTTCTTTGTTTAAATTATGCTTATATGTCTCAATAATTGTATTATTATATTGTCATATTTATTACTTCTCACTCTCAGTCACATTCATACATCCTATTCCGGGTCAGGGGGTCTGCAGTCGCGAAGGCTACAGGCACACGGCACAGAATAACCCAGGATGGGCACACACACCAATCACATACAAATTCACTCCAGTGGGGAATTTGGCAACTCAAATGGACTGTAGAATGCATTTGGATTGCGTGGAGGAGACTGAAGTATATGAAGAATATGCAAACTCCACACACATGGAGGCACGGTTGCCTCGCACCCAGAAGACAACGCTAACGACTGTGCCACCGGGCCAAGAGCGATACTTCACCTCAGTGTATGACTGAAGCTGAAGCTGACAATAAAATATACTTTGACTAAAGTGTATCGGTAACGTGGCGCCCCGGCACTCAGCTGACCTGCAGCGTTCCGGTTTTGCTCAGGCTGGAGCTGGTCCGGTTCAGTGAGCTTTTGGAATTGGCACGTACGATGTCTAAGCGGGTCTGGTAGTCTGGGGGATGCAGTAGGCTTCTGAACACCTGGGGGAGATGACGAAAGGTCAGGTAGACCCAAGGGAAGCTTTACCTGAACTGTAAAGGACAGAGAGGTGAGTGTAGGGAGACCCTGAAGGCACATGGGCCATTCATAGGAAGACACAAGGGCATTGATCACAGCACAGAGGGTCTCACAGTCTTGGAAGATGTATCTCAGGAAACCTGTAAACTTTGGAAGTGTTAAGTTCTTCTGCTTCCTTTACAATCGTTCTTCAGCACCCCAGATGTGACTCTGATTCCGGCCAGAATCCCTGTTCAGTCACTTGCCCATGGTTAAGTGACTCCAATTAGGACAAGCAAATTTCTAGAAACTTTTAGAGAGCCTTTACCAGATGACACAGGACCCCAGAATTAAAAGCAGCAGGAATACAGATCTACACTGATAGGCCCCCTGAAGTCAACATGGCAAATAAACAAGCTCTGGTCATGGCCTGCTTCTCACTACATGCAGCGACTACAAGCCCCTGACTGCACTGTGGGTGTACAGCACAATGTCCTACCTTTCTGTGACCTGCATTCTCAGGCGCTACAGTGCTCACCTCCAGGTCTTCCTCCTCATCAACGTTCTGGATGTGCTGGTATGCGGTGGTGTAGACCTCCAAGGCCTTCGCATGGAAGGCCATCTCGATGGTGATGAACTGTCCCAAGATGCTCTGAATGACGTATGATAACAGATCTTCAACCTCCCTCATTTTGTTTATTTAGGTAGTTATATTGCCTGTTACATGTCCTGCATTATAAATGTACCAGAGATGCATCATTTAGATGGATCTTGGTGCTCACCTTGATATCACATATCTTCTGCTTCTCAAACTCATCTATGGTCTCCTCCAGTTGGCGTGTGGTGCGTGTGGCGTCCATCGTAGCCCGTTGTAGTTCACTTTCAGCCTGCCTCGTATCACGAACACCATGTCAGTCCCCCATTCCGAACAAACAATTCTGCTGACAGGTGCGCTTTCCCAGGACAGGATCTTACACTAATTTAACCGCAAAGTTAAATGTCGTACTTGGCAGTAAATGTCAGACTAAGCCCCCAAAAGGGTCCCCACTGCTGAGCAACACTGAAGCCCTTGCACAAATTTAAAGTCGAATACATCACCAGTTTGAAATGAGATACATCCTCCAGGACTGACCTGAGACTGAAAAGCTGTTAAGGAGCCACCTTTGAGCCACAGTCTTCCTTGATTTCAATTTCAGAAACATACATTATCGTTATAAGTGTAAACAGGACAACAGACTGCAAAAGTGGAGAAGTGGAGACAGATTTATCTTTTTTCCATCTAAAGCAATTTGCAGAAGACGGAATGGTTACAATTTTGTGTTCTCTTTGGGATTTGTACGCATGAGCTTTGTTAGCGCAACGCTCTACTTGTTGAGCTACAGGATCAATGAGAATCCAACTGATAATTGTAAATGTTGAGGTGTCATGCCGCGGGAAGCTTGGGCAAAGGATACGATGACCTGTCTGTCTGAGGGCCTCTTCTGCCTCATCCTCTCCAGCTGCTCCATCTGCTTGGCCTCCCGGGTCCTGGCATTCTGCGTGTTTTTCAGATCTTCCTGTCGGGACACAACTCAGTCAAGGTGCTAACACCATCAGAGACGGCCTCACAAATGCTGATCTTGGAGCACAGGCTTTCCTTACCCTCTTCAGTTTTACGACCGTCCCGTAGCACTTCAAAGGTTCTATCACTTTTACCTCCAGTCGCTCCACCTGCAGACGGCATGAGAACGTGTTCTTCACAAATGTTTACATCAGCAAATTAATCATGATGTGTTTTACAGGGGCGGAGAACCACCTCATGTTAAGTCAAGAGGGGCTTTATTGTCACACAGTCGCACAGAATTACATACCCCTACACAGACAGACAGACAAGTGCAAAAACATGGAATGTCTTAAAACTATAACCTACATACTCAACATGTTGCTTTGGTTAGAATAAGAATACGGGACTGATGTGTACCTCTGCTTGGCGATAATCCTGAATTTTGGCAAGCTGATCTGCGAACAGTTTCAGGCCGCCCTTCAAACTGGGGGTCTCCGTGTCCGCATACTGGCTGACCTCCCGGACCAGCAGGTCCGCCTTGTCCCGCAGACGGGCCGTCTTGCGGACATACGCGGCGAACAGCTGGCAAAGCTCCCCGAAGTGCTTCTCCACGTTGGTGATGTTCTCCTGAAACTGCCTCGTCTGGCCATCCCTGCAGTCATGCGGAACACACACATCCAAACGTGGCCGCAGTCACTTCACACCTCACAGGGCTGCCCACTGCATTCAAGATGTATATATACAACATTCGTATATTACACGAGGGTACTTATGACGCTTAAATGGTCTTTCAGGAGGCGTTAGCCAGCTAGCCCGCAGGCTAACGGGAGCAGACGCCGCTATCCACAGCCCCTGCCGTTAGCTGCACGGTTAGCCGCCTAGCACGCGTCACCGATGCTATTACCTGGTCCTGGCGTCAGGAGTGCGACTCATGGCTCGTAGCTACGATACTAATACGGTGGCTGAAGCATAACCGCGCAGGGGGGTCGTTTGCCCGGTTAGCCCGGTTAGCTATAGCGCGGTAGCTATGGAGCCGTCTCCATGGAGACGCGGGGGCCGGTCCCACTTCCTTCCGGGAAAACCGGAAATCGGAGGCTCCCGCGCGCCAGCGCAGAGCTCAGGCCCGTCTGTGTGCTTCTGCGTGGCCTGTATGTCCACAACACCTTCCCGATTTCTCTGCTCAAATGCAGTCTTTCCTATGGTTCCCAGCCTTCAGTGTGTCCGTGTTTATTAAATCTTGCTTAGTCACTATGCAAAGAAAACACTTTTTTTTATTGTATGGCTGATTAATAAGATCAATTAATCTATTGATTTTCCTGATCTTTTTTATACTCTTATATTCCTGAGAGTACGTAACATGTCTGAATGACTGATTGTTGTTAAGTGACTGAAGCTGAAGAGGTGTGCCTCATTATTTTAAGTGGATGTTTCCCATTTCCACTAGTTCACCATGAATTGAACCCTTGTTATAAATGCCCCCGATGACGCAAAATAATTATAAAGCATTTTTAGCCCAAGTCTAGACTTTTAACCTCTATGTAGCATTTTGTTCATAATCGAGCAGAGGGTTAGACTCTTTTGAGAAATCTTGTATGTGCACACACACACACACACACACACGCGTTTGTATTCCAAATAAAATGCATGACTTTCGGCATTTTTACTTTTTTGATTGCATTCACAGATTTTTATAAAATTTAGATACTCCTAGCAGGGACCAAAAAGTTGGTCCCCTCAACATCAAAATAACTGTTTTATCACATTGTGGGGACATTTGATCCTCGCAATGTAATATAAACATGACCCACATACACACAGAATGGAATATTTTGGTTTGGCTGGTGGAAACTGGGGTGCCCATATATTGCTTTGCATTAAAGAACCGCAGGAGAGAGATGTCAGAGCAGCGCAAATATGCACACAAAGTATTCTGATGGCAGAAAGCAAATGTCAGCATCGACCAAAGACAAATCCCAGACATTTCAGGCATTTTAGGTCCCAAAAAAAGAGGTCAAGTCTGGGAAAAAGAAGACGTATGGTCACCCTAGTGGAAACTGGAGGACAACCCCTTGGCCCAGGAAGCACAGGCCCAGGAAGCACAGGCCCAGGAAGCACAGGCACAGGAAGCACAGGCCCAGGAAGCACAGGCTCAAGCACAAAGCAGGGTTGTATTTCAACCCTCAATCCTGGAAATGTGAGGCAACAAAACAGCGGCAAAGAAATCCTGTAGTACGCTTTTCAGGCACGACAATGTAAACATGTACATTTAAGCGTGGCTTTAGGCCATGCCATGTTTGTTGCTACTTTCAAATACCGGGTTAGAAGGTGTAAGATCAGGTCTGCCCGAACCGTCATTGTACGTTTACTGTAATGAGGACACAGTAAACTCAGCCCATTAACAGCTGTACTAATTTAGCTTGTTTGAAGCAGGGTTTGTGATGATTGAAATGGATGGGGATTCAGAGTAATTTACTGCCCTGTTTCAAAGGCACGAGTGTCAGCAGCAGCTGGGTGGAAGATGTCTGTAGCTCTTAATTATCATGTTTAATCATGCACGGCAACGTCGGTGCAGGGAGAGACGCAGAGGTAGTGCTGTTTGCCGAGTGCGGTCAGCACCTCGGGCTGCGTTTTTGTGGTTCAGGCAAAAACCTTGGATAGTTGTTTTTTTTTTTTTCTTGCCTCAGGGCATGCGAGTTATTCCCCAGAAAGGCAATTCGTCTGTGACGGACATGAGAAGATCCTAAATGTAAGAGGGCGTTTTTATTTACCCGGTGGCTTGATGTCGTATCACTTCTCCAGCACTCCAGCTTAACATGGATTTTCAGCAGAATCAAAGCACATGGATTCTCTGTAAGCTGCTCTCAGGCGTAATGCTTCGGAGGCATAAAACCCTTAATTTGTGAAATGCGGGTTCTCAAAGGGATAATGGGAAAGTGTAAAATGTAAAACAGATCCAGTTCATATTATCAATTTCGCCACACACTGGTTTCAGTCTAAGGGACCTTGTGCAGTATAAAGTAATTATGAGGTTTTTGCTTTGATTGACAAGGTGCACTGAATTTTTTGTAAAATATATATTTCTGCTTTGCCGTGGAGGCCTTTATTTCATTGACAGATATACAAATCTTTACAAGAAAATTACAAATGGGTAAAATCAAATTTCCATTTCAATTCCATTTAATAGTTGTTAATTATTAATTTTGATATGAAATAATATTTAAAAATATTTTTATTTGGATTTAGGTAGATCGGGTGGATAGCCCTCCATCTTACAGTGCAAGCACCATAATGGGTGTAGTTACACGTTTGCTCCACTGGGTGGCAGGCTCTTTCTACCACATACTTCGTAGCAGCCTTTGTAAAAGATATGGGATTAGTGTTTGGAGGAAATATATTTCCTCTTGCTGTGTCTGTGAGTAACATAGCAAGTAGTCCAGTTTACTCATCTACAGCACAGCACCTTATGTGACATCAGTTAAATATAAACGTTGACACATATAAGGACATGAGTCTGATTGGTGTGAGACTTCTGAATGCCGAAATATTTGACATCTAAACAGAACAGAGATTAAATGCTGGCATGTGACAATTAAAGCTGAAGAGTACAGATGAGAGGTAAATTGAAGTCTCTGAAAGTTCCCAATGAGGTGCATTTGGGTTCTCGGTTAAAAGAGCCCCGGCCGTGTGCAGCAGCCGTATCGTGGGAAGCCAGCGTTCGCTGAGGAACTGAAGGCCTGAAGTGGCACGTCGCCGGCCGGCACAGCTTTCCACGGCGACCGGAAGAGACAGACGGCCCATCTGTACTTTTGGCTGACAGGGACCGGTTTAGTGCTACGCAAAAGTTTGACCCCGTAGACATCGATAAAAACATGACTAACAGCGGATACGGATGGAGCCAGGAGCAGCTCCTCCGTCCAGCCGGGTGGATTGGAATGGATTCCGAATCATTACCAGTATCTCTGGCCATGTCTGTCTTCTCCATCATGTTTTACCCTCGTAAACAATCCCGAGCCGCGAAGCCGGCTTGGCGTCCGTCCCTGCCCAGGGCCTGCGAAAACGTCTGCCGTAAAAAGCCGCATTCCTGGAGACGGCGTCTGACTTCTTTAAGAACAGATGGTGTTATTATAAAAACACCAATTAACAGGAAATGGACTGCATCCGTGCGGATCTCTGCACTTTGTGTTCCGGAGCCGCTGTACCGCACTGACAGGTTATGTCAGAGGGGGGAGATACTCCCGTCCGCCAGATTGGCAATGACATATGTTGGGGAGGGGGTTACTCCTGCCCTAAGCATTATCGTCGCTGCCCCCTGGTGAGGGCTGGTGTCAGTGCAGCCCTCTCGCCGTCTCTGGGACTGTGGATGTTTGCAGTTGTGCCGACTGGTTGCCTCTGTTAATTAGACCGAAACCTCTCAGGACCGAATGAGCATGAGCTGATTCCTCAGTGTAAGGATGTTCCTGGCAGCGCTGCAGGGAGGATTGCCAACTTCGGTCAGCTGGCTGGAGTGAGATTTTCAATTCAAGACAAGTCCGCACACACACGGACACACGTTTGCATGTAGGTAACGGCCTCATTACCTTGAAAATAGTCTGCAGGGTTTGCAAACTACCCAAACACTTTTGATGTAGCCAATTTTAGGTTTATCGTGGAATAATATTGATTTCCTGTTAGATTTCTTGCGTATGTGTGTGTCACGCCACATGCAAAAGCTGGCAACCCTGGTAGGAAGGGGCAAAAACAGCATTTAAGCATGAGAAGTAGGATGTGGCGAGTATCCACCATATTCATGTGTCACATCTGTACATGTCTTACACTTCTGGTTACTGAATAATCTTATCAGGGTCTTGCTTTGTTGGAAGTTGTTGTGTAACTCGTA
This sequence comes from Petrocephalus sullivani, assembly GCA_026780845.1. NCBI lineage: Eukaryota > Metazoa > Chordata > Actinopteri > Osteoglossiformes > Mormyridae > Petrocephalus > Petrocephalus sullivani. The sequence goes on along the minus strand of JAODKM010000044.1, from coordinate 4,504,636 downwards.
CCAGGAAGCTCAGCCTATGTGCACTAATGCCAAGTTAGCTCCTCAACAGCATGCACTGTACGTTTGTAACTGTGTCCAAAAGCATATCTAAAAGAAAGTACATGATGACGCGGTTGTTTCTAGAAATCCCGCCTGGATCATCACAAATTTGGTCATGGAGAAATGCAATGGTCTTCCTGGAAAGTGGGAGGGTCGTCCCCCAGGGCTTAAGCACACGTGTGGGTTTCAGTGCCGACTCGTGGGTTGTGCTCAGTAATAGGGTGACCTTGTGGCTCATGTCATGACAAACTCCTACTGGACTGCTTACCTTGGTTGGTTCTAATAACACCAAGGTTGCCCATTTGCTTCCTCTATGGCCCATATTTCCTTCTTCCAAGAATTTCCCCCAGGGATTAACAAAGTCTCATCGTGTTTGTGCTGGGTGGTGTTTCACAAAGCAGGATTTCTCAGTCAGCAAGCTTAACTTAAGCTAGAAGTCATGATTGTCCAAAAATACTTTAAGTAGTGAGCAATTCCTATTGGACCAGGTAAGTTAACTGAGAAATCCTGGAACAGTAGCCCGGTCAGTGAGCACCTGTAGAACTCCACAGGGGACAAAGGACCACTTTATCATGGCAGCATTATCATCTGAAATAAAAACAAAATCCAAAACTGAGATAAAATTTCTGATAATGGTGACATGGATAATTTTAGAGTAGTGGGATTCAAACCAGAAACCTTCTGATCATAGGTACAGACCGTAACCCACCGAGTCATACACCAACTCCCACTTAGACCTTCAGGTAACTCTGCATAGCTTCGCATTCGCCTTGCCAAGGTGTTTAGTGTATACTCTACATAAATGAATGCACGGGGCAGTTCCTCTGAGATGCGGCACGGTGACTCTCACCAGCACATTGACACACGGTCAGTTGTCTCTCAAGTCCCCAACACCCACTTGCAATTCCCTGAATCATCAAGCTGCCACCATAAATGAAGCACGAGGCCAACACTCAGAGTCGCTGCCTCTCCTCCAGTGCGACGAAGCCCCAGTAAACCTGGCATCAATATCTATAGTGTTACAAGCTGAGGCACCTGTCAAATGCATCAGGACCTTCATTTTATATGGTCTGATAAACAGCACTGACGTATTTCATGTTTTAGGCTTAACAAGACTGTGAAACTCTACAGAAATGTTCACGTTATTACAGTCTCAGTAATTTTTTATATTGCATTACGGAAGCAAAGGAGACGGCAAGAAAAATTAATTAAAAAGAAAATAATATGCTTACACATTGTGTGACGGTCCTGTGTTAGCTTTAATTTCAGATGGGCTTTAAATTAAGAAAATAAATGCTTGTTGATTCTGGTTTATACTTATAAAATTAAGTTAATATATGTGCATATCAGGAACTGCCATTGTACAAACTAGATTTCCCCGAGTGCTTCTATTTTATTTAAAACATTTTGGAAAAGTATCGATTTTAAAAGGCTTGCTGTGCTTCAGGGCTGAAAGCTTCTGAAAGGGTTATCTGAAAGGTCTCTGCAAGGTCATTCTGGATGTCAAAGTCATTCCTCTGATATTCTCACAATTAATCTCATTCAATATAATCACTAACTCCAGCCTGAAGTCTGCCTGCAATTGCTGCCCTCATTTCTTGTTACAATTCAGAGCATTTCACCGCTGGATTCTTAATTAATTCCCTGCCCCGGTCTCCTAGATTGTGAAGAGGAGACTCTGAGCACTGAGCCACTAATGGCTTTGAACCTCCATGCTTTTCACAATTAAAATCTTCAGGCCTAAAAGCAAACACTCAAAGAGACAAAGGAGAGAGGTTCATGATGTTTCCTCGGCTCGGAAATAAAATGTATTCATCATCACCTCCACCAGCTATAACCCAGATGGCCAGAAAATTGGCTTTGTGTAGCGATGTGGATTCAGGCATGAATATTAATATGAGACAGATGTAAACGCATATTAATACGCTTTCAGGTTGCACAGCTCGAAATGATAATGTCTCCACTTAGAGGAGGATAAGAGCTGCATCCTGAAAACAATCCCTGCTTTTTGTCAGCTCTCCTGAAGCTGTGAGCAGGCCCTGGTTCCCCCAGGGTCACATGATTCAGCGGTGAAGGGCGGGGCATCCGCCTGTCTGTCACTGCTGTCTCTGTGCTCGCCCGTACCTTAACGGAAACACGACCGGGATCTGATGCTTTATATCGAATTAAGATTGTCCAGGTGTTATTGTCACGTCCTGCCAGCATGTCCATCTGACCCTCCTGTCTCCTGCCTAACGTCACCCTAACAAGTTATGCCTTGTCTTCCCACTTGTTCCTAACCCTTGCGGTAATCACTCCCAGCTGCCTCTCGTCAGCCTCCCTCGTTAGTCCCGTATAAACGCGCTTGCCTGTCCCGTGTTTCCCCAGTCAAGTCATTGACATAAAAAAGTCTGCATTTTCTTCGGCAACTGATTAGCACATGTTTTTCATAGATCTCAAATGTCTTTTTCTAGTAACTGAAGCTGTAACTGTTAGAGGTTAAAAGGGGACAAGAAGCTAGCAACACAAAAGGATGTTGCTGGCCACCTTCATGGCGTGGGTATGGGTTACACATTGGTAGGGCCCAAATCGGTCTCAAACCCCCCTAATCACACATGGTACGCCCCACCCTACATACATACCCATTTCTACGCCCTTGTCCTTTGTAACAGTAAGGTGGATGCTAGATTACATACAGGATTTCTCTGGCTGCTATATATTTCCTTCTTAATCGAAAATGCAAAGGCAGACGGTTTCTTTCTGTCTCTGTGCCTCTTACACTGATCCTGGGTGTTTAATGTGTTGCAAATAATGCTTTTGCATTAGAATGAGTTGTTCTAGCATAAACATAAAGATTATACGGACGCATTAGTATTGCATTAGGAAAGTATTGCACTAAATTCCATAGTAATGGCTTAGAAATAAATAGTATTGCACAGTGGGTTGTGCAGTGAATGAATGTCTGTCCTGTGAAGGTGCATAAGCTGTTCCGGTCCATTCAGACAGTGAGTCTGGAGGGTAGGACCAACCTTATATAGTCCTCCTTGGAGCAGTCTCAGCTAAAATAGAAAAGAAACACTTCTACCAAGTCATTCGGTTCTGTACAAACGAGAATCTCCGGGTAACACGGTACGGTAGGAGTTCTCCTATGTGCAATGAAAACTGGCCACTCTGAGTGTGACATCAGCCTGATGCCTTTATGCTCATGTGACGGCCTCATGCTCGCGGTGCTTGGTTCAAGATTCAAGATACTTGCCTTACCTACATAAGTACATAGGAATTCTTACTTGCACCATCCAGTCAGTAACATCCAACAGCATTAGACAGTGCAAAGCACGGAAACAGGCACTCACAAACAGCACGGCAAAGTGCACTCACAAACAGCATGGAAACGGGCACTCACAAACAGCACGGCAAAGGGCACTCACAAACAGCACGGCAAAGGGCACTCACAAACAGCACGGAAACGGGCACTCACAAACAGCACGGCAAAGGGCACTCACAAACAGCACAGCAAAGGGCACTCACAAACAGCACGGCAAAGGGCACTCACAAACAGCACGGAAACGGGCACTCACAAACAGCACGGAAACGGTCACTCACAAACAGCACGGCAAAGGGCACTCACAAACATTAAAGGAGGCGTGTGACTGACTGGAGGTATGGTAGAGGTGCTAATAAATAAATTTATAGAATTAACATAAAAAACAGAAGGGCGAAACAGAAGATACATTAAATAAATGTAGTATTAATACAAATTATTAATAAAATGGCTGAAAGAGGAATATGGCAGGTTAAAGTGTGATATGCGGAGTCAGGTCTGTCCCGTAAAGCTATGCATTCCCCTTATTGTGAAACAGCATGGCACCAATGCGCAGAACTATGGGCCCTTAACAGAAGTGGGCGCTAATCAAGGACCAGGGAATTTATAAGACGTATTAAGAATTGGTTGTGGCAGCCTTAAAGCTAGTAGCTGGGCTGAGTTAACATATTAATGTATGAATGAACCAGGAGCCACAATAAAGCCCAAGGTGGGGGCTCCTTCTTTGGCAGGTTGTTCACGGTCTGCCACTGGTGCGCGTTGGGGGTGGCTCTCTGACCCTGGGGTCACGGCGTGCTCCGTCGGGCTGTTCAGTGACACTCATTTATCAAGCATTCTGTTTTGTCTGCAGACATGGAGTTTTTTATTCTGTGCCATTCGGGGGGTCCCTGTTTCCTGTCAAATTACTATATTTTAGAAAATTCAATAAATGTACGTAATTGGACAGAACAGGATAAAGTCACCCGATGATGGATGGCGGGTGTAATCTAGCTGGGAGACCAGCTAAGCAGTCTATCCCATCTATCCCAAGGGTCCAGCCGTACAATGAAGTCAGGGCCCAAATCCCTTTCAGCTCCCTTTTCTACAAGGAACGGAACGGAAGGGATTTGAACCCTGACTTCACTCTAACCCTGGACCGACCCAATGCCTGCGGGATGTGTGCTCTGTTCTGGTCTTTCTGGGAGAGTCGACGCCTATCCTGACACACTAAAATTAGTTTTTTTGTATTTAGCCTAATACTTTTCTCCTCCTTCCTCATGTTTTTTTAGACGCCCCCCCCCACCTCAAATGTTGTCATATTATTACTATTTAGTTGGTAAGACATTCACATTTATTCACAGTGCGATCTCAGTGTTCAGATACCGCTTTACGGAAACAGCCGGATCGTTCCCGGAGTAATACCCTTGTCTGTCTCTCCCGCTACGATTCCCCGCACCAGTCCTGCGTTCCCTGCTTTTCAGTGACGCCAACGTCTCTCTCCTCAAGCTGCAAGGCCGACCTCACCTTCAGGCTCGTCGTGGCCGACTTTTCCACTCGCTATACATTTTTCATGCCGCGCCGTTTCTTAAATATGCATGTGCTCCCCGAATTGCCCATTCAAAATGCATTATGTGCAATTTTGCGCAGTAAATGGCGCCGCAGCGCGGGCCCTGCGCATCCCTCTGCATCTGCAAGTTGTCTTGATAAATTACACAAGTGAATGGGTTAGTGGGCCACGTCTTCTAAAGCGCTTTCCCGGGGAAGACGGGGGGACTGGCCGTGAGAGTGAGCAGATGCTGCTCAGCGATAATTACATAAAACGGGGGGCGGCCCCCCGTGCCCCCGCCTCCAAGACCGAGGCCTGCAGCTTGCAGTACTCTTAAGAAGAAGCTTGGCTCACAGCTGGACTCTGACTTTGACCACAGTCTATACCAGTCTATACCTTGCAGTATATATACCTTGCTGGTGGGCAGCTAGTTGACCTTAGCCATTTTACTCCTTTCTCATCAGCTTTTGGTTCCTCTCCTCCATTGTCTGCTGGCATTCTTTCTTTCTTTCTCTCTCCCCCTCTTCCCTGTTTCACGCTCCATTTTCTTTAAATCTTGTAATAATGGATTGCCGCACACGCCCGTCAAGTGCCGTGGGGCTGCTGTTTTGTGAAAGGCACTATATAAACAATAAATTGAATTCAAATCAGATAGAAGGGAAGGAGAAACTCCCTGGTCCGGGCCAGAAATCCCTGGGAAGCACACATAGCTGGAGACACACGCCTGGCTGGAAGCGAATCAGGCCGCCTGTCAGAAGGTCCCATCTGTCGCACTCCTGATGAATGAGCAGGCAGCCTCTGTGTGACAGCAGTGCACGCTGGAGCCCTCGTACTCCGGGCAGGGTTTGCCCGTCTCAGGGATACGAAGCTTCCCAGGCTGTTTGGACGAGGTGAGGCACGACAGTAGGTGGGCGCCGCCATCTTTGCTCCGCGATGCTCTTTTGGTCACTGTCTCCCACAAGCTCAGGTTAAATTCACTCGCTGTTCCGGTCCCCCAACAGCCAGAATTCCACCCACCCTCAGGAAATAAAAAGCCCACTGCTTTCGTTTACAGGCACGTTTATTTTGTCAGAAACTTATAAGGGTGAATGAGGGATGGAAGGTGGCCAGGAGAAGGTATATCTGGAAGCTCAGTAGGCGGTGGCCCTAGATTTTATTACCTTTTATTTTCAAGCCTCAGTTTAGTTCCGTCTAATTCCCCTATGAGACACAGACACTGAGCAAACCTTGGATTCAGAGCACAGTGTCAGCCAGGATCTGGCTGTCCTGGAGCCATCTTTTAGGGGTCTTGATTGGCATAGATATCATCGCTGTCTAATGAGAACCGCATATGGTCACATTTTGATGATGGTGGACTTTTTTTTAATAGATGGAATGTCCCCTGTCCATTGTTAGTTTTATCTATTTGACAAATGAAAAGATGTTTTATAAAGTCATGTGTTTAACTAATATTTATGTTTGTACTAGTTAACTTTGTTTGGATTACTATATTTCACAAATTTTACTAACTTAACATTGATAGCTAGACAGCTAGCTAATTAACATCACTGTTAATTGCAAATATAAAGTGAGATGAGCTTGTATCCTCCTGACACCAACATATTTGCCTCACTGAGAACAAGCCACATAAGTCCCTTTAGAACATGAAACTGCCCACTGATGACCGTGTAAAGTAGGTTTCTACTTGTGATGCTAAGGGTGTCTCAGTATGTTGTTTTACTGTAGGTTTATTTTGTAAAGGAGTTTCCAAGGAAATCTACAGGCTTTGTATCTAAACACTAAATCTCCACCCAGAACCTTCACATCTAAGTCACCAGCAACCAACTGCGAAAAGATATTTTTGCACTGAATCATTATCGGGTAGGGAATATATCCCAGAATTCTTTGCTATAGGGAATATATCCCAGAATTCTTTGCTATAGATGTATAATAAGTTGATCTGAGTAATGTGTGTGTATTATGTGTGTGTGACATGCGTGGAATGAACCTATAGGTGCAGTCAGTGAAAGCCTGTCGCCCTGGAGACAGAGGTGGGCAGCATCCCCCCCCCTGTCCTCTCATACTCCGTGACTGTGCTTTACTTCTGAAAGCTGCACCTGCTTCTCCATTTGGAAACTATTTAGGAGACATCAAACTCCATCAGAGCAGGTGTGATTGCAGGCAGCCCTTCACTCCGCCAGCCAATTAGCCCCTGTCCTGACATGACTCTGCCCAGCTGCGGGCCGGCCTGGCGAGAGGGAATCCATTCAGGGCCACCCCGGCAACACCTGAGTCCCCCGGCGGCCTAATAGCACGGCTCCAAGGGCAAACATGCGACAAAGGGATCACATTCACTCCCCCCCCCCCCCCCCCCCCCCACTGCCCCCCGCCAAAGCCAAAGCTTGTTCACTCCGGGCACAAGGGCCTGGAGACGGGAAACGGCGGGGGGGGGGGGGGGGGGAGGGG
>JAODKM010000044.1:4456942-4496722 GCA_026780845.1 Petrocephalus sullivani | reverse complement strand
CCTCGCGCGGGGGGCCGCGGGGTGCAAGCACGGCCCCGGGGGGGGGGGCCGCCCCCCCACCCCCCCCCCCCTCCCGGGGCGCCGGGGGGGCCCCCCCCCCCCCCCCCCCCCCCCCCCACCAGCCCCAGGTGTGCCTCCTCGCTGCAAGGTCAGCTTAAGCCGCCCTGGGGGTGAAGCATCGTTTTAGTCGTTAGACCCGTAACAAAAACTCTGTTTCTTGTAAATGAACCAAAGTCGTATAATTTAAATATTCAAAAATATACTGTACTAGTCCTATGTTTTGATCTAGCCTAGTCCTGCATTTTTTTGTTTTATTGGCGACATCTGTACATCTGAGTAAAATATTAGTAATTAATAATACTATATAAAATCGACCACAGCTGGTTAACATTTATGTGAGTTTGAGTCAAATAGTGGCCATATAACCAGCATGGTAATCTCTGTTCTCTTCATACAAAATCCTTATATTTTCAGGGCATGTCTAAAGAAGATCCATGTGAGTTTTTTGTTTGATAAAAATTATTAATTTCAGAAGGTTTAGTAGGGTCCTTAATCACTTTTCTGTTCAGCAGGCTTGGAGTGGGTTAACATTTTGGATCAGTTCAGAGACACACCTCCCAGAACAGACACATCTCTGACTGGTTCAGATGGACACGTCCATGAATGGACATGCCTCTGATTGGTTCGGATGGACTTGTCCCTGATGGACACACTTCTGATTGGTTCAAATGGACACCTCCCTGAACAGACACTTCTTTGATTTTACAATCCTTCTTCTGTCTCCTAAAACTAGATTAAATAAACGTTAGACAAATCTTATTGTAGGTAAAATGCCTCTAATTAAATACATCACATTTAAATGGACTGAAAAATCTGTAGGACTATAACAAATGTGGTGGGCATTTAATGGAATGTGGATAGTGGTATCACACGAGTAAACTGATAGCGGTTATCTGGAAAAAAACCCATAGCCCCGTTAGCAGCAAAGCTCCCTCAGCGATTGCTTTCTGTTTTCATTTCGTACACTAAAATATTTCTTCTTCCAGAAAGGGAATCTAATTAAATGATATAACAGATTGCCGAGACTCTAGCTAATAAAGACAGAACCTGAGTGAGTGTTATCTGGCTCGTCTGCAGGTGAGGTGCTGAGTCCAGCTTCTCCACGTTGCCGCGGAAACAATGGAGGTAATACTGGAAATTCAGCATGTAGCGCGGCTGGGCCGGGTCCCCCCTGAGCAGCGGGACCCCGCAAAGTGCAGATACAGCAGCCGACGCCGGCGTCTGCGGGATAGTGGGAGCTCTCCTCACGCGACAAGGGTAAATAATTGTGAGTGTGTTGTACTGTTAGCTCCAGTCATTAATATATAATACAGGTGGGGATTTCACGCGCATCCTGTACGACGCGAGGCTCCGGCCGTGTTTTCAAGGAGCTGGCTGATTGGGGGGAGGAGTTTAATGCCCAAATTTAGTTACTTGATTGGTCATCCTGTAGGAGTTAGAAATAAAGGCAGATATTTAATAAAAACCATGTTACTCATTCCTGCTGTGAACATTTACATCTATATAAGAAAATATAAATAAATTAGGATCTTAATATTTCAATTTTTGTGTTGTAAGAGACCCAAAAAAAGCTGCAGAATAAAAAGAAATAAATTATGTGTTTCTCTTTTCTGTCAGGGTGAGGAGGATGTGAGCTGGGGGTTGTGGGTGATTTCCAGAAGGAAATCTGTTAACTTTTACTTAGATTAGTCATATAAAGCTGAGATAAGCAATGAAATAAATACTTTTAAATTACATCGTTGCGTCAGTAGAGTTAATAGAGTTGACAGCCACTTGCTGTTCGAGTGCAGAATCCATACAGAGTCTTTTGTCATTTGCTCCGAGACGCCGGCACTGGCGGAACTGCGAGATTGTGGCAGTTTCGCTCGTTCCCGTGTCGTCCTCGGGCCAGTGGGTGGGGCCCGTCCTCTGACTGCGCCTGTCTCTGCACGCTGGGCCCCGGCATAATCCGCTCTGACGGGCCCTGACAGCGCCGCATAGCTGGTGACGTCAGCTTTTAGCCTTTAGCTTTCGGCGCCTGTCACCAAGCACTGGGCAGCCCCCCCACAGCCCCCCACCCCCCCATGTCGTTTGACTGGTACCGTTTACGACTTCAGGCACCACATGTGGATAATAAGATAGGCCACAACCGACATGAATAAATACATAAATTAAGAAATATAAATGAAAAGGGGGTGTGCATGTCATGTACATAATCGTGTAGGGTGTCATTATCAGTTTTTAAATGCTGTACTGATGTGTTATGCCTCGGGGTGGGGGCTGGCGCGTCAGCAGGGGGCGTTGTAGTGCCTTGTGGCAGCAAGCAGGAAGGACCCCCAGCAGCGATTCTTAGCACACAGTGGTGGAAGGACTGGGAGGCTAAAGGTGGTCCAAGATAGCGCCCCCCTGGTGCAGATGGCCAGAATTGCTCTTAATGGTGTCTGTTTTGCTTCCCTATCTCAGGTGGGTCCAAGGTCAGTCCTTCCTGATGAGTCATGGCCTTCCTGATGAGGCGTTTGGCTTCATGTAAATTAGTCTTACTGACTGTTGTGCGAATACAGCTTGTATGAATGAAGGTATCTCTGCGTTGGTATCTCTGAATGAAGGTATCTCTGCGTTGGTATCTCTGAATGAAGGTATCTCTGCGAAGGTATCTCTGAATGAAGGTATCTCTGAATGAAGGTATCTCTGCGAAGGTATCTCTGAATGAAGGTATCTCTGAATGATAGATACCTCTGCGATAGAGTCCTGCAGCTCTTGTTACACCATAGCATCTCTCCTGTTACATCCCGCCTCCTCGCCTAAGAGGACGAGCTGACGGTTCCTGTCGCAATGCGCTGCTTGTGTCGCCCACCTCGCCTAAGAGTGCCGCCAGTCAGTAAGTGTGGCCTTGTCCTCATTTAACTCTTCAGAGTGAGAGTCCCTCTCTTTCTGAGAGCCTCGGAGAGTCACGATCCCTCAGCCCGATGTGATCTCGCCGAGAAGCGGCGTGTTTTGCTCGGAGGCAGCGAGCTGGTGGAGAGAGAGCGAGGGAGAATGGGCCGGCATGCCTGGAGAGACAGGCAGTGCGTCGCGTGGGCACGGCAGCTGCTGATATTACGGCACGGGGGTGGGCTGGGGCCGGCCATATGGCTACTGCCATAACCGGGGCACAGCTGTCAGCGGGGGGCCGGCAGAGACGAGGAGAGGGGAAATCATCATGAAAGAAGGCTGGAGACAGGGCGTGGGCTGCTGCTTGGCACTATCGCTCTCAGCACAGACATGGCAATGTCACGGGGTTGGCCAGGCTACCTGGACCATCACACGGAGCCCCTGGAGCTTTAGGTGACACGGGGACAGTAGGACATTGGGGACAATGTCCAGCCTTCTTTTTTACCACTATTAGCCATCACATACTGCATTGTTCAATATATTTCAACAGTTATATTACATTATTATATAATTCCGGGAAGGCAACTGTTTCACACATGACAATAGGAGGTTATGTGTACGTGGGCTTGCATGAAAATTGCTTTTATTAATTATCTTCTAGTGTCAAGGCCCCTGGCAAATGGAATGAAATGATTTCTTGCGTCTAAAAAATGTCAGGGACCCAAAATCGGGCTTTGAATCATGGCCCCACAGGACACATCTGTAAGGATGCGGACTCCTTGTGGGAATGATCAGCGGTGATTGAGGGACGTCAGAAGTAACGGGGGCTTTGTACCTTCCGCATACCGATTCCTCCTAAAGCTCGCTAATTCGAAACAGAGACGCTCAATTATACAGCCTCCAATTTGCATATGCTAATTAGCCTCGTATTAATTATCTTTAAATTGGGTAATTAGGATCTCTCAATTAAAGCATTGTTCATTACACTAAATGCACGTGCGAGGTGTTTGAAGTTGCCGGGTGTCACTTTGGAAGGCTGTAGGGAGGCAGAAGCAGAGCTCAGATGGGCCGGCTGCCATATCAGAGCCAGGCCTCGCTTCCATGTTTAATAATTTAGCGTCATATAAGGATGGTGCTCGCAGCTTTTGTGATTACCAAACATATGGTTTCATAATGAGAGCAGCCCTTGTGAAAGAGTAATGACATGATATAGGAGACGCCAGGCATCCAGCAAAGGCATGACAAAGCCGCCTTTGCAAAGCCCACTTGGGCTTGGACTTGGTGAGGACCTGGCTGCTGGCTGCAGTTCTTCGCGCTTGTCTGCAGACAGCATAGCGATGGAGGACCTGCAGTTGTGATCAGAAGATAAGAAGAAGGGTCTGCTGTTGGGTTGTTGAACAATATGCTTGCTTTTCCCCAGCCAAGTGCACGGGTGTATAAAGGTTACTCGTCTAGTTAAACGTCTAGATACATAATATAATTGTTGGTAATCAAAAGACAGAATAGCACACAGTCCATGCAGATCAAACACAATCAGCACATCCTGAGGCATACAGATGAGATGAGTGACTGAGCGACTGAAAAACCGGACCAACCGTTCAGATCAGAGACGAGTGGAACATGCCTAATCGTACTAATCAGACATGAATGAAACTTCCTAAATCATCAAGATCAGAGACAAGTGACGCATCCTGAATCATATTCATGAGAAACATTTTTCAAGACCCGTTGACAGGAAACTTTCTGGATAGTGCTCAGACAAGGAAGACCAGAGGTATAGCTATGTGGACTGAGACAGCACCCCAAGTCAGTGGTTCTTAAACCGTGCGGCGTGAGATCACTTTCGTCAGTACTCATCCCACTTGACAAACTTTAGCATTGCCAATGCATAGCATGGCATCTGGGACTGCCACCCCCACCCCCACTCAGTGCAATTTATTGTGGGGAAGGCAAGATGTTTATTGTGGGCTCTTGAGAGAAACGGTCTGCGATGCACCATCCTAAGGAAGGTCAGTGAATGTCAGCGATCTGGTCTGAAAGAAACAATCTTCCGCTGACATGGCCTTTATAATGCTGTGAGATGGTACCACGTTGCTCCAAGGGTGTTTTTGTTCCTATCGCTTGTTATGCAAGGCGACGTTTTGCGATGAAAGCTGAGAGGACTCTGTGTAGATGAGCTCCATGTCGCTGCTCGCCTGTAGGCGGCCACACACTGAGAAATCCTCTTTCATCTCCGTTCCGTCAGAAAGCCGAAAGCAGCTGAAAAAGGGGGAGTGTGTGAGGAGGGCCGGTTCCATTCAGTGGGGGAAGTCGGACTGAGCTGGTCTGATGGAGCTCGTGGGCTTGGACTTGGTGCGGTTCTTCAGGTCCTGGAAAGTAGACTGAGGCTGAGGATAACATACAAAGCCTGATATTACACACGTTTGGACTCCTTTATACAGATCCATTAAAGGAGTTCAAGGAGAAGACAGAAGCCAAGGGCACCTGCCGCCATCTTTGTGAATATTATACCAGTCCTGGATTCAGTGGGCCAAACTTTTGCAAGACCTACATGGATTCTCTAGTTTGGAGCCGAATGCCATTAGAGACATTCTACACAGGTCTACCCAAGGCTTTGATATGCTGCTTGGTAACGGTGTGCCCGCACACCCCAGTCGCACCGCGTGGTGCATCAGCGACCACTAGGGGGAGTTCTAGCACGACTTTTATGGAAACATTTGGCATATATCAGGGCTAAAAACACAGCCCAGATTTAAAATGGATTCTGATGCAACAAATGTAAGCATGATCATTTGGTCTTGATAACTGAATGTACAGTCCTGCGTTCCGCTGATAATTTAATGTTGTGGAAGCCTTGTCACTGATTTTCTCAGATTGCATACTCACACACATTATCTTCTCTGGACGAGGTAGTCTGGCAGTGATGCCAAGGGTGCGAAAATCACGCACACAATTTGCTTTCACCTCTTTTTCCCCATAATTAAGAGCAGTCTTGGAGTAATTGGACAGCAAATAAAAGGCTTCCTTATGTAAGCCACCGGGACTCCATGCACCGTGCCTCTACTTCGCCCCTGGCGGCAGCCCGGCGATTGGCAGGCCGGGGCAGACCCCGGTGGCCACAGTCAGGGTCTGCACCCTTCCCTTTCTCTCCGGATCGCGTGGCCTAGATCCCCATCTCCCTAACCTGTCTCGCTAACAAAAGCTGGCATCTACAGTGTGCCCTTCCATTGTGGTGGCCTGGCGGCATTGTGGCTGAGGAGGACGGCTGACAGGCAAGTGGAATGTCCCCGGTTTCTTGAGAGAGACAATACCGTGTGGCTCTGTGACTCTCGCCATCAGTAATCACCATATTGTGACTGGATAGTGTTCTACTTATGTGCAGTATTGTATTTATCCTGGTAGTATACTGCTGAAACAATCCCAAATAATACTATATTTATTGTGGTATAGTATTATTATTATATATATATTACATACTGCAGAGGCAGTGGTAGTACAATAGTATGTAGTACTGTAATAATATTGGTAATATGCTATACTGTCTTTATCATGGCAGTGTTATAAGTGTGAATTAAGTGTTTGCATGGTGTGTTCGGCTGTGCATTTAACTAACATTAAATGTTAAAATGTGATCAGCATGGACTAATAATTATGTGGAAATGGTCAGGGCTCGTAGGATTTAATACTAGATAGGGGCATTTTATAAATGTAATGGAAGCTGACTTATAGAAAATTATGCAAAACTGCGTGATACCTACTCACTAATTTTTTTTTTAACTTTGCAGTATTTGAAGCCAGCATTAGCATCCAGTAGGTTCACCTCCAAAATGACCCATGGATATGTTAAAAGTGCTTTATTACAACTGCGGTTGTCCGTTTGGTCATGTGACAGTCTGTGCTCGTCTGTGGATAGATCCCCTTTCACATGGAGACTTCATAAAGACTTCATAATCACACCCCCTGATGAGGTGACAGCCTGATTGGATTTCTCAAGGAGTCGTGTGCATATATTTGCATCCTAATTAGCAACAATTTTTTCATTAAATCGATGGAAGCATAATACTGTAGCATCGAGACACACATGTCTACACATATCAGATGTAAAAGCACTCAATACAAGTGTCTTCCTTTATAGCAGTCCTTTGAAATGAAAAGTCATTTTCTCAAAGCAGAATATGTACTGCAATATATACACATATTGTGTAATCTGGCATACAGACATAAACACACACACCTACGCATGCTTACACTCGCACAAATACCTCGAGACACATGCACACACTCGCTCACACTCACACACGCACCTACTCATGCTCACGTTCACACAAACGCCTCAACACACCGCGCTTACACAAACAGCTAAACATACACACACTCTGTTCCAGGGGATGTGTTGTCTTACACAAATTCACAAACCATCACACACTACCACGTGCTCTCACACATTTCATGCGATCGTACGATCATGGATTATTACACTGTTATGTATGACATGCACTATCATGCACTATAGCACTCTATGGCACTATGAGGTGTCACACGGTGCACGCCATACAATATCCAGCAGCACCCGAAGGTCGCACCACAGTTTATTTTCACTCCTACACGCATGCTGTAGTTTTAATTACAGGCTTCACAATGAGACTCATGGACCCTGCTGGAAGTATTTGATTAGAAAAAGTCGATGCGGAATAAACCCCATGAATATTTATGCTGGTTTTCATGGTTATGTACAAATTGTACACAGCATGAAAAATATTTGTGGGAATTTGCAAGCGCCGCTCCGAAAGCCCAACAGGGGAGTGGGCTGAGGAGGAATCAGAGCCACGTGGCCTGTGGATCTTTGCCCAAGGGCTGACTCGGCACAGGGAACAGCAACTACCCGGCCAGCTGGACCTACAGCTCTTCTTGGTCATTTGGCCAAGAATCAATGTAGTATCAGGGGGCGGAGTCTGGCTCAGTGAGCTAGGCCTTGGTGCCTGTGATTAGAAGCACTTTTATTTCATTTCTTCGGGACATTCCTCTCTGGCTGCTATCGTGGCCATGTCCGCACCTCGGAGGGAAGATCTCTGATATCTCCACAGTCGGCCATGTCAACCTGAGCACAAAGCGAAAGGACTGTGTAGGAAACATGATGGCGGATTTGAAGGGGGCGATTTGAAGTTAATGAAAGAATCAGAAACCCTTTTTGGGCAGGTCCCTTTAGTGTGGCCCTGTTGGCCTCTGATTTGCTGCTGCAATGTGCTCATCTTCCAGGGTTAATGCATGGCACCATTGGAGCATGGAGTCTCCACACCTCTTGAGAAAGGCAGTGTCATGCCTTCTTAAACCTCACATCCTCCACCAGGGAATCACAAACAATCAACCTCACCTGCGTATTACAGTTTTCCTCAATTGCTTTGGCACATTCCTCAAATGCCGATTAACAGTTGCAAAACATCAAGTGTAATCCCCACACCATAATGCCACTTGTACACAGCATTGCTTCCCACAAATGTTTTGGTGCGTATATGAAAATGGCCTGGTCTTCATTTGGCACAATGTTCAGTAGCTGTAGTCTTGTTGGGCAAGATGAATTATGTAGCATCCAATTTGAATAATTTTTATACCAAAAACTATGTGTGTAAGTAACCATCATGTAAGCCACCATATGCAAAACAGTTCGCCAAGCTTTCAAAATGATTAAAATATATATTCCATAAATTGCAATGATATGGGATTGTTGTATTTTTGGCTCTCACAGTACCTGATTTTATTGGAATTTAGATTGCCATTTTGCTGTTTTTGTTTGCTATTATGCTGTCTTGAGATAAGAAAAAAAAAAGTGCTTTCCGGCAAACTTTATGTTCTGTAATGTAGAGCCTTGCAATGCTGAAACTGTTGTCTTTGACATGAATAGGTATCTGTTTCCTAAAGGGGACCGTGACAATGAGAACAGTGGGAACCGACTATCATTGTGGAACTTGTGTTGAGCTGTGGAACTTGTACTAACACTGACATTTTGGCAACATATCAAAGCGTTTCGACTCTCATTGCTAAAACAATGCAGATTGCTTTTCATTTTGGTGGCACTGACTAATTCATTGGTGGAATTATTTGCTCGGGAGACACGAGTTAATTGTTTTGGGTGAGTTGTGGCCTTTTGCAGCTTAACCGTACCGTTGTGCTATGTGAATGAATTTCTTTGAGAAACGCTCTTGTAGTTGTGAGAATGTTAAGTACGTTTCATGAAATGTGCCAAAGCATTCGAGAAAAGCTGTAATAAATAGGCTAGAATACACGCACGTCTTCCTTATTAGGTGCGATTATTTAAATCCTCTGGAGACACGTGCAGAGTCTTGTCTCCCGTTTTCCGGATGAGGCCAGAGCGTTATCTTCCTATTGCGGCTTTCCCTGTCTTCCGCCGGCTTCCCGGTTTCTGTCCCCTGTAATCCGTTTGCACCCGATTTGACGTTTCTTTGCTTTTGACCCCGGAATTTGACTCTTGGAAAATGAACTCCACACCTGGACCCTACCCCGCGAGTTTCCTGTCTCTGTGACAGCCGCTGGGGTGCGACTTCATTTCAGGCTGAGCCCCCGTCTGCACTGAACGCCTGCCTGAGAGTCTGCTGCCTGGGGGCAGATGGCCAGCGTTACTGTAAGTGGAGCTTAATGCTGCAGAGAAGCTGTGACTGCCCGGTGCCCACCGTGCAGTGAAGGCGATGGCAGTTCGCACTATGACACAGCCCTTCGGTGACACTATCACGACAGGGTAGCTTCCTGCCATTGTGACAGCCTTTGTCATTCGTTGCTGCAGGCCCAGGTCAGCTGTCAAGGCCAGGCCCACTACACAGCGCGTGCGGGACTCTCTTTCAGTAGGACGTGTGACCACAGTGGCACACGGCTTCGTACGGCAGAGACAGTGGAACATGCGCTCGGACATCACCAGTCACTCATGAATCATTCATTTCTCCTCGAATGTCCCAGGGGGACGGGGCCCGCCAGCCTCTTTGGGGTGGGGGGGCTTCTAGAGGCAGCCCACAGCTACCTGCATTATTTATCCGGCTGAGGTTGTTTTCCCAGAATGTGCCTGCATGGCTAGGCTAATGAGCTCATGCGTGAAGACCGGCTCAGAGACCACTTCCTCCTGCCAGTCTGCGTTTCCCAGAAAGACTGAGGAGCCCTGGCCGGGTGGCTGTTTGCTGGGTATGTCTCTCACTGTCACTCAAACCCAGCCCTGGTTCTCCGCTACAAGCACTCCCTCGTCTCCTGACAGCCCAACAACAGCGTGGCCCAGCAGTGCTGTCCACGCGGTTATTCCGTAAAAGACAAGCATGGGCCGACAAGCCCTACTAAATTTTTGCCAGAATTTGCCCTGAAAGCCAAACAGTTCAGTTTTGACATTAATTACTAAATATAGCATTCCAATACACATATATTTGCCTTCATGTTTTTCAAAATCAATTACTCATTTAAAGTTTTCATGAGAATATTTTCATAATGAATATTTTCAATGAACATGCCAGTTGTACGAATGGAAGATGAGTTATCCAGAGATGCGTTCTGCGTGTTAATGTATAAATATTCACATGAATTCCGCGAACAGTTGATGTTTTGTTTTTTTCTTTTTTGGTTTGCAAACCCCCAGAGTATATATGTTGGTGAAGATGTTCAGTGACTGAGCAGTAAAAGAGCATGTTGGTGTTAAGCCTGCTGCTGGACAGTCTCCACAACAAACTCAAGCTCCACGGTCTTTTCCCCAGGAGAGTGTTCTCTATAAAGCCTCAATGGATTCAGTAAGACACTTTCCATTTCTGAGAGACACCCCCGGGTTACACAAAGGTGTACTCTGAATCAGAATCAGAACCAGTTCATTATTGGTAGCTGGGGTCTTGGTGGGTGTGCCCCAGGATAGCATACAACATGTTAGACAATTTCAAGGCAATATGCATGCGACATTTACACTTAAAATTACAGTACCAATCAAAAAGGAAATTTGCAAACTGTGCTGCAGAATGGCCCATCAGAAACTATCCCTTTGTCTGGTGCTTTTGGCTTTGATGGCTCTGAGCCTCCTGCCAGAGGGGAGTGACTGGGAGAGCTTGTTAGCATTACCTCGCGGCAATAAACCTGACAGTTTGATCTTTGAGCTCCACAAGCAGCCAGCAGGCAGGGCAGCCCAATGCACGAATGCCATACAGTACGAAGACTCCTAATTGGCTAAAGCCGCTAATCAGCTAAACAAGACAGCTTCTTCACCAATAAGAAGCCTGGGAATTCAGCTGCGCGACGCCTCTTGGTGGCCCGCTGGCTCGGAAGGCAGGCACAGATTTGCAGTATGTGTCACAACAACAGAGGTGTAAATTTCAGGTCCAGAAAGTAAAAATCCAGACCAGGATTTTGTTTCAACCAACTAGTTGAGCACTCTGTGACTGTGCCTCTTTATGCGCAACTGATTGGTTGAAACAAAATTCTGGTCCGGATTTTTACTTTCTGGACCTGAAATTTACACCTCTGATTAGAAGTATCATAAGAAACCCAACTACATCATTGGGGGACCTTCTCTTGCAGAGGTGGCTAGTTAAGGGCCAGAATGCAAAAATCTAACCAGCTGACTATGGTCAATTGGTTGGTTGAAACTAAATCTTGGTGTGGACTTTTACTTTCAGGACCTGGACTATCCACTTCTGTCCCCTTGTCTTTAAGGGGCTTTCCCAACAGGCTGGTTTCCTGGATGTTATGACACATCTTCGTTTGCCTTGTTAGGCGGTAATGTCTTTGTCTCCCTGTCAAGAAAGGCTGATGTATAGGGACACGCCACCACCAGCCGCCAACCCCACGAGGCAGCATGAAAGGACAGAGGTCAGAGGTCAGAGGTCGCTCTCACAGCACAGCAGTCTGTGGGGGTTAAATTTCATCAGCATCACCGACTTTTACAGCAAAAGGCACAAAGGCATCGGTTTTGCTCTCCGTAAAGGCCCATCATTAGCGACAGCGTCTAATTCTGCTCGCGGTTCTCCCGGGAACTGGCAGGCCCTTAATGCTGCCCTCCAGTGGCGATCGGGTCAAGCTGCTGGCCAGCCACAGAGGGGCCTGTGTGGCCAGAGTCATGGCAACATGGGGGCAACGTGGCCCCCCCTCTCACCTGCGTCCTGCTGCTCCACTCAACTGGTCCGAAAAGACAGTAAGAAGGTGATTAAGAAGCAGCTGTGAGTGTTACAGTCTGGGGATTATGGGCATATGGAGAGAGACAGAGAGAGAGAGTCAGAGAGACAGCGAGGGTGGGGTGAGGGAGAGAGAGGGAGTGAGGGGGGCTTCTGCGGAGGCGACTCAAACAGGACCCATTGGCTGACTGTGGTAGTCTGTAGAGGCATCTGGATGAAGACCACTGATTCCTCTAATCCTTACAGTTGTTACCTCTGACCAGTGATTTTATAATGGACATATCAGATACCCATTTGCACTGTGGCACTCACTAGCCAGGATAGGGTTGCCCGATGTGTCCCATATTTTTGTACACATTTTTTCATATGTACATTAGCTTTTCAAAGATTCACTAATTATTTCTACGTGTTTGGGATGGACACAATGTTATGCTTATGTTTAATATCTAAATGCTTGTGTAATTCATAGTGCATTCTTTTGTTATTTAGTTTTGCAATAAAGCACCTCAAACTGTATATATCATTTTCCCCAAAAATAGGATCCCCCTCTAGGCGAGGTTGGTGTTACTCATTTCTTCACATTGATGGTGGCAACCCTAGAAGAAGATGACTATTATTCATCTTTCATTCATAACCACCTACCCAGTACGGTACAGGGCAGCACGGACCCTGTGACAGGATACCCAGGGCACGCGGCAGGCTTGGGCGGCAGGTCCATCTAGAGCAGACATATGCCTGAGGTCACTTGCAATTTACAGGAAATTTATCTGGCTGCATGATTTCGAAGAGGAAGAGGAAACAGGAGTATCCAGAATGAGTCTGTGTGGACATAGGAAGAAGACTGGCGAGAGGGCTGAGCCATAGTGCCTCTACAGTAAGTGTCAGTACCACACGTCATGTTATTTCTTTTATAATGATGGTGGTGATTGTGGTGCATTCCTCATCTTGTGGCCACTGGTTCTCTGGCGGAGAGGCGACCTTCAGCCGGGCAGCTCTGATGTGTGGCTTTGATGTCCTTCCTTAGCCCATGGTTTGAACAGCACCTAAGAGCCCGGTAATGGGGCTGTTTTCACAGTAGCTTTGAGCTAACAGTGCTGGAGCAGAGCTGTGGAAGGGTCTCGTGGAAGGGGACCAGCGTGAGGCTGTAAACTTCTCTCTGGCTGGCATATGGTAACACTGACAGATGGGAAGGCGAGGGTTGTAAAGAATGGACAATCCCAGTGTGATTCCGTAATGTGAGTGGATTAGCTACGGCTTAGAGCAAGTCATTATTGTCCCAGCTTGCTGGCTCTCTGCCAGAGGCATT
Organism: Petrocephalus sullivani; assembly: GCA_026780845.1. Classification (NCBI taxonomy): domain Eukaryota; kingdom Metazoa; phylum Chordata; class Actinopteri; order Osteoglossiformes; family Mormyridae; genus Petrocephalus; species Petrocephalus sullivani. Next base: position 4,483,363 of record JAODKM010000044.1, on the reverse strand, counting down.
TATGAGACTTTAGAACTTGGAATAAGAGCAGCAGCTGATTTGGTCTGTGGTTTTAATATGTTATATCTTCTCATGACCTCCCATGTTATCATGTGTTATATGTCTTCATGATCACTCATGTTCTCTTGTGTTATATCTCCTCATGATCTCTCATGTTCTGTTGTGTTATATATCCTCATGATCGCCCATGTTCTCTTGAGTTATATCTCCTATTCTTTATACCAGTCCGTTTGAACTGGGTGCTGCAAAAGCCAAAGAATGCAACCTGGGGGGGGGGGGGTAGAAGGCTCGGTGATGTGTTAATCTGTTCATGTATGTTTTTTGACACAACGGAAATCACATTCTGCTATAATTCCCTCACTTTAAGAGATACTGCCATTTTACGAAAGGCAGACAACTGCATCTTAAAGATTTACATTTTTTATTTCTTGCCAGACACTTTTATCCTTTTTTTTGCTGGTCTAATTCACATTTATTCCATTATGCACTAACATAGAAAATTACAAGAAGGTTTGTTAGATTCAAAGCAGTTTCATACACGTACCTGACCCAGTGCAGGACATTTTCGAAGACATTTTGAGATCTATGATTATCACAAGTAAATGCATCAATTTATTCTGTGTATGAAAAGCACTCATAATCATAATTTCCTTTACGGAGAAGTCTTTTAAAAATGTAACGTCTGATTATTCAGTGTATTCCAGAAGTTATTGTGCAGTATGTCACAGCGGGTGATGAGTACCCGCTTATATGTAGGCGAGTCAGGATCAGATGATGATACAGAATAAGATGCTCCAAAACACAGAAGCTAGGCTCTTTCAAGTGAGTGATAAATACAACATCTGAACAATCACTGGTGGGGCTGTTTAGTTTATAGAAATCTGAGGCATAGAGACTTTAATGCGGCCTACGAGGATCTGGTCAGTGATCTCCTCGGCTGGGTGCATATGTCTGGCTCTTTGGAACCATCACAGTGCTTAGTCTCGTCCCCACAGTTAGCTACTCATCAGCATGTGTCTGAAAGAACTATCTTATCACTTGGTTCCTTCTTCCCCCGCTGGAGACAAGCCCGTTCGCCGCCTCAGAGCTGTTCACTACATCACTGATTAATGTGTAACGCGCACTATATTAGAGCAACACATGCCATGGGAAAATGCTTTTCCTATAGTATACAGTAACCTAAAACATGTCTAAATGCCAGCCAGCATGCTTCAGTGCTGTGAACTCGGAGTCTTGTAGTATATTTTTAAAAGGAGGTAGGTACTGAGTCTGGGGTAGAGCTCAGTGGGGGAAGTGTAAGGTCCTAGTCGGAGCCCCCGGGATATCCATTCTATGTCCATGGAAATTGGTCTGTCATTTGCCCCAGGAGAACATGACTCTTGGAGTCTGTCGGAAATTACCCCCAACACATCACTGCAAGAATTCCATGTATAACACACAAGAGTTCCATGTATAAGACATAAAGGACAGTTATTCTTCTTTGTGTGAAAATACTATTTGGGAAAGTTGCCCAAGCCAGTGGAGAGGAAGCATACTCGGGTAGCCCTGTCACATGTGTAGGTGCTCCTTCTGGCCCCCGCCACCCCCCACTGCGGCAGCAAGGCATAGGACTCGCCCCACGCATGACAGCCCACCACAGAGAAGTGACCTGTCACAGACACGGCTGAAACTGGGCGCCATGGAAACCGTCCAACGACGACACAGTGCATGTGGTCCTGGCCAACAGAGTGTGACGGAGCACAGCCAGAGACTGTTCAAGGTCAGGGAGGGAGGGAGGTCTGCGAAACGGACTGACAGCGATAAGGTCTACCGTCATGCATCAGTAGAGTCTCAGATCATACCTGTGAGGAGTCTTTATGTGTAGGATCATACATGTCAAAAATTTGTAGGGTCTAAAACAGGGTCCCCAAATTATCATTGATGAGAACCAAATTCCACCAGCAACAGAAAGGGCTGCTGCAACCCGACAAAATTTGCCAAACAAATCTTCAACTGGGGAACGCTGCCTTTACAGCATACATAAAGTTTATATAAAGGTTACAGATAGGCTCTGGGATGCCTTACAGTTTGGAGCAAAGATTTGTGATTTGAGCTAGGGTTAGGCTTAGGATTGCCTTAAGGCAGGGTTCCTCAAGTTTTTTTACTGACAGCCAAATTCCATTAGCAGAAGATACATCAAGAAGTAGGTACTGTCTAAAATCACAGCTATCAGAAGTCCATTGTGTCTATGATCATACCCATCAATAATCCTTAGTATCAAAGGTCATACTTGTCAAAAGTCCATAGTGTCTAACATTATACCTGCCATATCCCATTTTAGGGCCTAAAATCTGAGACAAACCCTTTCTTAAAAAAATACCTTTTGTCATCCTGTCTTACAACGATTGTGAGTTTTTATGGTAAAGTTTTATCAAGTACTGCTTGTTAATTTATTTACCACTTTAGAATAATACAGCGCACCCCAGACACATCGTCTTTATGGCTTCCAGTGATGGTTAAATTCGTGCGCTCATTTAACAGAAACTTCTGTCTGGAAGATTACCTACACGACTGCAACATTTCAGAAGTTCAGCAGCTCCGTCGCTGGTAACACCCCTGGAAGCATTTGCAATTAAGGTAAACAAGACTGTGGCTTTCTGCTCCGACTTTGCTTCCTGTAACTGTATTAAGGGTCCATTTGCATAACTGAGATTGATGAGACATGAAGAAAATAGTCTGAGTCATAAAAAGAGGTGCGTTTTAGGAAAACGGGAATTTTAGATGAAGTGTCACATTTCATTAGGACAGTAATTCTTCAAATTACATACTGCAGTTATATCAGTAAGTGTTTCGATTTTAAAAAAGAACACTTTAGCTTAGTTTTTGATTGTAACATGAGTTTTCCTCTCAAATCCCCATCTTCCAGCGAGCTCCGTCTTCCAGAGACCCTCAGTTCTTGCGCCACTTTAAATGACATCAGAATGCCAGTGGTTTGAAGAACATTAGAGCAGTGTGTCTCAACCATGAGTGGCCTCCATTGGGCCACAGAACTTTGGCAGGGAAACGTGGTCCAATCTGTGGTGGACACAAACCCGACCGCTGCCCAGGAAATTTCCCCACCTGGCGAAATTTGTGAAGGAGATAGGGAGGGGATATAAAAGTGATACACCGACTCCATCGAAATGATACGAAAATGAGAAACTGTTGGTACGGTACATTGCTTGATAGCACACATCAGCCTATCACATCACTGTAACAAACACAATTCTAACCAATCATATGGCAGCTTTTTAAGAATGGACAACCTCTCTACCTCTAACAAACACACAGCAAGGTGTTTGCATTAGTAGTGCATGCCACATGCTACCGTTTCAGTAATATCACAGAGAAGATAAGAGCTCCCTCACAGCAAACTGTGGTGTCAGGGGTTAAAACGACAGCTCAGCAGCCACAATATCTTTTTACAAAAGTGATATTGTGAAAAAACAAAATGATGTTGGTGGTGTGGCGGTACTTTGCCGATTTAACATCCGAAATTCAACAGACTGGCGCTAATTTCACCACTGGAAGCATGGCCATCCAGTAGAACATTTCTGCTTAAAATCCTTTTGGAATTGCCCTTGCATCACTCGTTGACAGTCAAAAATACCAGCGATTCGGAAAAAGGGACGAATCCTGTCCCATACTGGTTAAAAATGGGATGCAGAATTTTATTGTTCACTACAGGACAGGGCTGCGACTCTACCGGCAACATCAAACCTGTTACCTGGAACGTGCAGCGAGAACATCAGCCACAGCTCCAGCCACAAGCCATACTCTCGGTTTTTGCTACTGTTATGCTCTATTATTTATTAATTTATATTAGCTTTCAGTTTGCAGTCCATGCAATTTGTCCTGACTGTTCTGATGTTTAAGGGCAATTCTAAAGGAATTTTAAGTAGAAATTAAGCCTTAAGAAACAATGACTTTTAATTATCAATTTTGACTGACCCCCCCAAGTTAAATTTACCAAGCCTTCCCAGGCCAACGAAAGACAAAAATATAGTTTCTTTTTCTTTTCTTCTAAATCAGATTAGTGCCTCTCGGGTAAGAATGGACTGTTTACTGAAGTTGATACTCAAACAGCAGCTTCTCCTAGGGCTGGAGTTGGGGAGGTCATGGTGGGGCTTGTTTACTGAGGCAGGCTGCCGGTGAAGCTTCATCACACTATATACTGTCTATACGGGGTCTTTTATAAGAAGCACGGCCTTGGGAAAGTGAAGGAGTATCTGCAGGGCAGATAAATAATGTAATGTGTTTAGCTTCTGCTTTGAAAGCGGGAAGCACCTGGGTTTGATGTGCAGTCCTCTGACCGGAGGCACGTACGCCGGCCTCACAAAAGAAACCGGATTTAATGGAGACCTGCCTCTTTGCGGCCGCGGAGCTTTTCATTAGAATACGCCCACCTTTAATGCCTCCGATGTCAGAGTGTCTAAGCCGGTGGTTAAGCCCCTGCCTGGTGCTCTGTTGTACGGGATGGAATGTTCCGGGCGCTCGGCGGCAGATCAAAGCGGGCCTGTCAGCAGCACGGCGCTGCCTCCGTCTCCCCGAGCTGCTCTCTGACAGCCTACCTGCTGCGTCTCCGTCGTCCTCCTTTCATCTCCTGCGTTTAGGCGCCTCTTGATCTTTATAGGCATTGTTTCAATTTTTCAGAGCCTTTGCACGGGGGCATCGAGTGTACCTCACACCACAGATACTTTCACTTTCTTTTTTAATTTTTTTTTGGGGGGGGGGGGGGCCTGAGACTTTTATGGGGGACTTTATGGAGATTGGCAAATGCTAGAAAGGACTGCATGTTTTACAAAACACATTAGCCTTGAAATATGACGCTTATATGATGTTTCATATAATTAACACTTATGGTTAGCTGAGTTTGGCTCAGCAACGCCTATTTAATAATGCAACCTGATTTACTCATTTAATGAGTGTTACATTCAAAGTTCAAAGTTCAAAGGTCAGCGACTTTGTAGAATGTCAATGAGAGAAGTTGGGGGAAATATTTAAGCCTCAAAGAACTGGAGGCATTATAGAAAGAGGCCCTTGGATATTTTATTTATTTAGTAATTACCCAATCTTGAAGGCGGCTGAATGCCAGAGGTAATTAGCAGATATTTCCTCACATTCAAATGCAATGACATAAAAATCTGAAAAATAAATTGGACTGAAATGCTGTCCAATGGTATGACAGAAAGCAGGAGGAAGCCTGCAGATTCATATGATAAAAAATTATTTCATTTTGACACGGCCTGCCCTGTTGGAGAACCGAGTTGCATAATTAAACACAATTTTGCATTTTTCATCTTGTTTTTTTTGGAATAAATGAGAAGTATTCTCAATATCAGACAGGCAGAGATTAACACATCCTTGCGTTGACCAAATGCTGCTTTGCTAAGCAGTAAAACAGCCTGCATATCAGTCATGGGATTACATGGATATTTTACAAATTAAGCCATTAAAACTGGTGATCAGCTGACATACACTTGATGTATGTCACGTGCATGCGAGAAAAGAATAAAACAGATACAAGGGAATGGGAAAGACTGGTCAGGAACAGAAAGGAGTGCCTGTCCTATTCACAGCTTGCTCACCAATCAGGATATACCTATATCAAGTCAGGAACAGTGTGGCTTTCCAGTACTTTGACTGAGCCACTACACTGCGCCAGCACACTGCGTAGTGCACGTTTAAGGAGCAGGATTATAAGTCGATTCCCATAATATTCAAGCATTGAATGCTACATACTACATAGTAAACAAGTATGCAATTTCAGACACACTCAAAATATGTGATTTAATGTATGTTACCAACTCACTACCTTATCTACCCTTACCATGACAACCTCAGGTTAAAAAAACACAGTTATAAGTCGAAGAAAAACATCAGCAGCAGCCGTTGACATGACAAAGCTTGTTAGAGGGAGAATGATTTAAATGCGTCAGAAAATTGTTGTCACTTTAAAGGTTGCGTAGAATCTGAAAACATCCTGCTGTCAGTGTGGAAAATCTGCCCCCCCCTGCAAACAGCATAATGCAGTGCCAAAGCCCTCTACTACCTCCGTGTTTGTGTTTGCTTTAATTTTTTATCGTGCTGTTTCTATATTTAATTACCGCGTCTATTCCAGAGAGCTCCCCTCCACATACATTTTAATGAGATGAACGATCGTGTCCCCGCAGGGATTGAAGCTCTTCCCGTTTCCTGCAAACATCCTTATTAATAAAATATTGCTGTTGTGCCAGCTGAGATTCTTTCTTTAGAGAAAAAAAACGTAAAGTAGTACGAGACACTGCCGAAGGTTCTCGCGCTTCTGACCTCGTATGGAAACAAATATACGACTTCATGAAGTTAGCTTCTCTGTGAAGTTGGCGCCCCATTCTGACGTCAGGGACCCCAAATTTTTTGCCTGTTGTTGATGGTAGAAGTGCTATCACCACAATATGTGTAGAGGTGTAGTGTCCTGATGACTGAGATAATCACGGGCAAATGGTCAGCATGATTTTCAGGACAAACCATTCTGTGACCACCTGTGTGCCACTGCCATCTTGGAAGATGCACCCCCCCCATCATAGGGCTGTAAGACTCAGACTGGACACGTGATCGCCAGCAAGACCACGAGCCCCATGTCACTGACTGAATTCTCAGAAACTACGGTAGAGCATCATCAGTCCTTATGACGAGTCCTGAATATTTTAGACCCTCTTTATGACAAACTTGTCTGCTTAATTTTTTATGCGCGCACAGAAGTTGAGGCAGGAACACGAATGTGTCAGAGAGGTATGTGGGAGACAGACTCACTGTAAAAAATTAAACAGCTAGCGATTGTAACAGCGATGCCACGCTAAGTTATTCCAGAGTCTGGAACCGCTTTGAAGCTCTACACGATTCTCTCACACTGCCCCGACATTCAATTGCAGAAAAGTCCAGGTTTTCGACTAACCCACACCTTTAAAACTTCTTTCAAACACACCCATCAAACTTGTGTAGATTTCTATATTTACGTTTATTTCATCAGCAGAGATTTTTGTCCTTAGCAACGTGCAAATATCTACAAAACCGCTATAACCATTCATTCAGTCAGCGTAACAAAAAAAAAAACATTAATGCATGAACATTGGTTGTTTCTGTAACAGGAAACAGGCATCCATCTTCTGCAGTAATAATCAGAGAATATTGGTCTATGTGCAAACAAACATCACTAAGTATAGCTGTAGAGACAGGATAGGGTCTGACTCCCGCATTGAAACTCTGAGCCACTTGTGGACATGGGAGATGGATAAAACTGAATTAAACACGACAGAAGCCTTTGGTGCAGAGAATACGAGACTGATGTAAGACTGAGAGACCTCTGTCATCAGAATCCTCATATCTGTCCAGTCTCTAATTAAGAGAGTTCAAATAACTCTGACTGATGTCCATGACTTGGGACCGGGTTGAAATCAAAACATTAATATTTCAATATTTTCATTAATTTAATCACATTTCATATGCTGATGTGAATTGGCCATGCTCTTCCTCACGGAGTTGCCTTTAATCCCAATCTAATTACTAATTATATGGTTGAAGGTTGATTGAACCAATCTTTCCAGCAAAGACCAATTTACACTCTGCTGCCAAGCACCTTCTATGTGTGATGTCTGGCTGGTTTAAAGAAGAGCTATTTAATCAAAGGGTAAATCAGCCTTGGCCTCAACTTTCAATATCAAAAATGCAAAAAATAGGCAATTTTCACTGAAAAGTGAAGTAAACTAAAAATTGTTTACTTGTCAGTGTTAATCGGCTTAAAAGTCGAGCCCTACAGTATGTTGGCATGTTGGACCATCCCTGAAAGTCCAGCCCACCAGCTGGATGTTGGATCATCCCTGAATGTCCAGCCCTGTGTCTGCATGTTGGATCACGTTAGCAACATACATAGCGCATGTGCAGCCTATCTGTGCTGAAGTTTGTCATACTTGCAAGATAAAAATAAGTGCAGTGAGTCACTGCCTCAGTCACTGGTGTTTTGAGTCACAGGTAAACACTTGACGGAGAGAGAATATTTAAGCTGAAAGTGTTTTTAGCAGCACCACTTATTTCTTTAATTGGCAGATGCTGACCGCGCCACATTCCCGCAGGCCTTTCAGGCTGAATGAACATGCCTCTCTGCCTGAAATAACAGCACGCGGCTGCTTGTCTGCATGAGCAACACGTCGCGCACAGCATCACAGGAGGGACTCAGACACTCCCGCATATGTTCCCGGCGAATCACGTGGGTCCTTTGGGCTGCGGCTCTCGATGGCTAAGGGCTAATTCAGATTTCCGCGGGGTGAGGAGTCTGACGGCCGCGGCGTGGGCAGACGGCGGGTGAGAGACGTCGTGTACCACGTCCGGGCTGCTGACGCTTGACGTGAGCGGCCTGCGGCAGGTGGCTTCTGACCGCTGGAAGATCAGAGATTTTGGAACTGTCAGCTCACACATGCAGCTAGTCAGAGGTCTGTGGCACTGGGATAATAAACTGTACAAATAAGTTCAAAGTCCTTTTCTTGTCATTGAAACCTTTTACTCTTATTATTAAAACATCCAGAACAAGAGTCGATTATATTAATCATCTTGCTATGTGTGGCAGTGTTTGTATTGATTGTGTATGTTGGTGTGTGTAAGTACTTGTATTGTCTGTGTGCATTGGTGTGTGTCCATTTTTGTATTGAATGTATGTAGGTGTGTAAGTATTTGTATGGATTTCGTGTATATGTGTGGGAGTGTCTGTATTGATTGGGCATGTGTGCATGTGTTTGTATTGCCTGTGAGTGTATGCATGTGTATTTGTGTCAGAGTTTGATTTTGGGTCTTTTAGACCCCACCCCCTATTCCTCTATGCTGATCTGCACATTGATTGTTAACTTCATACTCATACATCATAATGGTGATGTGAACGGACATTTAACAACAGCCCACAAGTGTTTTATCCATCTGAAGCGAGTGTCGGATTTCTATAAATGCAGCATCTCTCAGCCAGCCGGAGATTAACGGGCTCCCACAGGCGTGTCTAGCGTAACATAAAGCCATGCTGAGCTGAGGCTTCCAGCATCCACCTGCTTATGGGGACTGTGAGAGGATGCAAGGTGGGGGATCCCACCGCGACTCTGACATCAGCAGCAATCAGCACTATGAGCCTTCAGGAAAGGCTCTGTCCACATTTCACGGGTACGGACGACAGACGTCTGTCAGCTGGTGTGTGGCTCAGCAGGCTAAGCCTCGGTGCCTTTGAGCAGAAGGTCGCAGGTTTGCGCCTTGGTAGAATGCTCCTGGTGTCGCTCTGTTTAGATTTCAAGCTTCACTCTGTGGGTTTATGTCTCAAAGTTGAGCAACAGGAGACATGTAGAAAGATCCCAATGCACCAATAAAAGGGCTGTTTCATCAGGTCTGAATGACACTCAGAAAATGATTCAAACTCAACTTTCCTTACTGGCTGGTTGTAAGGCCCAGATTCCTCAGAAAGGCATTGTCATTATATGATCTTCTTTTATCCTGTTTAAATTGCCTTCTTGTTCAACACACAGATTGAGGGGCAAATAATGTCAGAGGCAGCCCGCAATCAGCCGGCGCCTGCCACGGTCGAATGGCCCCCTGTCTCCGGTGAAGCGCGCCGGGGGAGGCATCCTAGGCTGCCACCTAAGTCACCTGCACACACCGCCCCCGCGCCTAGACAGACCCGATCCGAGGCAAAGGCTGGATCTGCCACCTCCTGCAGACAGGAACAAAAGCCGGCCGTGCACCTCGGCAATCGCACGCCTTGTGTTCTCAAGCATCGCAAATCAGCTTCCCCCCAATGTAGGTAAGTTGTTATCAGACTGAAACACCAACCCCACGGAGATTCAGTAATCTATGTAATTAGAATAGAATCCCAAAGAAACATGGGAAATTATGCATGTTGTGTAAATACGTGACACACAGCCGCACCTGGCCATGATTAGTGTGTAGCCACTGGTTTTAGCTTCTGCTACTGTCTTATAAACCAAAGCGTAATTCATAGGAATGGTAATTCATTTTATATAGAGCTGAAGCGCAATTTAAGCATCACAAAAAAGCGGAAATGAGAAATAACAGTAATGCTGAAAATCACTAAAATGCAGCCAAGTGCTGGAGGCAGCAATTCCAGGGGGGGCGCCCCAGGTCTGATCTGGGAGCCCACTGCATATACTGATTGTATTTTCTTATAATCAACCCTGTATCCTTTTTTTTACATCCAACCCACTAATTAGGATCCATTAAACTTTCAATATATTAATTTAAAGGTCATATCTATTAATGATTATAACCTATAGGTCCTTTAAATGTAGTGCTAACTACACTTGCTGCAGCATTACATTGCGTTTCCATTTAAGAAGCAAGTCCAGTGGTTACTGGTTGGTTACGCTTTGGTTAGCATTCAAACTGGCTACTGGTTTCCCCACAAATGTAGCTCCCTATTTGTCAGTAAACTGCCTGCCTCAAATTGCAGCAGACTATTGCGACATCTACATAGCAGCGGCCTGCTAGTAGTCCATATCATTTAGCTAAGAGAACCCTGGGGGATATTTTCCAGCTTGCATTGTTGTACGGCTGCAATTAAGGGCTGCCGCATGCAGCCGGGCGGGAGGAAGTGGAACGTCTGGGTCCTAATGGCTTCTCAAGCTGGGTGCCTGTCACCAGCACAATGTTCTCCCTCAGCAGGCCACGATGTAGCTTGCAGGCACTACATGCTAATGACAGAGCGCTAAGAGAACTGATAGAGCCTACCGTCACTACACACTAATGACAAAGGACTACGGCAACTGATAGACGTTACCACTGCTACATACTAAAGGCAGAGTGCTAAGGGTGCTGATAGAATGTCCCACTGCAACATGCTAATGGCAAAATTAATCACAGCACGCAATTTTAAATTGATGAACTTACCTTGTTGTTTAGCTTATTCTCATTTTCAGATATGTCATATGTAATGATATTTACTGGGTCAGTAGGTATTGTTAGTACCACCAGTTCTGGACGATGTCATAAGGCAGTCTGGCAGGACGGAATATTGGCTGATGAGCAAGAAGGACATGGAGATGCAGGCGCAGGGCTCTTCTCATCCGTCCAGTCCGGTTTACAGGCGACTGACTCGAAGGACGGCTCGCGTGCGTCTGCGTTTCAGACAGACCATTCGCAGACCAGACAGACCATTCGCAGACCAGACAGACCATTCACAGACCAGACAGACCATTCGCAGACCACACATGGCCGCCGTCGCAGCCAGCAGAAGCACAACGCTGCGGCCCGAGGCTCTCAGCCCCGGAGGCTCAGCACGCTGCCTTAAACAGAGCACTCGCCAGTCCAAAGGGAATTACGCTCTTGACAGTGCAATTTTTCACAGGGCAATTACAACCTTGGGGGAAATAAATGACCATTTCAAATGTTATCAGCTTGTTTCAATAAAGCTTTAATACAACATTAACGCTGGTGGAACCTATCATCTAATTTACGTCCCTGGACATAGTGGCTTTCCTCTGAGGCCCATTAGTGGGGGGGTGCATTCGAGGCACAAGCACATTTGCGATATCAAAGCCCCCGTCCCTCCACTGTTAAGTCAACACTCACACCAACAGTGACTTTATTAGGTCATACATTCAGGGGGAAAATGACCAGCCTTGAAATAGCTTACTGAGAAAGGAAGCCACGTCATAAGTTAGGATGACGCAGCAGAATTGCGGCATGTATCCAAGCGCGTCCATTTCCTTCTCACACTGCAGTTTATCTGACGTAATTTTTACAGTGCGAATGTCACAGGGAACAAGCCCTAACACCAGAAGGAGTGTTAAAGTGCTCAATACTGATGTCTTCGGCAGAGTAAATAACGCATTATATGAGCATATTATAAGCAGATTACATCTATTAGTTACTGCTGTGCAACCTGCAAATCAGCTGCCCTGGGAGGCAAGAAAATCATTTTAAACTTCAATAAGTTACAAAGACGCAATATAATCCACAGGATGCCCTAGGCAGCAATGAGACTGTATGCAATTACAGAAACAAAATTCAACACAGTAAACAAAAGAAATGTAAATTACTGCTATTCAGTGTGGAGAAAAAAATAAGTTAACTGCACTCTGGAACTGCAGTCTTTTGTCGCTGCTAGCACAGATGGTGATGAGATGCTTATCTCCATGGCAAAGCCGAGCGATGACATCACACTCGCACGGAGCCCCCTGGCCCATAAGACGGTCTGTGACGGAAATGAATGACCTGTAACGAGACATTAGCACATTAATTCTTAGATCTATACAATTATTGTGGCACTTCTGGAACCGGGTCAGAGAATTTAATCAAAGGATCCCAATAAGTGTCTCTATAATAATGACAAATCTACTGACAGCTACACAACTGATTGGCGCCACATTCAGCATTTAGCACTTACGCTAACGTGTACATCTCCTTGACAACAACACTGAAATTAAACACAGACTGAGGCGTTTGGTAAGATCTGAATGGAGGTGGGGAGGTTATGGTTGGACGTCAAAAGCTGATGTTAAATGCCTCCTTACTTGACTGACTGACAACATCTGTGACTGCTGTCTTCAAATGGTTGCTGGAGTCAATAGTCTGATGAATATATGAAAAACTGTGCACGGTCTCCCCATATTTCTGTGCTTTTCATCTGAATCCTGTAGTCCCAAGTTCCAAAGCAATGCGTTCAGTGATTGCCTGCTCTGCACCTAAGAAACTTTCATTAAGGAGCTAAGCCCTGCACATCCTCATGGCCGAGCAGAGTCCCCAGGCATACTTGAATTCTCCATAATACTCATTAATACTCATGTCTGACTTGTCTGATCATATTTCACATTCAGGCTTTAGGCCATTATCAGCCCATAACTATTGCAAAACAATTTATTAAATTATTCATGGAATTGACTTTTTATGCATTTAAGAAGATAAACAGAGTGTAAAAGGTCTCAGCAGTTCAAAATTTTACGGGCATAAGAAATCTACTGACGATATAAGGGTTAGGGTAAGGTAAGGATACGGTCTGACTAACAGTGGGGTCGTGGTGCAGGATACAATGAAAGCCATAAAGAATTGATAAAGAAATATTAATCACAATGACGTGAAAGGTGGGTTATGCCTGTTGGTTTTCAACATCTTTGACCTGAATGAATAGAGAAATATGTAAAGCTGTATAAGATGCAAGCTATGGTTTTTTTTTCTCCCACATAAAGTAATTGTTATGAGAATGTGAAAGAAGCCAGAAGGGGGATATTTCCAATGGCCTGTGCAATTGCTTTAATAATGACAATAAGACGCAGGAACATAACTGTGGTAGTGCAGCCAGCAATGTGACACTGAAAACACACAATGTAACAACAGCGCAGCTTCAGAAAGGCTGTCTGCCAGCAATGTCACGCCATAATACATCTTCATTAGTTCAGATAAATAAAGCTATTGTTATACCTATAAATTCGTGCTCCTGTGAGAAAACTATACATAACCTTAAACATTGTTAGGTATAACATTTAGACAGTGGTAAATGTCGATGTCGAGGACAGTGATTGAACTGCAAACAGTCAGTTATCGATTACCACGTTTGGCCGAGAATGTACCAAAATGAGCTTGTTTATAACAGAGGGGACGGTAAGGCAAAGACTGGCTGAGCCTGGGACTGTGGGCTGGGAAAACCAGGAAACGGATCACGGAACTCAACCAGAACAGCAGCTGCGCTCAGGTAACGGGGGATGTGACTGCAAGCTATATGTGCATTGCTGTTTCTACGGGAACTGGGCGAAATCGTGTTTCTGTGCAAAGAAAAGTCCAGGTGAAAATGAGCGCGTTCATTAAGGGAAAAAGAAAAACAAACAATTGGGTCGCATAGGCGCTTATCCCCGCCTCTAGGTCGTCTGCCATTGGCTGTCAGGGCACATGTCCAGCGGTGATTGGTTACTTACCTCGTCAGTCGCGGGATCCACGCTCATCTACCCGGAAGCTGAACACGTCCGCGATGCGTTGGCATTTTGGGGGGAGTGGAGCGGTCCGGACCTGAAGTCGGGTGATCGCCGAGCGCGGACTACGTGTCGGGGGGGATTGCTTGTGTTTTCAATGGTTAAGTATGCAGCACTTTAAAAGCCTTGCGGTTGTTGACTATGGACGCCGTGATTCAGTCAGGGACTCTGTGCCGCTGTATGAACCCCGACGCCTGCTGCGGGTCTCGGTCCCTGCGCTCTAACCCCAGACAGGACTTCGGACTTTGCAATTTACACGAGGACAATATGCGGGAAACGGGCTCATTAAAACATTTCAGGCATTACTTCAAGCACACTGCATGGAAGTGAAAGCAACTCTAGACATAATCTCAATAACAAAAAGATGTGCGCAAAGCAGACATGACTCTGCCTGGAACCAGTTTCCCTAATTTGAGGATGCCTGCCTTGATCATTTGCTCTTTATCATCATATCTGACCGTATCGGCTCCTCTGGGATTAATGGCAGGCGCTGAGACCATTTTATTGTGGATGTTCAAACTGCACATCATGTGACAGTGAATTGTAATGTCCTGGCTTGGTGTAGTTTGTGTATTTTTATTTGTATGTTGTATTTTTCCTTAGGCAAGCTCACTATTCTGATTTTCAGTAATTCTAGTATCCAAGGAAAGGCTCACAGTATCTTCTTCCTTTTTCATTTGCACTTTTTTTGCACAGTTGCCATAGTAATCACAGTAAAAGGCTGTGCATTATATATAGCATGAACGTGCCTGTTGTGCTAAACAGTGCGTTTAGCCAGAACAGTGGGCACGGTGGATCGCTATAGACTAGCATGTTTCCTTATAGGTTCATGTAAGAAAAGGTTTGAGTATTTTGAATGTTGTCTGCAAATTTAACACACAGTTCACTATGAAACTTCTTAAAGATCCAGGTGCTTTGTAAAATTTAATTGTAAAAGCACAAATTCTGGGCCACTTACCATAGCATAAAGTGGAACGAAAGTGCACAGAAAAGTATTTATAGCCCCAGCCATTTACACCTTAAGAATATTTTGCAAAAATCATAGGCCTCACTTCTCTGGCATGACTGTGTAATACTCATATACTGTATAATACTCACTTAGCGGTTTTATTTTTCACAGAAAATAAAACGATGGGGAGGAAAGATGCTTCTGCAGCCACTTTGCCCGTGGATCAGTACCGTAAACAGATTGGTGAGTCTCCTCTCGGTACCCTACAGTCCACTTCAGAAGTGTTCATTTCCTTTTGTTGAGTGACATGGGTGCTTGGCTTTCTCCGTAACCAGGAGAATAATCGCAGGTATGATCCGAAACACCTTTTTAGAAACGAACATCATCTGAGTGAAGGTGACAGACCTACAAATACCCAGGAAAGCGTCAGTGGTTTGAAAATGATGCTACCTATAAATGAAACATTGAACTGAGAGAACAGCAAACTTTATTAACAATTCATTCATATACGCTGATTAATGGGTTTGTTTTGGTGAGAATTAAGTATTAATTTCGGAGCAGATGGCTGGCTCTGTTTCTGCACCTCAGCACGATCTTGAAAAGTTGGAAAGTGAGACATACACCTAATCCTTCCCCTGTAATTTGGAACAGAGCGAGTGGTTCTGCTTACAAGCTACCTGCGCAGGTGTTTGCTGTAAACTAGATGGCCTATTAGACTCGACACGAGTTGCCTGTCACTTGATGTGTGACAGACACTTCAGGCCTCGGTTATTAAACCGCTGACTAACTGGGACGCCTCAAGGACGGAGGACCAGATTATGTGTGGTCTACAGAAAAGCAGTCGGATAGTGGTTCAGGTGGAGTCGCCCAGGGGGGGGTCCTACACACCCCACAATCTGTAGTGGGGTTGTTTTCTGGTGGAATGAACGGCACTGTCCAATGCTGAAGGTGGTTTGGCTTTGGGTCTTTCAGGAAAACAAGATTACAAGAAGTCGAAATCGGCTCTACGCGCGACGAGGCTGAAAGCGGAGGCGAAGCGGAGTGCCACGGGGATGCGGGTAGGCGATGGCGCACGTCCCGTCATGCCGGGACGGCCCCCGGGGCCGAAGACAACATCATCGCGTTTCACACTTCTCGATGTAGCAGCTTTTGGAATTACACACAGGCTCTCCCTTTAACACACAGGCAGCCAAATCACTGTTATTAAATCCAGAAAACAGGAGAAATTTTGGAGGCGGGGGGGCGGGGGGGTGATGCAGTACAGCCCTTAGTTGGGGTTGACCATCCATCCCGGGTGGACCTGCACCTGTGTTTGGCACTGAATTTGATTGTGATCCAAGGTGGAATATAGAAAATGTAGACAGTCTGCTGTCAACCTCGGTCATCTCAGCCGTGAGCGTGGAGCATCTCCAGTCAGCTCTAAGGAGTGACCCCCCCCCCCTCCCTGAAATACAGCTGAAACATGTTGAGAAATAGTCTTAGATGTTCATGTACGGTAAAGACAACAGTGCCATCTCAGATTCCAGCTGCCTTCTTGATTTGGGACGTGGATTTTTATTTAATAAGTCATCATCCGACGTATGGAAGGCGCATGTTTGGGATGCGGACGTGTCCCGTCGGGGGTGGGTTAGTTAATGACGCTGCCGCTGGGCCTGCGCCGCGTGCTGATAGTCATGGCCGTCGCGCTGTGTTAGAGCAGTGCCGCGCTCACTGATCTGCCACAATCATTAGCTTGTGTTCGCAAGGCTTATCTCCCTGCTATAGGCTCGGGAGGAATATTCCCTTCTGTTTGATGTTCACACCCACTGGTTTTACCGCTGGGTAGCCGCCTCCCCTCCTGAAACCAGAGCAGTGTTGTTCTCTGAGAGCGTAATGCAGTCTGTTTGCAGTCACTGGGTATATCGTATTTACGGGCACCGCAATCACTCAGGTTTTTCAGTCACATGTACTGTAAACACGACTGGGGGGTAAAGGCTCTATCTCCATGACGATGGGCGTTCATCCTGACGGTTGATTTTTTTTATTTATTTACTTAGTTTTTTATTCTCCATGTTGCAGGACATCATCTTGGTGATCGTGGCTGTCATCGTGTTCCTTCTCAGCATTTACGCCTTCTTCTACCTCAATCTAAGCACCGAGATCGACCTGGACGTGGATGTGGACTGAGCCAGGACTGCCCTCACCCCCTCATTCCAGAATCCACCCTCCGCCCCACCTTTTCCCCGATTCCCAAGCCTTACGCGCTGAATGGTCCTGCGCCCGAATGCCTGCAAACTGACAGTGGATCGCGTGAACGTTACCCTCAGAGCCCCGGTTGGGCCGTGCCTGGTCCTGCAGAGATCCTGTCCAGCATCGTCACGCATTTCTTTTTTCGTGCGGTTTAAAGCGGTTTCTTCTTCTTATCATTTTACTCATAACTGCCAGTTTTTCCAGGGACATCACAACCCTGCTTTGTCAGTTGTTTCGCCTTGAATAAAAGCGTCTACTAAACAAATCAAATGTAAATGAAGCTGAAGCTGGCAGTAGAAGGGGAGACGTAGATGTCACTCTCTCAGTGATGGCCTGTTCTTATGATGTGGCTCTGGGTGGAGCCTCGGGTATGAAACCACACATTTTTATTGCAGATCTTTTTAGGTTGACTATCAGCATGGTAACTGTTACACCGCGCCTTCAGGGATGGGGGTTTGAGTCCTGTTTCCAGTGTGTCTGTTTGCACTTTCCCTCTCCAGGTGTCCTCCTGGAGTCCAAAGACATGCAGTTAGGCTAGCTGGTGTCTCAGAATTGCCCACAGTGTGTGTTTGTGTGTGTGGATATGTGCCCTGTGGTGAACCGAGCGCACCTCAGCTGCGTTCCCTCTGCCGCCCTGGGTTGGCTCCGTGGCCCCACGAACAGGATAACCGGTTAGAAAATGGATAGAAGTTCAGGGGTGTAAACAGTCTGCTGCCGCCTAGCTGACTTCCTGTGATTGACAGCGATTACAGATGTGATTCACTTTGTGATTGAGAGTGTGTACAGAATCGAAAATGGCAAATTTTCCAAATCAGAAGGTATAGTAACGAGTAATAGTAAGACCCCTTCCCCCTTTGTGTAAAAAACAAAAACGTATCGGCAATAAAAGAGCTTTTTGATTTAATATACGAAACAGTGAGTTATTCTCCCCTGCTTGACTTACCATGAACATCTGAAGTGTGATAATGTGAGGATGTTGAGACACAGAGGCATTGTTACGTAATAAAATGGTCATTTAACGCACTGCGAGTATCTCCGTATGGACACAAACGACTGAGCTGCCCGGCTGGCGGACCACGGCGCTTCACAGCTTATATTCTCCATTGTGCTTCGAGTCTATTACCTCGTCTAGGTTTTGTGGATTTGTGCTCCTCCGGGGGGGGCGGTGCCGTCCAGCAAGACGCGAGTAAATCTGCCATGAAGCCCGACGTCCCCGCTGCAGCTGGGGGACATTCACACCTTGCTGCACTCATTAGTGACAACAGGTGGTGTCACACAGCAGGAGAGTCACTGGCAGAGGAGTGGCATTATCCAGCTTACTGATGTGCCGTCGCCGTGTTAATCTCTGAAACAGCGTGCGACTCCGTCTAGGTGCCACCATGATAATTATGCCTTAAAGCTCCTGTTAGATGGTACCTGTTTCTCTGTCTGATCTAAGGTCCTGTGCGCGTACCAGAAGCAGCTTTTGGCCTGATTCAAGGTCCCGCCCACGTATGAGAAGTGGCTTCAGGCCTGGTCTCAGGTCCTGCCCGTGTACAATAAGCAGCTTCAGGCCTGGTCTCAGGTCCCGCCCGCGTACGACAAGTGGCTTCAGGCCTGATCCGACGTCCTGCCTGTCTAGGAGAAGCAGCTTCGGACGTGATCTCAGGTCCTAATCTTAGGCTGGTGTGTGCAGTTGACCCTCTGAAGCCACGTAGTTCCTGTAACAAACCAGTTTGCTCTCTGCTGGATCTCCCTGCCCCCTCCCTCTGCCTGTGTCTCATTGCCTCCTCTCTCTCTGTCTCATGGGTCCTGGTCTTCCTCCTGATCATTTTCGTAGAACAGGTCTATCAGACACAGCAGCCTCTTTTCACATCATATTGTATTTAAATATACAATAAACTTGTACAATGAATGTGCAAACCATTTAAATACGAGATGCTTTACAATAGATTCCCATTACAATAGTCACCCAAGCAGGATATGTGATCAGCAATTTAATTTCCATTTGGAAAATTGGGAACCCCTATTTAACATTATTTGTGGAGGATTGCGTACACAGTAAAATTAGCTGTATATAATATATGCCAATATGAACTGATGATGGAGCCCTTATTGGTAGATTTTTCTTAAATCAGTGAAAGGACTTGGTTTCAATGCATTTGCTGAGCACCGTGAAGCTGCATCATTGGATCTATGCCCCTCCTGGACATTGGCCACCACCAAATTATGGATGTTGCACATGTGATGTTATAAAGGGAATGTAAGAAGACGGAGATCTGAAGGTCTTGGATATTTTCAAGGTAATTTTCTGGTGTATAAGCCTGAGAGAGGAAGCTGGAGGAATATCCCAAGTTTCCATCTCAGACTTTTCAGATTCTCCGATATTTCCTATTCCCTCCCCTCTGTCTGTGACCGCAGTTGGCGTGAATATGAAACGTTCAGCATGAAGAATCCGACGTTGAGTACGATTTGAATGTGTTACTGGGATTTCCAGCTTCATGCTTCAGAAATTCTCCGGAAATTCTGCCCTGATCAGATGAGAATGTAGGCTTGGATTCTTCCAGCAATCCCTTGTGTTTATTAACAGTAATGGATGAAACTCAGGATTATTAACAGATTTTAAATTAAAAAGCAACAGACGCCATTTAATGGAAAGAATTATAATATTTTTGTTCTGCTCTCTAGACAAAATTCATAAGATGCGGTTTAGCAGATTATTCTGATAGTCGGAGGTACGGGGGAATTCTGAGTGAGCTTATGATTCTGTACTACTGCCGTACTTCTGCGTCAGGTATATATTACAATGTACGGACCAAACGTCCCCACAATGTGACAAAAATGTATTATTTTCGACTTTGTGGACACCACCGATGGAAACTCAATTCTTAATAAATCTGCGACTGCAATGTTTAATGTCTAATGTCTTGTGTTTTGTTTGGGGGTCGGGAGCAGCAGGGGCTGAGCAGGTGAGCTCTGATTCCACTCCCCTCCTCCTTCTGCATCTGCGTTAGGCACACCTGCACAGGTCACCTGTTACTGAAGAGCAGAGCTGGATCTGGGCCAGGCGGCCGCTTACACAGAGCAGATCTCGCTTACTGAGGAGCAGAACAAAGCAATGCAGAACGGACCTCCAGGTATCCCTGACAGCCAATCGGAACCATTCGAGTCGATTCACTTTTATATATAGCGGCCTTTCACAGCACAATGTGGCAATCCATTAAATGCATCATTTATGCAAAATGGTGCATGAAACAGGGAAGAGGGAAAGGAAGGAAGGAAGGAAGGAAGGAAGAAAGATGCCAGAAGACAACGGAGGAGAGGAATCCAATACTCCTGACTAAGAACAATATGAAGAAAAAGATAGTTGCAGAGGGTTAGGGTTAGGGTTAGGGTCACTGAGGATCACATGAAGGCCACAGGATGGAGTCCTGCTTACTCTTTGTACAAGATTGACTTGTTCTCAGCCTGGTGCCCTCTGATATTTGTAAGGATCAGTGCTTAAGATCTACCGAAGGCCCCCGTGAAAGCTCGGGCTTTCTTCTGAGTAGATGTGAAGCCACGATGCCACTAGGATTAAATGTCCACCTTCAACAGCTTATTAACACCCAGTAAAACAGGGAATCACTGGGCAGATCTTCTGCAGAACCGTGATGCATGAACAGCCGAAGGAGCTCTGAGAATGTGCCGCTTACTTAGCTGGCCACGGAGCCGCCGGTGCAGAAAGAGAGACGACTGCGCATCTGGAAGGGCGTCGGGCGGTGGCGGGGTCACGCTGAGGGCCGCGGAGGGCCAGGGCAGCCCAGCGTTAAGGGCACCAGAGACGGCATCTGTGCCCGAGCGTCGGGGCCCCCACTGTGACTCCGGAACATTCCCCGAGGGCAGAGATCGGCCCAGATCCGAGCCCATTTTCACAGCCTTTCCTTTGCACCCCGCCCCCCCCCCCGCCCCGCCGCATTGTGCCGGACTCCCGGGGTCTCTCAAGGTCACACGGGGTAATACAGAGCAGCACATAAAAGGGAGGAACCTGCCTTTTATCTCTGCACCCTTTATTCCCCTTCCTGTCCAACCCCGCCGCAGCTGAAGCTGAATTTCAATCATTGTATCAGGATTCAGACTCTAAGAATGTCCGAGGAATGCAGTAGCCTCATTTTTTGGGGTGCCAGCTTAGTTTTCATCATGCTGCTGTTTTAAGATAAAGGAATTTAACAGTTTTTATTAACTGCTGGTACTAAAGTCCCCCCCGCCCCCAAACAGAATGTATTTCCCTTAAATCCCAAAGCAGCACAATAAACGCAACATGATTCATGATTTTCACACCTTTGCACACCAATTAAATGTATTCTGCCGCATAACCTTCATATGGGTAAGGAAAAGTCAGAAATGAACCTCAAATCCTCAGATGTCTAATAAGTGGAAGAATCCTCATCTGAGCGGACTGGAAGTACCTGCAGCGACGGGTGTAACCTGGCGGTCCTTCACTCGGTTGCCTGTCTGACCCAAGTTCCTGAGTTAAACATTTATTGTCTGAGGAAGCGAGCGGCTTGCACAGGTGTCCGAGCTCATCATAAAGCCCCCCCCCCCCATAAAGCAGCTGGGCATCCCAGCTGGCCCGGAGCCTGCCATGCAGCGCAGTACACCGCAAAGAGGCGGCTCATTATCCAGCCTCGTGTGGCTCTGTGGACGTCCTTGCTCCCTTGAACCGACACCACCTGCAGTGAAGAGCATCAGGATCAAGCCCCTAGTTCTGCATTATTAATGAGCTCAGAGAAAGGGACCCCCCCCCTCCAAATGATCCAATTATTCCCTCCCCTCACTGGCCCTGTGTTATTCTCTAGCACCTCCCCAGTTTAATGCACAGACACTGTGTCAGTCTCTAGCACCTCCCCAGTTTAATGCACAGACACAGTATCAGTTTCTAGCACCACCCAAGTTTAATGCATAGACCCTGTGTCAGTCTCTAGCACCTCCCAAGTTTAATGCACAGACACTGCGGCAGTCTCCAGCACCTCCCCAGTTTAATGCACAGACCCTGTGTAAATCTCTAGCACCTCCCCAGTTTAATGCACAGACCCTGTGTCAGTCTCTAGCACCTCCCCAGTTTAATGCACAGACACTGCGGCAGTCTCCAGCACCTCCCCAGTTTAATGCACAGACACTGTGGCAGTCTTTAACCTTAACCTTACTCCCGCACACCTGTGGCCTTCATTATTTTCTCATAACAAAACCTGTCACTCATGAACTGATTGAGGCTTCATCTTCTCTCTCGCCGTTTGTTTTGGTCAGACACAGGCAATGCAAATTGGCTGAGAGAGCACAGACACGCAGCTGCCGGCCATCCCTTTCATTCGCCCTTTTGTCACCAGTACTTCCTCTTCATTAGTTTAGTAACAGCAACATTCGTACACCTGCGAATAATAAACCTTACACTGTTTGTCGTGGTTGGTCCTGAGATGGTTGGGTCTGTTAAAGTCTGTGCTGTTATGGGTTAGACACGGATAGCTAAGATATAGTCAGGGGTGTGTACTGAGCTTCGTGAGATACTATAATTGCATTATGGGAAATCGAGTCTAACAGAGTTGCATGAGCCTGTACAGTATAAGACGGAAACATGCACAACCCTTCAATTATATATATGGTTGTAATAAAGCACGGTAGACAACCCCCCCCCCCCAAGTCAGTTTTCATCAACGTTAGAACAGGAGATATAACAGTTAGCTCTGTTTGTTGTGGATAACCTTCTTGTGGTTGGGCTTAGCCTGGGTACCATTGGGCTTGTCATCCCGAGCGGTGTTATGATTGGCTATCTGATGGTTAGCCCTGGTTGGGTAGGCCTCACAAATAACCTTTGCTCTCCTGTGAATGTGGAGTCTGACAGGTGATGGGATGGATCGCAGACCTCTCCAGCTTGGACCACACAGCCTTCCCTGCATACCTGCCCCCCTCAGTCTCCAATGTGGATGAAGTCCCCCATCTGCTGCACGTTCCTTATCTCAAGTCTTACCATCTGTAGTCTGATAGACTCCTTGTTGCTGCCGGTAGTGAAATGGCATCCATCAGGTTCTTGTTTTCATGTACCTGATGCAGCCATGTTTGGGTGCACTTCTGGTCTCACTCCATATATGTATAAGGATTCATGTCCTCCGTTTTGGATCATTTGATATTTACAATGAATTTGTGAAAAGTGACGTTATGGATGGACTCAACATTTATTCCAACTGCAAAACAAAACTTTGAGTACAGCCACACAGACCTTGGGGAATGGCTCTAAAACAACTGAAGTCGCTTTCCCAGAGTGTTTCATGTAGTGGTGATTAAAAAATGTAGCAATTCTAGCTATCTTTGAATATAAATGTTCCTATGGGTAGCTATGCCCTCTGCGGTCGAATGCCTATGCGAGACACAGCGACCACAGAAGCGAGCCGGGAATCTCTTACTTCTGCCTCATTGGCTGGATTTGACCCCCAAATGATTGCCGTTGCTTTCTGTAATCAACAAGGGGCTGTAAAGAAACTCCGAACAGTTGAATTACCCCCCAAAACTGGGCCTCACAGATTTAGCGGGCTTGCACATAGCTCCGTGCCAATAGAGTATATTTCATATTCAGGTATTTTTTACAAATCCACATAATGTAATGTCCACGGACCAGCAGACAGCCACTCACAAATGCAGTCTATGGTACATCATCAAATCTTAAGCAGCAAAAAGCCACCTGACATTGTCCTCTCATCCTTCCCCATCCGAGAATATAAAGATAGTTTGAAATACTTACTGAATTTGCTTTTATCAAACTACATTTTTTTTGTTGCTTAATGTTAACAGGAGAGTTGTCTTGCCTTGGGTGAGAAAAAGATGAGAGCTGAATGCATGTTTACCCACTTAGAGCCTCAAAGCGGCTTTTTCTGAGAATGCGCCACAAATTTGCGTGCAAAACCGACGGCCTTTTCATCTCCATTAACACTGTTATGCTGAAAGCTTCAATTGCGTCTTTCAATAAAGCCAAGTCATGAAGCATTCACATAAGACATTTAAGAGGCAGCTCTTTCCAGTGGGGAAAAAGAAAGCAATTCTGTGAGCTTTTAGAATGTTTTACTCCTGATGTCTTAAGCCTTGACTTCAGCTGACTCCTGACACATCGTTTTAATCATCTCCCACCAATCAGGAGCCTCGGGATATGAGAATTCCTCCAATGAGGAGCCAGCTTCCTGTCTTACAGCTTTGTATCTATCCTACTTTCTCCATGAAGCAGCTCCCGCGCTCTGGGACATGTGAGACATTCTGACAGTGATGTGATTTAACGTTTAATGATTTAAACAGCGCTAACTCGAAACATTTCAAAACAAGCACACGGTCCCATTTCCAGACTGGATGGTGCCAAATTGAAACCTCTGGTGCGCTCGGAGTAAAATTGTAATTCAGACCACACGAGGTCTGAAAATAAGAGCAGTGTTCGCAGTCTTTGCAGGCTAAGATGTGAAAGCTTTCTGCTCCCCTTATGGCTTTAAATTCCTTCCATTTAGACGTGTTCTCATGCCTTTGGACGAGGTGCTCAGGCCTGCATACCCATGTGTCTGCGATTAGGGTCATTCTGTCCTTTCGAACCTCTGTAGAAAAAGTCAATTAAGGCACAAATGAGTGCTTGGTAAACATGTTTAAAGTAAGATGGAAATGGCTGATTGGCTGCGAGCAGGAAGGTAATCATATCCCATCCCTTCACCTCACATATCTGCCCCAGTGCAGCCAATTAACCAATAAGAAACACCATCAAATACAAGTCAGCCAATGAATTTAAAAGAGACACTATCTAACACAGTCCAGCCCATCAACCAATGAAATGCAGTCTCTCATATGTTTGTCATTATTACATTATAACTGTAATAAACGCATGTAACAATAAATTTGCAGTATGGCCTTGCAGTACAGACCCATTCCTTTATCTCAGCATTCACTTATCCAATAAGACTTTTCTTGAGCTCAGCTCAGATTGGCACTGGAATTGAGACGCTGCGTGGTGCCGCGTCCCGGCGCTGAGTGAGCCCCCCTCTGGAGAGAAACATCAGGAGCTTTGATTGTCTAGCCGGCGAAGCCCTCGGCGAGTGTGCCGCGGCAGTCTCCAGCTCAGCGTCTGTCAGCGAGCAGCAGGGACACCGGGCCCGGCTGGCTGCCCCTCTGCAGACACCCTGCTTTTGAGAAACCTGGCTTCCTGTTTTTACGGGAATGTTAACTGGATCTGGAAAATAACTTTACAATCTGCTGTTTGGGGAATCAAATCGTATCTGCAAAGACGACGTGAGTCACCCTGCAAACAATGTGGAGAATGAGGGCTGGGTGACCGTGTCGGGGCCTGAGGCGGTGTGCAGCGGACTGGGAGTTGGAGCCGTCCCAAATAAAACCAGCAAAGTGGAGGAATCGGCTTCTTCAGGCGAACGGATGGAGCTGCAGATTCGCACCTGTACTGTGTGCATAATTAAAACTTAAATGAAGATGATCAAATGTGACCAAAATAACACGAGGTTTATAATGAAGGGAGACTGTAGTACAAAAAGAGCACTTTCTAATGATCCGATGTCAATGTTAATACTTCCCAAGAAACCATCACTGACTTATAAGAACAAAATTTATAGCAGCATATGCTGCCGGACCGGGCAGGTCTCAGCATACAAATACCATCCCAAGGAAACCTGAAACTTTCAGGCTTGTCATTTCAGAGTGAAATTCATCAGTTCGATTCAACTCAAATCAAAAGCTTGCCTGCGTACTTCCGTGCAGCCATGAACGACACATAACAACAATGGACAATGAACAGCAAAATACAGATTGAACAATAACATGCATACAATAAATAAACAAACAATATACAAGAAATATACAATTTTATTCAAATACGACAGCAGAGTGTTGTGGTTAAAGGGACCATACATCACAGGACACATACATCTACAAACACACACAGCTGGGAACTGAAACACACTGAAACATTAGCATAACTGCCTGTTGTCGTAGGAGACTGGAGTATGCTGAAGAAATCCACCCAGCACAAGGAGAAAGGCAAGGTCCCCATACAGAGCACCCAGCACAGAGAGAACATGCAAGGTCCCCATACAGAGCACCCAGCACAGAGAGAACATGCAAGGTCCCCATACTGAGCACCCAGC
The DNA here is from genome assembly GCA_026780845.1 of Petrocephalus sullivani. Classification (NCBI taxonomy): domain Eukaryota; kingdom Metazoa; phylum Chordata; class Actinopteri; order Osteoglossiformes; family Mormyridae; genus Petrocephalus; species Petrocephalus sullivani. The sequence continues at coordinate 4,457,048 of JAODKM010000044.1, read as the reverse complement.
ACAGGGAGAACATGCAAGGTCCCCATACTGAGCACCCAGCACAGGGAGAACATGCAAGGTCCCCATACTGAGCACCCAGCACAGGGAGAACATGCAAGGTCCCCAT
>JAODKM010000044.1:4419682-4452388 GCA_026780845.1 Petrocephalus sullivani | reverse complement strand
ACTCCTTACTGGGGGGTGTGTATGTGTGATTATAACACTCCGTGCTGGGGGGGGTGTATGTGTGATTATAACACTCCTTACTGGGGGGTGTGTATGTGTGATTATAACACTCCGTGCTGGGGGGGGTGTATGTGTGATTATAACACTCCATACTGGGGGGTGTGTATGTGTGATTATAACACTCCTTACTGGGGTTGTGTTTGTAAATAAAACACTCCTTACTGGGTGTGTGTGTGAATAAAACACTCCTTATCAGGGGTGTGTGTGAATAAAACACTCTTTATCGGGGATGTGTGTAAACAAAACACGCCTCACTCAGCAGGGGGCTGTTTGGAAAAAAATAATCACTCGGTGGGGGCAGCTGGTCACGTGCTCAGCTGAGGTCTTTACGCAAAAGCGTGTGTGGAGGCATCAGCCCATCCGCCGAGTGCCGTTTGAATTGGCCCCACGTTGTCTGCTGTCCCCCCCCCCATGCCCCTGAGACAGCCGACCCCCCCTCCCAAATGCCCGGCTAACATTCCTCTCCTATCTCAGGCCACACTGGGACCAAGAGGCAGAGCTGGACTTCATCAGCGCTCCATGACAGGAAACACAAAAGCCCAGCCCTGCACATCCTAATTTGTTAGCCTAAGATGTCTGGTTAATGTTAAACACATTTCTGATAAAACACAGCTTTCCCCGTTTCTGCAAAAGGGCTCTTTTGTCTTGCCCCAGTGACACTCGTATGACGAATGGCCCGTCTTACGGGATGACGTCTGCTCCTGGCGGGGTGACCCTCGACCTTGCGCACACCATGTCGCTCTACTCTGGGAGCACTCAGGCTTGAAGCATTGTGGTGCATTGTTGGATGGCAGGGTCACTGCCGACATCGCCCTAAAAAAAACATGTTGAAGTTTATGTGCTGTCTTTATGAGCAGCCCTCTTCAGAGCTGACAAACAGGCTGTCACATACATACTGCCCGAGTTTAATACAGTGAAGTTCTGGTCCAATCAGTACCATCCATCACGGAGGTGAACCAGTCCCCCGGACTCCATTTCATCATATCCTGGCTGTAAGAATAACGTTTTGTTTGGCAAATCATCTTTGTAACACGCAAACCAAATGAAAAACAATCTTTTTAATCTTTATTTCTTCCAAGCAAATGTCTTGTTCAGTCGCCGCCATGTGTTTCGGCCGCGGACCATCAGGGACCGCAAACGAATGGCCTTCTCCTGTGACGATTGGGTCAGCTTCATACCATACCTATCATTATGATGGGACACAAGCCTGAAACGACTAACAAAGATAAACACAAAGCTCACAAGAATAGACCAAAGAATATTAAATGGTAATTCTAAAAAGCCACTTCATTAACATTGTCAGGTATTGCACTAAAAAAGCCTTATTTTTTCCCAGACTGTTTGCTCAGTTTGAGTCCATGGAGTACAAAGGAGAAACTGGCATGAATCCGTCACTAATCCAAGAGCACGACTGAAAGATACCTCCATAGCTAAACATGAATTATTAATGAGCCACCTTAGGGACCGTCAGGAAAGTCCCTGTCAAAATGAACAATGCGGCAATTTGTGCAGGGAACGAACGGCAGGACAAACGTTTATTGTGCGGATCCAGAAATGTTTAGTGGCCCTTATCCCTGCCCATCTGGTTTTGTTTTAATCCAGTTGGAATCGCACATGAAATTATACTTGGCTGTCTTCATTTTATTAGTCAGAGTTGATTTATGACCTTCAAAGTAAAAAATAATTGGCTGACATTGGATGTCTTTTGTAAGCCTTGTTCGGGGGCAACGTAAAAAGCTGGAAAATGAGTGTAACGGGGGGGAATGCATGACGTGATTCTCCGAGAAAGCGCAGGTCTCCACTCGAGCTTCCTTGGGTATTTTTGCTGAGCCCCTGGACACAGAGTCGCTAAAGTGCCTGTGAACACAGAATTGCGCAGGTTACTCTACACTCACGCGGACAAGAGAGGGGGTTGGTGTGTGGCTCAGAGGGCTAGGAGGCCGTGCCCACCGTCGGAAGTATGTCGGCTTCTTCCCGGGGCCGGCAAAGCGATTTCACAGTTGGCCTCTTGAGCAAGTCCTTAACCCCGATTGCTCCCGGGGCTGGCTGACTCTGCTTTATGAATTGTATGTCACTTTGGATAAAAGTATCTGCTAAGTAACTATATATAATGTGTAAGGGACACTGCCTGAGCAAGTAAGGAATCACAAGGGGACATGCAGCAGAGTGTAAGGGCGATTCAAAAGAAAATGAAACAAGCATATATAAATAAAGGAATTACCCTTGATGTTACACTCATTCCGAATACATATGTAGTCAGATCAGTGTAAAAAGCACAACAGCAACATGAAAAGCTCAGTAGGTTAGGGCGGTGTTTCCCAACCCAGTCCTTGGGGAACCTCGGACAGTCCGTGTTTTTTCTTCCTCTCAGCTCCCAGCACACCTGTACCAGGTATTCAGTGTTCCTGATTGGGTTAGGGAATGGTAATTGTGATCAGAAGGTTACTGGTTCAAAACATTGGGTCAGCAGAGTGATTTTTACTGTTGGGACATGGAGCAAGAGCCTTAACTCCTGCTGCTCCGGGGGACTGTCTGGTCCCGCTCTCGCAAAGACGCATGCTCTTTTTGGATAAAAGAGTGTGCTATATAAGTGACGAGTAAGTAACCGTTCATAGAAAATGTATTTTCTGGCTCCAAAACTGCATGCATTTATACCTGGATATCCACTGGGAGCTCAGCCTAGCTGCACTGACAGTGCGCCTAGTCGACTCCCTGACAGGACATATGTTTGTAATGCCATTTGCCTCTTTTGCATGTAATTCTGGACACCTGCTAAATAAAAATAAAAGTAATAAGGAAAACACTGGGGGGGTCGGGCAGCTGGTGTACCAGTGGCCGGGTGCAGAAACTTGAGACAAAGCAGGAGAGATGTTAGTGAGGCTCTCACCTCCATTTGTGCTCTTCCCTGCAGACCCCAGACCTGATGCCACTGACTGAATTCAGTATTTTATTATATGGTAACCAAACCGCATAACATAAGTGTGCAGGAAGCGGCTTCCTTCAGGTCCTCCATAGAAACGGAAATGTTCTCAGTGCTAGAGGTCTGTTGAATGAACATTTTTTTTCTGTGCCGCTGGCTCTGCAGAAAGATATATTTGCCAGGAAGGAAGGCAGAAATCCAGAAGACATTAGACAGCATTATAAAACTGGGACTGAGAGCACGGTTCCCTTCTATGAGCTGTTAACGAGAGGCAGTGCTGAAGGAGAATCCGCCCCGGCTTATGGTCTGCTGCGGGGAGGCAGGGCACCACGTTAAGAATGATGAAACTTCACTGCAACGCTTCATCCAGATGAACTCAGCTTGTGCAGGCTTGGAATAGCCATCCTGAGCAGATACGTCATGGTGTGTGACTGCTGTCAGGCGGACCTCCTCGCTGAGGTCCTACAGCAGCACAGGGGTGGAGGACAGATGACGGGCACCATAACACAGACAGACAGACGGGGGCGAGGGAGAGAAAGGACAGGGAAGGGTGCAGAGAGAGAGAGCGCGCAGAAGCGAGGGAGACGGAGAGAAAATGGGAAGCGATGAGGGAGAGAGGGAACGATAGGGCGAGAGGTGAAAAGTGGGAGAGAGCAGGAAAAGAGAGTGATGGGAGAAAAAAAGAATAGAAAGAAAAGAATGGGGTAAGGGAGGTCTTTTTTTGTTTTGGAAAGCGGCCCAAAAATGCCTGCTGCAGATGTTTCAACAGAAGGTGTTTGCGTGCTGTTCCTGAACACACTGGCATATGGAGCACAGTATGAGCACCACAATAACCAGTAAGTAATACTCTGAGTACACGCCACGCTGCGCCACGCCGTGCCGGCCACACACCTCGGTGCCGAGAGCGGCCTGGAGGAAGCTGGAGTCCAGAGGAAGAGAGTCACGGAGCAGTCGCAACGCCGGCCGCACCATATGGATACCGAACAGGAGTACACGTAATTGAAAAAGCCCTAATGAGTGAAACACGGCACGGTGACACAAGGATCTGGGTTTCTCTCCCGTTTTGAAGGGTTACGAATGAACTGCACGTGTCACAGTCTCTGAATGAAAAATCAGAAATTCGAGAACAATAAAAGCGAACAGCGAGCGGACACAAAAGGGGGTCCACAGTACCCCAGGAGGACCTGCTCCCTGATAATAGTCTCTCCTTTGACACTGATGGTGTTTTTATCCGTACAGTAAATGGCTTGGGACGTGCTGTGTTCTGTTTGTGTGGGGTGGCTCAGTGAGCCAGGCTGACAAACACATACCCCCTTCTCCCCCCCACTTCCCCTCCCTCCCACTGTTACTCGACCCCCCCCTCCCCCTCATATTTACACAACTCAGTGAGCCACTCGAGCGGCTCCATGTGAGGGAGACAAGTTCATTACCGAAAAATCCATCTATTTACAAAAAAATCTAAAAAAATTTGATTTATTTTTGAAAGTGCATGTGCCCATTGCTTTTTAGTGCATTACAAATCAGACTTGCTGGACATACAGTATTAGTCTGGTACCATTAGTCATTTTTAATACTCTAGATGCATGACTAATGATCACTGAAGAGCTAGCCACTGACTTTTGCGAGTCCTTTTTACTTGGGGTCTCTTCTGTCCTATCACCACCCCCCCCCCATGGAGCATCAGGATGCCAGATACCGCAGGCTTGGCGTCATGCCCCCCAAATTAGCAGGATTCTGTTGTTTCACCCGCCTGGCCCCATGTCTGGCCGAGGTTGCATGGCAGGCCTTATCGGACCTCAGGCTGATGGTGACACTGATGGGATCCAGGAAAGGACCTGCACTCTGCAGAAGGAGCCTTGAGCCAAAACTCAACAAGTATCAAAGCCAGCAGATGAGGAGGCACAAAGAGCCTTTGAAAAATAGTGCCTTTTTGCAACATTTTTCATTTAACATTGCAATAAAGCATGAATGTGGCTCTCCAATTCTCAAAATAGAGAATGTTGCCAGCTGCAGGAAAGTCTTCCTTCAGGCAAAAAGGCCCACTCTGCTCTTTGAGGCCACGTTGAAAGGTGATTAATTGGCATTGTCGACACACCACAGCACAACAACAAAATGTGTACTCTTCACCTAAGCCTTATGTGACAGAGCAGTGGGCAGCTAGTTCAGTACCCAGGGGCAGTACTTTGCTCAAAGCATCTCAGCAGTATTTGCAGATTGGGGACTTGAACCAGCAACCTTTTGATTATGCCACTACATGTCTTATGTTGTCATGGCTTAATTGATGCTTTCCTCTCAAGAGCATTTCAGGATTGATGTCAGTGGTGGGCAGTTGAGCTGAATTGTCAACCCAGAGCAAAGCTCCCTGAGATACTGAGTCATGCACTGGTGCTCTGTTTCCTGGGCTTCCAGGCATCTCCCACCAGTGTTCCTCCATTATATCAGCCCTATTGAAGTTTGTAACACATCAAAGAAAAATACACAGGGGTTGGACAATGAAACTTAAACACTGACCAAATTAGTGTTTGAGGATTCAGGCCTATACATTCCACCAGTAAGAGCAGAGTGTGAAGGCTGAATTATCAGAGCAATAGCACAGCTGCACATAAAATATTGCAAGACACACAACATAACGGGAAACATATCAGCATTCAAAAGGGGACAAATTGTTTTCGTGCATCTCGCTGGTACATCTGTGACCAGGACAGCAAGTCTTCATGTTACCACCCAGACTGTTGTGTACCCTGAGTGCAGTGCGGGGGTGGATCAGTGGTGGTTTGGGCTGCAATATCATGGAATTCCATAGGCCCACTACTGGTTTTAGATGGGTGCCTCACGGCCAAGGACTACCAAACCATTCTGTAGGACCATGTTCACCCAATGGTTCAAAGATTGTACCCTGAAGATATCATAGGTAACTAAGAGTCTCCAAACCATATACCCACATGCTTTTGGACTGTAGGAGGAAACCAGAGAACCCAGGAGAAACACATTCAAACACAGGGAGAACATGCAAACTCCAAACACAGAAATCAGAACCAGGAATCAAACCCTCAGCCCTTAGACACGAGGTGTCAGTGATACGCATTAAGCTTCAGTGCTACTGCTGAAATGATATTTGCGGCATTTTTATTTTCATAAAGAAATTATAGAAGCACTTCAGATATTGATCTAGCTATGTAAATAATATTTTAGATGCATCATTTTGTGTGCCGAGGTTTTATTTCACTTTTAGATACCATTAATCAGTCCCTTTAATCTGACTAATGCATTCCGCTTTGTGACTTCCATTTCAGCTGCGATATTAATTTCATATATGCCGTTCGAAGCAGCCATCTGTTGGTGCTGCTCTACTGCACTGCATCGCCTCCTCGGCCCGGTTGGCAGCCCGCTGCTCAGTCTCAAGGACCTGGACCTCATCCCCGTAACTGGAGGAAGGAGCCTGTCGGTCCCGCACCGAGAGATGTCTCCCTGATGCCGTTAATTTGGCACCAGTGCCTTCATGAATATGAATACATTTACACGTGCAGGATATTATTAGCGCCGGAGGTGAGGAGACGGCGCTCGGCGTTTCCACGCGGGGAGGAAGAAGTGGGGGGAGAAGAAACACGGGGAGACGGCGAGCCGTGAAATACCCCGTGACCTTGTTTCGCTGGCATGCACCGAGGAGCGAACAAGCAGCAGAAAACAAATCATCTGTTTCACGGTTTCGACGACGGCGCCGCACCCCCGTCATGTTTTATTCATGGCTCCGTTCGCCGGCTTGGGATATACATAGAAATGCACGCGTGTGTCTCGCGTGTGTTCTCCGTGATAACGGCGCCCAGCGCTACGCTAGCTCTGCAGCCGCACAGAGTATAACTGGGTGGGTCGTCCCCTCTCGGTTTAATGGGTTATTTACTGAGGCACATTGCCATGAAGGCACAGGGGAGGTGTATCTCCAGGATGGGTTAATGTCCTGCTCTTCAGCCATATGTCGCTGCGCGGTGTGCCGTCACACCTTGGTGCCTCTTCTGCTCCCCATAATGGCTCATGGAGCCCTGCTTCTGCTCCTTGTTTTATTGACGTCTATCCTCTGTCTGTATAGGTAGGGTTTGAAACTTCCCAAGGACAGGGTGGCTCTCATCTGCTGGAGTAGCTTTTCCTAGTCCGGCCCTCGGGCACCCGCAGCCGGTCCATGTTTTTGCTCTCTCCATACTTCTTGCTAGACAGCCCAAAAACGTGGACTGTCTGACGGTCCCTGAGGACCAGATTGGGAAACACTGTTGTGCTAGAGGAACACGGTTAATGACTCCTGCCGAGGTTTCTTGATATCAGGCCCGCTTCCATCTTCTGCTACATCACTTAAAATATTATCGATTGATTTTTTTTTTCTTAGCTTTAGGGCTCAAAAAAATTGATTGTTAAAAATGTGTCAGGAATGAATCACTTTGAAATGCAAACATGTTTCACGCCTCTGAAGGACAGATATGTGACCTTTTGGGTGAAGAATGAATTCGTACAGTAAAGGTCACCGAGAACGAAAGTCGTTTATTGAGTTTGCAGCGAAGCAGGAGTAGCTTATTGGGAAAATAAATTACAAGCTTTTCCTCTGATTAAAAAGTACAAACAAGCTGTTTCACGGTACATGTGCTACATTAAATTCATTGCAGTTCATAGTCTTATAATAACAGGTTTTTGTAATAGACATATATATAGATAGTCGGCCCTCAGTACTGGAGGTTCCACTTTCATGGATTCAACCCACCACAGATCAAAAATATTTGGGAAAAAAAATCTATACTGAATCCATACGAATAAAGTGAGAATTAATTAATGTTTTTTCTATTTATAATGATATTTTCTATATGTTCTACGATGGTTGGGTCTGTACTGAACATGTACAGTCTTCATGTCATAATTCCCTAAAGCACACAATTTAAGAACTGTTTACATATCATTTGCAATGTGTTAGGCATCAGTGTATAGGAGGGCTTGTGTGGGGTTATATGTACTGAAAATATTACTACATTTCATATAAGGAACTCATGCATCCGGGAATTTTGGTATTCACGGGGTGTTGCTCTATTCTTCAAACGGTCAAACAACTTAAAATAAGTTAAATAAAATAAATAAGTTAAATAAATAAAATAATAAGTTTGGTAGGAGGTTTCGCACAAGGGGGTGGGTTTGGTTTTAACACTGGGAAGGGCTAAATCAATCCTGAACCCCCCACTCTAATAGGAGTATTATAGTGTTGGTAGGGACATGTCCCTATCGTCCATACTCAAATCTATACCCTTGGTTTCACGGCATAAGAATACTGGCTGTCAGATTCAAGAACAGCCTTTTCCCCAAAGCCATCCGCACTTCCAGCTGCTTTCCACATCTTCAGTGACACTCAGATCCGTCACAAGTGCACTTTGCAGCATAGTCATTGTTCTTTGTTAGCCACTGACTGCATACTATCTAGTTTTGCCCTGCAAAGCAACTGCTGCACATGACACCAATAAAGAATCCTTAATCCTGACTAATGCATTTAGCCGTAACGTAAAACACACGCAGCGTATAAAGTCTGGGTGCAGAGCCAGCAATCGTGAAACAACAAGTGTTAAAATGTACACTGATGTGTTAATGAAGAGCCTTGACGAGCTCTCTCCCGAGCGGCAGCTCCGTCGTCTGCAGAATGCTGAGCTCTGTCTCTGACGCTCAGATCTGACGGCTCCCGTAGAACAGGCCGCACTCTCGCATCTCCCCGGGCTGAATGTCTCCCCGTGTCCTCAGCCTCTCCCATATGTTTCCCCCGTCACTCCTCTCTCTGTTTGCTACCCTCGGGGTAAACAGCAGAGCGCTCTGTCCGCCAGGGAAGGCCAGAAGAGGGACTTTAAAACACTCTGGCTGGCAGATGGTGCCCAACCAACAGGTGCTGTTGGATCCTCTCACAAGGCGTTTGCATCTGCTGCTACCGACTAAAAAAAAATAAATACAGAAATAGGCAGAGCCCCTTCTCCTCCCCTGTCCAGAGGGAGCCTGGCCATGTGCCTGACCTTCAGTGACCCTCGCTTGCCTAGCCCCACCCCATTTACCCCACTCCTGCCCCACCCTCCGGCTTGTCTGCCACCACTAATGGACTGGACATCGGGAACTTTGGGAATTTCACCAGCAGCCTGGGCTTGTGAAGGTTGATCTTTCTCGCCCATCCCCAGCAGCAATATAATATACAGGCAACCAGATCATTTAAAAGACACGACTGAAGACTCTCAGCTTAAGTTGCACAGTTTAAGTCGCCTTCCGCTGATAGGGACATGCCCGTCAGTGCGAGAACTGGCCAAACTGTGTCTCTGCTGTGGTAAAACCGGCCAAGCTACCTTGAGTGTACTGCTCATCCCGATGCCTATACTTTTGCCAGCCACAGTTGTTAGGGTCAATCAGAAGATTTCATTGCAGTATTAGTAGACAATTTCTTAGACAATCAGGCAGCTGAATGGTAGAGTTTTTCTCCATGACCTACTTTTATTGATGATAAACCCATTGGTTCTGGATGGGTCATTTACATTACTGACCCCGTATGGTTACGAGTCAATGCAATTTATCTAGGGCAGACAGATAGAGTTGTAGCTGGTAGGTAACCCATGACTGCATTCTGTAGTATTAGGCCTACTCCAACTGCAGTTATGTGATTCCAGTATTTCCTGATCTGTAGGTCAGTTGATGGCCTGGAGCACCTCCTGCCTGACCTCCTGCTGTAGGATCACCTTGAGAAGCACTACCCTAGACAGTCATGGTTGCAAGGGAAGAACTATTAACTGACTATTAACGACTCCCTATTTGGGTCTTAAAAATAGAGGACAGTAACCCTACCTGCATACTAACCCTAAGACTGAGATTTAGACCTGGTGCACTATATCATGCACCCAAGAGGACTCACTTGCTGCCTTTCGATCCCAGGTACACGGGGTCTCATTATGCTAAGGACCTCTCTTCAGGGTTCAAATGATGTCCATTTTGCCTGAAGTAGGCTTCCTCGTCATGGAGAGAAGGATGGTAGCTTGCAGCCTTGTAGTGTTTACTAAGGCCTATTGAGTTGAAAAAACCCCAACTCTTAATTTTGGCCATTCCAGGGCAGGTTCGTGCCACACTAAGCTTGACCTCCACAGTGTTTACATGAGTGGAAGACAGCCTTCCATACCACCTTGGGGCACTGTGAATGCCTGGTTCTGCCATTTGGGTTGGTGAACGCTCCCACTGTGTTTCTGGCCTTCATAGATATTGTCTTTATGGACATGTTCCACCACTTTGTCACTGTTTATCTACACAACACCTTAATATACTCCCAGTGTAAGTACATATTCGAGAACAGACTATTTGTGATATAGTGTGAATTCCATGTTACAAAAATATAAACCCTTGGGTATGTCTTATCCCCTTCAGCAGGATAGATGAGGCCTGAGAAGGTCTAAGCCATTACAGAACGGCTGCCCTTGCTCAGCTTTGCTGATTTTTAGTGCTCTTTCATCTGGAAATTCAGCACGATGCTTAACTCACTGCACTGTTTTCTGGTCTCTTAGGGCGCTTTTCCACCGCACAGAGTTCGGGACCTTAGGTACTTCTGCTTTTCCATTGACTTCCAGTCGAGTACCAGTACCAAAATTCAAGTAGCGAAAGTGCCAAACCAGTTGGGGTACTTCTTTGGTACTTCGGTACTTTGGGGTGTAACTTGCGACGCTTTCGCTGTCGATTCTGAAACACAATGCGATCGCCGTCTTGACAAAACGTTACAAACTCAGAACGCAGCAATAAACGAAGTAAAAAAAAAAAATTGCTATCTGGTCGAAAAAAAAACATAAGAAATTTAAAAAGGATTGTATTTAATATACTACTGCAGCACGGTACTGGAGTCTCCAGGTATAGCGATGTGATTTTGTTATAATAAATACTGGGATATTTATAAGTTAGTTAACATAAAATAAAAAAATAATAATAATAAATTTCTCACAAACCTGTTTAGGAACGATTTAAATGGTAAGGGTGAGAATGATTATGATCATCTTAGAGAATGCTTGCAGCACCCAAGCAACAGCAGCGGAGGGAAACTTTAAACTGATTTTAAAAACATATATTGGCTATAAATATAATACATGCTAAGCTTTTTCCCTATGCCAAAGTAAAAATGTTTTTGCCAAACATTAACCCCCTGCGCCGTCCGTAATGTCCGTATAAAACCGAAAGTAAGAAAAAGTCTGATCTTAACGTAACTCACTAGCGATGTAAGGACTACATGTGTATAACATGTGATGTTTAGATTTAATATACAACATCGTCCAGCTGCATATTACAGCCACTTTTCGAATCCAGTACAAAATGCCCCGCCTCACGTTGTCCTTTTTTCAGCGCCGGTGCCAGTTTTTACGGCAGTGGAAAACCAACACAAAAGAAGCACCAAACTTTTGGTACTTTTCTGAGGTGCCAAAAGTACCAAAAGTATGTTGGAAAACCCCCCTTACACTGCACTGTATGTTCTCAGAAAGCCCAAGAATTTGTTATTACATTAAAGGAGAAATTCACCTCTGTCTCAATCTTGGTTCACCTGGAATTGATCTACACTTTCACTTTGGAGGTGTACACTCCGGGTTGGAGTGGGGGTTGTTCGATGACAACGTTCAGCCAGCCCGCGAAGCTTCACCTTGATGCCTTCATTTCACATGGGTTGAACCCCAGAGAGGGTCCTTATGAAGTGGGCAACCAGGACCTAGCCCCGGAGGATAGGAAGGTGCCAACCATCCTTTGCTGGTAGTCACAGACCAAAAGAACCACCGGTACCTCCAGACAGCCAAGTGCTTAAAAACCCAACAGGCCCGTCGGGTCTTATTTTTCACCAGCTTTCAGTTTGAAATCACTGATCTGTTCCAAGAACACTAAAGCAGACGCCCTATATTGTATTTACAAAGGGGATTTAGGGCTAAAGCAAACCCTGCAGTCAGGTGTCTCAGAGGCTGAGTGGAATGGCCTGTAATCAATAATAATATGACAGTCCAGTGCCAGGTCAGCTCCACACGTCGATCTGCCCCAGCGAGACGTGGCTCGGGGTGCTCTCTGTCATCTGCATGATACCTCACTGCCTTTTACTGTTCATTTGTTCAGTTCCTCCAGTCTCTACGTGTCTCACCCTAGCCAAACTGTCAGACCACCCCCAAAGTCTCACCAGTGATCCCCCTTGCCAGAATGCTAATTAAACCATCCAGGGTCCTGAGTGCTCACAGGTGTACGCAATTAACCTGTATGCACTTAAACCGGTGAGACTGTCCTCGTGGCACGCAGTCTCGTCAGAGTCGTGGCCTGAGTGTTCTGATTTGATTTTGGATTCTCTCATTGTGACCCTCTAGCTTGAGTGCCCATTTCACGCTTTCTGGAATGTCCTTATTGCCTTGTTTGCTCCTGACCTACCTTTGCGAGACACTCGACTCTGATTTTGGATTGGTGGCAATTTTGCTCTTGGTAATAAGCACCGCTACTGGATCCCCACTTGTCCCGTGTCCCACACGAGGCAGCCAGATTGGAGGACACCAGCCTAAGTCACTCTACCGCATTTCTGTGCTGCTTCACAGGCACTCAGTAACACACCTACCACATTTACAAAGCATGCTCCTGCCTTGTTTTCCTAGAAGTATGATATTGTACCCGGAAATTCCGGTTACTATGGGGCCCCTTTTTGAATGCATTCCAGAACCTGTAATTGTATGGCTATTATATACAGCTTAACTAATTATGCACTGTATACAGTATGCAATGCACGTCTCTGAAGTGGCAGATATCTCCATGCACAGATTGCTGGATGTGACGGAAATTAGGATTTTTATTGATTTGTTTGTAAGGTGGCACTGATATTAGCTGCTACTGCCGCTGTAGACTCATGCAGGTTTCATCCCTCTAAAAGACTGGTCGGCACTGCTGTTCTTAGACCATGTAAAAAGCTTCAAAAAATTCTTTTTTTTTAAAAAAAAGAAATATGATATTCTTAATTCGGAATCTCAGATTTTTCTTTAAAAAATATTTATTTTCTAATGTAAAGCAAAAATTTTGATAAGAAATAGAAACCAAATCTGCTTTTACTGTACATATATTATTCCTTAAGTAAAAGAAAAAATAATGGATCAGTCCTCTGTAACGGAATCTGTCAGTGACTGGTGGTGACTGACTTCAGGTTCAGGGTGAAAATGTTCAGGCTGGAAAAGGCTGCATATGAAATCTAAAATGCGCACAAACCTGTGCAACTCTCAGATGCTGACTAACAAATCTAAAATGAATTCACGTGCTTTCATTTATGCTAACATCTTGGCATTATTTTCAATAATGTCAGAAGTGGGGAGCCTTGAAACTGAACTTATCAATGTTATCTTTAAACTCGCTGACAGAGAGTTTGATGCTATTAATATTTAGCAGTGGGGCTCTCGTCTTCATTAGTTATTCTCATTTAAATGGCCTGTAATCACACAATGATTGTTTTTTCAAATAAAGCTTTCATTTTTTCTAGCTTGGAATGGTAGGTACACTTCCTATTTACCTTTTTGTTTGAGTTTGTTTAACTGAAGTCATAAGTAAGTTTAATATACACTGACACTGATAAAGTACATTTTAAGACCGTGTCCTGGATGAGTGTGTGTGTGTGGGTGTGTGTGTGCGTGTGTGTGTGTGTGTGTGTGCGTGCCTGTGTTGTGTCTGTTCCTGGCCTTGTTTATCAGAGGCTTCCCTGACCGAGTATTTGCTAGCTCATTGGTGTGACCTCTGCAGGCTTTCCGTGTCCCCGCGTCCGCTGGCAGTGCCCCCAGCCCGCACTGAGAGCCATCTGGGATCTGTCCAGGAGACGCAGGAACTTTTACACCATCAGCAGGTTGGAATCTGCACCCTAATCAGAAATATCCCACACTTTCTTTCCCCAGAACTTCTCAAGCTGCTTCTGCCAGTATGCAAAGATTTAAACATAAGGCTGTCAACCATACAAAGGGTGTCAAAATCACATCAAAAAATACAAAGAGTGTCTAAGACATAAAGAACGCCTAAACCTAGACAGTCAAAAGCACAACTGTCTAAGACAAAGACTATCAAACAGGATATGTATGTAATTCTGTCAAACAGACAAAGACTGCATGAAAATGATGGTGAAACGCCCAAACTGATGCTCAAATTTAAAAAGAACACAAAGACAATCACAGGAAGACTGTCAAAATGATAGACTGTCAAACTAACAAAGACAATTACAGTAAGACAGTGAAAAATACAGAATTAGAAATGTAAACTGTCAAAAACACAGACTGACAAACGCATAAAGAAAACCACAAGAAGATTGTCAAAAAACACAGACTGACAAACGCATAAAGAAAACCACAAGAAGATTGTCAAAAACACAGACTGACAAACGCATAAAGAAAATCACATAAAGATTGTCAAAAAACACAGACTGACAAATACATAAAGACAATCACAGGAAGACTGTCAAAAAACACAGACTGACAAACGCATAAAGACAATCACAGGAAGACTGTCAAACACACAAGTCAGTCACAGGAAAATCATCAAAAATACAGACTGTCAAAAACAAACCGTTAATACAAGACTCACACAGACTCTCAAAAATGCAAAATGTCAAAAACACAGACTATTAATGACACAGACTGTCAAAAATAGACTGGCAAATGCTCAGAGGCAATCACAGGAAGACTGTCAAACGCACAAAGACAATGTCTGCAGATTTGTTGGTCCCAGGGTCGCCGTCCACACCCCAACCACCCCGCTCCGCCACATGGAATCCGTCCATTCTCGGCAGGGGTTCAGCTGGGGGCTGGTCTTCCACTCTTGTTACTTTGCTGTACCAGGCTGTACCACAGCACAGAACTGCTTTTGCACATCTGGCCCCCCTGCCGGGGAGCTGTGCGGGCCTGACATTCCTGCCGAGGAGAAGAATCAGACCCTTTCTGTTTCGTTCGCATACTTCTTTAGCTTTGTTGATTTGCTGACTTGTCACATGGCCAAGCAATACAAGATCAGGAGACCAAAGGGGAACATAAGGGTACTGCCCTCCTGGGATCGTGACCTTGCTGGATTCAGTGATCCACTGAACTGCGTCGTTTGGAGCATGAGCTCCTGCTAGGGCCTCCAAGTGACTGTTCTAAGCGTGTTCCAAAGCAGTGGATGTCCTGGGGCAGACCCAGGACACCCTGAAGGGATTACACCTCCCGGTTGGCTTGGGAAGAACTGAGTTAGAGCTATAGATGGATGTATGGATTCATGCGCGATGCATTGTGCAAAGATATTGGAAATAATACATCTGTTCAGGAA
The DNA here is from genome assembly GCA_026780845.1 of Petrocephalus sullivani. Taxonomy (NCBI): domain Eukaryota; kingdom Metazoa; phylum Chordata; class Actinopteri; order Osteoglossiformes; family Mormyridae; genus Petrocephalus; species Petrocephalus sullivani. The sequence continues at coordinate 4,437,099 of JAODKM010000044.1, read as the reverse complement.
ATTTGCATCATTTGTCACGATGTCATTAACTGACTATTAATTTTCTAAGTCTGTAAATTACTTTGGTCTCTATATCAGCATGATATTGGTGAAGGTCGCCGTGATATTCCTTAAAATCAGCATGATATTGGTGAAGGTCGCTGTGATATTCCTTAAAATCAGCATGATATTGATCCGTATTACTGTGATATTCCTCTATATTCAGCGTTATACCTCTCTAAATCGCTGTGATATTCCTTAAAATCAGCTTGATACTGCTATGGGTTACTGTGATGTTTCTTCAAATCAGCAGGTAATGCTCTATGTCAACTCTGCCTTACCAAGGATTCACATGTGTTGTGTAATACTTTGTAATGCAGCCATAAAAAAAATCTTGTCCTTTATTCAAACATCAGACAGAGATGATTGAAATGTTCCATCTGTGATACTGACACATATGAGTCTGTCAGACTCCCTTTTAAGTCTGAACTTAAAAACAAGAACATCTTAAGCAGCTAATCCCATAATCAAAGTCTCCAGTATTTCTGCTTTCTATCGAGTATTTATTTCTCATAAAAGCTGCACTGTAACACTGTAATACTCCATAAACGTCATCAATTTAATAGACCACACAAAGGGTGCTGAAATGTTTTATTATTTATGCTACATTTCCAAGAAGACCCAATAAAATGATTTCCTTGTAATAATTTTATTTTGTTTGTAATATTTTACATAATGATACATACAGGGTCAGAAGTGACTTGAGCTCTGTTTTTGCCCTTGTATCCGAAAATCTAATCCCAGGTGTCAGGCTCTTTTAAAATCCCAACGCAAGTAGGGCAGGAATTTCCCCTGGGGGGGTGTCGTGGGCGGGGCCTGGGGGTGGTTAGTCTCCTGTGCATTGCCTTCGAAGCGCTACATCTGACAGCCACGCTAGCATGCTCTGAAGCAGCCTGCTGCAGATGGCGTAATTAGACAATACAGAATGAGGCCCTACGGTCCGTCTTTGATCAGAACCTCCCTGGAAGATCATCTCCTTCCATCTGTCTATAGTGAGTTGCTAAAATCAGCATATGCATTGTTCGTACTTTGATTCAGATTCATTTTGTTCGACATTTATTCAACAGTAGCAGGTTTATTTTTTTTAACAAATGCCTGACATGAGTATGAGTCTGACGGCGTGTGTGTGAACGTAAAAAGAAAGTAGAATTATTCATGTTTGATTTATTAAGATACAGTGTCAAAGTATCTGTGGAGATCATGCGAAACTCTGTCCTCTCATTCAAACGGTACTTACATACTGCTGAGGTTCATGGTCATCGGGAACTGCAGGATCCCACTTCACAGTAAAAAATAAATGAAAACCCAGATCACAAATCTGTATGCACCAACTGGAGCAGCCTTCGGAAAAGCAGTTTATTAGATGAGATAATGGGGGCTGATATTTGAATGCCCAGCTAGACCTGGTGATGTGCGGGACGCTCTCGTCCAGCTGAGCCAGCATCCGGAAAGATGTGTCGGCCTAATGGAATGTGCCGGAAAGTACTTGTTCAAGGAGCCAAATGTAAGACAGGCTGGATTAGGATCTGGTCTGGGAGTGTGATCCGACTTGGAGAGAGACACTTGGTGGGTGAAACGAGGAGCTGGGAAGGTAGATGCTGCCGATGCTCTCAGACATGCCTTGGGAAAAGCCGGAAATTTATTTGGTCTTTTCCTTTACTGAGGGTACGGATGTCTAATAGCGGCCGACACAGACAGAGGGGGCGCCTTTGGTCCCTAATAAGATTATGGTAGATGCCCGCATCCCCTGCGAATCGCATCGCCAATCCTAGCGCAGTACGAGGAACATCCACTCAGCTTCCATTTCTGCTCTGGCACGGCTCTGTTAAAATTCACCTGGGATGGATATTCTGCATTTATTTTTAATTGTTTTATGTCAGTAATCCAATGATGTGCCCCGCCAGTCATTGTGTACTGGTTCCGATCCAAAGGAAAGGGCCCCCTCGAGAACGTTCGTAAGCGATGCTGTGATATTTGCCTTTGTGCCATAAATGCGAGGAATGCGTGGACCTCCCATCTTGACACAACGGGAGGTTTGGCACTAGGCACACACAGGTGCCTGTGGCGGGGGGGGGGAAATCCCCAATTTCAACATCTGTGTCAATTGCTGTTTCTATTTACCAGAATGAGGGTGTGGGGCCGAAAATAGCTGTGCAATCTGGTACCTGGCCAAGCTCACAGCAGGGCTGGGAGGAAAAGGCATAGCGGGCTCCCACATGCACCCCCCAACCCCCCCCCCCGCGCCCCCAACATGCACCTCTCCCAAAGACATCTCCCACACGACCGCAGTTCAGCTGAACTCGATGGCAGCTATCACGAGCAAAATGCAGACCGTGACCCATATGTGAATCTCCCAATATAGCGTTAGAACAGACTGTTTTTTACTTTTAACAAATCAGCAAGGACTGCACACAATTAGAAGTCTGATGCATTGCTACACACGCACAATGAGAGATACACAATGTGCACGGAGTAGTTTGTTTAAGGAAAACTTTTAAATGAAGATTATGAAATCCTGCAGAGACTGCAGATGTCAGAGTTGCTTTTGGCAGTCAGACATAATCATATAAGAAATATGTATAGAAGAGTTTTTTTATTATTATTATTTTTTTTTTTTGCTGATCAGCACTGTCAGAATCGGGAAAAAATAAATCGCTCGCTGGATGGTATGGTGTCGATGAAAACAGCAGGAGAAGTGGATGTGAACTCCACAAACAGGGCTGGGTTTCATATAGCTGTGTTACTGGGGTGCACATCATGAGCAATTAATCAAAAAACAATAAATACACTGTATGAAGAAAACAAATACAAACCTGTTATGAATTACACTGCAGCCTTGTAATATGATAAATCCATCCATCCGTCTGTTTTCTGTACCTGTTTGTCCTATACAGGGATGTGGGGGTCTGGGAGCCTTGGCCACAAGGCACAGAAATGCCCAGAATGGTGCTGAAATCCATCAGTCTGATAAATACATAGATTAAGTGTTGCTACTTTCCCATAATGCACTGCTAATTGGCCTGTGTGTCTTATGGTTTTGAAGAAGCCGCCCTCTCTCCCTTCTCTCCCTCCTTCAAGGCCACCCCGCAGCTGCGGCATAAGATGAACAGCTAGAGCAGAACCTCTTGAAACCGACCTCAGTGGGACGGACACATATTTATTCCCTTTGATTATGTGATGGCTTACATTAGTTTTACTGTGGGTGGAGACATTTTACGAATTTGCGGCATACATTCTAAACTGAGGTCAACCCCAGAATCTGGACCAACACAAGTGATCAATTTTTATTTGTCTGTCATTGAAAATATCTTCAATTGGAATAACAATTAAGAACTTAGTAAGACTGAAGGTGTGGATGCCTAATTGGCCCTTGACAAGCTGGCATCTTGTCTAGGACGTCCCCTAGCCTCTGCTTCCTGGGACAGGCTCCAGGCTGGCTGTGACCCTGTACCAGAGTCATGGGGGATAGTTGTCTAGTAAATGAGAATGTATAGCATACAGTATATAGGCAACATTCGCTCTCCTTCACACTACATTCCTTGTAGAATAAGAAACTATTTCATCCTGCATGTATTCTACCTGTTTACTTTTTATGCTTTTGGTAGCCATCTTATCTTATCTTATCATATCTTATCTTGACTTAGCCTAGCTTATCTTAGCTTGGCTTATCTTAGCTTATTTTAGCTCAGCTTAGCTTGACTTAGCTTAGCTTATCTTAGCTTAGCTTGACTTGACATAGCTTAGCTTATCTTACCTTGGCTCATCTTAGCTTATTTTAGCTTGGTTTAGCTGCTCTGTATTTCCTCCCGCTCCCTCCACTGTTTTCCGTGCCAAGCAGCACAAACATTCACTTGCTCAAGAGGCCCATTTGACAGTAGCCGCACATATACTGTCACCCTAATTGGCTGGAAAGCCTCTGACTCCTGACAGGAGTGACAGGCCGTGCGGCGTTGCCCCCCTCTGCACTCGCTGCTCTCTCCGCTGGGCATAAATCACATTCTTTGACCCTCCTGCGCTCATTTTCCCCCCATTACCTTATCCCAGTGCTATTAACTTGTCCAATTTCACAGAGTCGCTGCGATTTACTTCCCATTATTAAGACAGTACCTGGCGCTGCGCGGAATCGAGTGCATTCAGCGCAGAATGTATACAAGCGCTGAAGGGTGGTTTTGTAATGGCGACTGGGTTGACTGGGTAATTGCGAGGGATTAATAATGTATGCCTCGCACATTAGTAAAGTTGAGAGAATCGCTTGGCATTAATGTTGTACAGTATAAAGAGAGTTAAAACAGTTCCAGACTGAGTGTAAAAGCACGACGACCAGGAGATACTATGGTTACGTATTTAGACAGACAATCACAAACAGCATATGCACACAAATAGATGATATCCAGACTATATTCTAGAACATATGCATCTGCTTGGAACATATATAGCTATGTATGTGTATGTACACTGATATAACCCCAATCTTACACCTTATTTGACAGACATTCTCTCGTTACTCCAGCATTGATCAGCTCATCAGCTTATTCAGTTCAGGGTCCCAATATCGTAGACAGTAATATGATCAATGGAATACTAGTAATAGTTAAGTTGTGTGGTGTAGTAAATAGCCTGTGATATGACAATAACTTAAACTTATTTAAATATAGGTTGATTTAGGGCCATTGAGTAATCTAAGGTTAATATGCAGAAATGTGGAACATATCTTATTTTCTAATTATTATTATCTAATCATATTACATTTTACCATGCAACCCTGACCAGAATGCAAGATGAATGGATGGATTTTGTATTTTATGCATAATACGTTTGCTCTCCAGTGGAAAAGAAGGCTTCTGTAGTAGAAATGTATATCATCTCTGCTTCATAAATGGCGCTGTCCAGAGAAAGAAAACAAGCGCTTTAAAGACAAACATTTTATTCCGTTTGCTAAGGGAGACTAATGAAAACCACAGAGCAATTATGAGCAAAAGAGGCAAGATCGGGTATGAGGGATTATTTATTTGTTTTCCGGGGAACAGAGCGCACTTCGATTAGGCATGAGTCATAAAGCATGTTTATTTGTGAAGGGAGACTTCCTCTGCCGTACATTACACATGGCTGCCATTATAGACTTTTCCAGCTCATCTGTTTAGCTGCATCGTAGGGTTAATCCCGAACAGACCCCGTGTTATTCGCTGCAGTCTGCATGTGGCGACGTGCATGCTGAAGTAATGACATTTCGGAAATCAAACCAAAAGACCTCCCTGGCAAAGCATGTGTTCCTGACCCGAGCCCCTGGTACAGTGACTGGTGCTGTATGCTGCATACTGGCCCGTGTTCTTACACAGCTATCCCCCCTGTACCTTTTATTAAGGGATCCATCAGTTTCTCTTTTCATACTTCAATTAAATTCATTGTCTGCAAGCGTATGGATTCTGGCTGCTGTTCTCGTGATTCGGCCTGTGCTCTTTATGTCTATGCCTGTGCTCTTTATGTCTATGCCTGTGCTCTTTATGTCTATGGTTGGCTCTGCAGAAACCTTGGCTATGGAGCATCCATAGCACTAGGGGAGTCAAGGCTTAGGCCCCAGCACAGGCATGATCCGTCTCTACGTTTCCCTTCTAGTAGGGCTTCCCCAACACTTGGGCATCAGCTTGTGATCATTCTACTGCTAAATCCTTACATCCAGCTTGTTTAACCTGCATATATCGCGACTGGACGTTTTATTTTGGTACGGCTCTGTCTGACGAGCAAGTCATTTTTCAACCTCAAATTGATCAGTATTCACTTTTATCTTGATATATACTGTATATATAGTAATGATTTCAAATAAAACCTGGCATTATGCTTAATGTCTTAATGAAGACCTGGAAATGTCCTCTTGTCTGTCCTTGAGCCAAAAGCAAACGGAATCGACGCTGTCCAGGTACCCTGCTGCGTGGAGCATGTTATTAAAAGCATATGGTCATCTACGTGAGAGGGCTCTGTTTTCTAATTAGTTTCCTATTAGTTTCTGCCCATTGCTTCTGACAGATATGAATTAGATCTTGCCATGCAGCCTGCTGATTAATGACATTCAAATCAGTGTTTAATTGTTTGGGCGGAGAAGGAGGACCGGGAGGTTTGAAACAAAGGCACGCTGGTCTGTGATTGTTCCTGCTCCTTATGTGTTCTGTGTCAGGTCTCCTTGGGCCAAAGGAGCCTCAGGGGATGATGGACAAGAGTGTGCGGAGCAGCCAGTGTGATACTGCGAGCTTATGGCCAGGGATGAGCTCAGGATTGATAATCGGCGTGGTTTAGCTCACCTCTGCCATATGCACTGAGCCGTTCCATTAGCGTGGCGCGTACCTCGATAATTAACCTGCTGCATCGCACAGCTGCTTGGCCCTACTCCTCTGCCCTGCTGGAAGTGGGGTGGTGCTTGGCCAGTTAATCAATCTCCCATAATTACCATGCCCACGTTCCCATGCCAAGGCGAGCGTAACGGTGGGCTTGGTGTAATGTACGCTCTTTTGTATTCGTGCTTCTTTAATCACTGTCAAATATAATACAAGGTATGAGTTTGTCCTGTTGTATGTCTAAGAAGATGACTTTTCGAGAAATAAGGAGTGTTAGTGTTGAGCTCCTGTATTGCATAAGAAGACATAAAATGCATGCATTAAAGTTCTCCTCACAAAGAGCTATAGTCTTCCTGTCCTAGTGGTTTGTATGGTGCGCTGACAACAAAGATGGTTCTTCCTTATCTTGCTGGACCTTGCAGTGTCTCCTGCCAACCTTGACTGTTGTGTCCTGGATCTGGGTTGTCACTCACAGTGCTCACATAATGTCTTGGGATGCTTGTTTAATTCTGTAATAATGTTGCAAATTTACCGATTTCTTAACAAAAGTCACAAGCAATGTTTAACATATCTGAACATACATTTTCTTTTTATTAAGTGTCATTTTTTTTTTTACATAAATGCATCTAAAATGTATCATTTTTTATCCATGAATGTCTGACAACATGAAAAACGTGGTTCTGTGTGTGTGAGGAGACCATGGGTCCATCATCTTCAGTAGAACCTGAAGAGGCACATACCTGTGCGTGTGCCAGCAGGCAGTGTGTTCGGAAGGCCATGTGACCTCCATCAAATTTATGGGAATATGACCTTTTCTCTGAGTGTGAGGAATCTACCCTCACATTTACCAACAGTGACCTTCCCCGCTCTGCGCATTTTAATATCATTAGAGATTGGTCCCATTAGCCATTTACATTTGCAGTGCAGGGAAATGAAGACATTTCTCTGAGGTCAATCTGACTACTCCTGCCAGTGACGTAAATATGGTTTAAACAGCTGGAGCGTGGTCCCAGGGGAGTGTGAGCAGACTCGGCTCTCCCACAGCAGAATAAATCCATCACACATATTTCTACTCTCTGACAGCGTCAACAGACACGGCTGCTCTTTAATATTTTATGAAGTGGCTGGTGGGCCTTCAGCATCACAGAAGAAAGGGATCATCAGGAAAAGGGCAGTCGCGCAAGTCGCAGTCGGCCCATTTATATTCTCCCTCCGTGGCAGGTGGCGTGTTTGGCAGCAAGGCAGAGAGCACATACACATGTGCTTAAAGAGCAAGGATTTCTGGGAAATACAGACACTAGAAATGTGTGGTGTCCTGGTGAAGGGTCAGATTGGTCCAGGCCATAGCGAATCAGGGCTTTATTTTAAAGGATACTCCTAATGTTTCCCTGAACAAAGTTTAATCCACATTTCTGGCACTTGGTTTCAATTGCCAAAGGTTTCCAACTGTGACAGTTGTTGAAACAGGGAATCACGAGTACAGAACTTTGCTCTGCATGGAATTCAGTCAATACTCGACACACCCAGGATCTCCAGCTGCGTTCAGTGGTTGTTTGCTGGTATTCTAAAGTGTTGATGTCCAGGAAACCGCATCCAGGCCTGTGATAAAAAAAAACCTTTACTCAGGATCAGTGTAAACAGCGCTGTTAATAGCCTGCTTCTTAGTGCAGTACATCCCAGTGAATTTTACTTCAGTCTCCCGGAGGGCAAAAACTTAAAACACTCCGAATCTGGATATACAGGGATAAACTAGCATGCAAGTAAATGGAAAATGCTTGAGATAATTGCCGTGGAGTTTCTGTGGAGTTAACGGGAATGTACTGGGAGCTGAACTGCTGGCACGAAGACAACCTGGTCAAAGACGGACGACGGAGGAAGTACAAAGAGTCATGTGACCCATCCCATGTCTGTGTGCGACGCAGGACTACACAATGAATGTCAAAACACAGGGGTGCCGATATCTGAACAACCTATGAAACACAGGCAAAACTGACAGTCTGGTTAACGGGGACACTTCATAAGCATTTGTTATCCGAAATTAATATTTTCTGATATATATCATACACTGGTGAAATATGATGCACTTTTCACACCAGGGTGTGTGTCCTGAGTCTCCAGTTCACTGCACACTTCTCTTCATTTCGGTTCAGCACGCGGTGAATTCGCTGTTCGGGGAATGTTTATGATATCACAGCAAATTATATCCCCCATTACGGAGCGGCAGAGGTCAGTGTTCAGAGCGAGAGCTATCTGGACAGGCTTCTCGGGAACATCTGCTTTGGGTGAAAGGGCCAAATGAGGCCGGAAGCTGACCTTGATAAATGCAAAGTCCCGACTGAGGGGGGGCTCGACTCCTTGAACAATAAATCAAAACACTTGAAAAAGTGCCACGTAAAAGTGGGGGGGTGGGTAGTGTGCGGCTATGAGTCAGAAAGTCTAACGTGAGCTGGGCTGCCTGTTACAATGAACTGATTGTGCTCCCCCCACAGTCACAACCCCCCCCACCCCCCACAGTGATGACGGAACATGTGAGATCCAGATGTGAGAGCTTGAGTACAGATGTGCACATTAAGAGGTTAAGACAAAGCTGAGGACATGCAAACACAAACACACACACACACACATTTCTTGTCATTGTGGGGATGTTCATTTCTATGGCCATAACCCTAATCTTAACTATGATAACCATAACCCTTACCCAGTCCTAACCTTAACCATAAGTAACCAAACAAAATACTATACGTCTGGATATTTTTGTGTTGTGATTGCATTCATAGATATTTACAAGAGGTTAAGGTTTATATCGTAGGGACCGAAAAATGTCCCCACAAGCTAAAAAGTAACAGGTTTTACTACATTGAAGGGGCATTTGGTCCCCACAATGTGGTAAATACAAAAACACAGAGACACAAATACAACAAGAATGGCAACAAAACAACAGCTTTTCTTAGTAGAGACAAATTTTGAATTATTTATTCAGTAAAATGACTGAAAAGATATATTTCAATAATAGATATCTACTAACATGATCATTAACAGAATTCAGTAATTAATGGTGATTAAGTGAGTAACAGTTAGGATTGACTCCGTATTGCCGGAATTATTCCTTTACTCCTGGGATGCTCGTTTCATAACAGACGATTTCTGTTGCAACGCACTGGCTTTCACTACAACCAAAATGTGCCTTTTTTGTTACCGCAGCTCTAGTAATGCTTTTAAATCCTTTCAAATATTAATGTAAGTCCCCTGGGAATGCAAGGCTGCCACCAGCCAAAAGACACTGTGGTAATTAATATATAAACCGTACATGGCTGTGACATGGTGTACAAGAAAGCAGCCAGGAAACCAGGTGAGAATATAAATCACTAAATATTCGCCCCCTAGTCAGCTCAGGTTTTCGTTTGTGTAGTCGTCACACCGACACGTATCTTGAGTCTTCTGTGTAGTTCAGTCGCTTTCTGGAAATTTCTTTCGTGGGAGAGCTTTCGCTCCACAGCACTGGCGACACGGTTCTTTAATCAGGCTTGTCTTGATTAACCTTGAAATCCATCTGTTCCACAGTGCTAACAAGGCCATTATGAGTGCTATAGGGAACAGCCCTCATAAAGAGGCCAGGCGTCACACAGGTCGTGACCTCTGCCCTCCACTCGTGCTCCTATGCCCCCCCCCCCCAATTCTGTCACTTACAAAATGGGAAGCTACATCATTAGCCAGCAGCTGTGCATCATGGTAAAGACGAGACAAACAGGCTACAATGGCCACACAGAGTGTTTAGAGATGAGAGTAAGAATACGTTACTGGGTCGAACCTGTGTCTCTTTGGGGGGCCTTTACTGCACCCACAGCTCTGCACCTTGTGCTGCAGTAATTGTGTTTTTCACTCCGGGCGATTCCAGCAGCAGAAGCGCAAAGCAGGAAAATGCCTCATTTAATGGTGTGCCATTTTTATACATGGATAATCACCTACCAGTACCAACATAAAGTCATTCTATTCAGACTAGTCCTTGACTATGAAATTGAATTCATTGCAGGGATCTGTGCAGCTAAACAATAAGGTTTTGAAATGTAATGATTTTTTTATGCGTGCTGCACCCATGTGATGAAACCGACCTGATTGTGGAAGACAAGCTTCCTGGACCTTAAATGTCCTGGAGGGGAAAAAAAATGTCAGCGTTAAAAATTCAATTCAGTTTATTTTTATATAGCGCCTATCGCAACAGAGTCACCCCAATCGCTTTACATGGGTGTGTTGTGATACATTACAACATCGTTAGGTGAGAGTAACGCAAAACGTAAAGCCCGGCCTGTCTCCCCACTCACACCTGGGTGATGAAATCATCATCCCTCCCCATTCTCTGGAAAGCCAATGACTGTAATGCGTTGTCATAATGATCACTCTTTGTTGGGATTGGCTGGCGACGTGTGCGTATGTGGCAGCAGCTGCTCACCAGCAGACTCGCTCCAGGCCATCTGGGTCGCCTGACCTTTGACCCTCCTCTTTTCTCAGGGGACCAATAACGTGTTACTCGGCTTTTGTCATTAAGGCAACATGGAACCTATGATTAATAAACCAGTCGACAGGGCTATAAGCGCACACGTACACAGAGACAAATGTTTTTATCCTGATATCAAGAAACCACTCACTGTTTATTGTCACCACTCCCGTGGCAGCTATTTTGCGTGATTCATTAATATGCATATGCAAATAGATTTTTGCACATTTCTCCCGAGAAGATTTAAAACATCAAAAAGTGTTTATTACTTTGACGAGATGCCATATGTATTTTCTCTGGCAGGACATACATTTTTTTGTGGGCTGTCAAAGGAGCGAGGGATTTTAATGGTATTCCACGTATTCAGGATTCAACATAAATCTATCGCTTCCATTTTCACACTCGGGAATTCAACTCCTACTCAGCACTTTAGATCTTGTTTAGGAGACCGTTGCCAAATATCCACCCTAAGGTCTCCCGGAGCCAGTAAAAGCCCCGTTCCCAGCACATCAGACCGCAGTTTCCGATCACGAACGGCACGAACAGTGACATGGAGTGATCTCCTTACATTTTGTACGGGCGCTGAGGGCTCTGGCTACCGACAGAGTTGGCAAGCCAGGGTCCCGGTTCAAAGACGCCTGGTGCCCAATGTGTACGTTTCAGAGAGACACGCGTACTTTCTGGCCTCTGCATTTTGGCAGTTACAGGTGAGCATTGCAGGACTTAAAATAGGAGAAACAGAAGGATCTTACAAAACAAGAAAACATTTGGCAGAAACTGTCTTGGCCTGGCTCTCCTGAATTATTCAGAGTTTGCCCATTAGCGAATGTGGAGAGCCTGAGAGAGTCGCTAAAAATGATACATCCTGCGCTTCTGTGCTTTAACGCACCCCTTAGTTATAAAAAAAAAAAGGTGTGTGGACTGACAGACACAGAGATGCGGCTCGTTCCGGGGAGAATGTGAGGATGTGAGAGGCCTGTGAGGAGCCGGGAGAGCCGACGCGATCCGCGATCCGCGTGCTGAAGTGGAAAGCAAATTAACCGGGCTGATTAATTTCTGCCTCTCAAGTTCCAGCTAAAAATTACATTCACCGCAAGGGAAATCTAGCCTGTATGAAGGATCACACAAGCAATGAGACAAAAACATCTTGACACAAGACACTCGTCACAGAGCCAATCCCCTGCTATGCATTAAGTTAAAGTCACAAGTCAATCAGCAGAGACTGTAGAGTTATTTTAGTAGAATGGCATGTTTATTTACATCCTATTGTTGTCTAGAATCTGCTGTTTAAGATCTATGCATAAGTATACTTATGTGAATTTTTGGGAAATTTGAGTGCTGCAAAGGTGCATCGCAGGAAGTAGGAAGTTTTAGTTGGTTGGTACATTTTGAACGAATGAATCTGCCGCCATCCGTTGCTGATGTTTTGAAATCTTAGGAGATTTTAGGTGAACCCAAGACTTGCAAAAGTTTGAAAGTGCTCAATCACGTGGTTTTTCCAACAGTTTTTTTTTTTTCTGAAAGTGTAAAGCCAGTTTAAAAGCTGTGGTAGTTAAGAGTCGGGGTCTATGCACAGATGAAACCCCTGACGCTTTTAAAGGAACCAGTTTCTGGTTCCAGTTCAATGCACCTTCCACACAGTGTTCCAATTCACTGATAAGGAAACTGCATATAAAATCACAGTGATTCCAAATACAAATCGCAGTGACTCTGTATACAAATTTCAGTGACTCCATTTACAAATCTCAGTAATTTCCATTACAACCAATTTCCATTACAGCCTTCAGAAATGGCGGATTCATTCCTTCTGACACTTCTGCAACTTAAAACTACATTTGGGCCTATCCATACTAGAATCTGGAAAAAAACACGAATGCAGATAGATTTCTGAGTGCCCACTCTACAGAACACAGGTAAGGGGTCCTCATGGTTTTGTGCACGATGGAAGGACCACCACAGCTGGATGTGACAGAGTTGCTCAGAAAGTTAGACTGGTGCTGTTAACAGAGCCCAGTGGAGATGTCCCCCATAATCTGCATTTCTTAACTTGGTCCTGTAACTTCTGCCACTTTTGCCTTTCAGTCTTCGCACACAGGTTCTTCTTAAACGCAGTGGGCACCTGAGAATGTTCAGCTTATGGCGTTTCTGGATGATCAAATGACAAGATGACACACCAAGCGAAGTCAATCAAGAGAAACGCATACCTGGTAAAAAGTGAAAGGTGAGTAACTGTCATTGTTGACACACCACAGTGCACAACAATGCAATGTGCATTTATCCCATGTGACATAGTAATACAGCAGAGGGCAGCTATTGCAGCACTTGGGGAGCAGCGTTTGGGGGCAGTGGTACTTGCTGATTGGGGACTCAAACCGGTGACCTTTGGATTACATATTTGCATCCTGAACCATTATGCCATAACTGACATTACTGGGAGCTGAGAGGGAGCAAAAAAGGGGACTTTCTGGACTGGGTTAAGGAACACTGATCTAACACCACAAATAAACATTTAGCATGATCGTTGTTGTCACTTGACAACAAAACATGGTTAATTTTTCCCTTTTTAATGAGAACGCTGGGCAGCAATGATGCAGCGGCATTAAGCCCAGACCATAATAACACTAGGGCCACGTCCAGGGGGCTTGGTAAATTGTTGCAAATTTTGCATGATCGTCTATTATCAAAAGAATGGAGCACTTGGCCAGGAGGGAGGGGGGGGCTGTCCCCCTTGGGGACATCAGTGGGCCCCCTGCTGTGATGGGGCCGGGGCCGCTGTGCATCCGCCCCACAACTATTGGCTGCATCCGGCCAGGCTGTGCTCACTTTACTATCAAGCTATACATTTGCAGAGAGCTGGTCCACATAATGTTTTGACACCGTGACACATTGCATTTGCAAGACAGTATGTACTTATAGTGAGGCTGTGGACTGCCCTCTGTGCAATTTAGTTATTCAGTGTTATGTTGTTTTGGCAAGTTGTTTCATTATTAATGTATCTCATTTTGCGTCGTACTTTTTCCTGTTCTTTCTAGATGAGATGCCATTTCACTGTAAAGACGGTGCCCATGCAGCATGGTGCATTATGGGTAAATATTAAATCAGCTTTATACACACACATCAGACTCAGATACTTGGTTTTGTCACAAAGCTACAGGATGCTACCGTTTCCCCATCTCTACATTTGCAAGAGGCATGAGGATTTTTATTTGCATCGAGAAAGAGAAACAGAATCTCTCACTTGTGGAAAAATACAGTAAGAAGGGTTAGGGTTATAAGTGGCTTGAATTGGTATAATTAGTAGAGTTTAAAATGCAGATTTAAATGTGCTTATTAATTCCATTCTGCACAATTCAAATGACTGACTGCACTTAATTAAATCAGATTGATTAGACCTCTTGCAGACATCCCCCACAACCACATAATTATGACAAATGGAGCACTTGATGTAGAATCTACGTGTGAAGAGGCTCCAGCATGATGCTCTTTAAAGGTGCAGTACTGAGCAGCAAGGAGCGAGCAACAAGAGACGAGGAACGGGAGGTGAGGGGTGCGGAACGAGAGGTGAAGAACGAGGGGCGAGGAACGAGAGGCGAGGGGTGAGGAACGAGGGGCGAGGAACGAGAGGCGAGGGGTGAGGAACGAGAGGCGAGGGGTGAGGAACGAGGGGTGAGGAATGAGGGGCGAGGGGTGAGGAACGAGAGGGAAGGGGTGAGGAGTGAAGGAGGACAGGAATGAAAAAGGAGGACAGAGGAACGAAGGAGGAAGACAGAAGAACGAAGGAGGAGGAGAGAGGAAGGAAGCTGCACAGCAGACATGCAGGAGAGCTCCTGAGGGCTGTGTACTGCAAACAGGGCATGTTTATGGTGGTCCATCAGCATGCAGGACACCATGTGTGCTTCCAGTGGGAACCTTTATCGACACGGTCCCAGCCCCCCAGCTCCTGGGCTCCTGCCTCAATACATCCATGCTGAGCTCCCTCAATGTCTGACACCAGCAGGAACGACGGAGGAAAACCGGCACGTGGTGATAAATGCGCAATGAGGCTCTATTAACCTCCCAGGCGAAAAGCTTGCTTGTATCTTTTTATCATCCGTTAAGTGAATGTTAAGTTATTTGTTAAAGACACACATAGACTCTTTAATGTCTATATGGAGAAAGGTAGCATCGAATGCACTAACTTCTACGCGCAGATTGTTTGCAATAATACCACATCAAAATGCAATATTTGGCCAGGACCAGTCTAAAAAACGTACGCTTCTTTCCGTGCCAAAGTAATTTGATAATCATTTTCCATGGCCACCTACCCTTACATCAAAATACATTTCCCTTTAATGATGTTTGTTGGATAACTTATTTCGAATAGAAGATAAAATATTTCCTAAACAGTGGCTCAGACCCGGCCCATCTCACTGAGAGACTCCAAGCACAATACGGGCTGCATACTGCGCAGCTATGAACGCAGCTCCCTCAGATGTGTGCGATTTCAGACATGAAAAGTGTTTGATTTTCCCACTGAAATGATAATTCCACAGCCTCCACATCTCTTTTCCTGAGCAAGACACGGCAAGTCAAACAGCTGAAATTGATTCTGCAAGAAATGTAAGGGAAGCAGACGGACCGAGCAGCAGAACGCGGCGGTGTAATGAGTATTAGGAGATACTCGGCGACTACAGGAGCTGGCAGATGAATGCCGTCTAGCTGCTGAAGTGCCTTCCCAGCTTTCATTAAGCTTTTGTAGAGCAATTATCTCCCCGGGTCCTTCCTCATGCTGCGGGGAACATTCATTATGACCGTCTTGTTTCTGTGCTTTTGCATTCGTGTGATTACTTTATGAGCGCGGCCGTGCTGGACGAGCACCCGACCCCGGCGCTGTGAGTGGTAAAAGGCCGAAATATGGGGGGGGAGTACCCTACGCAAGCCTGAAAATGAAGTAATCATACAGGAAAAGGTTTTAAAATGAACAGTGTAACAGACAGCAAACACACAGAAGAACTCCAGGGCAATACTTAATACAATTATTAATGGATGGATCAATACTGCATTGTACAAATACATTGTTCTAATCTAGTCTGTCATGACGCACCCTGTCATGTGACTGTGTATGTTCTGCCCTATCACGTCGCACCCTGTCATGTGACTATGTATGTTCTGCCCTATCATGTCACATCAATTCATGTGACTGTGTATGTTCTACCTTGTCAAGTAACTATGTGTGCACCATGTCTGGCTGGGGCCTGCACCTTCATACTGTACTTCGATAGGCCTGACTTTTTATCCATGGACCAAGAACGATTCTCAACACCTCCCACTCTCTCTGTCCTCCTCTCTCCCCCTCTCCTCTCTCTGTCCTCCTCTCTCCCCTCTCCTCTCTCTGTCCTCCTCTCTCCC
The DNA here is from genome assembly GCA_026780845.1 of Petrocephalus sullivani. NCBI lineage: Eukaryota > Metazoa > Chordata > Actinopteri > Osteoglossiformes > Mormyridae > Petrocephalus > Petrocephalus sullivani. The sequence goes on along the minus strand of JAODKM010000044.1, from coordinate 4,420,854 downwards.
CTCTCCTTTTTCTGCTGCTTATCTCCTGCTCTTCTCCAGAATCACTCCCTCTCAGTCTCCTGTCAGTGCTGTTATATTTTTGTTTTTAATCTAATTAATTAGTCTGTAGCCTAGTTTCCCGCCCATCTATCTGCAAGGTAAGCCTCACTGATGTACCTACAGACACCACAACCTTCATCCTGGGTCCTGTCCATTAATAAGGAAGCCTCACTGCTGTCCCTCCAGAGACCGCCACCTTATGTGAGGAATAAATTTCAATGAAATTGAAAATGGAAAGCAGTAACATTACTTCAAGTGAAAGACATTTGGCTAAAAGCTTTGTGGTTTTGCTGAACTGGAAACATTACTGACTTGATAAATTATTGACAGGTTTTCCAGTTAAAATGTGACGCGGCAGCTGAGGTGTCTCGTGTACATGTTGTCTTGGCGTGTGTTGGTGTCACTTACACGCTCCCTGCGTGTCTTCATGGCTGTGGCGTGTTGTTCCTGTACCTTTTCTCGTGAGCTGGCCACGTCAGTCCTTGTGTCTGTGACACTGCTGGGACGCCTCTGGCCACAGCCACCAAGGACAGATGAAGGAATGTCCTCTCCAGGACCGGTGAAGTTCTGTTCTTCCCTCTCCCACTTCATCCAGCTCGACTGGACAGCTAATGGCATTATCCTGAATTACTGGGCTTGGCAGTGCCATTCGCTAATTATCCAATAGATCATTACCATAAAGTACTTTCTTCACCCTTCATTTAATTAAATCTTACGAATTCAGCTGCTATTTCTTTGTATATATTACTGCACTTTTTGGCATGTGAAACCCCTACCTTCACTGGCTGAAACCTCCATTAAACGTGAATGATTTGGCAAAGTAGCCACTCCTAAAGGCAGGGCTGCCCAACCCTGCTCCTGGAGATCTCCCAGCCTGCAAAGCGTAGGTGCAGCCCTAAGTTAACACACCTGACACAGATAATCAGGGCCTTCAGTAGCCTTTCGGTATTAGAGCTGACTATATTGAAGCTAAGTTTGCATTAAAACTGGGATGCAATTGAGGGGCCTTATTATAAATCAGGGCTGCTTAGCCATGACGTCTGTCCTGATAGACCCTCTGTGACTCCTTTTAACCTTTTAAAACCTGGCTGATTGAATGTTAAGAATGCCGGCCCCCCCCCCCGCCTCCCCCC
>JAODKM010000044.1:4350434-4369817 GCA_026780845.1 Petrocephalus sullivani | reverse complement strand
GCTGTGTAGCTTACAGTGAGGGCATCATAACGATGAAACTGGGTAGCTTACAGTGAGGGCACCATAACGATGAAGCTGTGTAGTGAGGGCACTACAATGATGAAGCTGTGTAGTTTACAGTGAGGGCACCATAACGATGAAGCTGTGTAGCTTACAGTGAGGGTACCACAATGATGAAGCTGTGTAGCTTACAGTGAGGGCACTGATCTATATTAGCAACCACTGGGCCAATCCAATCCCAACTTGGCTTATTAAAAAAAGAATTGTTGCCACTGTTTTCATTCAACCTAATTGATTGATTTTTGATCAGCTGAACCGTTATATGTTCACAATGAGTACCTGTCACTTGAAAGAACGCTGACAGTAATTCAAATAAACACTTTAAGATTTGCCACTGATTTAAGAAATTAAAAAATCTGACACTGCCACCCTCACCATTTTTAAGATAAAAGTGAAACCAGGTTCACCATGTTGTCAGTGACTTCCAAATTTTATGGCATTAAAAAATGCTTTTTGCACTAAAGTAGATGCTGTGTACTTAAAAGTGTTATGTAATTCTTCAGCACTCTTTTTTAGACTTTAGCTAATACTTTAAATGTTAATGCATTCTCCTTCCAGCCCCGTTAGTCCTTTGTGAGCTGATGCTAATTGGAAAGCTGTGTGACACGAGTCCAGCTGCGAATCTGCTTGACTGGCTGCTCGAGCTCAAACGGGGAGGCTCTGCAGCGACTCGGTGGCCCTGACCAAACATCTCACTCAGTAGCGCCATTACAAGGCAACTGCTGGCAGACTTTTAAACTACACACTTTGTGACTGCAGAACGTAGCATAATTAAATCTGCGTCACACACTCGACTCCAAACCGTGGAGCCTCATCTCCACGGAGCTCAAAAGGCTTCGGTTCAGGAGCACCTTTTGTCCAGAGGTTCCCCAGCTTATCTTTACGTATTACCACTTCTGGGCCGATAAACCAGGGAGGAGCCAGAGGGCTGTGATATTTCTGCTGTTTTCCTGCTGAGCTGATTGTGGATTTTTTTTTTATCAGGCAGCTGAAATAGTCAGGCCTGGAATTTGACTGGGGCCTCAGGGATCTGCAGTCCCGTGATAACAATACAAATGGATTTTCTCAAAGAGAGGAAAAACAGCTGTCTCCATTATTTGAATGCTTCACCTTTCCTCAGTCCATTAATTGGGTCTTTGATCACAGGCAGAGGTGGAGAACGGCAGATAAGAAATAGGTTATTAGTAAAGTAGCCTGGAGGACTGGGCTTGGACTGGGCCTGGACCGGGCCTGGACTGGTGCTGGTGCAGGCTGCCACAGATGAGATAAGCCGCTGATGCATGTATGTGTGAGTGCTACAGGACTGTACCACACAACCGTTATGATAACTTATGCAGGATATAGATACAGCTACCAGGGCTAGTGTGGGGGGATACACTCCATAAAGGGGTCTATCTAAGTGGCTTACATCATTTCTGCTGAAGGTTCTTGCATCATTGTCGTAAAGTTGATATGTGGTGAGCGAGACTGCAGGCGTTTGACAGACGGAGCAGAACACGGAACCTCCCTTTGAAGTAAAGCTGCATGAGGAATTCAATCAGATGGAACCCAAGCCTGTTAATTTTTTGTGTCCGTGGATCAGGAATGATTTGTAATACATCATCGCAAGTCTTCAGAAACTTGCTATCCTGTAATCCGATTTGCACGGAAGAGCAGGACCAGGGGGGACAAGATCGTGTTGGGTTGTTGTTTATGTAGTAGAATAAGTAGCGGTACTATGGAGAACACAGTCAGTGTTAAATTAGGAACACAAGGTTATCTTATGCTAGCACATGCTACACTGCCCCGGGCATGCTAATCTGTTAATAGCATTCTGTTAAAATGATGTTAATAAGGAACTTAGGAGGCTCGGCATCGTTCACGGGAGGAGAAGCTGCCTTCCCATCATTCCTCAGTGCTGCAGAATCTATGTAGGACAGAGAAAAATGGCACTTTCTAAAATGTATGGCGTGCCACGATTTTATGTCGGCTAATGATATCTGTACAGCTCTGCAGGTAAGAAAGAGGAACTTTTCTTTAGAGAGAATGTGCCCAAACTCAGCACATGATTCACAGAAGGCCCATCACCTAGACTTAAGATGATTCTTTGGAAGTTTGTGCTCTTTTTTAAAATGCAACATGTGTCTTATCTGGGCATTATTCCTGCACAGAGTGAGAGTCATCGCAGAATCATTCCAAAAACTTTGATTAGCCACTTCTAATTAATTCTCTTAAAAGTTCACAGCTCAAAGCTTCTGGCAATTGCAGATATTTTGGATCAAAATATGTTGATTTCACCCTTTGATATTTATAGCGTTTTGACAAGGTAAGTACATCCCATGATATGTTTTAAATTACATTGAAACATATTTGGACATATGTATATTTCATTTTTATTTCAGCATTGTTAAAGAATGGTTATTTAACTAGACGAATAGCAGACTTTGTAATAATTTATTTAAAGAAAAGAAAAAGTAATGCAATTTGTGTGTGGAATAAGTTATTACAGCTCTACTGCTACTTGAAATCAAAGGCTTATAATTGAAACAGGTGCAGATGATCAGACCATTAGTGAGTTGTTAATATATAAAACTTGTCTGCTGTGGTCTTTGAGGTATTTAGTAAAATCTTATCAAGATCAGAGGTGCATTCCAAGTTCCTGAGAAGAAAGTTCGATGGCTGTGCGTCTGGGAAGAGGTTCAAAGTGAAACCCCACGACGACATGGGAAGAACATGCAAGCTCTGTACATGGAGCTATGGCAGAGACTCAAGCCCAGGTCGCAGAGCTGGGAGGCAACGGTCGTGCCGACCCCCACACCAGAGATACCGGACGCTAGGAAAATGAAACCAATAAATTACACAAAAGATATGGCTGGACTCAAACTCATGACAAAAGACAGCAGCCTCCAAGCTACACGCTCAGCCAATAGGGCAACACCCCCCCCAGGGAACAGGAGAAACGCAGCCTGCTGATAAGATGGTCATCATGGTGGAGAGACAAGACGTTCCACTCGCCTACCCAGATGAACCACCTCAAATTGGGAGCCGCGCACTGCTGTGCACTGAGTGACAGCTCAGCACCACACCAGCTCCCACCCCCAGCAGGCCTGACCCCACTGGCTCTCCGGCAGTTTCGGCTCCCGAGGGCTTTCTCCCTCCTGATGCGTACAGCTTTACAGCAGAGCTACTCCCGCAGAGCTGGGTGAAGTTTTTATGGTGACTTGAGGGCCAGTTTAGCATCATACCCAGGACCAAAATATCCATAATACGTCAAATAAGATGAAATTTACTCACTGCACTATAGAGATTATGTGAATTTAGCAGTATAGCTGTCTTCTTCTGGGGCAGGCAGGTGGTGTAGTGGTTAGGGAGGCAATCATGTAATTGAAAGATTGCCGGTTTGAGTCCCCAACCCACAAGTACCACTGAGGTACCTTGAGCAAGATACCATCCCCCAGCACTGCTCCCTGGGTGCTCACATAGCTGCCCCCTGCTGTGTCACAATGTCACATGGTTTAAAATCAGAGGACACATTTTTGTGCTGTGGTGCGTCAACAATTACAATTAATCATTTTCAGTTCTTGCCCTTCATTCATGGACAGTTTAGTATCTATGAGCTAACGAAGGCCTGCCATGCACCTGTCAAGTGGCTGCGAAAGGCACTAAATAAAACTATATTGAATTGAATGTGGTCATTGATTTGTACAGTTCAGTGAGTCACACATGAAGCATTACATTTCCAAGTACGACTTAAATGCTGTAAATGTTTTGAAAGAGTGTTCATTGCTGAGGTTCAGAGGCTGGCTACCTACATGATGTACCTCAGTGATTCACTGCTGAATGCCACCTCTGGGTATGTCTATGGGGGAAAAATGGCAGGGTAGATTAAATCTATAAATCATACTTTTTTTTTTAGTTTGAGTTTAGCACAATTTGGTCTCGCAGAAGCGTTGATATGCGATGCTTATAATAACCCAGCGACGCCATTACTGGGAAAACATCTTACAGAAATAAGAATATTTATATTACGATGAAAAAAATACAGTTCAAACTATGTGGGCTTAAGTTTTATTTATCAGTCTCATCCTTAAAGTGATTTAACACAGAGGAAAGTAAATCGACCAACCAACCATGAGAAAAACAAAACCCTTCATTTAAGCCACAAGTTCAATTCGTAAGGACTCCAGACGGTGGGAGGGGGGGTCGGGTGAGGATGGGGGGGGGGGCCACACCGGCGATGCATAAACCCCCCTGGCACCTTCTCTGTTTATCCTGTGTCCAATCACATCGCTGCTGGCCTCCTCGAGCATGACAGTGAGCGTGTCACCATAATAGGAGGAAACGAGGTACAGGTGGTCTAACCCTCTTTTAGCGAGATCATTCTGTTAGGCCTGGGATGTCAGCGCCGTCCTGAGTGCGGGGTGGCCACCGGCCTCTCGCTCATTCTCTGACAAGCATCGTCCATCTTAATGCAGGCCGGCTCTTCTGAAGTGGGCCGGTGCACTTAATAAGCCCAGGGAGACTCCAGAGCACAGACGTCTTTCATTAAGATTCGAGATCAGCACAGCGCAGCGGAACTTATAGAGAAAAAGGATGCGCTTGGAGAGTCTGGCCGCACTGACGACTGGCATGGCTAAGAAAGCCTTAGAAAATAGGGCTAAGCTTAGCTAAAGTGGCTAAGCTCGGACAAACGGTTCGTGCTGCAGGACACTTCCGTTAGCCACTTCCATGGCTTTGCTTTGCCCATGTGAGCACGGATGCGGCTCCTTCACCCTGCCCTGGCTTATCCAGAGCCCTGCCCTTCATCACTGATCGACAAGACCGTGCTGAACAAATAAGTGATGTGTGGTTTCCCCGGTGTGTGATAGATGTTAGCGAAGGCAATGCTGTATTTCGTAAATGAGCTGTTCATTAAAAGTACGCTCTGACTAGCTCCTTGACGTCTTTCTGCACTGACAGACACAGTGCGGTGCAAAGTGAGGCCACTCGTGCCACTCGTGCCCCTCGCTGATAATGCTTCTGAGGGTGTGTGCTGACTGATATGCTTTCAGGACAGTACAGGCCAGCTCTGAGCCCACACACCTTCCCCATACACTGTTGATTTACAGCAAGCCCCCCGGTACCATTGGACCGTGTTACACGTGATGTATGGCCTACTTCTGTTATTTGACTGCTGACTGAACATATGTTTCAGACACCGGGCTTGGTTCAGACATCAGCCTTCCTGTAAAAAATCCACTACCACAGCGAGACACCAAGGGCCAGCCTCCCCGCATTATGGGATGGATTTATAGAGCATCTGGATTGATTCAGGAAGTCTGTCATCCATATTATGGGATGAGTCTCCACAGGAAATCCCTAACCTGCCTTATCACAGGCAGGACTCCCGATGTCTGCCTGACACACACACACACACACACACACATACACAGTCTATAGGTATTTATATTATTATGGAGACTCTCCATTCATTTCAATGTGCTTAACCCTAATCCCAGCTATGCCATCCTTACCCCTTACCCAACCCTAACCTTAACCATAAGTAACCAAACAAAATTCAAGACTTCTGGTATTTTTCATTTTTTGATTACATGTACAAATTTTCATAAAATTGAAAAAATGTCCCCACAGGTTTTTACCACATTGTGGGGACATTGTCATGAGGACATGACCACACACACACACACACACACACACACACACACACACAGATGATGTTCCGAAGTCCAGCAGTGGTTCTGGTATCTGGTCATCTGGGTTCCCCAGGAGTCATCTCCAGAAGCTCTGGTGGGCCGTCCTCAGGAAGCCCCCCTACTCCCACGTAGGGAGACGGCTCTGTTTATTTCTTTGGTGAGAGAAGCACCTGGGACTTGTTTCCTGCCTTCTTTTGTTTGCCCCTGTGATCACCTCGCGTTGTAGGAACGGCCATCTGCCGTCAGCAAACCTGGCTGGGAAGGACACCATGCATAATGCATTATGCAAATACCAGCTTCCTCACCCCCACGTGTGATTTCAGCAAGAATCCCTGCACCGGCCCACACCACCAATGACAGTCAGTGTGGGCAAACTGTTATAAGCATGCCTAAATACAATATGTTTGTTCTCTTTTTAAAATGAGGGCAACCTGAGCTAGATGAGAGCAGCATAAGTTTATTGAGAATTATGATACTCAGATCATGTGACTTTCAGGGGAGGGTAGTTGGTCCAAGATCATGTGACTTGCCAGGGAGGATAGCCCATCACACTGATCGTGTGACTTGCCAGGGAGGATAGCCCATCACACTGATCCTGTGACTTGCCAGGGAGGATAGCCCATCACACTGATCATGTGACTTGCCAGGGAGGATAGCGCACGTCACATGGAGGATAGCCCATCACACTGATCATGTGACTTGCCAGGGAGGATAGCCCATCACACTGATCCTGCGACTTTCCAGGGAGGATAGCCCATCACACTGATCATGTGACTTACCAGGGAGGATAGCCCATCACACTGATCATGTGACTTGCCAGGGAGGATAGCGCACGTCACATGGAGGATAGCCCATCACACTGATCGTGTGACTTGCCAGGGAGGATAGCCCATCACACTGATCCTGTGACCAGATGAAGATAGCCCTTCACACAGATTATAAAACTGTTTCACTTACTATTAGGTGTCAGGAGTAAATCTCAAATGTTTCATCAGAGCTATCAGATGAACTTTGCCTGTAATCACCTTTATTTCTTATCCACATCTTGACTTATCTCCAAAAGACATTTCATTCAGTACATTGCCATTAATTCAAAGTAAATCCCACACTAAATATTTCTTCAGAAGGACAGACTGATGCATATCAATCTTTAAGCAAATGATTCCAAGTTCATAAATGGCAAGGCAGCTTGCATATAAATAATTGATGTAGCGTTAATTGGTGCAGAGTAGAGGTCATTCTGTTTGACTTGCTTGCTTTTGTTTATATCCTGGTAGCTGCCTGGAAAGTTGCAGCTCAGCAAAAGGCTGACCGTGCTCGTTGTGTCGCGTGCTCTTACGTGGTGCATTAACACTGATTCTGTTTGGTAACCAGCCTCCTGTCTCCTGTACTTTGGCATTAGTTTAATCGCGTTGCCCTTGCAGTGTGGAACGCAATGACATTGCATTGAATGGGCATTCACACAGTGGGCCCAGTCCTGCAGAGATATGAAACAGTCCAGCGTCTATAATTCAGTGTAAAGCTGACCATTGGCATAACAAGAGAACTGTATTATAATTAGAGTTTGTTTCAAGAAATATCAATAATATCATAAACTGTGTTCTAAATAAGACCTTTTATCTTCAGGTTTCAGGTACTTAGTAATATAATGTTTTTTTCCAATTTCTGATTGGTTATCTGTTACTGGTAGTGAGCTTCCAGTGTGATGATTTTTATATTTTTTTCTTTTTTTACAGTGTTGATTTGAATTTTGGCACAACTCACCTAACCCCAGCACTTTACACTAATCAGCCGAGTAACTGATCACCGATAAAGTTCCATCCAATAAGGTCCGTATCTGGTGAGGCATTAAAAGATGCTACATCCATGCCGACCTAATTGTGAAATATACAAAGTGCTTCTGCTTTGTTCACATATTTGGTATATAAGCTGCTAGCTAGCATGTCCAGGTGGGTTTCTAAATGTGATTGGGGGGGGTCCCATTTAATAAAGCAGCAGGGCAGAAAAAGCTGCAAAAATTTAAATTCAAATGGTCCCGTGCACTTCAGTGTAATGTCACCAAGCTCGCGGGATGGAGTGCCGGACCCGGGACAGGCTAACAGTACACTAGGGACAATAACAAGCAGGTTCTACAAGGAAACCCCACCCCCATGCAGGACAGATGTTGGGCCAGTGGCTGCAGGTCGCTGCAGTGGCTGTCTTCCTACCCAGCCTCCCCTGGGGCATGCAGTGGCCGTCTTCCTTCCCAGCCTCCCCTGGGGCATGCAGTGGCCGTCTTCTTTGCCAGCTTCTCCTGGGGCATGAGGCAGCTATCTTCCCTCCCAGCACCCCCAGGAGCATGCAGTGGCCCTCTTCCTTCCCAGCATTCCCTGGGATGTATAATGCCTGTCTTCCTTCCTAGTATCGACTGACGCATGTGGTGGCCATCTTCCTTCCCAGCATCCCCTGAGGCATCCAGTGGCTGTCAACCTTCCCAAAATGCTTCCTGGCCCAACAACCTAAATCCTCCAATGGGTTCATTTTACATTATTTCGAACAATTCCTCTGCTTTATGTACTTTGCGTGAACTTATATTTTAACAAATGTTGGAATGTACTAGCATGTTTTGATCCCAGAGTATAAGTAAGCCATTAAGTTCTGCCTGTGACATTTTCCCCCTTTAGATTTCTCCTCACACAGCTCCATTCGGGCTGTGACGGCACCGTGTGAGCCTCCATTACCATGGAAATGCACGTTCCCTGAGACCCTCTCTTTTTCTCTCTATCTCCGTATGTAACAGCTTCCTTTTCAACATCGTTGTCTCTTGTACACCCAGGTATTTCGGCAAGCATCGTCTTCAGACACCCCCTTCTTCCGCATATACGTTGCTGACATTCTGAAGCACATTCCTTATTCTTTTAATATCCAGATTTTAAAAAGGTTTAAAAGGTGCTCTTACATAGAAATGCCAACTTGTTGTGGCTCTCCGCCCGCGCCGGTGCCGGCACTCTGAATCGGCTGCCCTTTATGCGTGACAGTGGGTGATGTTCGTCAAGAGGGTGAAGGGAGCGCTTGCGTTTGGGAGAATGCAGCTAAAGGTGGTCTTTAGCCAGTTGTAACACAAAGCAAAATCTACATTCATTAGGACTGGAGTGGTGACCCCCCATAACGTGACTTTTCGAAGAACATGCCGGGAAAAACAAATGGCATTTTGTGGTGAGCTATTTTTATCTTGCGGTTTAATTCTGTCTCATTAGGAATTCTGCATCTCAGATGAAGCGCAGAGGAGACGTCAGACATTGGGGTTTTCTGCACGCATTTAAGTTCATTGTTCAGGATGAGGAATTCTATCCCGAGGGTCTTTATTACCTTCAGGGGGAGGTTCCCGGTTATTAAGAAAGTCGGGGAAACTTTTTGTGCACATTACACATGATTAAAGCCTTTGTCTTCTTTGAAGTTCAGACTGCAGTGTTTCACTCACTAGTGAGGGTGTTTTTCTTCTAGGGATAAAAATGACCCAAAACTGCCAAATATCCTTCCACTCGACTCCCCAATGAAGCATCATGTCAGTGTATGAGCACCTTCATCACATCTCAGAAGATTACATTCATTATCACTGGATCCATCCAACAAAACCAAGCAGGGCATCTTCCCATAGGATTTCTACTGGCGTCATGGTGCTTGTAGACACATGATGTATTTCTGGGAAACACCTTTACAATTCTCTACCCCTTAGCACTTTGTAATATGATTTTATGGAGATCATGAGAAGATAAGGTATCTTCTTTGGTAACACCTTCATTTGTCTTCTGCTTTGATTGTTTGACAGCTCCATCATGCTGGGGGGTCCACCTTATCGCCAACATGCTGTCTATCTACGTCCCACTCTATAGACTGAATATATACATAATAAACTGCAGCCATGTGCCTTTATCATAAACAGCACAACACATTGTTTTCTAAATTGTTTTGTCTGCTCTAGCATATTGTCTCTCCATTCTTGTTCCTAATAAGCCATGCACGTACTATAGAAGACGGCTACAGAGGCACATTGCCATCTAGTGGCCTGGTACGGTATGTCACCGTTACGCTATTGTAGCCTATCTCTGGCATTCGGTATGCTGATGATAGCATGGCTATCTGCCAGAGGCACAATGGGTGATGGGAGATGATGTATCTCACCAATCTGAGGACCTTCCTTTGGGACTGACTGCATATCACCACTCATATATTTTTTTTCTCTCTCTTAGCCATGAACTACAAATAAAGCAATATGTAACATTTTTCTTACATTTTTCTCCCTCTACATCTATGTTAATTTAACTGAATTTAAGTAGCCATCTTAGGCTGGAGGTGGAGGAGGTCAATGGCCCGCTTTACGTTTAGGTCTCGTCACCAGAAGCAGGAGAAGCGAAAACTTTGGACATTTATGGATCTTCAGTACAAAGAAATGTCATTGTTAGCTGCCAATTTTTCAGACTTTCTGCACCAAACAAGCGCGTTTCACAAACAGTTTACTGGTCTACATTTTAACATGCACATTTAGTCTGTCTAATAAAACTAATGAACTGCTTAAAAAGACTTCTTATTCCCTAACCGTTTGCCACAAATATGACTTTAAAATGCAGAACCACACATAACTAATCAGTCTGTTAATCCTGCCCTAAACACACCCTAAACACGCAAATCATGTGCATCTCGCACATGACACCACTATCAACTAGGAGATATTTAGCGTGTGAAATTACTATCGCACAAGAGAGATTTAAAATGTGAAATTTACATTTCATTTGTTTGGCAGATGCTTTTTTTTTCCAAAGCAGCATATTTATGGAGAAAACTGGGCTACCCAATCCCTGTAGTAGCTAAGACTAAGGGTCTTTCTCAGGGGCCCAGCAGTGAAATCTCCCCTGTCACCCTGGAACGTGAACCAACAACCTTGTGATTGCAGGGGCAGCAGCCTACCCCACTGAGCCACACACCATCACCACCCTTTTAAGGTAAGAAAATGTGATACCGCTATAAACAAGCCATTTTCCATCTAGAAATGCCACCAACAGCATCCAGTCTTCCATGAATGCTTTAAATTAGTTCGGTTTATGGTTTAGGTTTGGGTTGACTCTAAAATAAGAGCTCACACATGGAGCAGGGAGCTGACTGTAAGTCATGTGGACAGCTTCTGTCTGGTGGGGGGGCTCCCTTAAAGCTACGGGCCCCCAGGATTACCAGACACTGTCCCTGGCACTCTGGTTATACAGAAACCACTGAGCTTCCATCGTTTTGCACCAATTTTCCGATCAAACCTGCGGCAAGCACTCTGAGCTGATTGAAACAAAATGTCACTTTTATGCCCTGTAGCCTAGACTTTAATTATTCATCAATTAAGGCTGTTTTTTTTCTCTAAACTGATTTTTCATTCAGTTTGCAGAGATGTATGGTTCCCCTGCTGTTAACCAGCCCAGTGTCATTAGTTTCTGGGCATGCAATTAAACTTGATGCATAATTCATCAACTCCAACTCTGTAGATCTTGCTATGAGCTCTTGAGGCTTGGGAAGAAAATTAATTCTGAGAAATCAGGTTTTTCTTGGGAATAAACAGATGCCACTGGACTCTAAGGAAAGGAAACTTCTGTTTTTTTTCCTTCATTGTGGTCTTGGGGCCGCAGTGAGCATCTGTGCAGCACTTTCGATGCCCTTTAGGCAGGCAGACGACATGCCATTTTTGGTAACACTTAAGGGTGCTTTTCATAAGGCTACATGACACCAACATAAGCCCTTCATGACCGCCGACATAACTTGTAAAAAGCATTTATAAAGGTTCGTTCCAACTTTTGTATGCTGACATTCATAGTTCATATATTTAGCGTTCTCCTAAGTGAGCTTAATTTTTCATGTAATCTCATGACACAATAATAACAGCATGATGACAGTTCTTTTGACCCTTAAGTAAAATGAGCATAACTACTTATGTACTGTCATGACCAGAGGTTGCGTTACGTTGCGTTACGTTGTCCATCCTGTTGACTGACAGGGCCGTAAAATTCTGACATAATCTGTTATTAGCCGTCATTTTAATGTTCATTTTTATAGGACATATTTAATTGCATTTCATAAATCAACACAGTGTAATTATTCAGGAATATGTATTAAAATACATAATCTGATAATTAAATTGTGCACATTGTACTGTGTCCTTTCGACGGATAAACGGTAGAATTAACGGACTAATAACTAAAAAACTAAACAAGTGTCACTAGCTTACAGTCATTGATAGTGAATGGACACAATGCAGTTGTTAATGAAAACATTATGAAGTGATTACTAGTGTACTGGCCACGCGGAGTTATCAGATGCGCACGAGAAAATATGAGCGTTTTCATTTTTTTTGCACAGGTCCCTTCCGGGGCTCCGTAGATTGGCAATGACAGGCATCATGCAGTACATAAGATCGGACAAGAAATGAAACAGTAGCCCATTTTATGGACAATGAACATATATGGTTTTATTTGTTGTAAAGCAGAACTGAGTTTCCAGTTATTCATTTTAGACCATTAATTGTATGAAGTCTATTTTTGTCAAACTCAAATAATACCTGCGAGTCTTATTTAGATTGTAACACCTATAAAGATTAGATATATAGATAATCTGAGACTGAAATTTTGAATTAACGCTCTTTGAGACGACTCTAGCAGAATTACATTTTCAACACGTTTAATCCGTTTAATAATTTATTCCCTGCAAAATAAGTGCATACATTTCACTCCTTAGACCTCCCTAACACGTAACATGTACGATTTTTTTTTTCATTTTATGTTGATAATGTTAACAATTGTTGCCTGAGGGATTAAACGGGTTAAGAACTGTTAGAAATAACTTGCTATGCATCTAAAACTGTCACAACACTCCCACCTGGCGGAATATCCGCGTTACGACATATAAAAGACGGAGCGCTGAATAAAAGGTCCGTTTAATCAACACGTTCACCCAAACTACACTATCTTACCCACCGTGTCTTGGATAAGCAGAAGATAGTTAGATACTTGACAGCCTAATCTCCTGACCCAAACGGATCAGTTCGTTGAGCATTAATGTGATCAATTTCATATAGTTACAGGACATAACTGCAGTGCAACACTTTCTAAACAGCAAAGTTCTGCCTAATGAAGCTTCATGATTTGCTGTATTTTTGATCCCACTAGATGGTGCTTTTGGTTTGCTGTGGGTCATGCTCTGAGCCCCTTTAGGAACAGAGACCACCATGAAACGGTTCATGAAGTTTCATTTGGTCATCACTACAGACCAGTCTGGGTCAAATGGTGCCACTCCTGACTCTGGAATCCTGTTTTGCTGGATATCAAAAGAGAACCATATTTTATACAATGGCAGTTTTCTGCTTATGGATTTCACACACCTTCTTAACAGATACCATGCCCAGAAATCCTAAAGTAACAATCCGCTCCGCTTTCATTTAAATCTTAAATTAACCCATTCACTACCCTGACTTATGCCTCCAACAACAACTATTTTATGATTGGTTTTCAAAGCATCTTTGTATGTGACTGACGCCCCAATTTAATGAAGAAGTTATTAGTACTGATGATCAGATAGCCATTTCTTAGCCTTTCACGTTGGGCTTATAGGATTTCACAGGTATGTTTCCAGCTAATAAAACAGCTTAAGGTGTGATCATTTTTTATTTTCCATAAAAGCTCCTTTAAAATGAACACTAGTAATTAACACTTTTCATAGAAGTGTACTGGAATGTAAGTGTTCTAACTGTTGATACACTGAGTGAGTTCTTTTGCATTACACACAAAAAAATGGGCATCTAGAAGCCAGTAGAATAAGGCTTAAGATTAGTGTTTAATTATGTGAAAACACTTGATCCATATCGCCCATTTTAAAATCATTATAAGAAAAACTGAAAAGTACTTATAAAAACAATCAGGAATTATTTTTTGTAAAACTGGATTATTAAATGCCTTTGACATACTTCAATACTGGGGAACTGAAGGATTATAGTTACCTGAAAAAAACAGTGCATTAAATGAATCCATGAATCCGTATGACTTAAGGTTTTAAAGCACAGCTGAGATACACAGGTATTATGTTACTTTAATTCCCATGTCACGAGATACATAATTTGGCATATGTCCTCAGAAACACAATCTAGCATTACGGAAACACAACTCTTCCGGTACACCTGCGGAATTGGCCACCAGGGGGACTAAATTCTGCACTTCTTCAGATTCCAAAAAGTAACAGGTTCAGCCCACTGGTAAAAGAGTACCTGAGCGCTCACTTAAACAGCAAGTTTCCTCTTATTCTAACTCCAGAAGCACTGGTCTACTGAAAAAAATCACACAATGACGCAGGAGAAGAGTAGGAATCTCAGGTCTCTTCCTCCTTCAGCGGCTCCACGGAATTGTAATGTTCTCCAAGACCATAGGCGTGCCGCATGTAGCTGAAACACAACCCACATGCATCAAGTTAGCTTTCCAGAACTGTCATACAGTCGACGATCGGCCCGGAGGGTCGCGTCGGACTAAGGCTCACAGCTCCTTGTAAACATGAGTGTTGCATGGATCGGCACCTGCACATGACAAAGAAACCCCAAATATGGCCTCGGAATAGTCTAGAAAGAAACACCCACAAAACCTAAAAATGCAACACAATTCTTAGGCATTTAGACTTCCTGCTACGAAATGCTAGTGCAGATGGAGGATTAACCTGCAAAAACTCAACTTACACCAGCGTGATCGGTGGTTCGCGGTACTCTTCGCCGATAACAATCGTAGGAGACTCGGCTTGGACGACCTCGATGGGGATCTGAAGCACTTGAGTCAGAGCTCGTAGCTGTCGTCACACAACGAAAGTCTGTTAGTGTACAATTACTGCAACTGATCATGCATTTTACAAAACGCCTGCAAAAAAACGTAAAATAAGCTTGAATAAACAAGGCGGAAGCCAGTACTCTGTAAGTGAAATGCTGCGAGTCGCGTATGAAAGCGCTGTACGGACAACTGCTCATGACTTGATGGTTGGGGGGAACATCTGTCAGGAATTTCGGTCACAGGTGGCCCGGCTTCCCATTGCACAGCATAGTGGCTAAGATGACATCTTCCCAAGCCAAATCGGGAGACACTGCTTCAAAGCGCAAGACCCAATACATAAGCAATTATGTGACGGAGTCAAGGGGTTTCACCAGGTACAATCCACTGACCTCCAGAGAGGGAAATTACGGTCAGGTTATAGAGCATGAAGCTTTTATTAAACCTTAAAAACACTAAACATTAAAGCTGTATCAGTACCATTAAACGGGCAGAGGATTACACGCAAGCCACAGAGCAGACACCTGTGCTCTTCAGAGTTTCTCTCTCGGATTCTGGTGATTTATGGTAAATTCTGAGCAATCACATTCATCCTCTAGCGGTGAATTTCTATCCTGGGATAACAATGCCACCAACCACGGGGCACTGAATGGTGTGATGATCTCCAGGTCTACAATGAACACTTGAGGGACTCAGCAGTGGTTCCTAAAACTGTTCATGAAACAATAGAATGTCATATGGAGCAACAGTGTTGAATCACTCCTTCAGATCCAAGATCCAAGGGAAACTGAAGCTGTTTTGGCAGCTTGCTGTGGCCCAAAGCCACCAAAACCCCTTTGCATTTATTTTGACAGTTACCCAACTGTCTATATCATACACAGAAACATATCACTGAGAGGCTGTAATCTGTAAATCTGAGCTCAGTGTGCACAAGAGTAATATTCTTCCTGCTTGGTACAGAACTGGCATTTCTAGTTTTAGGTTACTGACTATTTTTGGCCGGGGACCCACTGGCCAACGCTCTTACCTCCAGCTGTCCACCCCAAGCCGCCGTGTCTGCCACCTCGCTGCAGTATTTCTCAAACTCCTCTGCGGAGACAGAGTTCCACATTCAGCATCAAGGACGGAAAGACAGGATGCAGCCTCCGCGCTTCGGTAAAGGGCAACGCGTCAGAGTAGCGCTGGCAACAGGGTTCGCGAGAACGGCGGCGCAGACTGAGCACGGGAAGGCGATCCCCAGTGAGGCAGAAGACGGGTGCTGCGATGGCGAGGGATTATGAGAGAGTCCCACAGCACCAGACTGCAGCAAGCTGCTAAAGGGAACCGTGAACTTTAATGAGTGAAGGTGTGGAAGGAGATGTAGCATCCGGACGGTTCGGCGATGGGCAAGCCGTCCTCACCGGGCGTGAACATGTCGCCTGTGGTGGGGTTGGTGAGGAAGGGGAGGAATTCCTCTGCGTGGTCCCTCATGTGCTGAGCAGTCCGGGCGCGGAGCTCCGCCAAACCCGGGCCACTGCCACGCCTTAGTAGCTGGTCCTCCACGGCCCGGTAGAGGCAGTGCCCGTCCGACATGATCTCCCTGATCTGCAGCTGCTTCTCGGCCAGCATCTGTGACAGCTTCTGGTTCTCCAGGTGCCGAGAGCCCTGCAGATTCTCCACCTCTGCCTCAGCAATCCTGTTCTCCCGCTCCTTCTCCAGGGTGGCTTTCTTATCCTGAGGGCACACAGGCAAACGGCTCACAAACTGTACGGTTACAAAGACGCACAGCTCAAATGTCGGTGCCTGTTCCAAACATCTCACCCGCCTCTTCTGGGCCTTGGAAGGGCGCTGTTTGGACGGCTTTAGGTCGCCACTGTCCAGAGCCAGACTCTGCACTCCATTGGCAAGACCATCAGCCTCAAGGTGCAAAATATGGAGGACGAAATAACAAGAATATAAACACAATCATTTGCATAATATAATTCAGAAGGAAGAAGAAATATGTAATGGTATGCATAGCTAAGCCATGTAGTTGTAATAGTAAGAATTACAGTTCATGACACCAAATGGTGATGGTAAATAAAGTCATTTATTTAATTAAAATGGAATGACCCACACATTTTTCATAAGTATAAATTACATTTGTTTTCCATAACAACATGCAGAGAAAGACCATTCTAAAAACTACATGTAAAAGCACGATTTATTTGCACGTGAAAGACCACACGTCATTTATGCATATTTAGACCTTTGCAAACAAACAGACAGAAACATAAGACCACGCACCTGGTCTACAAGCACAGAACTGTTCAGATGTTTCAGTTCATCTTCATGTTTCTGGCTGAGTTCAGCTTCGAGCTTAGCGATGTCTTCGGCCAACTGTTTCCTTCTTTTTTTGTCATTTTTGGGTACAGCATTTTTCATGCTCTGAATTTTGGCTGACAAATATATATTTAAAAAAAAAGTAAACGACTTTTACCAGTAAGGGTAAGAGGACGCAGGTTTCATAAAGCAGCAGCGTGCTGCCTGGTCCTAGTGATGCAGGACATCACGCTACCCCATAGCAAGTAAAGCCGACCCAAATTGTGCGATCGCGAAGCATGCTTTCTGGGAGAATGCAGTCAGGTGCATCAACCGCACTGAAGCCGATATTATAAACGAGGAAACTCAGACCCACTGCTTTCATGTCAAGTTCTGTGCCACTGGCTCCGGATCCGGAACTTTGCCCCGCAAATCCGATCAGCTCGTGCCCCGAATGCATCCATCCAGCCACCGGTACAGAACTCGCCCCACTCTTTGCGTGTGCTATTGGGGTTATTGGCAATGTTTTTTCCCCCCAAACTTCCAGGTGACCGAATCTTCATACGAATCGTATTAACCCTTCGTCCCAGTAAATGTATAAGTATACAGCAAACTGAACGCTGGGCCTCGAAGACGTTAAACTGGGCGAGTGATGAAGCCGAAGACGCGTGCAGCAGAGACTGCCGACCAGATGACAAGATGACTATATTAGACACGTATTTAAACTCGCACGCCACACGGTACGCGGACAGATCGACTTACCCTGCAGATCTTTCTTCTCCTTGCGCTGCTGTTTAGATAACAACTCTTCCGTTGTCTCCGGGTCCTCCATGCTTTCGCGAATTTTAAAAAAAATCCTGTTTCTGCAAATTCACATTGACCAAATGACTACCATGCTGACGGGCGATCAACAGGCCGGGCACAGCATGACGTTTCCCTGGGCGCTTCCGGTGCTTCGCGGCTCAGCGGCGCCCCTCATTGGTCGGCTAAACGGCTGTCACGCCCCCTCAAAGATCCGCCACAGCATACGAGACAACAACGCCCCCCCCGCTTATGTTGGTGTTCAGCAGAAACCCACCTCTCTTTATTTTCTAATATGGAGTATTATTATGAAAACACTCAAAAGTTAATATAGATTTTTTTCTCTCCCCTAATTACTTATAGACATGCGTAGTTCAACTGGCGACGCTGGATAAGGTCACAGCCCGTTGACAGCGTCGCCTAAATCTGAATTTCCCCAGCGACTGAATTCAACCATCTGCCTGTTGTTACAGAATCTTTATAACGTGAGCCCGACGCAGGACGTCACCGTCCAATAGAAAGGCACGTCGCTTACGTACGTCAGGGGGACGCTCCCTGAGCACGAGTGACTGTCAGTGCGCGGCTGTGTA
Source organism: Petrocephalus sullivani (assembly GCA_026780845.1). Taxonomy (NCBI): domain Eukaryota; kingdom Metazoa; phylum Chordata; class Actinopteri; order Osteoglossiformes; family Mormyridae; genus Petrocephalus; species Petrocephalus sullivani. The sequence goes on along the minus strand of JAODKM010000044.1, from coordinate 4,351,604 downwards.
TCTGTACGGCATTCAGCTAGAAATAACCGATCGTAAAAACCCCCCCACGTTAAGAATGATGAATCACTAAGTGTTTGCATGTATATTTACCAGGGCGCAGGACAATTAGACAGGGCTCCCCAAATGACAGCTCAGGATCCTGCCATGCAGGCTTTTCCAGATATATGTCTACGAACCGTTAGCATATAATATTCCCCTTATAACATATAACAGAGACCCCATCCATCCGCTTTTTATAAGCTCTGTGACTGAGACCACACGCGCAAATAGATGTGACCATGGAGATCCTGGATTATAACTTACCATCTATTTTTTCCCCTGTTCCACTATATTTATTCCACCCTTTATGCTGCTACATTTGTCCCCCCCGCGCACTATGCATGCACGCCCTTGTGTCCAGCCCCGTGTTTTGCACCGTCCTGGGAAAAGCCCCCCCGGTCACTGCAGGCTGCCGTTTGCATGCTGCTCCGGGCTCCGGGGGCCATCAGCCGTACTTCTGCATACCTGCATCCGCATGGTGTGAGCACAGAGCCGGCATCAGGAGCCGGGCGCGTCCCTCCCCAGCGCTTTATAACGAGGGGTGGGCGGATCCGCCAGCTCCCGATAAACAGCGCCGCACACCCCCCCTCCCCAACCGAGCCGCCTGGAAGCCCCGCCCCTCGGTACCGGCGGCCCGATCTCGGCTGCGCTGCACCCATCGGCGGCTCCCTGTGCACCCTAACGGACCGACATGGCTTCGGATGGCATGGACGAGCGCTCCCCGCTGCTGTCGGTCCCGGACTCGGGCGGCGTGACTCCCACGGCGCCCCCGTACCTACAGGACGGCAGCCCGAGAGGTGAGCCGGTCCGGGCCGGGCCGGGCCGTGCTGATTCATTTCGGGCGTTTCGCGGGAGGCTGGCAAGGGCACCGGAGCCCCGGGACTGCGCAGGCCCGCGGCTGCGGGGAGACCGCGTCCGATCGGCGGGCCGGCGAGCCGCCCGAAGGTCGCTCTGCGCCCCGTTTGCGGCGGCCCGCGTCGGCCCGTCAGCCCCGGATCGGTGCCCCGGTGCTCGGCGCCCTTTGTGTCGCTCCCACCCGGCCGCCGCGTCCCCGTAATACCGCCGGTAATTAGGACGAGGCGTTTAATCAGCGCGGCTTGCAGGGCAGAGAGGCGCTTATGGCCGGGCCGG
>JAODKM010000044.1:4331925-4350334 GCA_026780845.1 Petrocephalus sullivani | reverse complement strand
TAATACCGCCGGTAATTAGGACGAGGCGTTTAATCAGCGCGGCTTGCAGGGCAGAGAGGCGCTTATGGCCGGGCCGGGCTGCTCCCCCGGGCTCCTGGCGCCCCAAGCCCGCAGAACCTCCCCGATCAGCGGCCGGCGCCTCATTCCGGCCGGTTATATTTAGTTTAATTTCGTGCATTTGGGGGGCTTTAATAGCGGAGGTGACGCTCTTTGTTAATGCCCGTCCTAAGCGGCGGGGCCCGGGGCGACTCCGGGTGTCCCCCCCCCCCGCCTGTCGGCGTTATTATAGGGCACATGCGCCCTGCTCCCGCAGCTATGATCGCCGCATCGGGCCATTGTTAGGGACCCGTGTGTCCGGACGCGGTACGCGGGGGGGACGGTGGTATGCATGCGCAGTCAGCCTGATTCTGATGAATGAAACTGCAATTTTACTGTCGCGTGACGTTTATGTAACATTGTATCACTTTCTCCGCGTTGATAAATGTCAGCGGCGTCATGGCGATGCGTGTGTTGCGTGGACGCGCCAGATCACGTCTTAATGGCAGAATGTTACTGTAATCAGAGTAACTTGGTAGTGAAATTGACCTGAGATTTTTCGGGGTAGGGTGTGTGAAACGTTGGCAGGGGTGTAGGGTAGAGGAGCAGCGAAAATGAGCTGCTCAACAGATGGGGCGGAGTGGAAGTGGAGTTTGGGTTCATGCAATGGTTTCTTGATGAACTGTGGCTTGGTGTCTGTAGGATGTATGGTCACGATATTGTGATTGCTAGATAACCTGGGAGCTATTAGACTTAGAATTACAGTTTACTGTAGGTTAGCTATGGTGCTGGTGTGACCATTTCTGTATATGAAAGTCAATAATTGTACCTACTCAGGAGGAAAATAAGTTGAAGACTCCTTGCACAATGCCTGATAATTTTAACAGTTATCAAAGCAGATTTGAGACTCTGCTTTGGTTCATTCGCCAGTACATAATTTAGGAAATTTCCTAAACTGTCAGTCGGACTTACCAGGATACTATTAGAAAGGAATTTTAAGCTCGGTGATTTATAGCAAGAGCCTCATTAATGCACCTTTCTGGAAACCACAAAGAAAAATCATTAAAAAAGCAGGCTGTTGAACATGGTGCATGTAAGTCAGTTTCTCTATAACGTGAAGCACCTAACTTCATAGTCCCCAGATTAACATGACAATCAGTTGATTCGTTGTTCATGAGAGTACCACAGATTGTCCCGGAGGTGGTGCTTTGGCCCCATCCCTCCAGGATTGCATGCACTCCTTGTGTTTGTGTGGGTTGCCTTTACATAGTCTGGTTTTCCACAGTCCTGAAACTTGTGATCAGTTTAACCCCTTTGATCCCACTGGCAACAATTGTTGCTAACATAACCAACATGAAATGAGAAATTCCTGCATATTATGTGTTAGGGAGGTCTAAGGAGTGAAAATAATGCATATATTTTGCAGGGGAAACTGTGTGATTAAAGGGGTTAACTACCGTCTCTGAATTGGCCATAGTGTGTTTTTGCGAGTGTCACTTCGTGCCCGGTGAAGGTCTGACATCCCATGCTTTCTGGAATGTGCCCCAGGCTCACTGCGACTGGATAACCCCTTATGGAAAATAGATGGATTGTACTGGTGTTGGTTAAGTTTCGCCTGGGAACACACAGGGGCGACATCCTGCGAGCGCAGTTATCGGTTATCATTTAGTTAGCCTGCCAGAATGTCTCTGTGATCGATTTATACCAGTGTGTGTCCTGCTTTGTCCTCGTCCCCAGCTCCTGTCCTGAGATCTACAGTGGCAAACTGCCATTCTGACCGCGTCTGTTCCCACCTCACTTTTTTTCTTTTTGTATTGTACTTGTGCCATTTCTGTCCCGATAACAGATCGTCATCGCGGCTCATAAAAGGGGAACCTTCTTCCCAATAAAAAGGCGGTTCGCTGCTGGAGTGCTGCGCTGTGTGCTCCCGTTTGCCATCCGGTGTGACGACGCTGCCACGGCCGCACTCATGCAGGGGGCTGTCTCTGGTACCGGACAATAACTGGGAGTAGTGGGGCCCCAAATCGCTGGCAACTTGATTGGCAAAATTTTCAGAATACCAGGATCGCATTAGGAAAATAGTTTACTGCACTGTAGTGTCAGGAAAGAATAAAAAATTAGACGGTGACCGGGCCTAGTTCCGAGTTCACGGGTCACCCAGACGTGGCTCCTGCTGATCCCGAGGCCGTTCAGATAAGCACTGATTGTGTCAGTGCGACCTGGGCCCTGCCCATTACTCATTTCCTGATTGGACAGTCCCTGAAATCAGCAGGCCGTCAGGTTGCTGATCAGCAGCAGGTCACACGTCTCACTTGCATACAGTGTCATTCTCTCCGTCTTGACAAAGAGGTCAGAGGTCACATCTTTTTTTTTTTAATTGCAAACAGAAGGGTGCTGATTGGATAGTTTTGCACGGCGTTATCGACTCCGGTGTGTCATGAGTTCTTGGGTCCCCTAACCCCTCCTCCACAAAATCGAAATCTGACCTCCGTCGTAGGTCCAGCAGTGGCAGTCGGTGTAAGAGACACGGTGGGGTTGGGTACAGAAAGTTTCTGTGCTGGGCTTCCTGCAGATGCAAGGTTAGGTGGGTGGAGGGACGGATGGGGGTTTTGCTGTTTCATGCCTGTTATGACTCCTCACACTCTGCTGAGGAATATCTGCTGCTGCTTTTTCTCTTTTTCTCTTTCTTTCAATGACATCCATTCTTCCTCAAAGCTTTTTGGCTGAGACCAGTGTTTCTCAGCCCAGTCCTTGGGGACACACCTGTACCAGGGATTCGGTGTTATTTGCTGGGGGCTGGGAGGGACCCATGTGGGGAAGCGGGGGTTCCCTGAGGACTGGGTTGCCAAATGCTGGCTTGGGCCAGTCCTCCTTGGGACTGGGCCTCCCGAGCACGACGGCGCGTCCTGAAACGTCTCCCATGTTCTGCCCATAGCGGAGCTTCCTCCCCCGTACACGGCCATCGCAAACCCCGATGCCGCGGGCGTGCCCGTCATCAACTGCCGGGTCTGCCAGTCGCTCATCAACCTGGACGGCAAACTCCATCAGCACGTGGTCAAATGTGCCGCTTGCAACGAGGCCACGGTAAGCGGCGGCTGCTCCTTCCCACAATGCTCTCTGTCGTCACGGTCGCCCATCCCTGCCAGTGGCCCCATTGACCGGCTGTCGCCCTTCAGTGGGGCCGCTTGATTTTATAGCAATCATCCATCCATCCATCAATACTGAGATCATGATTCTTCAGCGTGATTACTCGCTGACTTTGGAAAATCATCTTATCATTTTTTTTCTCCGTGGATTTCCTTGAACTCAAAAAGTAATTCAGCTGAGAAGCCAATAAAAAGGGACTAGAAAGGCGCGCTGGATTTATGAGACAAAATGGGACAAAAATGCGGCACCGTCGTTTTATAACGATATTTTTGTTTTGACGATCATTGGAGACCTAAATCGTATTTAAAAATGTTAAATTCAATCAATTGCCCGGACCTGCTCCTCGTTCACTGATGCAGCCGTCCGCCATTCTGCAAAGGCACCGTCACACTCTCAGCCCCCATTGGATAAGGGTTCAGTAGCAGCTTTGTGTGTAGTGGTCCTTTTGTAGCCGAGGGCGGGACATGCTGAGGTCACATGATGACTGTCTTCTGGTCACATGATGGTCTCATGGGCGTCATTCCTTTTGGCTCTGAAAAGTCAATGAAAGCAGTGGCTCACGCTGCCTGTAGACCTTCTGGAGATAAACACCGGTTCAGGTTTCGGCCGTTAGAAATCCCAGTCAGGAACATGATTAATGCAAATTCATGTTGTGCAATGTTGTATAATTATAACCTTCTGACCCTGATTTATTACTTTCTGATGAGTAGCCTAGGATTTAAACAGTTATTACCATCATTCCCTAAAGTTGGTGAGGTGGATAATGTTTAAGAAATTCCATTTCCCATTTCTTTATTTTTTTCCTTCCGGAAGATTCCGAAAGCTATCAGCCATGTCCTCTCGTCCATCTCTCGCGCTTCGTCGCGTCTTTGTGTCGGTACACGGCCATTGGAGGGTCCCGGTCTCTGTGCTGACAGCCCTGCCACTTCAGGCTAGTCCGGAGGGGGGGTCTAATGTTTCATGATGTCCCGTGGGCTAACCAGTATGTGGCTGTCATGTCGTTATTGCTCATTGTACAGGATGTCTGAATTGGGGCCTGTTGTATTGAATTTTGGCCTAGGGTCGGTGTGCCCGTGGAAGCCCTGTGACTGTCAGTGCCAGATTCATAGCCCCTCTCGCCGTGCACTCACGCGCGCGCGCACACACACACACATACACACATACACGCGCACACACACACACGCACGCCTGTGATTTGTTACTAAGAGGATGTTTCCTCCCTCTAGCCAATCAAAAACCCACCAAATGGAAAAAAGTATGTGAGGTGCCCGTGTAACTGCCTGCTAATCTGCAAAGACACGTCTCGGAGGATAGGATGTCCACGACCCAACTGGTAAGGGGAGGCTTGGGGGGGAGGGGTCTTCATTGAAATGACTACATTTGACATTATTCTTCATGTAAAATTTGGGTCGAGGGTTTGATGTATGCCCCGGCTATCTGCGGAGTTACACATCCCTGCCAGCCAACTTGGCTGTAACCTCAGCAGCTTCATGAACACGGCTGTTAATTTGGTTGCTTATAGGTTTTATGAATTATAGCGGAAATCGCGGTCGCCCCGAGCGTGATGTCATTGTCCTGCGCCCGTCCCACAGCAGACGCATCATCAACCTGAGCCCGGTCATGGTGATTCCCGAGGAGCAGCCTGCCCAGCCTGCCCTCCCCGTGCAGCCCGAGGGCATGCGTGTGGTATGCGGACACTGCGGCAACACCTTCCTGGTGCGTACTGTCCGGCGAAGCGGCACGCTGATCCAGCGGGTGCTTGTACCCCTGGCATTTCGGCACTTGTAAAAGTAGATGGATGGTTAGTTAGGAGGTGCGGGGAGGTGCATTGGTTGACACTGCTGCCTCACACCTTCGGTTTATTCCCCCCATGGTGTTTGCTTTGGCCATTCTGCGCCCCCCCCCCCCCCAGTACATGCTAAGGTTAATTGGAGTTGCTGTTGGTGTGCATGTGTGAGTGTCCCCTGCAATGTGTTGGTGCCCCATCCTGGGTTGTTCCCTGCATTCTTCTGGGATGGGCTCCATCCAGACCTCATGTGACCCTGAGTAGGACAAGCAGTTATGGATGGATGGATGGATGGATGGGAAGGTTAAGAGGTGCTTGACTCCTGGGTAGATTTCAGACAGGGTTAGGAGAACGGAAGGCTGTAGAGTAGAGGATCCGGAGGAGCTGCTGGGAGACGAGGCAGCCAGAGAAGCCGGAACCCGCGGGCTTTCGGCGAAACCGTGCAGCTTCTAACATCTGTCTCTCTTTCTGTCTTTAGTGGATGGAGCTGAGATTTAACACGCTGGCAAAGTGTCCACACTGTAAAAAAATGTAAGTCTGTCTCATTTTTCTCATTCCCATCGATGATGTCAGGTCACCGACTTATTAGGCTCTGAGCTTTCTGGGGGCACGTGCAGCCATGTGACTGGTGTTATTCTGTGAGCAAACAATCTGAAAAATAATTGGAGTGGGGGTGGACCGGGGGGCTGTGTCACACTGTAGATTACCCCGCAGCTGTGGGATTTCGTGCGTCTCACCAAAGGCGTGCACGGCGTCAGATTAGCTATGCTGCTGCATTCTAAGAGGTCCCATGTCGCTTATACTAACTTGCCTAGCAGACGCTTTTATCCAAAGCAACATAGAATTCAGAAAGCAGGGTCGGCCGGCCCCAGGAGCAGATGGGAATTAGGCTCTTACTCAATGGTGAAATAACTAAGGGATTTGAACCAGCAAGTGCTCAGAGTGTGTCCTAACCCTCTGAGTGATACACGGCTCACTTAGCAGCTGTTAACAGCTGGATGTTGGGGAGAGGGGCATGCAGATGGGAGGATTTTGTCTTCGGTTTGCATTTTGAGGGCTTGTTGGGTTCCCTTTAATGTAATGTGTGGGGGGTGGTCAGAAATGAGGACCATGTTGAGATGGTGGAATCCCGGGTCTGTGCTCGTATGTGACCCAGCAAGGTGCTTCACCGCCACTCAGCAGCTTTTACTGCAGTGAAGGAGAGCAGGTATCTTAAAGGGCTGAGGATGAGAGCAACTGCTGATTGAATATAATAAGACCTCGAGATGTTCCCTCGTGGTGAAAACGGAGATTAGCGAAGCCAGCTGATTCGTTATGAGTGCCCAGAGCTGATTCCCAATCCAGTCACATGTGAAGGGGGCCGCTGTGGTCATGTGACCGGATTTGGCTTGGGAAGGAGGGTTTATGCTGTGTGGGGCTGAGATCAAAGTGCCGCGTGCAGCAGGAGCAAACCCTCTAATTCGGGTAACATTTAAGTGCAGCTGGCTGCTTCTCCCCAGATCGTCGGTGGGCAGCGCCCTTCCGCGACGACGCTGCTGTGCCTACGTCACGGTGGGCATGATCTGTATCTTCATCGGGATTGGCTTAACTGTGAGTACGAGCCCCGCCTCCCCAGAGGCACCTCCGGGGCCCGACGGAGGGCCACACTGGCCCTTTACCCCGCTCGCCATTTGATTTTAACAGCCTACTGTTGCTTTAAAAAGCTCAAGAAATGACCTGATTGAACACAATCGCTTACCGTAGTCATATTTCATATCAATTTGGGAATTGTTAAAAAAATGCATAATATAACGGTTCAACTGACATGTAAATAATTCTCCAAATCATGTTGGACCAGAACAATTTAGAAATGTCTTTTGGTAGCATGTATGCCCTAGCACATAATAAGCACATTGTAACACCTTTTACTGACATGTCCAGGAAGGAACTCGCTCTGACTCTCGTCCTGACTGTGACTCCTGCTCTGACTCCCGCCATGCCTCTTACACTCGCTCTGACTCTCGCCCTGACTGTGACTCCTGCTCTGACTCCTGCCGTGCCTCTTACACTCACTCTGACTCTCGCCCTGACTGTGACTCCTGCTCTGACTCCCGCCGTGCCTCTTACACTCACTCTGACTCTCGTCCTGACTGTGACTCCTGCTCTGACTCCCACCATGCCTCCTTCTGTTCGTCAGGTGGGCACGCAGGACTTCGCTAGACGCTATCACGCTACATACGTGTCCTGGGCCTTCGCCTACCTTCTGGGCCTGGTGTGCCTGGTGCGAGCATGTTACTGGGGTGCCATCAAAGTGAGTTACCCGGAGAACAGCTTTGCGTAGGTGCACCTGGCAGGAAGCACCTGTGCACTGCAGCTCATTGGTCCCAGGAAACCCTAATCCAACCCAGGTTGTCATGGTCACACTCAAATGCCACATATTTACTGTACAGTAAGTGATTGTTCAGTGTACTCATTCATTTGGTTGGTGGTGTTATGACCAAACAGTTTTTTCCAATTATCTCAAATGATGAATAACGTACTAAAACTAGTCTTAATAATTGTGTTGATTTGATGGTTAAACTGTTAGACACACCTCTGGATTTGGGCTGTCTAGGGCCGACACCTGCTCTCACTCCCTGGATATTTTCCAGTTTTTAGTATTTTGTTTTGTTACCAACTTGACCAAATGAGGTTAACCTTGTAAGAACTGCCCATTGCACTACTGTTTTATGCAAACATGATCAGCTGCTAGAATGGCCAGCTCTGATTGGCTGAGAGGTCATGCGTTACGTCAAAAGCTCCCACCCTTTTATTTTCAGTCTGTAGTGAACTTGTTGACATTTTAATTGCTAGGATAGCCAGCTCTGATTGGCTGTGAGGTCATGTGTCATGTTGGAAGCTCCCATCATTTTTTTATTTTCAGTCTAGTGATTTTATTTGTATGGTGTGCCTGTGTTATACAAATGGCATCCAGGAGAGCAGCACGGCTTCACATCTGGGCCTGTGTCTTCAGGCTAAATTATACCATCCTGCTTCGTTTCTTTTCGAAGAACAACTCTGGTTTGTCATTTTTGAAAAGTGTGTTTGCACCATACTGTAATGTTTTAATTGCCTTTGAAAGGTGGACATTTTTCAGAAGGCAGTGGGATTACTTTTGCATGACACTACTTTTTAAAAAGTCTGGTACTTGACTTTTGTGTTCATAGCCCTGATGAAATACACCGAGACCCCCTTTTCTGCCTCCAGCCGTGGATTGCATTCTGTAAATCCTTCCTGCTTAAAGCTTGATTCTTGGATTGCTAAAATTCCTATAGCATTACAGTACTTCTACATTTTGTTGCAAAATGGGCACAATCGTGTTCTAAATGTGGAGAAACTGAAACGCTTTGTACATAATACACAGAACCAGTTGTTTGAGTTGGAATATGGTGTGGGTCTTTTTAAAAAGGATAATTTATCAATAAAAACTCTAAAACATTGCGGTGTGTTTCCTGTCTGACTGGCTCTGGATGCAATAGCGGCCTCTAGTGGAGTGGGACAGTTACAGCATTACTGAAGACTTTGGAAACTAAATGCTTGGTATAATATCAAATGCCTCTGCTTATTATATGGGGGAAAATGTTTCAGATGAAGCATATTTGCAAATATTAGGATATGATGACTTGTATCGTTTTTCCGACTTGTATCGTTTATCCTGGTCTGGATTTTTACTTTCTGGACCTGAAATTGACACCTCTGAGTTTCGGCTCCAGCAGCCGGTGCTGAAAGGCTCCAGGTATGATTCCATTAGATGATTTTGCTGTTCTGAGTTGTGGTCTCTGCACTACTGTATTTTTTCCATTTTCCTTCCTCCCTTCCTTTCTCTTACACACAGGATAAGTGGTTATTAAAGGTGGAGAGATCGGACACATTTAAATCCGCAATCCTGGTTTGAATTTTAGAATTTTCGAATTTTATCCACAAGATGGCGATATTGCCAAATCTTTGTGGCTTTCCTCTCTATTCGCAGCTTGACTGCATCTGCCTGTTTTTTTTGCTTGTATTTCTGGGTAAATAATCTCCAGATTCCCCTGGGACATGCGGCAGCTCATTATTGACACTGGGGGGAAAATGTCCCCTAAGCTGCTGTTTTGCAGTGGGGATGCTGTCAGTAGGGGGCCGCTGTAGGTTCCATGATCAGATGTTCCTGTTGGAGCAAGCACTCCGCTACACTTCTTTGGCCAATATTCTGCTGTAAAGATTAAGTGAATCTTTTTAGTGAATCTAAAAATGAATCTATCAAAAAAAAGGTGCTACACCCTGACCCTGATTTTAATAATCCAACACACAGAAATATTCAATATATTTATTTTTCTTGTAACACAATATTGTTACTTTCACGATAATACGTATTGCACAGCACATTGGTTAAATAATTGATGAGAAAAGTCACTTCTTTAGACTCTTGGCTGATCTCAGACTTAAATGGTACTAAATACATATAAATGGAGTGTCTGCATGGCGCTGTGAGGCACCAGGCACTTTTAGCTTAATGCTGAAATTACAGGTGTTCTTTGAGTCTGGGGCCGGATGAATATCTTCTTTGACAAAATACTGGCAGACACTTCCAAACATAATTTTTTACCTCATGAAAGGAAAAGCTATATCTACCGGAAACCCCCTTCACACCACAGAATGAAAGCAACCCGATCTGAGGGCTATTTATAATGGTGGAGCTTCCCCCGGTGGAAGCAACACCCTGATGGTCTCAGCGTAAGGAATTTGGAAGACGATATGTTACGATTCAACTAAATGGCGCTGTTTGCTTCACTACGAAACTCCTACACTACTGCCACAGTGTTCGTACACGGCAAAATTTATTCACGAAATAATAGATAATAAAAACCGCTCAGATGTTTATGCACGTGGACACAACTGCACAACAAATGTAAGGGGTGAACTGTAATGTCTGAGATTGAGTCATACACTAGTAATATAGCATAATAAACTGTCACATGGGAGCAGCAGGGGGTGCCACGCATGGGTTAAGGGTTCGACGACGATGTTTCACGGTGTTCACCAGTAGGAGGGGCAGCTTCAGCAGACTGCGTGATCACAGGCCGGCCTCCCGGGTTAGTTATTGTTCAGAACCCACCATGACGCTAAAGAAAACAGGAAACTGTAGTTAAGCAACATCACCCCTGAGAGTGTCGTCTGCCTCGGGCTGGGAACCTGCCTCCTAGGAACTGCCGACCGTAATGCCTTTAAATAATATTCAATCCATTGTCAGATGTCTGGAACAGCAATTATGACTGCAGCACAATCGTATCGGTGACACGGGTAACTACCTAGGGCACCACCTACTGACGGGGGCGTGACCTAACACCACCGGTGCCACTGCATCCCCCCAAAGATCCACCACTTACTCTTGGTGATGAAGATTACCTAGGGCTCCCCGTGGGTGAGAGCATAGGGGGTGTCTGTGCCTTAATGAGAGGCGGTAACGAACCGGGGAGCAGCATCGTGGTGATGACCTCAGGGCTCTCCAGGAAGTCAACGTTGCACCTCTGGAAAGTTTTACTGTAGTTGGCCTGAAGGTGACTGCAAGCGGAGACAGGAAGGACTCCTCTGAATGACAGGGCAGCGCGAGGGCAGCCTCGTGCCAATCACATTCTGCCCCGGGATTCACACACTGCACCATTCACAAAGCCAGGGCAGATTAACGTCTCTGGCTTAGGAGGCGGTAAACTTTGCTAAGGGAGGGCGGGTTTTCCTCCGAGGTGGGGCCCCTGATTTTTCCGGGGTAGCCCGTGCACTAACCCAGTGCGGGTGCTTTCCGTCTGCGGTCACACTTACTTCTTCCAGACGCTGCTGTGCTCCCAGAATTCATAGACTATGAAGCGGCACTCGTCGGCAAGTTTCTGTACCGCGATGCTGCCAAGAGGAAAATAAAAGCGAGAGACGTCTGCGGCATTGTAACAGTATGTTGCTTCTATGTATTAATGAAAGTTAACATAACAGAGGGGACTACAGAGATACTGGTCAGCAGAGATACCGGTCAGCAGGGATACCGGTCAGCAGAGATACCGGTTGAGCAAAGGCACGGAGGCCAGCATTTGGGACCTGCTGTCCCGTCTCTGGTGACCAGGCCCAGGGCCTGTAAGCCTGACCCCTGCTCTCTCAGCTACCATCCTCGCACCACGCAGACATTCACACTCCAATGGGCTCCTCGCTCAGGGTGGAACCCAGAGAGTACTGCTCCCCTCCGTCTTTTAATGAAGCCCACGATGGAAATATGACAGCGCAGGAGGGGCACAAATGCCTAATGCAATTATGCTTTATTTTCCATAAGTACATTAGAATGCTTTCGTTTTCACATAAGCCGTCTTCTCTCATTTGAGACTCTCACACAGTAGAGAGCAAAGCTTGGGGTTAGGCCACTTAACCTATCCCTGGAGCCTTTTTTTGGGGGGGAATGTGACTATTCTGGTAAAGTGCAGGATTCAAACTAACACCCTTTCAATCACAGACACAGAGGTCTAACCCACTGAGCCACATGCCATCACAAAAAGGCTGGCTGTGCTGGGATTAACTGGTCATGCCGGACTGGGGAATTATGTACTAAGGAAGGAAGGACTTAGCCCTCGTTTTACAAACAGGTCAGTCCCACCAGGAAGTGGTCATTCAGTGTGACAGTCGTGCAGAGAGCTGAGCTGCAGTTAGCTCTGTGTCAGACTGCAGCACGTCTGGCACTCGCGAAAGTGAGGGTGTCGAGCATTAGGTGAGCTACCGAGGGCCCCCAGATTACTGCCGTCCGGCAAGTGACCTGTCGTCTAGCATGGGTTCGCAAACTTTTGATGCCATGCAAAAATGTCATGGACGTGGTCCTCGGACTAGGAGTTAGGAACCCCCACTCTAACTCGGTGCTTAAATGGCCCAGTGATCTCAACGCCAGGAAGCGTCTCGCCCGCGGGCCGAGAGCCCTGCACCTTCTGTCACTGGGGAGTGTGAGATCTGAGCATCAGAGGACTGGACGAGAAGCTAAAGTGAAAGCGAGTGCATCTGCGTCGTGAGAGAACTCACTGCAGGCAGCCGCTCTGGGTGCTGCTACACTCGACATACTGCCGGAGGGCCAGACGGAAATCCTCTATCTCCTCCTCCAGGACGGGCAGCTGCCGCTGGACGATCAGAATGTGCTGCAGAGGAGAGGCAGGAATGGCAGGAGATACGAGGTGGGTTTCCTTCTGCCAGACCACAGCACAGCAGGGCCTTCTTTCTGGGCCATTGTGATGTAAGGTGCAGGCTTTTCGAAGATGGTAGGATATATTGTAGAAATAATATAATATTTCTCTTTGGGCAAACAGGCTACATGATGCGTGGTTCTGTTTGACTACTGTGTCAGGTTGCTAGCTCTAATTTCCCTAGGATCCATAGTGTCGTGTGGTCTCTGTTGACATGTTTATATTCATTCTCTTGGGATGAGTGTCAAGAATGACTCATTCTGAGTGAGTTACTGATTTGGTGGTGCCTTCCAAGAGTTCTTCCTCGACAGGTTCAAGCCGCAGCTCCTGTGGGGGGGGAGAGAGAGTCAAACCTGGGTCAATGGGACCGTGTGTGTTTGGTGTGCTTGTTAGCGTGCATCCCGGAGGGTTCAGGAGATACAGATACAGAGGAGTAGAAATAGTTACATGGGGACAAGAGGACAGCAAAATGCGTGGTATTATTCACTGTATGGCTCCCGGGGCAATCTGACATCTCATAAAATACGAGTAGTCGCAGACAAGTCTACATGCAGACAGTGCTATGAATTGACATCTCAGTACCTTAGTCTCTAAGCGGTCAATGAGTTTCTGGAGTCTGTTGATCTGAGTCATCCATCGGTTGTCCTCTTCATAAAGACCTGGCGCACATGGCAATCAGAAGACAGGCCTGTGGCTTTCACACTATCAGCATTTTTGGGCCTCGGTTTGTAAAGGCATCATGCTAACGACTGTGGTGCAGGCTGCACATCACTTCTGATAGATATCTCTTCCAAAGTTTCAACAGATGGACCCAATAATAATAATAATAATGCATTTTATTTATAGATGCCTTACAAGACAAGGGCACCTTACAATCACATTAATCAACAGTCACAATAAAAAGAGTGCAGTAAAGGTGTCCGTAAGGGGCCTGGTCTTTTTCCAGTGAGCGGCCTGCATGCGGTCCATGAACAGGAAATCACCTGAGTTGGCGTTGCCGAGGAGGGGGTTGTTTGGAGAAAGACTGTTATTCCTTTGAAGCCTCCTGTTTGATCGCCTCCCTGAGCACTGGATGGCCAGGCTCTCGGGTTTCGCTGGTCCATGCCTGCGAGCGAAACGCACAGAGCAGGCTTCCCTCAGTGGGACTCAGCCCCAACCACACCCCACTGCCAAACTGCATTTTTTTAATGCTCATGATGTGTCACCCCCCCCCCCCCCCCCCCCCCCCCCCCCCCCCGCCCGCCCCCCCCCCCCCCCCCCCCCCCCCCCCCCCCCCATTTTTTTAATCGCCATGTTGGGCCCCCCCCCCCCCCCCCCCCCGACACGCGGACTGTGCAGAGTCTTGCCCATAACCATCCAGGGGCCAAATATGTCCTCCACAAGGAGAAGCACCAATCAGTGACATCCTGAGTGATGTCAGCCCTCAGGAGCAACCTCTCTGTCAGAAACACTAACATTACGCAGACAGAATGTCACTCAGATGCCTCCAGAGGCAGATATCAGAAAGGCTGTCTGTCGCTTCCATCCGTACCCCCTGCAGGCTCTACAGTGGGGGGGAGCTTCCAAGGCTACCGTTCTCATTACATCCCAGCATGGTCTCAGGAGTCTTCAGATCTGTGTGCAGCCACAACCCCGAAGACGGAGCCCAACCCCCCTCCCTGGGCACAGCCACCCCCACGGTCCACCCCGCAGCATCAGCGAACTTCAGAGACCCACATCAGACAGAATAGCAAACAGGACAAGCAGGTCCAGTTCGCCCCGGACGCCGGCCACTGAAAGCAGTATTGACAAAGGCTGGAGAAAACAGTGGCATTAAGAAGACAATCATGCCTTTATTTCACTCTTTTAATGTGACTTCTGTCCATCCATTTTCAGCTTGGTTGTTCCTGAACAGTGTTGGGGAGGTTAGAGCCTATGGCAGACAGCATAGGGCACAGGGCGGGGGGTCCATCCTGGACAAAAGGCGGCCCAGCCTAACAGCATGTCACCCTAATGACATTTCTGTTTGTCAGGAACATCTGTGAACCCTGTCTGTTAAGTTAAGGTCAACTCGACTACTAGTTCAAAGAACAAACCATACTAAATTTGATCAATTAATAGTCTATAACAGGCTGTGGTAAAACGAATATAGATTTTTTTTTAGTATTTAATAATTTTTTTTGTCTGAAGCATTTGTATTTTTCCCACACAATCAATATCATGATCTTAATTATTCAAGGTCAGGATGTAAATACCCAAATACCGTCCTTCCCTGCATAAAATGAAAAAATCCCTTACAGCAGCTACATGTCCAGATACTCCTGAATTTCTAAGACTCTCCAAAGCCAGACGGTAACACAACTTGTTCTCAGCTTGCTAATAGTTTCCTTTCTGCCTGTGGAGAAACTCGATTTAATCAGGAGGCAGATTGGTAGTGGGTTGTGCAGAAGGGCCCTGTATGCGAGCATAGCAGCACAGCCAGCTTGTAGGTGGGGGATTGTCCTCTGAGGGACACTTCTGAATTAGAAACAGGTGCTACAGCCGCTAATGTTACAGCACGTGCAAAAAAATGTCACTGTTTTAGTTGTCTATGTTGGAAACTAACGTAATGGAAAGTAATGCGTGTTGCATTTTGATCGATTTTGCTTTCCGTGTTCGACGCTGGGTACATGGGGTTGGGGGGGATATAGGACACGGGGAGGGTTGAGGTTTCTGATTTCTGGTTAATTGTTTTTTGCTAACTATTTGAATAATTTCATAATTTTTTTTATCTCTTTCCTTACCTTATTGTTTTTATCCTCTTTATATCTGTTCTCCTGCTGCTGGAACCCCCAAAGGGATCAATAAAGTCTAAGTTTAACCCTAAGTCTAAGTCTAACCCTAAGTCTAAGTCTAAGTCTAAGTCTAACCCTAAGTCTAACCCCAGGTCACCGTTTTGGCGGCTGGATGCAAATGCAGGGGACAGCAGGTCTAAGCTAACCGTTGTCCTTAAGAGACGCATTCAAGCAGCGAACACCCTGCGTTTAGCTTACTCGTGTCGACCCATGAAATCACGAGCAGAGGAACTCGCCTTTCCGCACACATCTGCTCAGTGGTGGCCTCCACGGCGCACTCCAGCGAGCTCTGCAGCGACTGCAGCTGACTGCTGGTCTCCTTCAGCAGGAAGCGCGTGACGAACTGCTCCAGGCGGGTAGATCCCAGGTACTCCTGCGTGTGAGGCACCCAAAGCATCCTTAAACCATTTATCATCAGACTTACGCAATGAAGGGATTAATCATTAACCCAATGTCCAGCTCAGTGGTACGTTTTATCGTGTATTCCGGTATCTGATTCACGCTGCAGTATCAGCAGCACATTAGTCAGTCAAAAGTCTGCTATTTTAACAGAATTTGGATTTCGCTGATAGAGCTCCCAGGGCGGAGATTTTGCAATGTGTTCACTGGCATCTTGCAGGACAGCGATCGGATTTCGGTGCATGGGACGGGAACATTAATTATGGTCTTAGGAGTAGAGGTGGGAATAGAGCTCTAAATTAACAATTTCTCAATACGACGATCATGAAAATAACGTGTGAACGACGGGAGCAAAATGGAGTCGCGTTCCAGTGAGGGGATGGGGGGGGGGGGGTGTCTGTAAGCTAAAGATTGCAAGCTCAAATCCCAGGGGCTGTAGAGTCATCACACCACTGGGCCCAGAATTTCTTTCACCTCCCACTATCCCAGGAGCTAGAGGATTAGGCTAAAGACACCTGCATGGTTGGCAGTTTAAATCCCCTTTCTGCTCTGTGGGCAGAGTTCACATATCATGCTAGCCAGCATCTTTAAATTGCCCCGGGTGTCTATTATAAAGGGTGTACCACAGGCCAGTGCCTAATTTTGCCTGGAATCAGCTTTAGGCCCCCTGTGACCAGAGGTGGGTAGTTCAGGTCCAGAAAGTAAAAATCCCGACTAAGACTTTGTTTCAACCAACCAGTTGAGTACTCTGTGACTGCGACTCTTTATACTCAAGTATTTGGTTTAAACTAAATTTTGATCTGGATTTTTACTCCCTGGACCTGAACTACCCACCTCTTCCAGTGACCTTATACTTGAAAAGTGACTGGAAAATGGGAAGCGTAGGATACTGGTGACGTTTGAGCTTGTAATGTTCAGTTCCAGGCTGCTGCTCTTCTACCATCTGCATCCTCAGCATAAAAAATCACGGGAAGCTCAAAGCTGCCTTTTTCTCTCCCATAATCCTTTTCTTGTTCCAAGGCTACATGACTCATCTCCCTGTCAGCAACATATCTCACAGAGCAGCTGCCATGGGGAGAAATATTAAATAAAGACTCGAGAGTCACAGCGGCTTTGAAGAATTTTTGAATGTCCTATCCATGTTTTGGTAATATTTCAGTAAAACATTCAATATTTTTTTCCTGCTTTACTGCTTGCTAATTCTAAGCATTGCCAAAGCACATAGCTGGTTGCAGCTATAGATTGTGGCACTAGACCTTTGTCTGAAGACTTAAGTGAACTCTGAGTAATACAGGATTCATTTAAAAATTACACTTGGACTGCATTAAATAGACATTGATTAGAGGCGCCTTTTAGTACCCTGGTGCAGGGAACACCCTGGTATTTCTGGGAATGATGGTGTTTCTTTGAGTATATCTGGCTACGTCTGGGAGGACTAGGCATAATTAAGGTGTAATTCACACATAAGGATGGTGCACTTAGAGTCAGGTCTTTACATCTGACAAAGACAATGGGTTTCAGAATAAAAAATGAACCACAGACTAATGCTTGCTTCTGCTGAGGAAAATTATATGGTGGAAACACCTAATCCTGACCGCACAGTAAAAACCTTAAACCTTAAATCTAACTGACCGACACGTAAAAGCCTGGTGACAGCGGGCTGCCGAGAAGCCGGTGGCTTCGAAAAGTTGATATTTGTACATGCAAATGAGCTGTGAAGAGCCATGGGAACATGTACGGCCTTCCTAAGCACCCGCCACACTCACCCCGGCTGCCCTCTGCTCAAGCAGCACTGTAGAACCAAAACTAAATGAATGACATTAGTCTAGATGAGGAAATTAGACATGAAAAAGTGCTTGCAGTCTTCTATCCTCTCAGGCAACGCAAGACAAAATCAAGATTGATAGGTAAAAGGCCTCTGATTGGCGAGAATTCAGCTCAGAGTTTTCCTTACACAAAAATATTCTGAGGGCAGAATGAAAAATGAGAGGTAACCAGTCAAATCTTGTGTCAGATGTCAGACAAACCAATCATATGTCTTGGTTCCATCTCCTCAGGTTCCCTAGACCGGCTTCCTCTGCAATATGATTGGCTATCTCTCTGAACCAATCATTTTTTGTTCTGCCCTCAGAACATTTTTGTGTAAATAAAATTCCCCCCAGGCTGGAATTCAGCTATATATAAGCGTGCATCTTATCTGTTGCACAAACTGTTAGAAATACAGAAACATTCTTCAATACCCCAAGACAGCAGCAACACATGATATATATATATTTATATATATAGTGTATACCCTTTAGCTGAAGAAACGGAATTGGAAGCAAACAATGGGCATAAAGGTCATTGCTGTACCTCCATGAGCTTTCAGACTCAACCCCCCAAGGGATAAAATGAACTTTAATCCAAGGTCAGGCAACATGGCTGTGGCTTCTACTGTACAATACCTCTAATACAGCCAAAGCAGACATACAGACATGAGAGCACGGCACACACATCTAACAAAGGTCAGACCTTTTTGGTTTTGTCCATAGCCCTCAGGATGGAGACGTTTAAGTCCTCCAGAGCCGCAAGTACGTGCTTGTATTCACCAAGGTGCTGGGAAAAGTATTCTACCGAGCAACAAAGAAACAAACAATAATTTGATAGTGCTAAAATGTAAATATCGGGTCTCTTTTTATAGCTAGAACCTTACAGCATGTGACACATCAGTTTACTTTGGTTCTGGGCGAGTAAGGAATCTGTAGCTCTTACCACACAATTCATCAGTGTCCACATTGCTGAAGAAAGATCAGAAAAGTGGGTTAACCAAAATCCACAAAAATAATACATTTCCTTACATTTGTTCAAACACGCCTGAGGTTCTGAAGGCAATAGGCTATAATACATAAATTAAACATGATACATAACAAAGAATAAAAAAGAATCACCCTTGACACTGATTTACTGTAGTAGTAATACAGTCGGACCTCGCTAAGTCGAACCTCCTTAAGTCGAAAACCTCCCTATGTCGAATCACTCGTTAGTCCCCG
>JAODKM010000044.1:4317719-4331643 GCA_026780845.1 Petrocephalus sullivani | reverse complement strand
TCCCTAACTCGAAAACTCCCTAAGTCGAATTTTTTTTTTGGTCCCGTTGAGTTCGACTTAGCGAGGTCCGACTGTATCTCAGGGATACAGAGGAATTTTAAAAATGATTATTGGATTTTCTAGGCTATTGTTACCCATCCACAGTTGTGTAAATGTGCTGACAATAATTTCCTCAACCTGGGGCTGAACAATAACCTGCCTGGCTGGTGCTCACAGACACTCAGGAACAGTGTCTCCTTCTACAGGTGAGAGCAGGTCAGATTCTAGCACTTTGTCCTTGTGTCCATAACCCGCCTCATAAGTAGCACCAATAGATGATGTCCTTCATGGCTCAGTGAGAATCAGCCTACCTGGCACGAACCAACCATTCAGTCTGGTAGGACAATATATACATCAAAGGTAGTGTGTCATCAAAGATATGCTCCTAACAACTGGCTGTAAATAGCCTTCACATGCCATATGATTCATAGTTACAACAAGATGCCCCCATTTCATTTATGTATATATAAAGATGGTTTAATCAATAGCAGGGCTCTATATACCTTAGAAAGGGATGCCCCCTGCAATTGCTGAAAATAAAGCCATTACGAATACAGATTCATTGTCATGTGTCTTCAGTGTCTGAGTTTCACAGCCTGACACTCCAAGCACCAAACACCCAGTGACTCTGGGAGCATTAGAATAACTATTATTAGAAGCCTCGGCTACATGAGACACACATGAATATCAAAACTAAACTGCAGATGAGCTGAGTACCTTCTGACAATGCTGCCATGGAAACCAGGGTGAGCTGGAAGACTTGGAATGAGGGAAGGTATGACATTTGCCCCAAACACTATCAATGTACTTTGTTCACCCCAAAAACCATCACTCTGTGGCATTCGCCTTATTATTCAGACAAAGAATTTAAGTACTTTACTAGGCTGGAACTGAAATGAAAGACACCAACATAAAAATACATGATGATTGGTTGAGGGACTTCATTGAAGATCCATCTTCCAACCGCTTATCTGGACCAGGATCTTGGGGGGTGCCATCCCAGACAGTACAGCATGCCAGTCCATACACATAATCAGGCACTATGGGTAATTTACAGACACCAGTTAGCATAACTGCATATATTTGGACTGCAGGGGGAAGCCCAAAGCACAGGGAATGTGCAAATCCAGACAGACAGAGGGTAAGTGGGCTTCTGATGCCCACCAATCCCAGCCATTCAGCAACTACGCTGTCCTTCTGAACCAATCGGTAGTCCACTATAACATTACCAGGACTCAGGCAACGAACTCGGGACTGGCCTCTTCATCCATTTGCCCTCGCCCTGTGTATTTCTGAATGCCCGTATTCCTGCCTAAATTAGGACACAATCATGAATCACAAAGAACAACATCTATAAAGAACCAGCTTCTACACTCATAGCTGAGAATTAAGGCACATTCACAGCGACTTCCTTATCATCCTGCTAAGAACAGTATCATTAAAGAACAATGGTTTCTAAATAAGACCGCTTGGAAAGAAGCTGGCCAGCTGCTTGCTCTTTAGCGACAATTTCGCCTGTTACGCTCCCGCGGTCCCGGCTTCTTCCGCGCTCTCGGCTAAGCGCCTATCCCCCTTCCTCTTGCCAGGAAGGCCGGTGATGTCGACGATCTGGGAACGTGTCATGCCCAGGGTACGGTCCCTATGGGGCCGTCTGTTGTCATGACACTGCCGCGTGAAGAGGGCTCCTGCACTAAACACCAGCTCAAAGAGCGAGCCATCGGGGGCTTTACCAAACGGCGCTGGGTCTGAGTGCAATAAAGACACTCTGCTTCAAGCATCACGGAGATCAAAGAGAAGGGAGAAAGAAGCCTCTAATAAACCAATGTTACAGACAAAATACAGATGTTTCTAAAAATAATCAACTGGGTGGAAATGCTTCTATTTTAACATCTTGTCAACAAGGGGGTCATTCCAAGCATTCCGAAAAATATGATTCTATGCCGTGAAGCAACTTTGCATGGATACCACTACTAGAGAGTTAACACTATTCTAGAAACCCCATGTCAGGATAGACTGAGATATACTAGCTTCTTCAGCATGGATGTAAACGTGTGAGTTATGGGATGATATTTTCCACAGATTGAAGACAAGAGGCTCCATCAGTCTGGTGCTGGTCTTTCCATAATTAAACACTGAGTCGTCGGGTCAACGAAAAAAAATCAAACACAGACAGCAAAAGATCAAAGCGGGTATTTACAGATATGCTCTTTTTCAGCTCCTCACTTTTCCTGGTTACCTTTTATAAGCACAATCCCAATAGAACACCACCCACCCAAAATGCATAGTCCCAATTTATACTAATTGATGCCCATTTACTGTTACTAAAGAGCACTGATCTTTCCTTAAATGACAAAGACTAAAATAACCCTGAGGATCAAATTCTAATACATTCTGACATCACAGAGGTCAAATGACAATAAAATGTTTTCAGCCCTTCATTTAAAAGATTAATATAATAATGGGTAATGGATTACAATAACAGATTTCAATAACTTTCTCTTCCAACACCATTCATCAAACACGTGTTGCAAAAATCATGATAAGGTGTAAATATTTCACCAAATTTGTTCAACTTACAACTGGATAAGGGCATAATCTTGAAGCTTAAAACTACAGGTTAAAGTCCTAGGAGATGCTTTGCAGTTTTACCAATTTTTAGGTTCAGAAAGTAAAAATCCAGACCAAGATTTTGTTTCAACCAACAAGTTCTCTGTGACTGTGAGTCTTTATGCTCAACTGGTTGCTTGAAACAAAATCTTGGTCTGGATTTTTCCTTTCTGGATCTGAACTATCCACCTCTAGCCAAATGATATAACAGGGACCTTCATTTTTACGGACAGATGAGACTAGAGCCATTACTTACTCTGTGTTGTGAGTGTCAATTGTGTGGAAAAGCTCTTTCAGGTCATCTCCTGTGAGAACTCCATCTGAGAAGTATGCCTTGAACTCCTCAAAAGACAGCTTGCCATCATCTGCAGATGACATAAGGGGTGAACAGCATCTCTGATTAATACGTCGCAATGTGATAACCAGAAAAAGAGAGAGACACTTCACTTAGAGATCACTAATTTCGCTCATCTCAGGGGGAGCCTGCATCCCTCCCATGTATACCACTTAAGTCATCAGATCAGCATTTTAATGTGCGACCTGCCATTCATGGCAGAGAAAAGGAAAGGTCTAACAGGGATTGTTCATGTGTGAAGGTCACTGCCCTGACTTTAACAGGGCTTTAAAAGGAGACGACATCCACAGGTAAAGGTGAGTCACACATGAACCTGACTGAGATTCCGAAATGAATCAAAGGGGATTTTACAGCAATACAAATGCTTATGAGGGGTTTTGCTTCAAAAAATCTTGTGCTAACATCCATGTTTATTAGTAAAATCCACACCAAATATGAAAGTCAGACTGTAGATTGTCACTGTAGATTCCCTGGTAACTCTTTACCTGAAGCTGTCATCTATAATGCATTATAATGGTCGGTAAAAGAATTAATAAAGCATTATAGCATCATCTATTGTCAGTCATAAGGCATTAGAGTGTTGATTATAATAAGCTCCACTGAAGCTCTCATCTATAATGCACTATAGATACCTTCAAAATGAATTATAATGTTCAGTATAAGAATTAAAGATGCTTTATATTAGATTATGACGATATCTATAATGCATTATAAATGAGAGCTTCATAAAACATTCATAATGCACAAAAAACAAGGCTATAATATGTCTTATAATTGGTTATAAATATGTATAACCATGTTTATATTGCTTTATGAAGCATTATAGTGAGAATGTGAGAATGTGTTCATAGATTCTTATAAACATGGCATTCATAGAAAGTGTTACAGATTCCCATTATAACATGGCAATCTGCTTTTGTAACCTGACCAGAGATGGCATATTGCATAAATTGTGCTGTTTGACATTTATAGATATTTCTATCTTGGACCGAGGAACTTCCAGGTCATCGCTCAGTATGATTTCATATGGCTGTGTTGGTGAGCTCCTGGTAATGAGCCTGTCACTTTTGGGCATAAATGCATTCTGAAGGGCGAGATCCCTGTATGGGCCATGTACCTCCCTACTGTCCCTGTGTGAGTCACATGTCTTATGCGTCACTGTATGTGTCATTTCCGTTCAAGTTCAGTGGATATTGGATGATTTCAGCTATGCCTGGCATCTCGTCTAAGGTGAACTCCTGTCACATCTCCTACGTCACCTTGTCAGGAGCTTTATAGCCCTTACCAGGAGAAGTAGTTGGGTGACAGATGGATGGATGGATGGAAGGACGGATGGATGGATGGGTGGAGGGACAGACAAGCAAAAAACAGTTTGTTTTGTATGTCTTGCATTTGATTGACAGCTCCAATTTGTAAATCCTTTAGTCATATTCTATGTGTCGCAAAACATGTTACAAGGTCCCCAGAGGCCCACGCTCTTCGTGATGTCATCACGGGGATTCGCCCATCGCCGTCCCCGCGCTCGTGCAAAGCGATGGCCATCACAATCACCCCGCTGTCTCGATTGTAAATGCGAGAAAAGTCATGAAAGAAGGTAGCTATCCCTTCTGGACTCTTCTGTTTTGTGTCCAAGGAGGCTACAGGACAAACCGGTCATCAATACAGAGCTGGCGA
Organism: Petrocephalus sullivani; assembly: GCA_026780845.1. Lineage (NCBI taxonomy): Eukaryota > Metazoa > Chordata > Actinopteri > Osteoglossiformes > Mormyridae > Petrocephalus > Petrocephalus sullivani. The sequence continues at coordinate 4,326,968 of JAODKM010000044.1, read as the reverse complement.
GAGGCTCGCCCAAGGTTTCCACCACAAACCAGTGTATATGTTCATTAGCTGACAAACAAACACATTCATGAAGAAGTCGACAATGAGCTCTGTGCCATTCAGAGTGAAATAATGAATGCAGTGCATGGCTGATAAAGAATGCTATTATACACCTGCCACGAAAATACTCACCATTTTTATCTGCTCGTCGTAAAATCTGAAATGACAAAGTGGAAAGAGAAAAATATGATATTATATTATATTATATTATATATATTATACTTCATGTAAAACAGAGGAGCTAGGAGAGGAAAAGGCCATCACGCGCACACTGACAGCCACTGCGACATCCATCTAGTATGAGGATCTACGCCGAAGAATATTCACATGAACAGCATTACGGTCTGCTTTTCTACTCCGTGGAGTAACGCCACATTATAAATGGGCGCAAACATGCCACTAATAATGTTACTGAGATTATTCCATGAGAAGTGTCATCAGTATAATCCTAGACTAAAATGCATGCACTTCCTCTAGTATGAGCTGAACCGTATGTCACTAACAGTGATTGTTTACCTCTGCAGGAATCAGTCACTGGTAATCTCTCCAAAACTTGTTACTATTGTACTATGGCCAGTACTCTTTAAGGCTCAGCTATCCTTCAAGGGATAACCCATATTCGGTCAGAAACCAAATCCACTGATGCATACAAAAAGACAGATATTTAAAAATATCTTTACAGCATCTGGGATGTGAGCTATCGAGGACCAGAAACCTTGCGGAAAAACCACCATACTCATTATTATGTTGACAATCATAATAATTATTATTATAATTACACGCTGGCTGTTGTTTTTCTTATGAATAAAAATGTCCTAGTTATTAATTACTATTCTTACTAAAACTATAACAATTAAGATTGCATTTTTTTCCAACAGTTGAAAAAACTGGCAGTATGTAACGTTATCTGTTACCCGTACTGACGCGATAATTATTTGTATGTTTGTATGTTATTTTCATGTAGGCCTAGTCTGAATACATAACATCTTTATACAATAATTTAGTGGCGATAATCGATATTTAAACAATATGTGTGCGGAATGGTATTCCTGTTGAATATAAATTTTATGTGAACTACTACTGCAAAATTTCAAATGTTCAGAAGTTGCTAAAATGAACATAGAATTCTTAAAATAAACGATCATGCCCCCGTCTTAAGAAATTAGCAATTTTTAGCATTTCACAAACTGAAAATTCACATGTCAACAGAATCATGTATCATTTTCACTTACATCCAGAAATATTGACATTCCCTTCCTCAGCTCGTGCGTCGCTGTGGCTTCGTGCGTAAGATGCTGCGCTTCTTCTGAGCTGTCCATTTTTACTGGGGATCTTTGCCGCCGTTTACAAATTAATGCCAGTGGATTTTATCCCTAAATTCAGCGTAACGAGACTAGGAGGGATTGAGCAAGACACCATATGAGGCGGGCGGCGGGCGCGTCTCAGTCACTACAGCCGGATGGGGGAAAGCGCGCCGCCTGCGTTCGCTGCCCGGCAGGACGAGCGGGCTGCGCTCCGGCGGGGCGCAAAGCACTCCGCTATAGCGGCTAATGAGGCCATCATTTGGGAGTGTCAGCAGGCATCAGTATTGCTGAAATGTTTAGCGCACGAAGCAGGAGGACACCGTGGCTATGAAATCGCAGTGGCTTGCAGGGCACGCACGTTACAATTCACAGACGCCAGCTTTCATAAGTGACATGTCTTTGGGCTGAGGAAGAGAAAACCCGGAGGAAAGCCACGCAGCAAGGGGAGAACATGCTGCGAATATGAGCAGCAAAATGATGCATTCACACTAATAGTAATAATAATTATTATTGTTGTTGTTTGTTTAAATGCATTTTTTGCATTGTTACTCTTATAGCATCATAGCATCAGGCCCTGTGTCTGTCATCAGAAGGTTGCTAATTCAATGCCTGGCCTTGGACCCCTCAACAACGCAGTGCACCTGACGGTCATGTTATCGGTGGTTTAGGGTCCCAAATCCTGCCATCGTAAGTACGGCACGGTACACCAAATTTGCTACATTAACCTATAATATTTACCTATGTTTCTGAGTGAACGCCTACCTGTACCCGATACCTTTTGACTGTAAAGTGTAACGTTACATTTATGGTGTATCCATCTTCCACTATTAGGCTCTCAGTGCCAGATACTGTCATCAATTATTCCGGCATTAATAATAATGATAATAATAGATATCTTCTTATATATATATGCAAAAGTTTTAGGCAGTCAAAAGAATTTCTGAAGGCTGATTAGCTGAGTACTAAGTGTATATTTGCTCAGAACAAAAACACAAATTGTTTGATCACATCTTCTTTTATATATTACATAAATTTATTGGTTATACTAAATGACCATGGTTCGTTACTCCGAAAGACATTTTGTGTATTATGAGTGTATTGTTATCGTTCCCTCTATTGCACTGATTTTAGTATAAGCCGGATCATTAAATTAGTCTTAATGACATTCCTGAGTAAGTGTCAGCATTTCATTTGATGAGGAATGTCTTCTGAAGTGAAGAATGTGATGAATTCCTGATTGCTGGCCGACTGGACTTCGCCCCTAAGGCAGATTGCTTTCTTCTGTAAAAGGTAAAATGCAGATTTAATTCTATTATTGAAATGAACATAACATTGTTGACATGGATATAAACTCTGTGTGACTAATTATGGTTATTTTGGGTGGAGAATTTTCTCAGTGGTCCCTCTTACACTGTGACACTGGGAGGTGGGGCTCATTGCATATCTGACTATTGCAATCCTCCGTACATTTCTCTCCAGCTTACACACACTTCAGTACTAATAGTCCTTGATTTTTCTGTAATATAAAAACCAAAAAAGTAAGCCAAACACTTTCACAGTAATTTTTATGTTAACAAGGCAAATTAATTGTTTAGGCGCCGGACACCAAAAAGCACCCAACAGCAATACTGACTCATCTATATAAGTGATGCTGTCATGCAGTGTAATGGATGACACTGCTGTAACAGAGAAGCTGTATTACACCAAATGACGAAACTTCTACTTCAACAGATACACCATATGGACAAAGTATTGGGATACCTGGCTATTACACCTACAGGAACTTTTATAACATCCCATTCTAAGTCCACAGGCATCAAATTGAAGTTGGTCCCCCCTTTGCAGTTATAACAGCTGCCACTCTTCTGGGAAGATTTCCCACAAGGTTGTGCAGTGTGCCTGAGAAAATTCCATAAGTTGGAAGCACAGAATTATCCAAAATGTTTTGGTATGCATTTTCTAGAATTGCTATGCAATTCTATGCTCCCAACTTTGTGGGAACAGTTTGGGATTGCCCTTTTCTTTTCCAGTATGATTGCATCTCTGTGCACAAAGTAAGATCCATAAAGATAGGGTTGGGTGAGTTTGGTGTGGAAGAACTTGACTTGCTTGCACAGAGCTCTGACCTCAAATCCATTGAACTCCTTTGAGAAGAATTAGAGCGGAGACTGCGAGCCAGGCCGCCGCGTCCAACATCAGTGCCTGACCTCACAAATGCTCTTCTGGATGAATTGGCACAAATTCCGACAGACACATCAACTAGTCACCTATATGATACGCCTTGGCCTTAAGAACCAAGTTAATTACAATTATTCTCAACATATACTTATTTTTTTAAAAATCTAACAATAGAAGTGATTTTGGCATTCCACTGAACAACGTGTCGCTTTGTAACTTGTCAGCACACCATGACGAGGTGAAATTATCATATGTTTAAGAGAGATAAAGTAACCTTGCTGCAGCACTACAGAGGACTTCAGGGGTCCTTTGATGATATCACAGGACAATCAGTCTTTTATATCTTTTCAAAGTCACTTCTTATTCTTGTTACACCTGAATGATCTGTTATGAACTGTGTATGTGGGACATAAGTCCCTTGGTCATTTCAATACTTAAGAAAAACAACAAGACATTGTCATTTTAATGTAACACATTTAAATCAGTGTTTTTAAATATTCCAAAAAAACGAATAAATATTTTACTTACCATTTTATATTACTTAAAGATGTAATGGTAAAATCAAAGTGTGAACCGTTATACTTGAAACACAAATTAGCAGTATTAACAATTCACATTAACATTATTAATGTAGATACTGCAGTTTTCTTTAATATATATATATAATAATAAGCAATATATATATATATAATGCTTATTTATTCCCGGAATCTAGCACTACGTCCGTTTACTGCCAATTTTGCACACCATTTACGGCTATTATTTAATGTTTAATACGTTGTCTTGTCTCAGAATTATGTTCTCTTTTCAGTGTGGGGGCAGGCAACCGTGTATTGAACTGCACATTGTACACCTGTGAATGTAACACACAGAACTTTTGAAACTTGAAAAGAGTAATCGAAGAAGGAGCAGCCCTTTCAGGAACAGCACACAATGGTTCCAAAGCGCCGACCCATCACCATTGCGTGAGTCACCAACTAACTAAAGCATATACCTCACACACGTAATTCCTCATCAAGACAATAAAGACGACTAGAATGGTAATAAGAGAGTGATCCTAGTACCGGATCACTATGAAGGTACGAAACGATCGCGTGGCACTGAAGTAACCTGACGACAGCGAAATCTGAAACCAGACCAAAACAAACAGCACGCTGGGCATGCGCATTACGTAATCGTTTCCTGCAAGGCGGTAGGGGAAGTGTCATTAATATTCATAAGGGAAGCGTCGCCTGATTGGTCAAATCATCAATATTCATGACAGAAGTGGTACCTGACTGGCCGGTCAACCGGCTTCCATCGACACGTGCCCCCTGTTTTTTCCTGTCTAACGCATTCAGCGGCCAATCAGGCACTGCTTACCTCATGAATATTAATGAGGCGTCCCCTGCCACCCTACAAAAGGCGGAACGCGCGCGGCGAACGCCACCGCCGGTATCGCGATAGCCCGGGGGTCACGTGGTCGGGCCGAGGGTGGTTGTGGGAAAACAAACGGCGCTGCGCGCGACGTCCCCAGCGCTGGCGGAGCGCGGCTGGAGGTGCTGACGGCGGTAGTTGGCGAGCGGCGCCAGGTGCGGCGGTGCGGCGGTGCGGCGGAGCGGCGGGGGAAGCAGCGGCAGCAGCCCGGCCGGCCCGGAGAGCCCCAGCGCGACGATGTGCCCCGGAGTCCGAAGCGAGCGCTCGGGCCAGAGCCGCTTTCACACGGACAGCAGTCGGACGGGCGACTCGTAAAAGTTGGACTGTGTCCGGACTGCCAGCGGGGCTGCGGTGCGCGGGTCCGCCGGCCCGAGACCCAGGGCGCCCCGGGGGTCAGAGCCGCAGAGCCGTGGGGCCGCGCTCCCCGGGCGGAGTATGGCGTTTGTCACCCCGCGGCAGCAGCAGCAGCAGCAGCGAGCGCTAAACGGCGCGTCCCCGGAGCGGTCCGGCGCGGCAGCGCTGCAGCCCAGATAAAGGCGGCGCTTTTGGGGGAGGGAGGCTGCTGGCCGCCTGCGCCGAACTGCCGAACCGCGTCCGCTCGCCGGGCCCGTCACCACAGGCTGAGCGGCCGCAGGGCGCGTATGGAGCCGGCGCGCACGGCTCCCGTCTCCCGAAGTTTCTCTCCCGCTTCAGTAGCATCAGTGACGGACGATTTAGCGCAGAGCCGCCGCTCGGGGGGCCGAACAGGGGGGCGGCAGACATGTGGAGCCCGGGGTCTGCGGGCCTGCAGCTGCTCGGCAAGGTCCTGAAGCATGTGGCGGGCAAAGGGCAGCTGCAGCTGCGCAGCTGGCTGCAGAGGTCCGCGCAGGACTCGGCCGACTGCGACAAGATGGAGATCCTGATATGCGGCGCCTTCGAGGAGCGGGCGGCCGGCGGCAAGCCGGAGGCCGAGCTGGAGGGCGAGGCGGGCGCGGACGGCGGCGTCTCCTTCCCCGGCGACGCCCGGCACCCCTGCTGCGTCTCCACCTGTTGCTTTAAGAGCGCCGTGCTGGCGTGCATCCTGACGGCCGTGTGCTTCTCCTCCGTGGCCCTGGTGCGCCAGTACCTGAAGGACCTGCTGGTGTGGGTGGAGAGCCTGGACAGCCTGGTGGGCGCGCTGCTCTTCATCGTGGGCCTGATCCTGGTCTCCTTCCCCTGCGGCTGGGGCTACATCGTGCTGAACGTGGCGGCCGGCTACCTGTACGGCTTCGTGCTCGGCATGGGGCTGGTCATGGTGGGCGTGCTGATCGGGACGTTCGTCGCACACGTGGTGTGCAAGCGCCTGCTGACCGACTGGGTGCTGAGCCGCATCGGGAGCAGCGAGCAGCTCAGCGCCGTCATACGGGTGGTGGAGGGGGGCAGCGGACTTAAAATTGTGGCCTTAGCGCGACTCACCCCCATACCTTTCGGGCTTCAGAATGCGGTCTTTTCGGTAAGTTGCTGGCATTGTGGGGGGGGGTCCTCACCCTAATCCTAACCCCAACCTGCCATGCTGGTCTGGGCTTCCCCACCTCCTGGGCTTTGTGGTCTCAGTTCCGCCTGTTCAGTCATACCAGAGTTGTTATACCCCGCTGGGTGGGCTTTGATGTGTCACCGCAGTTATGCTTGTGACCCCCCCCCTTCTCACTCCCCGATGCACAGGCTTAAGCAACTAGGTGCTTTTGATTCTCCATGGAGTAACATAACGAGGCCCTTGCAGCTTGCAGAGATGGATGAGACAGAAATTGTGAAAAAATAAGGGCTTTGCAAAGCTTTCCACTTTTGTGTGGTTTATTAGTTTTTTTTTATCTTTTATTTTATTATTGTTTTAAACCATCACATTGACAAGTACACATGTAGCCTCTGTGTTTAGGCTATTTTCACACTTGTAGGTGTAAGTCATAATGATGCACCATTACTCCAGTGGGAAGTGACAGACTTGGCGACGCCCTTGCCCGGAGATGATGATTAAATATGGCATGTTGAGTTATGGTGTCCGGCAGTATGTTGTCATCTCCCAGGCAACATAGAGTAACAGTGTGTCCTCTTAGCTTGGCCTTGGCTGGCATTGGCCAGTCGCAGGTATTTTGCTGCTCAGGCAGCTTATGTAGGAGTCCTTCAGATGAAGGCCATGGCGATTTGTAAAGACACGGATCTTATTTCAAAGAGGTTCATTTGAAAGCAAGGATTGACTTTTAGCATCTTCCCACTAGCACAGAAGGGTGTTTCTCTCTGCACTAGTCTAGTTTGCTGCTTTAGTGTGCCATTTCTTTCTTTGATTTCATCTGACTTCTTATAAAAGGATACGACTTGTTAAATGTGCGTCAGAACCTTTATCTGTGTTTGGGTGTCTGGAATAAAGACCCGTAGCTCCCCAACTGCACTCATTTTCTTAAAGCGTGTGTAGTGGTGGCTGCCGGCCGTCGCTTATTAAACGACCGCCTTTCCGTGAGGGCGGCAGTTTTCCGTGGCACTTTGTGCCCGAGTGGATGACGTTGCATTAATGAGGGTAATCTGAGGCACATGTAGTGGAAAGGTGACATCTGTAATCATGCTGAAGTCAGTTGGTTTTATGTTACCTGTGACTTGTTAAGTTGCGCCGACGTCTCGCCACCTATGTATTCATGAGTAGGAAATGCTGAGACGCAATTAACACTGCGTCCCTCCAGCCTGCTCCACTGCATGTTAATATCTTGCTCACTCAATCAGAACAGGCACTACTGGCTTTGTTACGTCAGCCATTGTGAGTTTCTCATTACCTGCGTACCATTTCCTGTAACCTTTGGGAGTATAACATCAGTTAGCTTTGCGTAAGCTGTGCATGCCTTGTTAAATTGCCCTGCTCAAGGGTTACTGTAGATGGCGGTTTGATAGGGATGGGAAATCTGTCTGTTGGAAGTTACATAAATGAAACATTCTGTGTTCTCTGTCCGTGTTGCGTAGTTTCACCTTTTGCCCTCCCCCTGTGTAGATCACAGATGTGTCGCTGCCAAATTACCTGGTCGCTTCCTCCGTTGGTCTGCTGCCTACGCAGCTCTTGAATTCATACCTGGGGACAACCCTCCGGACGATGGAGGACGTCATCGCGGAGCAGAGTGTCAGCGGCTACTTTGTGTTCAGCTTGCAGGTGAGGCGGGGGGTTTGGCTGGACTGACTGTCCTCTCCATCTGTTTATTAGATGTAAGCTACAGGTGCCCCAGGTGAGAAGGTGCGGCACGCATTCCTGTGCTGGCTTGGTGCCAAATCTCTGAATTCATCCTTTCTGCTCTGGGTGAAATGAATGCAACCTGCCCATCCGGAGCACTCTGCAAAAATGCCCTTTAATCGGTTAGGCGCATTGCCTCAGCTGGTGGCAAGTCGGTGTCATCCTACAGCCATAGATTAGATTTGTTTATTGAGGGAAATTCTTGTGCATGAAGGAGCAGCATATATGTGCAAAGCCGACTGAAAATTCAAAGATGGTACAGGTAGTGTAAACAAGGCAACACAGTACATGAATGGAGACCTTAAAAATGTAATAATAAGGGATGATAATAAAGAATAAACATGTAGGATGGGCAGGTGTAGAAAATGGATGGGTAGATTAGAATAATACATGGCAGTATGCTTTCCCCATTCCTGTTTGAAGCATGCCCCCTCCTGGCGTCCGCCGGTAAATCACTTCCTTGCGCGGTCCCCTCCCCCACGCCTCCCACAGATCGTCATCAGCATCGGCCTCATGTTCTACGTTGTGCATCGAGCCCAAGTGGAGCTGAACGCCGCCATCGCGGCCTGTCAGATGGAGCTGAAGACGTCGTATGTGAACGGCGGGGTGCTGAGCCACGGCGGGCCGACCTACTGCAGCAAGCGGACCGGGGTCACCGGGGGCGGGGTCAACGTGGTCTGAGCCCACACCGCGGGCGGGTGTATATGTAATATAATAAAACCATTTAAAGATTCGCCAATGTGAGCTGAACACTACGGTGAAAATGCAGCTGATGGAGGCGCGTGGACGCCTCTCCTTATATGGGAGAAAGGGGGCCTGTGGGATTTTTCCCAGATACCGGCCAGTTAGCCTGAGCACTTTGGCGCGGCACGGAACGTCAAGCTGTGCCACTGGGCGTGAGGACATGGGGAAGGCCGTGTGATTGCTTTTGCGCGAGCTGGCATCTAACGTGGCTTTGCAGTGCATTTCATGTAGCGTTCCCCTGCTGTGCATCTTTTTTTTTTTTTTTTTTTTTTTTTTTTCCCTCCCCCCCCCCCCCTCCCCCCCCTCCGCCCCTCCTGTCCCCCCCCCTCCCCCCCCCCCCTCCGT
>JAODKM010000044.1:4270133-4283661 GCA_026780845.1 Petrocephalus sullivani | reverse complement strand
ACACACACACACACACACACACACACACACACACACACACACACACACACACACAGCACCACGATTCTGGCTGGGTCACAGATATACAGTCATTCTAAACACCACATCTGACAGCTCCCACACTGACTGCAAAGCACTTTTCATTACAAATGATGGATGAGTGTGTGCATTTGCATACAGCGCTAACACACTATGGGGTTAAGTAAAATTACTAATACCCTAATAGAAGTGACAGTGACGGTGAGTTCAGTCACTGACTGCCAGCTCAGCCTGCCTTTGACCTCATTGGCCGTCTCCATGGCGACAGCTCACAGGCTATTGCTAGATGGTACATGAACTACAGACCGCAGCAAGGATTTCAATCAACAGTCATCAGCAGGATGTGTGACCCCAGCCAATGTGTGCCACTCCCCCTCCACCCCCTCAGTGTGCTCACAACAGCTGAACCTCAGAATGCAAGACATGCCCCCCCAACAGCACCCCACACCCACCTGCTGAACCCCTCCCAGGTCATGGAGGGGATTCGAAGTATGACTGAGGTCGAGATCTCTGATTGGAGATGCGTTGATTCGACTCCTAATACCTTGTTATAAAAATGAATGCTAAAATTAGCATGTGTGTGTTCAGGCTCCATCATCAGTCCAGCGGACCCCCAGTAACAGCAGCTCCATACTTCCACTGCATGACCTGCATCACGCATACAGAAAACAGCTGAGATTCCGCAAGACGTTGCAGAATGACCCTGTACAAACGCAAGCCACTCCCAGAGCCATATTTATCCAGAACTCCAGAAAAGAAAAAGCTTCAGGAGTGATATTAGGAGACCATTGGGCCCGGCTTGCTAAACACTAATCCTGTCTCCACAGCTTTGATCTAAAACCCCCCTTCGATCTCACACAATAAAAATGCTTTTTCTTTATATAACATGTAGGCAGAGCGGGGATATAAATTAAGGCGTGTCAATGATTCCAGAAAGAACACCAATGGTTACAGTGGCAAATCCAGTACCAAAAATCCAGTTATTAAGTCTATTAGAATTGTTTGTGAACATTTACTACCAAACATGAAAAATAATAAATAGATTAACAATACTGTTGTAATAAATTTCACCATTCAGCCTTCGACATTGCCGTTGCTGACTATTCCTCTGTCATGGGGCATGTGGGACTCTGAGGGACTCTGAGGGACTGTGTAAATATGCCAGGCCAGCTATGCAGTGGCCATCACAATCTTGGGCTTCCTCAAGCTGAATTTGGAGCCCACCTGCCAGTTCATGCCCCTCACCACCCCCCCTCACCACACTGTCACCACCCTCATAGCTGGAAGGGTGGGGTGGGGGGGTTTCCACCCAACTGTCACAAAAAATGCCCACAAGCTGCCTAACAGCACTGGGGATTACAGCCTGGTATCGCTGACTGAGTCAGCCCCAGGCATCCTCAGCAGATAAAGGGCTGAAGCAAGCAAGTCAAACACTCCATCAAAAAAAGCACTTACACCGAACAGCACTTCAGCTCTCTAATGCATGACTGTTTTAAGGGAAAGTAAAACGTTACATTCCTCTTACAGGACTACAGTTGGAAAAATGCACTATACAAATAAAATTGAAGTGGATTGGATTGAATTGAATTGAATTGAGTTGAATTGAACTGGACTGAATTGAATTGAACAGTTGCGGCTGGATGTTTCTTATTTCTGGCTAAATTCTAAGCGCCCGGCTGAGTGAGTCACTCTGATCAGGGGGACACAAAGTATCGCCGTCCAGGACGCCACTTTCGGAGCGACGTGCCCCGCAGGTCTGATTATAAAAGCGATGGCAAAGCTTCCCCGCTTCCCTGCCCCGCACCACGCAGATCCTAAAGGTGGACGGCAGGATCCAGGTGTGCCGGCGGAGCAGGAAAAGCTGGATGTACCGTACGGTGCCGGCCTCCACCCCCGCACCCCCAGAGCTCCGTCACCCAGCAGCGAGCGGCGCGGCTCCGCACCTGTCAGCGGCCCCCATTAAAGGCGATGCAACGGGCCGCCAGGATCGCCCATGCGGGCGGCGCACTGAAGATTATTAGCGCAAAGGCGGCTGTATATGATAATCATCAGAGACGCCGTCATCCTTAGGATTTGCCATTTTTAAACAAATAAGCCCAGTGGCCATCATTCCCACGCAGGCGGCGCCTTGCGCGTCCTCCCGTCCCGAGAAAGTGCGCTGGAGTTCTAATAAATGCCAAATGGCGCAATAAGGGACGTGCGCCCCCTAAGCCGCCACGGACCCCCATAAGCCGCCCGGCTCCGGGGGCCTCGGACCGGCGCAGACTCACCTCCGGGCTCGGGCAGATGCGCTCCCTAAGCGCGCCCCTCCATCCCGGGATGAAGCAGGCGAAAGCGGAGCCCCGAGGCCGCCGCGTGTGCCGGCGTGACGCTGCTGGGCGAGGTGGGGAGCCGCGGACCGGCGACGATCTACGGCCGCCTTTCGGAACCGAGCGCACCGAGCGCGTCCTCTCCGGCAGCCGCCAAAGCCTCATTCAGAGAGGAGCGCCAGCCCCGGCTCAGCTCGCTGCTTTTGTATGGAGAAGAGAACCGATCCCAGATCAGTCCGCTGGGACGTCCAGTACAGAGAGCAGCACCGATCCCAGATCATCCCGCTGGGAGCCCCGACACTGATCAGCGGTAACTGAGCCTCTGTATATAAAGGAGAACCGATCCCGGATCGGTCCGCTGAGACCACTGTGTCTATACCATGTTTACGCAGCTGTGTGGCGTTTATTTTAACATCTACGCTGTACTTTGCTTCTATTTTAACGGGTACAGCCGTAAAAGATACATTTATAATTCCGTAAATAAAATTCTTGGTAAATAAAATTTTGGTTCTAGATAAATAATTACAACGGTTATAATTTCAGAAAAACTTCAGCTGTGGTTTATTGCTAGGAAGACTTCTCAGACGTCGCGCAGTTGTAGCACTTATAGAATTAAGATTAATTGTGTTTTGAATAGGGCAGCACAGTGGTTAGTACTGTATCCTCACTACTACAGGTTTGATGGTTGGATTCCTGCCCTCAGCATGAATTCCCCATGTTGATATGGTTTTTCTTCTGAGGTCTCAGACTCACAGGGTAACCCATGCCTGGTGCCCTTCGCTTTCTGGGACTGATTTCAGGATCACTGTGCCCCCCTGTGTGACAAATTGCACATTCTTAACATATAATCTATAGAACAGTCCTCTTACAAATTGGACAGAATAACAGTGGACACCTCAGACTTACTGTCTTCTGAATTTGCTTTGAAATCACGGTGGTTAAATCTGGCAGAAGATCAAAAATCTGAGAGTAAAGCGGAGACCCAGTGCAGTACAGAAAAAATAAAAAACACCTGCACATGTCGGTAGTCAGCTGCTGTAAATCCTGTCCTGTAATTATGGCTGTCATCAGCAACCCCCAACAGGCAGCTATATTTACTTTAAGGCAAACGATCTGCAGTGATTAGAGGGATGATTTTGGCGCTGTAAACATATTTTGACACTGATTTCTCATCTACAGTCTAGGGAAGGTGCTTAAAACCCTGGCTTATACAGGTATTTAAAGATTCATAAAATGCCAGCAGGAATATGTAAGATGTGATATTTTCCCTCCTCAATCTACTAGGACTGGTTCTGGTGACAATATCCTGCTTCTGCACCAGAGGGGCCCTTTACGGGTGCCCAGAAGATGGTGCAGGACGCCCACAGAGCATCTCCTGCACGTCACAGCAGACGCTCGCAGTAGAGATTCGGGCAGGCCTTGCCTGAGCACGTGCCATCAGGTCTGGAAGGCTGGGCAGGGAAAACGCAGGAGCTGGAACAGGAAGTTAATGCTTTGGCGAGCGGTGGTTAGAGAGTAGCTGTAAACGCTATTAGCTGGTGCTGATACGCAGTTAGGGAAGTTAGAGAGATGAATGGATGGATGGACCTTGACAGAAATGCCTACCATTTCTTTGAAAAAGGTCATCATGAAAATAAAGACCCCCCCCCCCCCCCCATCATTCCCACCTGATTATAGGGCTCGCGGTTGGCTAATAACAGTTCTTGTTACACGTAGGTATCACTCTGAGAACAGCTGTCAGGGTCCGATGGGGCCTCTCTTCTTCAGGTGTTTGTAGGTTACCGGGTGTTTTTTGATGCTTAGCAAAACCCCCTCAGATTTTAAACGACTGAAGCTCACACAAGGTAGGCCTGCAGGGCATCGTTCCTGTCTTTACCTGCTGCAGAAAAGCATTTTGTGTGTCAGACACACATAATTAGGCAAATTAAGCTAAAAGGAAATAGCTTGTTTAACGAGGAGACGGATCGTCCGATACCATGACTGAGATACATGATGGTGCATGACAGTGTGACACTGAATGATGGTGTATGATAGTGCATGATAGTGCAAATGCCCTCTCCTGGCTTCAACGACTTCAATGCAGTTATTCTCTTATATAAATTATATGAATAGGGTGATCTATTATTATTATTACCATTATTGCACTCTGAAGTTTAGGTAAATAGTTAATGTGTCTAAGTGTTACTTGTCTTCACTATGATATGATATGTCTAGCTGTCTATTGTCTATTTGTTCTTTACTTAATACTGTTGTTCCTCGTGCGGGGCATGGCTAGACGAGGAAGCATTCCAAAGCACTTGCTGCACATGGTCCAGAAATCATTGTGAGTCTTTGCATTGAAGTTTTGGTGCTGTGCAGTGTCTGACCTGGTGTAGTGCTGGAGTAGAACCATCTGAGAACCAACTTCAGCAACAGTCAACAGTCTACAATAAGAGTAATCATATCCACAAAGGGCCGGTGTGTATGCAGATTTCTGGGATAACCTTTCGATCAGCTGTGCAAACCCATGTGTGAGGACTCTTCGGCCAATCAGTCCTCTAATTAGTAACCTAATTGGAGAGTTGCAGCGAAAACCTGCATACATGCTGGCCCTTTGCGGATAAGACTGCCCACCCCTGGTCTACAATCTCTGCCACAGAGTAGTATCCTGTCACACAAAGGCTGCCAGTAGATTACCCCCCCCCCCCTCCCCCCTCCACGCCCCCTTGCTGCATAAATCATCAGGACAGTCGTTGCACTGAAATACTGTACTCTGGACTTGAAGGAGATCCTATTTCACAGAACCCAAAGACCTTTGCATCTACACATAAAAGGTCAGAAAAAAATGGATTTATGACACCAGATATGGCTCTTAGTATCTTTAGCACTGGTCATACCATCAACAGACCGGCAACATCAGCATAAGCTTTGTGTTCATCTATAACCAATAGAAGTGAGCCTCACAGTGTTTACATACAAGTGCTTTCTGCAAGACTCAGCTGATGGAGGACCGCAGTACATTGCTGTCCTGTTTCATCATTTCAGTATAACCTTGTGTGGGAAAAAAACTATTGAAAATAACAAAGAAAATGAAGGGAGATTTCAATTGGTAAATCCTATTTTGGTTGAAGTAGCACTTGCTGTAATCACGAGTGACCCATATGTACCAGTAGTTTACTTATGTGTGGCTCTGACACAGGTTCCTGACCTGACCTGATCTGTCCTGACAGCCGCTCCTAAGCGGTGGGGGGGAGCGGAATTAAAACTTCCATTGTTTTTATTTTAGTCACAAATTATTCGAAAGATGTCTCAAGAAATTAGATTTGGGTGGGGCTTGCGGTCTTAGTCTGAAGACATGGTGACACAGGACATAGAAACCTCGGCTGTGGATCAGTCAGAAGTTAAATGCAGGTTTATGTTTAGGGGGAGCCGCCGTTTTGGCAGCTTTAGCTCAACAAGGACGGACCACGCCGTTCGGACCCTCCGCCACTAGCGCGGAGTGGCTTCGTCCACTCCCCCCCAAAAAACAGACCTTTTGTATGTAAATTATTAAACAGTCCCCCCAATAACTCTCCCCTGCACCGTCCCCCGTGCCTGTCCTGTTCTTCTCATTCTCTCACTCACGTGCGGTTGCCCAACAGCTGTCTTCTGTTTCCGTTCTTCCCCAAAATGATCATATCCGCACCTGGGCTCCCCAAGTCCCGACTCCATCCACCCACCCGCCGTCACAGACGCCCCTCCTCGTCTCGCTGCCTAGTCTGGGAAACCGCAGGCAGCTGCTACGGTCTGGATGAGGGCGAGCAGGGCCCTGCTCCAGCCTCCCAGAGCTGCTCATAGATGCAGAACCTCGACCAGAGCAGGCCAGGAGGACCACAACTCATCCTCAGCGGTGCAAATGTGCCAATTATTCGTTTGCATCTGCACCATTTCCAAGGACCCTCACGATGCACGTAACAAGGAAATGGGCTTTTTAGTGAATTTAGTAATAAAATCGCTCTAAACTGCACATAAATGCTTGAATATAATTACCTATCTAAGATTATCTTAACAGCCATGGCGGTGTTATCTTCAATGACGCCCACACAGAAACTGCAACATATCAGAGGCGTAATGACAACAGTGGGCCTTTTTAAGGTTTTTATGCTTTTTTTTAAACAAATGGATTTTTGAATTGCATGCGGGCAACGGCACAGGACTCCTTCAGTCAGCATTTGGTCAATTTAAATGTCTGCCATCCTCTCTCACGATTGCACACTGATGATGAGGCAATACTCAGAACAGCTTAAAAAATTCTGAAATAGATGCAGCGCGCCTCTCCGCGCGAAGAGCAATTCACGCCTCTTTTCACACATCAATTCCACTGATGCAGCGTCGGAATCATTATTATTAACAGAAAACATGGTTCCCTGTCACTGCTCCGGTTATTTGCCAGCATTAAAAATCCCATCGACGCCATTGCAGAAGCTGTTATCGGCTGATTTCGCTTCCTTGATATTCCGAATACTTAAAGAAATCGGAATAAATGACAAAAACAAAAAGTGGCCCCCGTGCTGGCGATGCGCAGCCTACCTTCGCAGAAGAAGTCGTCCGATTCCTCACACATGACAGCACCCAGATCCTCCTGTGCCATCCCGGCCATGGCTGCCGCTTTCCGCTCTGCCTGCTTCTCGGCTCTCCCGCGAGCGTGGGATGGCTGGCTCCGGCGAGCTGGGCCCCCACTTTGCCTCCAGCCAGCGCTGAAGCGCAGGAGCGGCGGGGTGCGTCTCGGCGCGGTGCAGGAAGACAGCGCCCGTGTGCAACTCACTGCCTGGGCTGCTCCCCTCCAGTGCTAACCACTTTCACAACTTCCTCTGCAAGAGGGCGGGCGGACGGGCGAGCGGGCGGGCGGGTGGGAGGGACGGACTGCTGGTGATTAACAAGAATAATTAGCTCTCTGATGCAGCCTCCAAGCCACTCCCAAGTATCACCCAGAAACGGTTCTCTTGGAATCATGGGAAATGGCCAGGCAGCCGCAGACAGGCCGGTCGTTCCAGTCGGCATCCCCGCTGAGGAAGATGTCGAGTTCATGAAGGTGAGCCAAACTATTAGCTTCTAATCAAAAGACCGTTGGCCTAAAATCATGCTTTTAAAAGCCGGCCGCCAGGGCTTTGACCCCTGAACTTTTAATCCCCTGCTCATAGTCGGATTCTTAGGGGGATTCTTGTGCAAATTAAGGTAACAAAAGTTGTCACTCTAAAGGGCCTCCATGGTGATACAGGTGATCATGTGACTATGTCCATCTAAATGAGTTCAATGCCTTGAAATAGTAACTAGGCTGCATCAGATTGATTTCTTTGAGATTTCTTCCTCCTAGTGGGGCTCTTCCTTGTACACCCAGTGGAGCAGTTCTGACGTCGGGCCTATAGCTGAGGGGGTCATTTTGAGATGACTTTGTGCATGACTCTGAGCTCAGTGTACGTTTCAAATGACAAAGGAACTCTCAGCTGCTCTGAGAGCCTTATGTACTCTGCAATGTCGACAGTGCCTGATCAGCCATATTGCTAGGCTCAAAATCAACCCTGTGTTAAGGATCCAGATATATATATATATATAGAGAGAGAGAGAGAGAGAGACAGAGAGAGAAGTGCATGATGGACTGAAATAATCATATGGAGGACAGCTCTGTATGCAAAGGCTCTACTGATCTTAATTCGTGCTACAAGATTATCATCATCTCGTGAATGAATAATCAGACTGAGGTCTGAGGAGAAGGAGATTCCCCAGATGCGTCAGGGTCTGGTTAAGGCTTTACAAGCGAGAGCTGGTGTTTTGTATTCAATCCATCCATTTCATCTATCAATCTGTCTTCCAACAGCTAAGAGAGTTGACAGAGTCGAGGCTCTGCTATATGGATGAATCCACACAACATGAGGAAAAGATGGACACCCCACACGCAGTTCTGTTTACATCCTAATCTTTCAAAACATTCTTTTGAAAGTGACTAATGTATTAATGTGTTTTATGCAGTAAAGGGCACAACTATATTTCTTGTGGAATTTAGAGTGACAGAAAATGTTGCTCATAAACGTGCACATCAGCATTTAATGTAAGGCATTATTTTTCTGGCAATTTGGTTCTAAGCAGCATTAAAACATGCACATCTAGTCAGACACTTGCCTACATTGCTCATTTTGTATATACAGTTTTGCCAACTGTAATCTGTGCTGATCATATTTAAAACATATTATTATTATTATTATGTACCATCCAGTGCACAGCCACCAAGGTTAATATCCCTATAATGAAGAGCCCCAATTCCACGGTTTAGGATGGGACCAGAGTCCTTTTACATGGGACTCGGCACGGTCAGCTCTTCTCACTGTCAACCGCAGTCAGCGAATAAGAAGCAACAATCAAGAGGTAAAGTTTCACAAAAACAGTTAACGTCTCAGATGCTGCTTGGCTTGCAGCAAACAGCTCTAATTCAGCTGGCAAAATGGAGTTAAGTGGTAAGAGGTAAGATCCTGCAAATATGAGTAACGGCACACATGCACCAGACACATGCCCGGTGTGTTCAAATTAAAACGTTTCAAAAAGGAGGTCTTGTAAAGGGAAAAGCAGTATACAGCTAAAACAGCCATATTCCTAGCAAAAAAAACGAAACCCTTAAATTGTCCTTTTCTTCTTAGAAAGCAGCTGAAACAGTCTGGGAGCTGTACAAATAAGAGCCTGTCAGCATGTCTAAGAGCAGATTGAAGAACATGGCACAACTGCTAAAAGCACAGCCTTCTGGGTAAAAACAGGCAACATATATGTCTCCTCTCAGTAGCGCTGCAAGCCTCCTCCCCATAGGCCACACGACGAGGGCCATCTGTGACGCAGCACTTGGTTGCCATGGGAACAATAACGAGGGCAGCATCCTAAAGCAGAGTCTGGCACAGATTCATGTTCCTTTATGGTCCAGTAACGGATTCTGTATGCTGTCACGGGGGGTGGGGGGGGGAGACACGTGACTGGCTGGCGCTGCAGCATTCTATATGTCGCCATGGCAACAGCATCACTGAGCTCATCGCTGCAGGTACGTCACTGTTTGGGAAATGGATGTGAAATGCGAGGCGACTCGCTTAAAGAACAGCAGCAGGAAAATGTCAGCCGGATAGGAGTAAGTATATGCTGTGCTAACAGGACTTTAGAGGGGCCTGGAGAGCAACTTGGATGCTCAGTGATGTTTTGAGGAAAGGAGGAGGTGAACTACACAATGAAGAGGAGAAGAACCAAGGATAAAAAGCTCAGCTGGGGAGCCTTGGACCTCACTGAGCTTCACTAAACTTAATGTTTAATTGGTTTACATGCTGGGTTGTTTTTGGTTGCATATGTCCAGAAACACAAGTCTCCACTGCAGGCTGGCTTGCAAAACGGCTTCTACACCAGCAACGATGTGCTAGGATTTGCCCTAGATTTAAATTTCCCAGCCCACTGTCGCCTGTGATCCTTCTGTTCTGCAGTGTGAACGGCGCGGTCTGGGTGGTGCCGGTTTTGCGGCGAGAGCCTGGCTGACCGCAGCATCCGTTCACAGGGAACAGGTGACCAAAAAAAGAGGATCTGAGGCCACAATGTCAAGCTACCCCAGATTACAGAATCGCACAAGAGCTGAAGCTACGGTTACAACATGGGGACAGTACAGGAGGGGCAGTGGCAGGAGTGCAGCAGGAACAGGAACGGGAACAGGAACAGGAAGGGAGTGGCTGTGGCAGGAAGGGGTTTGCTCACCTCTCATGCAGTAATAGATGCACAAACGCCAGTATTTTGGTTATTGGGCAACAAGCAATTTAATGTAGCTTGTGACATCTTTATTAAATCTGATCCACATGCTGGTTTTCTGTTTTTCACAAGAATAAAACAATGATGTAATGCCTGACCCCCCTCCCTCAGTTAAAACAAAAATACATCAGTTTATTATTAATTTGCTTGCCAGTTACACCCCTGCTAAGGAGCAGAATCAGCTCTCGCCCCCCTGCCCTCTAACTGGCAAACTAGAGGTGCCTGACGGGTCATGTAAGATGCATCTGCTCCGAAAACAGAGGTACATGGCCACGTTCCGGCGCTGCACGTGGGGGCGATCTTACATCACACGGCATACTGCAGCTGCTCAGCTGTCAAACTCCGGCAGCTTCAGAAAGTCCCCCCCCCCCCCCAGCTCTTAAAGTGACACAAGTCTTGTGCCTGCGTTCGGCGGTTGGGCTGTGACTCCCATCGTATTTCTAGGTATTTGACATTGAAGGAGGGACACAATGGAGATGGGTCGGAAAGGATCCCGAGCAATAGCTTATCTGCTATAAACTGACAGCCTCTCCCTACATTTAAGCTTATTTTTGTCTCTCTGTCTTTGGTGTGAGACCCTTCAGAGACACGTGCCACAGTGGAAAGCATGATGCACCCCACAGACCACGCACCGGGTAGGACTGTACAAAAGGTTCCCAACAAAGGCAGTCATTATTAGGAAATTGTGCTGTCTTGCTGAGGAGTGTATGTGTGTGGAAAGGGTATTTTTAAGCGGAATAGAAAAAAACAACAGTACTTCTTTGTAGGATAGACAGTCCTGCGGGCTCAGGGTGGAAGCGGATCACGTCAGGAATAAGTTCACAGAGCTCCAAACTCCAAACTCCAAAGCTTGTCATTATTTCGCTGCAAAAACCGAGCAAACATATCCAACCTCCATCTCGAGCAATTGTGCGCTTTTAATTAAGACACAAGTACACGGTTATATCCCTGAAAATCCAAACACACAAGAAATTGTGGGCCAGCAAAGGCATGCTTTAAATTGGCATCGCAGTGCCTTTACATCATCGGGCCTTTCTGCAGCCCTGTGCAACAGACAAGCGAAGTGAAAGTGACTAAGAGTCATTGTCGACACCACAGCAACAAAACGCATCCTCTGCATTTAACCCACATGTTACACAGCAGTGGGCAGCTAATATTTAGCACCCAGGAAGCTGATTGGGGATTTGAACCAACAACCTTCCAGTCACAAGCACACAGAGGGTGGTACCTTGCTGATTGGGGATTTGAACCAACAACCTTCCAGTCACAAGCACACGTCCCTAACCAGTAGGCCACCACAGCCCTAAAGTGGTTATATAAGCAGACTGAGCAAGATTTCACATTTGGGCTACACAAAGAAAGCATAGAGCCCTAAATATGTATGTTGAACAAAATATAACAGTAACACTGCACTGCCATTACTGTTTTACTACTTTATTAAACTGTGGTGTGATGCCCCCTAGTGGCCACTTAAAAACTGCAGTTGCTGAGCAGAGCCACAGCGCCCAGGGCCACACAGAATCACGTCCGATTATATCAACACGTCAAGAGCATCCATGCAAAATATCCATGTGGTAGACGTGGGGGTCACCTGAGATAAAAGCAACAGATGAAAATGGCAGCATGCAAACCGGCGCGTAAGGATGCGATCCGAGGCACACGGTGCCGGTTCGGGACGAGGAGGCTGGATTACACCACAGCCGCTCCGCATTCAGCCACATTCCTTGACTATTTTTAACGCTTCTTCCTCGGGGGAACAGCTGCATAACGCATAAACAAGGGAATCGATCGATTACCGGGCCTACGGTCGGAAAGTGTAAATCTGATCGGGATGAGCCCGGAAAAGCCTTCGGCGAGCAGGACGTTGGGCTCTCAGTGGAACGTGACACACGCTGTCCCAGAGTGGCGTCGTTTACCGCAGTGCCCCCCAGCTGGACAGACTGCATGACATCACAGGCGTTTCCGTACAGACAGCAACCTGAATGGGTCTGATCAAGTTAACTGTCCAAACAGATGCTTCAAGGCCACTTAACGAAATAGGAAGAAACAATCTAAATGTCTCTGTAAAAGAGAGGGGGCAACACAGCCACAAACTGCACTCCCCTCGAGCAGAAAACCCAGAAGACAGACTTATTAGAGTCTCAGATAGGCTGATGGCATGGAAAATAATCTACCGTGGGTTTCGTACAACTTTTGAGAGACTCGGCAACGTAGCAAAATATCGGTGTTTAATCCACAGGCCATTTGTGTGTAAATAATAGAAAATAAACAGCTACAGGCTGCCTCCCCCAAACCATCGGTAAGTACACCTTTAAGTAATTCCGCGTAGTCTGTGTTCTCAGATAGCAGGAACCAGGTAGGTAACCCTGCACTGGGTCACACCAAAAGCCCATGGCTATAGAATTACAAGATCGGACAGGCCTGTCTGAAGAGCTTATCTAATATGAGAAAAAGGAGCTCTTCCCAAGCCACAATGACAGATTATCTTCTGACAATGCAAACATGTGACCCACCCCCCAGCCCCCCAGCCTTGCTGCAAACACAGCACCCAGAGAATATGCGATATCTAGTAATAATATATCTATGCAGAAGACATTGATACCAAACACAAGGAGGCCGGGCTAAGGATCGGTGTTCCCGCGGTGGGGAAGGGGGGGGCAACAAGCATTCAAAGAAGCTGTTAAGAAAAACACAGACAGACAATGGGTGCCCATATATGGCCGAGCACATTGAATGACCCTTATGTTCATCAATTGAGAAGCTGAGGAAGTCAAAGTAAAATTTAACTGAAGACACAGCCAGCACACCTGATATTTACCCCAACCCGAAACCTACCCCCCCGCCAACCCTAACCGTAACCACAAACCCACCCCAACCCTAAGCGTAACCACAAACCCACCCTAATCCTAACCCAAACCCCAACCCTAAGCATAACCACAAACCCACCCTAATCCTAACCCTAACCCTAACCCTAACCCCAAACCCAACCGCACCTCTGCAAGCAGCAGGTACCTACTGCTGAACTCTGCCCGGCGGGCCTGGGGCCTCCACGGCCGCTTACGGATCCAGCGCAGTCGGCGGGACAGATCCATGGCCTCTTGGCGGCGCTGGAGCAGAGCGGTCAGCTACTAGCATCACCCCACAGGATGTCGCCCCCGGAGCCGGGCCCCCATCCCCTGGGAGCCCGGGGCCAGGGCCGCCAAGCCTTCCCGGTCAAGCCCTGGCAGGGGCGGCGGTCTGGGCATGGGAGGGAAAGCGGGCGAGCCGTGCCTGGTCGAGAGACACAGTCAGTACTGTCAGTGTGAGCACAGGTCAGCACTCCCATTAGTGTGCAGCACCTGCTCAGGGGGGAGGGGGGGCAGCAGCAGGCAGAGTGTAACACAAGCCTTAATGGGAGGGGT
>JAODKM010000044.1:4214515-4235728 GCA_026780845.1 Petrocephalus sullivani | reverse complement strand
CGTTTCCTTGCTTTTCATGCCGGAGTTGTCGTGGCGGTGTTGGATCGGTTAGGCGTGAGGCGGGGGGTCGTTGGCGGGTGCGTGCCGTCAGAGCTCCTGGCTGTTTGTCTTAGAGTTTTTTCACATGGGAGTTTTTTGGCAAACTTGCCTGGCAGGAAATTTGGGTAAAAAGTGCTATCATGGGGGAGAAGCTAAAAAAGAGACATAATTCATGGTTTCTCACATGTTTATCAGTGGGAGACGGTCCCCGTTGTGGGAGCCAGCCCACTTCTGTCCGTGCCGAGCAGGAGTCCTGCTTTCCCAAGCTCCAGCCTGTGGGAAAATCCCTCCTGGCCAGTAATTGATTCCGCTCTGCCAGCTCCATCAGTCTACAGCGCAGTCAAGCTGCCAGTGATCCGCGGACGGCCCTCTGCTGCCTCTCCCCCACTCGCCTCAACGACTCCCAGGCTGCCGGGCGGACCTGCAGCCCTCAGCGGTAATTAATGTCTGAGGCAGGAGCACCCGCCCCCCCCTTCCCCCCCGTGTGGAGGCCCAGCCACCTGACAGTCAGCACGTACCAACATGCAGGCACACGCTCACACACATGGCCGACTGCGGGCGGGAGTATGTGCCGCCCCCCCCCCCCCACCTCCTCGCCCTGGCATCTGGAACATTCCGGTTGGACGACCGCTCAGATCTGCTCTTTAAATGGCCATCATTAGGGAATGGAGCAGATGCACAATCAAAATATATATTTTTTGTTCTTAATCTTTATTTTTTATTTTTGCTCATATGTCATTATTTTTTAGGAGAATGTTTCATGCTGAAAATGGATATCTTGTCCTTTTCTGTATGTATTTTTTCTTAGAAAAATAATTTGCTTGCTGGACATTTCATAATGTTTCAAGATAAATATTTCTCTTAAGAAATAACTGCATGCAAAATTGTATCTCTAATATTACTTATTTTCTATATTCAGTGTCAGTTCAAAATAACGACTTTCATAACAACTACAGATTTTTCCATGCCCCTTGTTAGATAGTAAGTGTAATTAAGTAATTACCATATTAATAAAAGTAATAGCTAAGAACTCTGAGTCAGACGACTGAAGGTCTTGCCCGGCCCTGTCAGCAGACTAATTGGCACAATTTCTGCCTGACAGACATCCAACCCCCAGGCCTTGTTTCTTTAAAATGAAATATTAATCACAGTCAGCTGCCTATGTAAGGGGTTGAAGTATGGTGGCCCAACTGTGCCACATGTCTAATTAAAGATAAGTGCATGCCCACTCCATTAATCAGTGATAACACATGGCAGGCTCCGCAGAGGGGGGCAGTAAATCACTAGTGAATCAACAGTAAACTTTTAATAGACAGGTAGCACATTACAATAAGACTGCCCTTACGTTTATGAATGGTTTATGAATGGTTTATAATCAGGTTAATAATTAAGTTGCAACACTTTGTAAATCATTAATAGAAGGTTCATGAATCATTTACAATCAGGTTATTAATTAGGTTTCAGCACTTCTTAAATCATTAATAGACAATTATAAACAAGTTATAACACATATTTCCTATTTTGATTGATCAATGAGTTACTACCATAAACTCAAAGGGAACGTTATTGTAAAGTAGTACCGCATATTATATACGTGTGTGCGCATCTAAAAAGCAGGAAAACCGTCATTCCGTTAGCTAGTGGCTTTTAGACAAAATGTAAATGTAGTTGCGTTTAACGTGTATAAATATTTTAAGGGTGAAAAACGGTGACTGTTGCCGAGTGACCATGGTCAGGTGATGCCGATGGCTGAGGGCTAGGCCAATGGGGGCAGCCGTGAGAGGGCTCGGCACTGTCAGCACGCGGATCTCTGCACTGGCCACCTGTCTGTTTAGAGCCTCCTACAGTATCTGTTAATAATTAGGATATACAGCAGTAGAAGTAAATTTCACTGCGAGTTATAGTTTAGCTCCTGGGGGGCGGAGCACAGGTGATGTCACAGTGACATCACTGACAGCTCTGGGGTCAGGGGCACTAAGCGTAACAATGCTAGCTTGGGGACTTTGGGAGCAAAAACATGGACTGTCTGTGGGCCCCCATGGACCGGACTGGGAAACACTGCTCTACCCCTGCGGGTCCCGGGAAGGGGGTCCCGACTCACTGCTACCCTAAACTAATAAAGAAGCCATGTAGACTGACTGTATGGATTTCATTTAGTCGCTAAGATGTTTCTTCACCGGATTTACATAATGTGCGAAAACGCGAATCTTGCCGCAAGCAGAACCAAAGTGAAGCAGGTAGATCCAGGCCAAGCTGGACCCTCAGTGTGTTGGGGGTTGTCATGGCAACAGAGCCCAGACAGGAAAAAGGGAACATTTAGTCAGACAGTTCCCATGAACCCATGAGGAGGGTGCAGCCCCATCTGACGAGGAGCAGAGCCGGCCGGCGGCGCTGCCCTGAATGTTCCCTCACCATGGCGGGAAGCGAGTGCGAAGCACAGGGACACTTTCCCATCGGCACGGACGTCCCCGACACAGACAGCGCTTTGTGTCCGACAAAAGGAGCACTCATCGCGGCACGGAGGCCCAAGCCAAGAGGAACATCTGTGGCCTCCACAAGAGGGGAAATCGCTGCTTTCGGGGATTGTTCCTTCTTGGTTAAGAGCTTCTGTGACGAGGGAAGGTTTTCTTCTTCTTTTTTTATGTCTCAGCCATCACTGAAACACATGTGTGGCCATTATTTGGGATGAATTAGCTGATTGTGCTCTTTGCCGGCCCTCTGAAACACTGTTGCCCACACTGACAAATCCGGCCAGGATTCTGTATTCGCTTCTTAAAGAGAGCCGTGTATCCTGCCATTCTCCTCTAGCCTGCGCCTGAATAGAAAGTGTGGCTCTGAATGTGGTCCATCACGTCCCCTTTCTCCGCATCCCACTTCCCTTTTAAGAGCTGAACCTCCTCATCTGAGGCTCCCCTGCAGCCCTGATGAGGACAGGTAGGGGGCGCTGTGTGGCAAAGTGAGTTAGGCCTCCGTTCCTGTGATCAGAAGGTCGCCGGTTTGAATCCCATGATCACAGTGCTGTTGGGTCCTTCAGCAAGGCCCTCAACTCCCCCCCCCCAAAAAATTAACTGGATATATGGCTAACCATTTGTATCTCAAAGCCTCACAAGTAATTTGATTTCGGCTTCTAATTTTAATACTTTCTAATATTATAGATATAAATATAATATTATATAAATATGTCATTATCATATAAGGAGGTGGGGGGAGAGAAGCCATCCTGAAGGAGGTGGGGGGAGAGAAGCCATCCTGAAGGAGATGGGGGGAGAGAAGCCATCCTGAAGGAGGTGGGGGGGGAGAAGCCATCCTGAAGGAGGTGGGGGGAGAGAAGCCATCCTGAAGGAGGTAGGGGGAAAGAAGCCATCCTGAAGGAGGTGGGGGGGGAGAAGCCATCCTGAAGGAGGTGGGTGGAGAGAGGCCATTCTGAAGGAGGTGGGGGGAAAGAAGCCATTCTGAAGGAGGTGGGGGGAGTGAAGCCATCCTGAAGGAGGCGGGGGGAGGGAAGCCATCCTGAAGGAGGCGGGGGGAGGGAAGCCATCCTGAAGGCTTTATCTGTGCAGTGTGACTCTACCAAGCTCCCAATGCCATCTGCAGCATTTTGTCAGCAAACATCCCCTTCCAAGCACCTCAGCCGTTAGCCCCACTGTTCCGTCTTTGCGCCGCCAAGAGCTACAGCTTATATTTTATATACAGCCTTCAGATTCCAGTCTTTCAAAGGCTCAGAGGTCCCGGCTCTGGGGACACACTGGCGGCAGCCCTATGTCAATAAGGGACGCTGGCAGCCACAATGAGCCTGGTCTCTGGCCACCGTATTGACAGACACCTGCACAATGCGATGAATGGAGGTCCCTTCTGTCCTCACACACGGAAGAATAGCTCAGTGCACTCCCACTCGGGGTCACGTTTGTACAGTGTTTGCCGCCTTTGTTCACTGCCACTGTTCCCAGATCAGCGGGTCTGAATCCTGGCAACCTCAGGGCCTAGAAAAAGACTTCCCAGCCTCCTGCAAACACCTCAGAAGGGGGACGGTCAGAAGTAGTTTAACAGTGGGCCAGTTGGGCTATTTAGTGAGCCGAAAGAGAAACAAGAGAGAGTTATAAACAATGTAATGTCAATAATCTATGCAGGGTGCTGGCATTGTGATTTTTGCGAAGTGGTGGGAGATCTGGCAGATCAAGTGGCCAAATTTAATTTAGCATTTGGCAGACGCCCATAGCCTGAGCGACTTACATAGGTGCTTAAAGACTCCATTAGTGAATACTTTCTGGTTTAATAAAACTCAGGCCAAGAATAATATCTGTCTAATATTCTGTTGGGGAAATACAGGGTTTTTAATTTTATAGGAGTATAATAATGTCTGAGAGACGGAGATGGTGGGACCAGCTAAGCAGTGCTGGAGGATCAGAGAGCATCTTTTAGGTAGGATGGTGCTGGACCGTTTTTGGCTTTGTAGGTGAGCACCGGTGTTTTGAATGTGAAAATGAGTGTGGAAGCCAGTGGACAGAGCGTAACAAAGGAGTGGTGTGGGAGAACTTGGGAAGGTTGAAAACGAGTTAAGCAGCTACATTCTGGATCAGTTGGAGAGGACAGATGGCACTCAGCGGCAGACGCCCTAGGAGTGAGTTATAGTAGTTGAGGCCTGAGATGACGAGGGATTGTCCAAGTATCTGAGTGGCCTGTATGGAAAGACATGGGCGAATCCCTCTGATATTGAAGAGGATAATTGTAACATTGCATTTTTCCTCAGGTGGGGCCCCTGACTGGTCTGGAGCCCTAGGCTGTAGCCTATAATAGCCCATGCATTAATCTGCCCCTGGGTACGGTGGACGCCTTGCAGATTCTTACAGTGGATTTGCTCTGGGTGAATTGTTCTTCAATGGGTCCACAGAGGGCTAGGGAACAGACATGGCTGCATAGTTGCACAGTGGGCTCCAGAATAGACCTCATCTGTGGAAATAGGTTATCTGTAACCAGTGAGATGTGAAAGAAGGACATCAACATTGATTTTTTTTGTGATAAATGCATTAGGTTCCAATATTCTTCGCTGATCACAAATGTAACCTAATGGCACCAGAAGATATGTAGATGTATTTGTTATAATTTGCCCTGTGTAGGTTAACAGTAAAGTATAGACAATATATTCAGAAAACATCTAGGTTTATCCAACCTTCCCATATGTCTGCTGCAGGCTTGGTTCCAGTCTCATGCAAGATTCACACTATGAGACTGAGTACCAGAAAGACACCAAATCACCTAAAACGTTTCTGCACTTCAGGAAGATACCAACACAAACTGGAGAGAGCATGCAGCCAGGGGTAGGACTCGAGGACGGAACCAGCCAATCAGCGAAGAGGACACTCGTCAAAGTGCTGGCCATACTGAACAATGACTTCCACCCTCTGCAGACTGTTTTAGCCAAACAGAGCAGCACTTTCAGCAACAGACTGAGAACAGTTGTGCTGCTTCAAGGAGCACTATGTATGGTCAGTCCTACCTTCATCCATTAGACTTTACAACGAGTCACCCTCTGTTGGGGAGCATGACCCACTGTCTGAATGGACCAGAATCAGTCACAGAAGACCCATTCATTCACCGTACACCACACTGCACATTACTATTTATTTCTGAGACCTTCCTATGGGATTCCGTTTAATACTTTCTTTCTGACATTCTTTGCTCAGTAACTGTTGTACATTATTTGTTACTGTTGATTAATGTTGAGATGTCTTGAGCTGCTGTCTCTGCGCTGTGCTACTGTAAACCTGCAATTTCCTTTTGGTCTTAATGTCTGGGGATTGGCTGTATTCATTAATTCTGGTAGATTATACAAGAGGCAGATATGCTGGTGGAGCATTAATTCCTTCCTTCCCTCCATCTGTCTGTCATTCTCTGTCTGTCTTTCTAATCTTTTGCAAGAATTCCTTAATATAAAAAATAGTCTAGAAATTTTAGTTAGATGTATGCACGTGTTCAATAACGACCCATACGATTCGTAGCAAAAATATAACAAGGTCAAACCGCGCCATCTAGCGGCTCTCTGTGAAAGTTCAGCGGTGGGTGCAATTTATTTCCTCATAGATTGACCGCTAAGGTTCTCAGGCTCATTCATTCATTCATTCATTCCACAACCACATTTATAGTGAAATAGTTTTATAAGTTTATAGTTGTAAAAAATGCAGCATTTCTGGTCATTTATATGCAGAGAAAACATTTTTGAAAACAACAGGGAAGTCACTTGATTAAAACCGTTACATATGAGCTATATCAAAGTTTTATTTTTAAAATTTATTAGACAGGAACAGTAGTACAATTTAAACAGGAAATGTCATTTTAAGCCTTGAAACATAAAAAGAGTAACCTGATTTGTGGTATTCTGAGTTGGCAGTTGCCGGTTTGCATCGCTGTATAGTATTGTCACTGAAAAATACATCTGTTACCAGCTTAAAAAAATACAGCTGAAAATCTACATGCTCATCTCGTAGTGTTCTGCTTGTTTCAACTTACAGCATAAAATCTGAACAGAGTTTTAATTTATCAGATAGACAGAAACTAAAGGAAAAACAAACAATGTTGTATTTTGGATAACCGTGGATGTTAGAAGCGATCGAGAGAAAAAGGCTAAGCTAGGGTCTGGAACGTGTTAACTGCAGTCATGTTCATTCATATAAATCAACTACTTAAATAGCTATATATATTTTCATATATATATATATATATATATATAATTCCTCCCACAGTGATTTTAAGGTAAATAATATGATATATTCTATACAGTTTAAAATACATTTCATTTAAAGGGAGCTTTTAACATTTTCTGTATCATTATAGCACTTCAATAGATTCACTGCATTTGAACAGAAATGGATGTTCTAGGTTTAACCCCACATTTTTTAATAAAATATGTGCTTGATGAAATTTTAAAAAATGAAAAAAAAAAACAATATATGCATCTAGGATAAAGTGAATGATTTAGATCAACACATTAAAATTTGACAGAAACATACACAAGCATGGCTGGACACTACATTATACCTGGCTTCCCATACATAATTTTAACAGCAATTCAACAACAATTTTGGTTGGACAAATAGAAATTAACAGTCTTGATTGCATTTGGAGTCAAAATATTAAATAAACATCTATAAAAAAGCTTCCAAACTGGAAAAATAGTATAATTTTCCATTCAGATCAGAGACACAAAAAAAGATTTATAAGAAAGCAAATAGTAAGTGCGATTCTATGAGCCATCACTGAGCATTCGTCTTGGATAGGAAAAACACATCCCATCTGGCATAAATGACATAAAACATACAACAATTTATCAAATAATATCAACTGATTGTAGGACTTATGCAATAACTCTAAGTGATCTTTTTAAAGAACTTCATACATCATTTTCGGTCTGAAATACTTTACCTGACGTCCATGTGAGCACGCAAGCACGTAAAGTACCTAATCTTGCAGACTCGTCTACATAATTACCATATACATCATTTACAAGTATTGCCGGTAGTTTTCAAAAAAACAAAAAAGAAAAGTTAAAAATTGTGCATTAAATAAACAAATGGCGTCGCATACCTGACATGGTCTGCAGTACAACAGTGTTATATAGAAAGCTGATTAATATAACTGAGTTTAGCCTTTTTAATAAAAACCATATACAGGTGTAGGTCCAGTATCATGAGTTAAGCATTACAGCACCAAACTTCCATAATTTGGCAAATTCAAGCTTTAAGTGAATGTCAAAATGCTTTATAAAGTGTTACCTCTGATGCTGTGATTCATATAAAGCTGGCAATACACCTTCCCCTTTTTATTACTCGACCCCCCTCATCCCACCCACCAACCCCCCCTCAGCATTTTCAGTAGTTTGTTTCCTGCTAAATCTTGGTGTGCGTTCCGCTTGGCACAATAGAACAGCCGCCATTAATCCTTTATAAATATGGCTGCAATACATTATAGAGACAAAACAGATTTTTGGTTCCAAGACTTACACAGCGAAAGGATAAAAATGATAATATTCACAACATCTAAAGCTCATTTAAAGTAAAGAAAAATCTTTCAGCAGACGATAGCCCATAATGCTTCAAACTTTAAAGTTGTATAGCAAACAGGTTCAACTTTGACGGGAAGGACAGAGCTTTTTAATAGCATACACAAACAACAAGAAAAAAATATACTTAATAAGACCATATGTCTGAATTTTTATAAATTAAATAATTAAAATTTCTTAAGATGATTGGCCTATTGTAATTTTTGCTGTACACCACCTTCACCTACAATAAAAAAAAATACATCACCAAAAACCTGATTTCATAGACATTTTGCGACCTCCTACGAGCCTCAGGCCCGGAGTCGGAAACATAAATGTGTACATCTTGGAGTCCCACACTACCAAAGCCCGTTTGTCATACATCGACACGTATGCATAACCATTAATGATAGCACTTTGGAGTAATTGATTGTTTCCCAGCTGTTTTTTTTTTTTTTTTTATTTTTTGAACTAGTCCTCATCGAGAGTAGCCCCCGCTCTGCTGCTATCCCCTTCCTCCCAGTTGGATTGGTCAATCTCGTTTGGCTCCTCCCCCTCCTCAGCCATGTCTTCCTCCCCGTCCGCAGTCTCCTCAAAGTCGTCCTCGCGTGAGAACTCCAGCTCCTGCATGGCCTCCAGGCCCTCCTGCGAGCCCTGGTGCGAGTCGGCGCAGTCGGCGCACACGCCGTAGCGCCGTGAGCCGTGCCGAATGCCCACGCTGGCCGCCAGCATGAAGATCTTCTTGCACACCATGCACTTGTACTTTTTGTCCTTCATGTGCACCTGTAGGAAAACCGGCAGTGCATATTACGCCTCACATTTGGGTTCCCATTTCGACCATCTCCCTTGGCTGGTTAAACAACTCCGTCCCCAGTTTAATAACCATAAAACAGATTAAGATTACAGTTCTTAGGGAGAATTACAGTACGAAAACAAAA
The DNA here is from genome assembly GCA_026780845.1 of Petrocephalus sullivani. Taxonomy (NCBI): domain Eukaryota; kingdom Metazoa; phylum Chordata; class Actinopteri; order Osteoglossiformes; family Mormyridae; genus Petrocephalus; species Petrocephalus sullivani. The sequence continues at coordinate 4,226,719 of JAODKM010000044.1, read as the reverse complement.
AGTAGTGAGATCCAGAAACGACACCCCAGAAATGACGACTGAAACCGAGCAATACAATCCCAGCAGTGATGCTATAGTTTTGATTTTGTATTTCAGTTTTTATATTTTCAAAATTTCTTTGAAATCCAGTTTAGTTTTAGTTTTGTCTGCATCTTATTTCAATTTGCTTCAGAAGAGATAATCATAGTTTGGCATTTCAGCTAGCTTGCGATATTTCGTTTCTCTTTGGTCGTTTCCATATTATATTTGTTAGTAAGGCTGACTCGCACAAAAGTCGCTTGTACGCAAAGATGGACGGAAGGCTTTTTATACATTAGCTGAACCCGAAGAGGGTGGAAGGCGGCACCGAGCGGGTCTCACCAGCGAATGCCGCTTCACGTGCTCGCGGCGGGTGAAGAGCTTGCCGCAGATGTCGCAGCTGAAGGAACGCACGCCGGAGTGGATGATCAGGTGCCGCTTCAGCGTCCGCCGGTGCTTGGCGACGTAGCTACAGTGAGGACACTTCAGCTTGTTCACCGTCGTGTCCGAGGACTCGCCTGAGAGACAGAAACGGGGGGGGGTGTCTCCGTATGCAGAATGGGCCCCGCAGACGCACACCGGCTCCCGAATGCCAAGGCGGAATTCCGCGCGCGATGAAAGCGGAGGAAACGGTCCCGCTCGCTCGCGGAAAGCGGCGGTTAGGGCTTTGATGTTTCCGCAAGCAGAGCTCTGCTGCGAGCAGGTCTTTCATGCAAAGGATGTGGGCTGAGGGTTTTGTGGTACCATGTGTTTATATGTAGGGAGGTGGGGGGGAATACGTGGTTAAACAAAAAAAAAAAAAAGAAATTCATTCTGATGCAACACGGGAGAAAACTAGTTTTGAGTAGCTGCTAATGAACTTCGCCACTAGAAATCTTTCCCTTACAAGAGCCAGGGAGAAATGTCAGGTTACATTTCCAGGAAGGCACGGTCTTACCATTCTCCCACGACTCTGCTTGGTGGGAATCCTGCATTAAGCTGTACTGTATCTGGTTGGCCAGTTCTGAAGGGAAACAAATGTACCGTCAGGAAGGTTTCCCCCTGGTTTCTCCCTATCGTTCCCTGGCTAGAGGGTGTGGCCTGACTGACTGGCAACTATATTGCAAAAGATCAAACTACAATCCAACAATATCAAATTTCGTCCACATGAGGTAACAGGGCGGTGGGGTGGGGGATATACGGCCCAAATCAAGAACTGCTTTGCAACCAGTGACTACTTGCCACAGCCCGTTTGTGGGAGTTACTGCAATAAAGCCGCAAGAATAATAGTGGCACCAGCATATAGCAATAATGACAAAATGATAAGAATTAAAAAAATATGAGACTGTACAGCAAAAGGAGCCTAGATTTCCCAGCCCACGACTCAACCTGCTCCTGCCAAGAGCTGGGAGGGGGGTGGATTATCAGACAAACAGAATAAAAGCCCACTCAGCACATCAGATTGCACAGCGGGAGTAGTTTAATAAACCACCAGCAGAGGGCAGGAGCTTAAGGGCGAGTACCTGTAGGGTTAGAGAGAGGAGGATATCAGAGTTTCCCCGCTACCGAGTCAGCAAGCCCGTCTACATAAAGGCAGCACATTGTGCGAACATGACGGGGCTCCGAAGACCATCAACCCATCAACTACACAGCTGCCGCCATCCGTGGAAATGATAGCACCGGCAAAAATAAGCTAACCCACAAAGGGTGAAAACGTGCCGTTTCTATTAAGGCCATACGTTCGTCCACCGAGACGCATGTGCTGGAAGGGGCAGACCGTTAATCCCGGGAACTTGCATGTAGCATTCCATAAGGAGAATTTCATGACAGAAGGTATTCCTGTGAACATCATTAGCGTGAACTGAGTGGCAGTGCACACGGCAAGACCCACTCACAATTAGCCAGATTGCCCTGGTGGAGTACTAGCCAGAGACGCTGCGGATTTCTTGGGTACGGAGCAAGGGATTGTGGGAACATCACCAGAAACCCAACACAGATAACGCAGCCCACGGGCAGGAACCATGCCAGGGAACGTGTGATTGTTCACCGTAATGTCAGCTTTTTCCTTTCCAGAGCTCAATTTTTACCCCCCACCCCCGAATAAAGGGGGGAAAACCCAGTTTGTTCCAAATAATTTTAAAACTTGATTTGAAGAACAAAAATGAGGCACCGAATAAGGCTACTTGAACGTATGCCTGTGAGGACGTACCTGCATTCTCGGAGAGGAAGGAGAGGTCCTCCCGGGGGTAAGACGCTGTAGGCTGGACCAGCATGCCATCGTCGAAAGCCTCCTCGGGCTCAGGCGGGATGTTGTAGACGAAGCGGCGCGTGATCTGCTTTTTCCGCCGGCCGCTGCCCGGCTCCTGCTTCACCTCCTTCTTGATGGGGGTGGCTGTGGCGTCGTCGTTCCACACGAACACGGGCCCCGGGCCCTGAGGCTCGTTCTCCGCCGATTCCGAGGAGTTGTCGCAGGTCCAGCCGGAGCGGCCGAGCGGGCATCCCTCGCTGGCTGACATCTCCACCTCGTGGGGCTCCTCCTTGATGTGCCCGCTGGCTTTGATGGAGAGCTTGGAGAGGATGCTGGTGGCCCAGAAGTTGCTGGGCTTCCCGTCGGACCCCTTGCCATCCTTGGTGAGGGTCTGCCGCTTGTTGTAATCCACCACCACGGAGTCGGGCGCTTCGTTCTTGATGCTGATGTTCAGGGCGTCCTTGATGAAGGCCCTGCACGACTGCACCACTTCGGTCATCTGGAGGTAGCTGGCCACAGACATCACCTCGATGGCATTTTGGCTTGTGAGTAGAAGGTTGCCCGAGTACAGAAAGTCTAAGATAACAGAAAAACCCTGGACGGCGGCCACATCGAGGTGGGTGATCGTGGTTTGGTCACAGCTCTCATTCTTGGTCAAGCAGTAGAGGGTCTTAAAGAAGCGACTGCCGGCTACCAGGATGTTCTTGTGCGCCCTGAAGACCTGGCCGCCCACCACGATGCTGACGTCACACAGGATGCCGTTCTTCCTCTGCTTGTTGAGCTCCTGCAGTAGCAGGTAGCAGTACGAGTTCTCGTTCGGCTTGTTCCTGAAGCCCTCCGTCTCCTCCCCGTCAAGGTCTCCTGCCCTCTCCATCTCCTGGCACCACCACAAGAACGACAACAGGAACGATTAGATGCCGGAGAAAACAAAAAAAAAAAAAGAAAAGAAAAAATGGGGGGGTTAAAGCAGCCAGGGGGAATTTCTCACTGTGAGGGCTGATCTGACAGGTTCCCGGATAAGAACAGCAGCACGATGAAACCTGTGAAAAGCAGGCTCTCAAACACACCAAGAAAAATACCCTTCATCAGCAAGCGAGGAACCGTGAAGTCTATAAACGTACCCTTACCCTTATCTCATTCTGCTCTGCTGCTCAAAGAGAACAAGTCAACTGCACCAGAATATGTTAGACGCTGAACTGTTCTTATTGTGTTAACAGCAAACATCAAACACCATTAAACAAACCGTTAAAGGTTTTAACAACTTCTGCAAAAAAGGCCAAGACTGGAAACAAAAGACCGCGCTTAGGTATTAAACAACGGCCCCAGTCACAGCGGCACACCTCGGCGTCCACATGTCGGGGGCGGTGGGGGCTTGTAAACTTCACCGAATATGACAGCTTGAGCAGAGTCACGGAGAAGTTTAATAAGACATGTGGTTGTCTTACTGCCAAGACACAGAGGGACAGGTCCAGATCAGCCAGCGATGTTCCCTGGTCCCCAGATGTGCCACGTCTTGAGAAGAGCAGCATTTACACAGAGCAGTCTCTCATTGGCTGGCCGCACGTGATCCCTACCAATGACAACGGTGCGCTGCACCCCGATTTTTAAAATTGATAATCAAAAGGAACGGCTTTCACTTATTTTTCTGTAGATCAACAAACTATACAACCAATGCTGCCGATGCCCTGAACGGTAACGCGGACCCAAACCGAAGGAGAGAACAGCCAAAGCACTTTAGGGAAGTGATCGGGGGAGATTAAACATACCGAGCGAGCAGCCGCGCGATTCGCGAAACAGGAAAACTAATTACAGCCTAATTCCTGTCAACAAGTGCTTTACGCCCAAGAGAAATCTATACAGTCGGGACATATTGCAAACGACTAATAAATGTCATACTGCATCAGGCTGGGTTTGGCCATCTTCCAGGTCTATGAATGCGCCTGGGATTCAAATGAAAATACAAAAAAAAAAAAACACACTAAATGCAGGTGTAACAGCTTAAAGAAAGGGTTCCCTCGGGGTGGGGTGGGGTGTGGGGGGCACAAACACAAGGAGCGCATGCATCCGAAATGCCTTTTATCTCCAGCCCAGCACAAACACCCGGAAATGAAAGGTAACCCCACAGAGGCCCCTCCAGTGCAGTTCTGGTTTCTGTGCTGGGGGAGGCACATCCCAAGTGGGGGTGCCGGTCCCATTTAGCTCGTCTTCTGGCAGACTCCCAGACAATGCTGTTGTGAGGCATGCACGGCCCAAGGTGTGGGAGGGTGGCCCGGCCAGGGCCCTAACAAAGAGCGAGTGTGCCGGGTGCCATCCCGCCCCAGCATATCTCTTTGTACCTGAACACGGCCTTCCCACAAACAGGACACTAAATTCCAGGATGGTTCCCTTTTCATTGCAAAGCAGAAACTGGAGCTGCATTTTCACTCAGCCAGGAACTGGGTAAATAACAGCTTGGAGTTAATCCACTTTGCAGCCAGACGCACCATTTCGTACTACATTTGGGCGAGGAGCACCCCCTAGCTGACGAGAAGGAGTAAAAGCTGCCACAGAATCGGACGGCATGCAAATGCCGAAATGCCTGAAAGGTGGCAACGAATGACCAGCACAAGCAACATATACATAAAAATCTAATCGCTAATGTGAACAGACATTTAAATTAAAACGCAGTTTTATATGCTTGCAGTACATGCAAGTGCAAATCTCCTAGGCCTAGAACAGATTCAGAAAGCGTACGGAACGCAACGTCACGAACGACAATTACAGATCTTATCGACACTTACAATACAGAACCCAGAACTCGTGACGGAAATTAAGTATGAATATAGTAGATTGGTATGTCAAATGGGATTTCGGGATTACCGTTTTTTTTTTTTAATTTCATGATCTCAACCTTGGACTGCTGGAAATGCCTCATCACACAGCCATTATTTATTTCAAACATAAGCAACAAACGTCTTTACTTCACAAAATAAACCCTCAACGGTAAACAATACATCAAATTATGTGAGCCATGGAATATCATCTCACGCCTATGCTACGTTTTTATTTTGTAGTGGTTTTAGGTGTCATGCGATTACGCTAGAACTCACCTAGCACTATAAATGCGGTTCAGAGCTGGCGTTTCTGGCCTGCCACTGAGGTGGTGCGCAGAATAAATAAAGCCATTTCATTATAATTTGGGGATATCGCACCACAGGCGAAGACAGATAAAATGAACATGATCATCTGCAAACTATTCGCTGGGTTATTTACGATGGATACCCAAACTGCACCCAAGAATTATTTTCACTGATTTATACATTATGTCATCAAAACAGCATATACATTTATATTGAAAAAATAACCATTCCTTAATATTAAGAAATTCCCGGAGAGTGAAAAATATAAAATCTGTAAAAAAAAAAAAAAAACCTGTAAATTAATCTACAGAAACGACACCTAAATAAGCATGAAAAGCAGTCTCTAGTGCCCGGACAGTTTCCTGTTGCTGGAGGCAATTCTAACCAGCCCGCTCTCCCCTGCTAATTAGAGATATATAAAAACAGAATCATTTAAGTTGATAAAACAGATAAAAAAAATCTATACATTAAGCTATTCAAGTCACACACAATAAGCTTGTGCTCCAGGTCTTAATTTCTCGGAACTGACATCATTCGCCCAACACTTGAAGACTGAACAATATATTCAATATACATAGACAGTTATGCAAGTGAAATGATGAAAACTGTCTATGACAGACAGAACCTGCACACATTAGGACAGGTGATCAAGTGAAAGCTAATTAACGCGCATTCATCACAGCAGACTGCGAGGCATGTCATTCTGTTGAATCATTTTCTTTTTTTCCTCAGTTAGGCACCTTGGCTGTCCGTCTAGCAATAGTTACCTATCAGTTAGTGCAGCTGTCAGAATATCATACTAGAATTATTTTTTTTTTTTTTACTGTCCTCCGCAAAGACGGATTTGAGGATGGACCCACTTCCTCCACATAGCTAGTCAGGTTAGGTGACCCCCCCACAAAACTGATAATTATGTAAAACTGGATGGTTGGCAGTTGTTGCCCAACCTGCTCTTCATATAAAAACGCCTCACCTGCTGGGTACCCTGCCTGGTCTGGAGATGCCCCAACAAACACAAACCCAGCACCCCCCCAGCACCCCCCAGCACCCCCCCAGCCGTGGAGGCAGAGGTCATTCACCGCACTCATCAACAGAGGTGGGGGTGGGGTCAGAAGGCACCCCAGCCCCCAGCCCTGGGGGTNNNNCCACCCCACCCCACCCCCCAGACCAAACCCTGCCATTGTTTGACCTCTGCCAGATAAAACAAACCCAACAAGCCGAGTCCCCGCTTACCGACCCCCGGCGCCTCGTCCTGCACGCCAGGCGGCCTGCTTACCAGGTTATTTTACATATAAACGCTGCATATCGGCGTACCCGATAATACTAATTAAATCTCAAACTAGCCAACAGTAACCAGCCACACCGAGAATACTACCCAGGTTAGCGCGATGACTAGCCAGGGGATAAAGGCCGACACGGCAGCTGCGGCTCGCTTTTAGCTCGTCGCCCGGCGAGGCGGTATTCTCGTCGCTAGCTAACAGGCTAACTGCTCTCGGTTTACGGCGCTAACCGGTTTGGTCAGCCCCGCTAGCCGGTCAGACAGTTAGCCTGGTTAGCAGGACGGCTAAGCGGGCTAGCCGGGGCTGGCGGCGGGGAGAGGGGCTCTCTGGGCGGGCGGCCGCCCTACCTGCTTGGCGGGGTCGTTGCGGCCGTGCTCCGCGGACAGGTGGTGCCTCAGCAGCAGGGCCCGCTTGTAGTTCCGGCTGCCCCGGACCAGCTCGTCGCTGGCGGCGCCGGCGTCGCGGCACCAGGAGCAGGACATGGAGCCGGTCTCTCGGCAGAACTTGAGCCAGGGGAACTCCTGCAGCCAGGACGCCTGGAAGGGCGAGCGCTTCTGCAGCAGGCTCTGCGGTCTCATGCCCAGCCAGGGCTTCCTGGCCGCCTCCTCCTCCGCCGCGCTCTCCGCCTCGCCCCCGTCCTCCTCGCCGGATGCGGCGGCCGGAGCCCCGTCCTCGGTCCCCGCCGTCCAGCCGCCGCCTTCCGCGGCCGAGCCGGAGAGCCAGTCGTCTCCGGTGTCCAGGTCCTCTTCCTCCTCCGCCTCCGGTTCCGTGCTGTCGCTGACGGACCCCCCGCCCTCCAGCCGCAGCGCCGACGTCCCTCCGGCCCCCGGGTCCCCGTCCTCCTCCTGCTCCGGCCCGCCGCCGTTCAGGTGCCGGTTCGGCCAGGCCTGGGCCTCCCGGCGGGCAGCGCCGGTGCCGCCGGAGCCGCTCACGGCCGGTCCGCCTCCTCGGAAAGCCAGCGACCTGCGGTTTCTCTCTCCGGACATTTTCTCCGTAAATTAAAAATGTTCACTTCCCTAAAAAAAACAAAAAAGAAGAAGAAGGAGCCCCTTTTATCGCTGCCGGCCGAACCCGACGGAACGCGCGCGGTGGCTGGGTTCGGGGGTCCGATCGCCGTGCGGTACCGACGGCTGCGTCGAGCGCCGGCCTCCTGGTGGGAGCAGCGATGGAGGTTATGCGGAAATAAATAAAGGGTTTAAAGGCATAATGAGCCACGGCGCAGCCTGCAGAGGTCGGACGGCAGCGACTTTGCCCATAATGCACCTCGGCCAGGGACAGGGGGGTCACGGGCTGCTCCGGGGAAGGTGGGGGTCAGGGGAAGGTGGGGGTGCTGCGGACATCGAGGAGGCTGTGCGCGCGCCCCGGGCCCCGGGCATCTTCCCGTGCGGAGCCGGGAGTTTCCGTGCGGGGGGCAGGTGCATTCTGATGCCGAGATGGGGGGGCCGGCCGAGGTGCGCCCCACTGCCGCTCATAAACCCGTCCGTATTTTTAAACCATTTATTGTGCAATAAAACAGATATAGGAGTCACACAAGCAGTGGCGACATTCGGGATGTATTATGCTGGCAGACGCGCGTGGAGTATTTTTTCCCCCCAAAAGTTACATTTCACTTTCCTTAATATTTTAAGAAGTTGGTGGGAAAAACGGAAGTATGCCATTTTCATGCAAGTGTTGTATTCGCGCAAAAGGGTACATTTGAATATATCTAGAGTTAACAAAATAATAGGAATACATGGGGATCTGGGCAGTGTTAGATGAATGTTGATAGTTGTAGTTTATTCCTAAAGAAGGAAAAAAGAAGTCCAAATACACACCCACCACGGACAATTAATAGTCACCCTACCCACGGAATCCACTTCTAGGTGTGGCACACAGTTAAACACACACACAAACACAAGAGCTGCTAGGTAAAGTACACAGTACTCCCGAGTGCTGCGATGTTCGGCCTTTCTCACTGTGCTGGGGGAGTCCAGAATCGCCTGGCCCGCTGTCGCCCACTAGGTGGCACTCTAACCAGCAAGCCCAATTTCATCAGATATTAATGACAGGTTTGGTACTTTCGGCCCCCTGATTCAGTGAGGGAGCTTCTTGCGACTGGCAGATGTCTGGAAACGCAATGGACGCGTGCTTTTGGCTGTGTAGGTCTTTACTGATAAGGTATTTCCCCACTGGCTGTACTTCCTCCCCTGTCCACAGCATTATGCTACCTTTTCAATATGACTGGGTGAGTAGCACAGCTCTTTGGGTCTGCGAGCATCTTGGTTATTAATGTAAACAAAAAATACACTAAGAGGCATAATGAATTATTAAAAAATTGTGCAGCCTTTCTGGTAAAAGAAATAACATTGAGTCTTGATTACAGTTCTCTATATGTAAATGTTTAATTTTATTGCTCATACACAGGAATACAGAATGTTCGTGACTTCAGTTGTTTACCAATCAATAATTATTCAATCAGAATCATGTTCACTGGCCAAGTATGTTGACACACACAAGATCAGACAAAAGTTATGTTTACGCCCAGGCTAGGCTCCAGCTCTTGGTAATAGGGTGGGTCAGGAAGATTGCCTGGTTAAACTGTCTATAAAGATCTTTTTCCCGTTTCCCGAGGTACTTTTTAAGTGTTCATTCTGTTCCTAAAGTCAAATAGGTCCTGCGGCTTTTGTTTCAGGTTCTGTATGAAGACATTATTTCGATCAAGGAAACACACCAGTCAACGTACAAGAAGAACAGAAGTATTTAGCCAAGCACAGGAGCCTCTCAGTTGTACAGTATTTTATAAAACCTGAATTAGCTTCAAGTATATCTCTGAAATGGATTATCTGGTCACCCCATCCATGTATCCATCCATCCATGCATCCATCCATCCATCCAATCACAAGCGGCATTAGTCAGCAGAGATGTACTGCAGGCACGTCAGCCCCGAGCCCCCTGCCTTCCAGGCGCCCCACCTTCGCCCGGCCCTCCCTCCCAGCCCACCTGCACTACACGCCCCCAAGGCCGACAAAGCCAAGCCAGTCTCACCCGGAGCCGCAGCAGCGCTGGGCGGAATGGAGGGAGCCGGGCAAGGTACATCCGCTTGGGACGGGCACGGAGGGACATTTCTGGGGATTGCTTCAGAAAACTTACTGTCAAAATCCTGCTGCGAAGGTGCCGATCTCCAGCCGGTAAAATCAGTAAAATACTTCGCTAATTTCTCCTCTAACTAGTAGGTGACAGAACGTAGGATCGGGCAGAATAGGACAGGGTAAATTAAGATGCAGTTACGACGCGCTGAACATTTATATTTCATCGACTGCACATGAAAAAGTTTGACACTAACCCTTGAACTTCATTTCATAGTTAAAGTCAGATCTGCGTTCGTCTAAAATATGAATGTACTATGAAGTAGCCTATCAGGCATCACCAAATAGGATAGTGTTTTATCTTCAAAAAACATTATGAACATCTAATTATTATTATTATTATTATTATTGCAATTTCATAAGCGGCCGCTATCTTGGATGACCCTGTACTGGATAAGCACTTATTGAAGGTTGGACGGATACATTTTATCAGTCGGACCTGTGATTCGGTATGGCTAGTTGTATGTTCATCTGTTCGTCTAGTAATTGTTTGAAGCTGACAAATGTGTGCGCCATCTCTCCGTGTGTTTGCATGCTTACCCGCAGGTACTCCGATTCCCTCCCCTAGTCCCATGTACCTAAGATGATCGGAATCTCTAAATTGCGTATAGCTATTATAGACATTTTGTAATGGGCTACACAGCACGTATGTTTTCTTGATGTTGTTTTAAACACATGCTTTTTACCTGCTCTTGCAAAGTGTGGGTGTTACACGTGTGGTTTGGGGTAATACAGACAGATTCAGGCATGCAGGTACATAACCCTGCCTTTGAACAGTGGGGGAAGGGTCCTGGAAGATTGCACCAGCTGGCAGGGCACTGAGGTACATAGCAGCTACTGCTAGTCGCTTCCTTTCCGGGCATCACTAAAGACTTAAGTTCAGAATGTGTCCTTCATGTTTATTTGTGTCTTATATCTTCAGTAATAAAATTGTGAATATTCTTTTATCAGTTTAGCTTTAAAAACACCAGTGGGTTCAGTTGAATAATGACTTAATGAGGGATACATAGATATATGTAGTACTTGGATGTGTATAAATTGGCAGCATGCATGTCATGTTTTGTAGCTCTAATACAGCTATCAGTTATTGTTTATACTGATATGTCAGCCATCGTTAGAAAAATGCACATTGAAAATAAGATATAAGCAATGTGTGCATTTCTGAATATCCTGCTTTGTCAGTTTTGGGGCACAATGTCACATTTTAAGATATTCCTTACTTTCCATGTGGCCTAGAATGACCATGATTTCTTATGGGTTCTTCAGTTTGTTTAGTTAGGTTACTGCAGGTGCATCGACACCTTTTCATTTTATACTTCACTTTTGGGCAGCATCGTGGCCCCGTGAGCCACACCGTACCCTCCCATCTTCCGCATCTCCGGCGGAGTTTGCATATTCCGCCCAAGTTTGCATGGTGTCCCTTCAGTTACTCCAGCTTTCATCTGCAGTGAGGTGTGTGTTTGCTGTCCCTGTGAAAGGCTCCAGAACTGCGGTGGCCCTTCGCTGAAAAGAAGATGGATCCAGGTTTTCTTTCTGTCTTTGTTTATTTCGCTTTGACATTTATTCATTAATATGTTACTGCTTATCCAGTTCGCAGTGGGCGTGGCTGTATACTGCCTGTCCAGGGAAGCCTGACGCATTAAGCAGAAGATGCCTGCGTAGGGGGTAAAATGTATTCTGCATTTGCACCCGCGTAGGGTGTAAAAATGCATCCTGTATTTTGTGCTGCATTATAGTCAATATCTGTTTCTCGCTACCATGCATTGTTTATATGCTTATAGTTTGGTTATGCCTGTCAAATATCTTTTAAAACATGGGCAGTAATAATCAGCTTTAAAATATATACATCTGGACTCATTTAGACTTTCAGCCAGTAAATGAAAAACAAGCCTTAAGCCTGGAGGACTGCGTGTTTAATTGGTATTTAGCAGCTGTCGCAGCCAGTCATGCCAGGCTGACTGTCCTGCCCACGCACACGTACCGTCTGCCTTGCTATTCCGAATCTAATCCCTTCCAGCATCCCGTGTGTCTGTTCATATCCCTGGAATGCCTGGAATGTCCTTTTTGCTGTAGACTCTTTACTCTTTCCTCGTGCCTGCATCAGTCTCTGTGATTGGACGGCCCTGCTTCAGCCGTGCGGACCCCCCTTCTGTGTCATGTGACCCGCCGCATTCAGAATGATATACTAATTGATCAGGCTCTGTGCTACATTAACCGTTTTCAGGCCTTGCTTTGTTCCCAGGCCCTGTCTATGTTTTTTGCTCTGCTAAATAAATAAGAAGTCATACTGTCCCACTTTGGGCTAAAAAAGGCTTTACCCCCCCCCCCCCCCCCCCCCCCCCCCCACCCTGCCCCCGCCCCGCTATGCCTCACCGGCCCTCAGGCATTTTTAAGGGCTTACCCCCCGCTCCGCATTTTCCTGCTCATTTCTTATT
>JAODKM010000044.1:4191946-4207908 GCA_026780845.1 Petrocephalus sullivani | reverse complement strand
CAGGGGGCAGCTACGTGAGCGCCCGGGGAGCAGGGCTTGGGGACGGTACCTTGCTCAGGGTACCTCAGCGGTACTTGTGGGTCGGGACTCAAACCGGCAATCATTCGGTGTTCATAATTGCTTGGTAGAATGTGTGCTGGGAGGGAGCAAAAATGTGGACAGTCTGGGGGGTCACCAAGGACTGGGTTGAGCAACACTGGACTAGTATAAACACCAGTGGTTTGTGAGATTTAATTGTCCTTCTTTGCAGTGGATGCTGAAGGCTCTGTTTTGAAACTGCCTTGTGAGGCTGTAAATGGAATCTATTGCAGGTGGAAGACGAAATACAGGCTCTCTGTCAGGTCTTGGCTTCCAAAGAGAAGAGAGTTGCTGAGATCAAGAGGAAGCTGGGTATCACCCCTATGGAGGAGCTCAAGCAGAACATCACCAGGAGCTGGCATGGGGTCACCACTTCCACTGCGTATGTGCTTCTTCCTGATTGGCCACCGTCTAATCGAGTCTGTCGAAATGAGGACATTCATATGGGGGCAGGGTGTGGCACCACAGGTTAGGCCTCAGTGCCTGTGATCAGAAGGTTGTTAGTTCGCATCCTGTTGAGCAAGGCCCTTAATCCCCTGTATACGTGTATGTATGTCCCAAAGGAAAACAGGAAGGGATATGCCACAAAACGAAAGTGTTTCAATGTACTTGTGCAAATGGCAAATAAAAAGCACATTTTGGAGTTTGGGGAAATGAAAGAAGGTCCTAATTCAGCTCCTCCTTCCCCTCACAGCTATAAGAAGACCTCCGAGTCACTTAGCCAAGCTGGGCAGAGAGCCACCGCGGCCTTCTCCAGCGTGAGCTTTGCTGTGAGTAGAACGCTGGAGGATGTCAGGTAAGTGGGCCTGGTGGCACTAACACTAAGACACTTTCTGCTATTTGCAAGGTTTGCCTGAGATAACATACTGTGAGCCTGCACTGGCTAGGCGGCCGTGGTAGATGACGGCCAAATGCCGTAAGCGGCCCGTAGCGCTCTGTTAGCAGGCCTTCTATAAGGTGCGGCCTGCCATGTCACACTGCCAGTGTTTCTGCCCACCATTCCAGGCCAAGTGGGGTGAGGCCAGGGGCGGACTGGCCGTCCGGAAGTTTGGGAAACTGTGGGGGGGTCTAATCAGGGCCGTTTGGCGGTAGAATGCACAAAGTGCCCCCCCCCCTCCCCCCCACACACACACACACACACACACACACACACAGTTGGCAGAAAAATATCAAACTGAGGCAGCTAATTCCGGGGTTTCTTCTGTTGCCAGCGCGCCTGTGGGTGTGGTGGGTGGGCATCGGGGTCCGGGTGCATTTCCTGCTGGTATTGTGAGAGAACAGATGTAAATGTCCTGTGACGAGTGTGAATAATAACAAGGGAAACCTGAATATGTGTATTCACCTTAACACCTGGGATGTTAAGACTCCTATTTCCCAGTTTTACGTAAATTATATACATTTGTAACTGTCCAGTATAACATAAAGTGTCTAGAAATTAATCTGCTGTCAAACAGCGACATAGTGTTTCAGTTTTTTTGTGTCGATAAACGAACAAGCAAACCACACGGTCTTACACAACAAAACCAGCCAAAACGAGTGCTCTCTTCTGCAGGAAAACTGTCACATTCAAGTCATTCGAAGACAAGGTGGAATATTTGAAGGTAACTGATTACCGTCCGTGGTACTCTTGTAATTCCACTATTGTGACCTTCCAAAAGCGTGAGTCCACTTCTCTAAGAACGTTTTTTATTGCATTTCCGCCTCCTTTGGTTTGTTCGTTTGTTCCACCTGCTCCGTCAGCATTAACGTTACGCCTGTGTGACACAGACTAAGATGAGCCTCACGGCATCAACGGATCCTGAACTCCAGAGCCGGGACGAGAACGGAGGAGGCGGCGGTGCGGCGCTGCCAGAGGGACCCTGACTACACCCCCTCCATGACACGTGCGCCCTGTAGGAGACATGACATTCCTCAAATGATCTGCCCCTTCATTTTCACACATCAAACTGCTTTTTACACATTTTGTATATAGACTAGGACGCTTTATTGGTGCAAAAAATATCGTATTCGTGAAATCAGAGCCATTCGTAGAGCTTGCAAGCGTGGAAAATATTGAAGTTTGGCTTTGTAATTTTCAATGAGTAAATGTGACCTCTAAAATCTCCTTACTGAAGGAAACTTGGGTAAAAATGGCCCAGAGCAGTGTTTCTTAAACCAGTGTTTAAGGGACCCCCAGGGAATCGAGGGAGCAAAACGTGGACCGTCTGGGGGTCCCTGAAGACTGACGTGAGAAACACTAGTCCAGGCAACTCCCCCGCAGCCACACATTGACCCGAACCCTGACCCTTATTAAGTGTATGTCTCTTATAGCAGCTGAGGAAAGCTCAGCATAAAAAGTCCCACACGATACCCCTGGAGAGTGAAACACAAGTGCTGGTCAGTTTTTTAAAAGTTTGCATATGCTTTGAATTTTTTTTATTTTTTTATTTTTTACTATTAGCCCAAAAGGCTAATGTTGTTGAACTCACAGTGTAGTTATTGCAAGGGAGCCTGTGACATACTGGTTGTAGTGTTAGCCCGTAAAAGTTTGGATAAATTACTCAATAGTTTTATAAAGATGTTCTCAGTAAGGTAATTAGGTGCCCAGTGAGCATGCAGTTATCTCCAGGGGACACTAGATCAGCTGCTTTTCTGTCACAGTGCCTTGGTATCATCAAGAAAACATTAACAAGAAAACGAATTCATCGCTCAGTCAGAGTCCTTTGGTAACATGGGGTGCCCAAGTAAAAGCTGTGCTAAGCACAGGCTTAAGCTAGGCCCAAGGAAAAGCTGTGCTAAGCTCAGGCTTAAGCTAAGCCCAAGTGAAAGCTGTGCTAAGTGCAGGCTTAAGCTAGGCCCAAGTAAAAGCTGTGCTAAGCTTAAGCTCAGCCACAGATCATGGTTTGGTGAGCAATGGAGCTGGTGTGTCTACGATCAAAAGGTTGTAGGTTCAAATCCCATAGCTGCAAGACTGATTTATACTCCTCCTACTCTCATAAACAGTGTGCTGCTTTGGATAACAACATCTGCTAAAATGCATTTGGGAAGACACTCTGAAGCAGGCTGAATGGTTTATCTTTGTTGATAAAGTACACTTCGACATTTTTTGCTGCATTGTGCCCTTACTCATGTTGTGGTGTTGTGTGACGTTGTGGATTAGGATGCAGAGTCTGTGGTCTTGGGTTTAAATCCCAGGGCTGGCAGAGTGGTTGAGTTAGACCTTTACTCTCCAACTGGTCCAGTGACTGTCTGACCCTGCTTACTCAACTGTGCCTAGCTTTGGAAAAAAGCATCTGTTACATAAAATCATTCAGAGCACAAAGCGCCTCTTGGTTAAGGCCTGTAATTGAAGCTCTGAGGTTACTTGTTTAATACTTGAAAAGAGACACATGGCCGGGATTTTGTTTTGCGCATGTCATGAACAGAGACGTGACATGGAGTGCAGTTTTCTACTTCAGATTTATACTCTTTTTCAATCAATCGTTCCACTTAACTGCCCAACAAGGTTTTACTGTTTTCTGACTGAAGACTGCATGATGATGTTTGGGCTAACAGCAATAAAGATGGCAACATTGATAGAGTAGCGTGTGCTTACCTGAAAATGGATAAAATCCTAGTAGGGTACCCAGGGTAGTGGCATGTGCAAGAGGAATCTCCCCTTTCCACTGTCATTTCAGTCAGCCTTGGACCCCCAGGGGTTTCTTCCCTCCTTACTTAGGAGTTTCTGGTCCCACTCCTCTGTTGTCTTTTCTTTCTCTCTTCCTTCCATCCTTCCGTCCGTCTATCTATCCATCCCTCCATGCCCATTTCATTCACCATTTTGTTTAAATCTTGTAATAATGAATTGACACACACTCTTGCCAAGTTCATCGGCGTGACTGTATTGCGATAGGTGCTACATAAAAGCAAATTGAGTTGAACTGAACACATTGCACCGTGCAATATACAGAACGCAGTCACCAGATGCCAAGGCATGCAGTACCTCAAAATGAGCACCAGAGGGCAGAAGATGGCCTAAGTGTAATCCTACCTATTTTTTTGTACCTTTCATTCAGTGCTTTCTGCCGGTACAGAGAAGCTTAACTGTGCAGAGTGACTGCAGTCTTTGATGTTGCTGTGGGCAAATGTTCTGAATGATGGTAAATGTGCTTGGTGGAGGCCCAACTGAGCAGTTGCTACACCACAGTGTGATGCATCTAGTGAGGCTGGACTCTCCAGTTTCTGTGGAAGTTGGTGCCGTTTCCTGGTGCCATCCAGGCCTTCCGTAGGAACCGATGGAGGTACAAATGCTAGTGTGCTTTCCTGATTGTTGGGGCTGTGAGCCGAGCCCGCGTAAGTCCGTCTCGGATGGTGACTCAGAGAAAGTAAAAGCTTCCGATCCTCGTCACCGTGGCAGTCTGGTGTGCCTCGGGATTCCT
This sequence comes from Petrocephalus sullivani, assembly GCA_026780845.1. Taxonomy (NCBI): domain Eukaryota; kingdom Metazoa; phylum Chordata; class Actinopteri; order Osteoglossiformes; family Mormyridae; genus Petrocephalus; species Petrocephalus sullivani. The sequence goes on along the minus strand of JAODKM010000044.1, from coordinate 4,203,433 downwards.
GAAATTGTCAACGAGCTCCTTGGCCTTGCTGGCAGCCAAGGGCCCGACCTCCCCCCTATAGGCAGATTTGTCGTGGTTACGCCGGCACACAGGCCGAGGCTGGGCGCAGAGTCGTGTGTAAACGGGGTGCAGAAAGGCGCACAGCACGCTGCCCTGTGGGATGCCAGTCTTACGAAATAAAGCTTTATTTGTCCATTCTTTCATTTCCACATATCCCGTCTTACACTCCTGTTAAGACAGAGGCTTGGGGTCTGTGCACAAGGTTAGCCATTTATCCAGCACCCCAGAACATTTTCAGGGGCTAAAGGGCCAGAGAGCAACATGACTATTCTGCTGAGCTTGGGATTCAAACCAACAATCTTCTGATCACTGGCACAGAGACCTGAACTCACGCACCGGGAAAGAGATTTGGTTTCCACAAATTAAAAAAAAAAAAAGTCATATAAAGCTAAGAAAACAAAATAAGAAGCAGATGACATTTAGGCGTGAAGCAGTAAAAAATGCAAGGTGTTGGTTTTATACACACAAACAACTCAGTAATTACATATAAAAGAGCCGATTATTGTAGAATGTCCCTGTTTTTACAGTTTTCCAAATCACTATAACTGTTTACTGGGAAAGCTGCACATTGTAGAATAATTAAGGGTAATGTGGGTCTCTGCGGACCCCACGTCGTCCAACAGTATTCGCCAGATTTTCATCGTTTCGCTCATGAGGGAAAAAAAAAAAAAAGACACCAATGCATTATATATTTTTAAATATATTTCAAAATATAAATTATATACATGCATTTACTAGTAATCAGCAACTTATGAGCATCAATTACATAATATTCACATTTTTAACAGTCAGCAGTAAATAAAGACGATTATCGTTTCAAAGTTGCTCTTTTTATTCAAAGTGAATATCCGGACCTCAGCAGGCAAATTGGTTCTTTTGGACACCATATTTGGCACTAGAAATTCCGTCGTATTAGCAAATTCATGGAATTGTTTATTTTCAAGTGTGACAAGTATTCATTCAATTATCAGAAAGGCAAGAATGTAATTCTTTCATAAATACTAATTACATAAAAATTACTGCCTATCTAATACACAAAGCCATTTTAATGGGAATAATCAAATACACAATTTCAGATTTTATGCTGCTAGTGCTTGGAAAGTCTGATCTTTCTTTGGATATTATTTTACGTCAGTCCAAAGTCTACTGTAGGTCTAACGATATTATCAGCGGTATTCATTAATGTATAGATACACACAGGATAAATGATATGTACAATTAATTCATATTGTTTTGAGTACTCTGTTGTCCCTTGAGTACTCTGTTGTCCCTTTTCCTTGTCAGACATTAAACAAGCTGCCATTCCAGAAACATAGTTTAAAATTTATTCAAACAAGCTGGATCAATGCATCGCAGAGCGATTCTTCAACAATAATAAAATAATTCTTTTGAATAAAAGAAGTACCCAGACATTTTAAAATACTGCTCATATTACAATAATAAGACAACAAGTACCAATGCAGTGTACCATGAATATACAGATAATAAGGCAGACATTATAATAGCCTGCAAGACAACAATTAGAAGTGGGATTCTCATAATATGCAAGAATATAAAAGTGTCTCAGTACACACTTACCATATGAAACTGACTGCAATCTTAGCTACAAAACGATTTTTTCTGAATAATGTCAGAGAAACCTGTGCTTGCCTTTACAAGTGTGCATCGCGGATGTCCTACCAAGCATCTCAGATTTGTCATTTTAATTGTGAAAAGAAGAAAGCTATGTATAAAAAAAACGGAGATGAAGCTAAGGTTGGCAAACTTCATCTGACAAAGGCGAGTCTCTCTGGCAGCAAGACGCAGTCACGTGGCGCGACCTGCAGTAGGCTGCCACAGATGGATAATATTTCTGCAGTACCACAGAATCCAACGCTTTGTGCTTCAGAACCCTGAACATAACAATTGTCAGCGTACCTACAGCAAGGAACTAACATTTATGACACATATACAGCCAGATAACCGTTTACATTATTAGCAATAATACCTGAAATAAATTTGCATGCTGTGAACCAGTGATATTCCAATCATCACCCTACCGCACTGGCTATATTAAGCCCGTTACCACACAGTCATCCTGTGACTGATATATTCTGTCTGTCATTTATTATTCAAACCTGGAACTCCAGTCCCTAGGAGTCCATTGGGACAGTCTCTACGCAAAGCAGTACTCACTATGTTTCTGCTATAAATATTTCCGGAAAAAAAAATCAAGCTGAATTCTCACAATAAAACCCTGAAAACACAAATTGTGCCCTATTGGTGCTTTTTTTAGGCAATATACATTGTGGTATCTTGTTCCTGTAACATGATGTGGGAAAAAATGTTTCCGACAATCTTACTGTACTGCTTTCTTCCGTTTTTTCCCTGTGCCATTGTGTGACACTTTTCGTATGCGTCTATGGTATGGGTCACACATATGCTTTGAATGGGCATCTAATCCTACTGATTTTCATGCATTATAAGTGCGATATACACAATACTGAGTTGTCGTGTTGCCGCAGGGGTCTGATGGCAGTGACGTTCACATTGACACATTGAGATACGCAATGACCAGTCTGACCACCAGGAAGTACCTCAGGAAAGTGACGCGGTCGCTTCCTGTCACAGACAAACAAACACAGCATTATAATACTTCTGGCATAGGGGCCGCTGTCCCCGGTTTGGCAGTTAGAGTCGGGACACCTCCCTGGTCAGCTCCAGGTCCCCCACACTCTCGTAATCAGGCTCCCTCTGATTCTCTCTCAGGCCTCCAGCCCCAGCGGCCTTTTCAGCCGATTCGGAGATCCTGATGGTCTCGTAGGCAGGATCCATGTGCTCTGGGTTTTCCTCCTGGGCTGGGGGATGCCCGCCCAGGCCCGGTTGCCGGTAAACGTCCTTCACCGTGGCGTACAGTTCGCTGGAGGAGGACTCGGACACGCTCTTTATCTCACCGATGCTGCTGTAGTCGCTCTCCTTCTCTGTGACCGAAGGCTTCGAGACCGACGAATATAAGGCAGAGAGCTAGAGGGAAGTACAGCACGGGAAAAGGCGTGAGCCACAGATTCAAGATGGTGCTGGATAGCGAACGCTACTGGACGAAGTGAAGACGTGCCCCCGCAGTTACGCCTGCCTGTTCTTTACAGGGGTGTCCCAGCAATACTGGATTCATTGGAAAGGACAGGCAGGGACTGTCCTTGTCCTGTAGGACACCAGGACCCCATTATGACCGGCTCAGGACCGTCCACTACTTGCGGTGTCACAGTGAAAAGCACACGGGGGATGGGGACGCTAAGCTTTTGAGCAAGTAAGGCAGATCATCCGGGCGACGCTGGCAACGACCTTAAATGATCACAGGCAGTGACCCACATCACGATGAGCCCAGAACCCGACTCATGTACCCGTAACAGTCAGAGAAAAAACCAAAGAACTTCAGCGAGATGTTGCTATTGCTACCTGGGCAAGAAACATCTACCTACAAATTACAGCTTTTAATTTTAATACCAGAAAAAAGCAATGTATGATAAAATCATATATCGTATGATATTTATTTATTTTTAATTAATATATCTTTGGTGAACTTACGTGTTGTTATTTTATCTACACTGCATTAAAATATACAGCACCGAAAAACGTAGAGCACTGAGGATGCAGGAAGTTACCGATTCCATAAACTCTACGTATTGTTGATATTTTTCTGGCTCTAGTCTGGATTTACGTCAGTGGACTGCTGGTATAGGAAGGGCCATGTATCTAAGCCTGTCAGACGCTATACTACAGAGCTGAGCCCTAGGCCCTGAATCGGGGGGTATAAGGGTGTGGAGGAAGAAAAGAGCAGGGCTGAGCCATCCAAGTGCTAACTTTGCTGTTCAGCATGGCATAGAGCAGAGGCTCTGCACCACCGATGCCCACCTTGGAGCTCATGAGAAACCTGATCGGTGTTTCGGCTTTCGTACGGCAATCTGTACGCTGGGCTTCACTTCTGCTTCTTATGGACGATTTTCAGGAAAGTCCCACTTCTTCATCTTACAGGAACCGCTTGCAGAGTGATTTACACTAAGTGAGACAGCTTTGTTTTTAGGGAACTGCCGCTTTGTGTGAAAGTCTAATTCAGTCCCATTGCACCATGATCTTGAAACACTACCACATTACTGCAAGATGCAACCAGTTTCTAGTTGCCACTGACCAGCACTCATTTCCAAATATCTCTTGCAAACCTAGAGTTCAGCTTCTTGATTTAAGGCAATTGAATCAGAGCCAGATTGGAGCATTTTAGCCTACAGTTGACTGTCAATCATTTGGTGATGGGGGGGTGGGCAATCATCCATCCATTGAGGGTGAGTCAGATTGCAGTGGGGATAATTAAGTATCTTTGGAATATTCGTATATCCCTCTCCTGATTACTTTTTTTGTAGAATATGTTTAATCCTCAAATCATGTGCAATACCTTCATGTTACACAAATGAACCCTATTTAAATAGCGAAGAATGTTATTTGCAGAGATTAAGGTGTCCCTGAGTTTCGGGGGTCTGTTCTATTAAAGTCTATGCATTATGGAAGGTCACAGGTAACCAAATATGAGGCGTAATCTACTACTATCAGCTGAATGGTCCTAACTTTAATTCCAGAGCTTTAGCTGACGGTTTACAAAGTGCACAGAAATGTGAGTACAGGAATATAGCCCAATAGTGGTAAGAAGGAGTGGGGACTAAGGCTCTTTCGCAGCGGCTGACTTTGTAACAGCATGGTACTCTGCCTGCTGAATCTGCAGAAGATAACACCACATCTCAAACAGACACGAGCTGCAAATACAGGAGCCCTCGTCTCACCTCTCCATTCTCCATCCCCGCTGCTGGCACACTGGGCATCGGCTGGTTTTCATTCTCATCCAGGACTTTGTCTGGAATAGGAGGCGGCTTCTCTTCCTCAGATTCCTGCTCAGCTGGAGACTGGAGGCATCGCTGGGAATCCAGGTCGGTACTGTACCGGCTCTTCTTCTTAAGATCGACAGAGGCGTACTCTACTCCCAGCGACAGGGGTGGTCTGACAGGAGTTTTGGAGACAAGGCCCCCATTGAGCATGGCCAGCTCAGAACCCTCCCCAGAGTCCTTCAGCTCCTTGACCGTCTCGTACAGGGAGTCTTCCACGCTGACGTCCCGGGAGGTGTCCTTCACCATCTCGTAGGTTCCATCACCGCTGGCCACTTGAGTTTCCGTGCCTGCTTCCTCGAAGGTGCCATTGGGGGGGATGCTTGGCAGCTGGCGATCCTGGGGGCACTTGGAGGACCTCAGCTCCGACTGATTGGACATCATGTCCTCTGAGGGCTGGGGACTGGTGTCCATCGTGTCGTCTGTGAGCACTGCGGATGGGAAGGAGCACGCTGACGGCAGGGCAGAGGCAAACTGCCATTGCTTAGCCTCATCCAGTCACAACACCAGTATGTTAATGGTGTTAAAGGAAACCAAACCCATATGGTAACATATTAGAACAAAAAACACAACATAACCTTAACAATCACTGGCTTTGCAAGCCTTGTTCCATCTACCTGTAGCACTTGTAAAAGGCCCATTCTGAGAGCTGCTGGCAGCCAAGTCTATAGCTGGGCTGTCAATAGACTGGCTGAATGCTTCCCTTTCCGACACCTGACGAGAGGAACAAAAAAGGCTCCAGTCTATGAAGGCGACCCCTTTTACAGGTACTACTATTAAACTACTACAGGCAGCAAAATAATGTGCTGTAAACTTGCAATAGAAAAGGATGGGTGTTGATTTCAGTCCGAACAGTCGAGAGATATATACCCCATTCATGAGATTTTCATGGTCTCTGATGTCCCCATTGGCTTTCTTTTGCCTAGAAACAGGAAATAAAATGGAGTTTGTGCCCTATAATTAGTAGTAAAGCCTGGCTAATTTTACGCAGAAAACTGAATGAGGCCTTCCTTTACTGTGTGCACAATAAAGGGTGATTATGTCACCATGCAATTGTTCACAACATAATAGCATTTACATTTTTATGGTTTACAAGCGAGAAGGAAAACAGCATGTGATAGGAGACTTATGAATAGTTTATTGATTCTACATTTAAAAATATATTTTAGTTTTCACCCCTATGCAGAGCAGTACAGTCTTAATGTAAACGAAAGAAAAAAAATTATGCATACATTTTGAACTAATCTATAGAATCAGAAAGTACAGTACTACAACATTTCTGCTAATTGTTAATCAGAAAGCCTTAAATTTCAGCTCAATTGGCTTAGAATTTCTGATCAGGAACTAACCAGATTTATTAATTTAAAAATTACATTTTCTAACAGCTCAGAACATCTTACTTAAAATTTCATATAGAATGATGTATGGATGTCTGGAGCAAACATAAGAACCGTAACGCCTCGCACAAATATCAGACACGATCGCACAAATCACACGGCAGCGAACTGAAAATGCTGCAACTGTAACGGAAAGCCGAAAATATGATGTTACAGCTGCTCCAACGTCTCTGCGGTAGCTTCCTGTTAGGTTTTTTTAGCATCCAAAGTAACACATTTGTGTAAGTAGGGTCAGACAGTCACTAGGGCCCAAGGGTGAAATTACTCAGTGGACCACAGGACTTGAACATGCATCCTTCTGCTCATAGGTAAAGCATCCTAGTTTGCTGAGCCACACTCCTCTCATCATGCAAACATACACTAATGACCCATTATAGACCTCAACCTGTAATCGCGAAATACTAAATTACTGTATAAGCAGTACTGTTATCAATGTGGGCTAATTTCTTTGTCACAGACAGCAAAGTGAAGCCAGAACATGAACACAGCTTAGTGACTCACCCCTGGCAGCTCGCACACAGCCACAGGACGAGGAGGAGAAGCAGGAACGCCGCTACGGTGGTGAGGATGCCCACCAGTGGCTGCAGAGCCACTCCCAAAGCTCCCGTACCCAACACAGTGTTCAGCACCGGAGCCATCATGCACCACACCTACGCCGCTGGATTCATCTGCAGGGGGCGCCCTTCTACAGCAGCTAGACACATAGAACAGAAAGGTAGGGCGTCAACAACCTAGATGACAATCTGCACTTTTGAACTGAGAGGAACACAAACTTTTATCAACCCGCACCAAATGCCAAGGAACCTTGCAGGAGAATAACACAGAACTTGCATGGTATTCCATCTAGGGATTTTTAGTTCTCCACATGAAGCAGATAATTAACTAGCGTCAGGAAACGACAGGCTAGGACTCGCCAGCAGGGGGAGGTCAATTGTTAACAAGCATTGCAGTCCCCTTGGGGGGGTACCTTATCGCATCTCAAAATCTGTCAGTACTCAAGGCAGCTCCGCTGGGATGCTACAGAACAGAGCTGAACTGTCTTGTAGGCCGTGCATGCTATTTCCACAGGTTATCCAAGCAGTTAGCCGTTAGTTTAGCCAGCTGATAGATGTCACTAGTTAGTGGAAGGTCTCATGTTGCTGGATAATCTACTGGATCAAGTAACCAGCTCAGGGTTGACAGGGTCAGAGGTTGAAGGTTGAAAATAATGACTTGTGGTCGGACAAAACGTACACACCTTACACACTTTTACTCTGTGCGAAGCTTTCATGTTCCTGCAGTTTCTCAGCAATTTCACAGTTCTAAGTTGTCAGAACAGGGCAAACAGAAAATGGGTTGGGGATTGGGTTTAGTTTCGGCAGACGGGGTGTGCGCGTGCGTATGGGAGTGTGTGCATGTCTGTGTGCGCGAGTATGTGCGACCGTTTGAGCGCGTGCGTGCGAGCGTGAGCGCGTATGTGCGACCGTTTGAGCGCGTGCGTGCGAGCGTGAGCGCGCCCGCTGCTCCTGACGGGCTGCTCCGTCACAATGCAGTGTTTATTCGTGCAGCACATTTAAACACAGATTAAACTGACTACGTGCTATACAGAAACAACATTAAACTGAAATATGAGTAAAACACACTCTCACACAGACATGTTTGTGATGTGAAGTGCTCCCACACTTTTGACGACTTTGGTCGAACCGTTTTCTCCGCTTGTCAATTTATTTGGAAAATACCGCCTCCATGCTTCCTGCACCATACCTCTGGCCGCGCTCCGTTCAGCTCCGTCTGCAGGTGAAGTTAACTTCTCTGCGACATAGAGAGTTGTGCACTAATAGCACGACACAACAAATTGATAATTAAATTCGTTGCCAACACTTTTAATAATCTATTTTTATCGATTGGTTGTTGCAGCCCTAGATTTTAATAATGTACCGTTTTAAGCTAGCCATTCATACTTACCTCGACATTCAGACTATGAAATATTTCTTTGCCTGCAAGTAGGTAAACAGCAATGAAAATAACAGCCTATCATATCAGGCCAGTGCGGTAGCCCTCACCCTAACCCTAACCTTGAACCTGAGTGGTGACCATGTGACATCATAGCACCATCACCTCCCTAATTCAGTATGGAGACCAGTCACTTCCATAAAACAAAAAATGAGCTTCAGAAGGGCTGCAATGATCCCACCTCACCTCTAGAGCCTGGCTATATATTTAGTGAGAGCAGTGTTTCTCAATTCAGTCCTCGGTTAACAGATCAATATTGGCCAGTGTTCATTAAAAACAAAGATATTCTAAATCTTGGTCGATATCGCTGGCCAATATTTAGATTTTAGTTAATATTCAAAGTTAGCTGCACCAGAGCTAAAGAGTTGTGGAGATGATTGCATTGAATGATCAGCTGTTTTTGGTGTCGGATGATGAAGGATTGTAGGGTCATGCACCACATGGACATCCTCGCTACAGTCTCCCAAGTCGGCGCCACTTTGATGATAACTCCCTGCCTCCATTGATATGGCTGCTTAGCACATTTGCAGGATCTTAGGAAGTAACGTCACTGATGTCCATTTCACTACAACTTTATGGAGTTTAGGGGTTAGTCGGTTATCGGTAACATGAGACGAAAATATATCAATAATCGCCAGATATTTCCAGATCAGTGCATCGCTACATTGAGTGCAGGGCAGTGGGTGGGGGACGCTCACCAGTCCCACGGCAGCTCAGCTCCAGTTTCTGCTGAGTGGGAGGAGATTCGGGGAGCTGTAGGTCAGCTGAAAGAAGCCTCCTGGGCATCCGCACATCTACTGTGTCTTATATGACTTTGTATATACTAGAGGTAGGGCTGCATGATATCACATCACGAGGTACTGGCGATAATACAGCGCATGCGTAATAATCACCTGGGCTTTACATGACACGCAGAACATTTGTATGCCTGCCAGCTTTTCGGTACTATACAGGTGTTTACAGTTTGGTAAGCAGATTAGTAGTGTGTCTAACATGGTAAAAAGACGTCGTTGTTGTGGCGGTACTTTTTGCGGTTTAAAGCCACACACATTTATTAAACATAAGGATACGCCAATTTTTTACAGATTACTAATATTTTAGCCGCACTATTAATCTGCTTACCAAACTATGGGTGTACGTAAACGCCCGTATAGTACTGAAAAGCTGGTGGCCATACAAATGTCATCTCAAGCCCTGGTGATTCTTGTGCATGCGTGATATAACTGCAAGCACATCGCGATGTGATATCGTGTAGCCCTCACCAGGGATGTAAATCATTAGCCCCAAGGCAATTTGATTTGATTGCGATTATTTTGATGCATCAGAAGTAAATTTCCACCATGATTCAATTCAATTATTCAATTGTAAAAAATTTTTGATGCACTGAATTCAAACCTTTTTTAACTTCACTGAAAGAAATTCACAAGTATGACCGTGGGAACCTAATGACAAACTATTAATGAAATAAAAAGAAAGCAGAATCTTGAAACACTGCTACTGAGGCCGTAAGCGCACGAATGTATAACCTGGATGCAGATGCATCTTTTAAGAGAATTTTGCCAAAACATTTATTATAACCGATTCTGAAATTACAGACGGACGCATCAGCACCTTAATTCATCATGATGCAAAGGTGCATCTTTACACCTCGAGTACATGTACTCTGGTGCTGCCTTTGTGCTTCGGTTTGAGGAACTGAGAAAAGACAAAGCGACTTGTGGCTTTCCACAGCTGGATTTGTGCCTAAATTTACCTCCATGCAAATGAAACAACAAAAAGACAAATCCACAGAGACACATAAATATCGGTCTCCATCACTGAGGCCAACGCGGTATATGATGCATTTAATACATTAAAGATACACATCAGGTTAGTACAATGCGAGGAAGAGAAATATGACGCTATGCTATTTAATATGCTACAGTTACAGAAACAATTTAGAGAGGGAGAATCAATCTAAATATTAAAAAGTACTGGTCAGAAATGATTGGTCACATTTCGAAATAATAATAATAAATAATAAAGTATATGGTAATGAACTAGATTTTACTGATGTTAGAAGTTATACCTGCCGAGCTCATCCCAAATTGTGTCTGGAGCACACTTTCATGGTCTTTTATGCCAGTGCACCGATGCAAATCGGTGAATCTCACCATTCCTCCTGTACCGGCTCTGTCCAAATGGAACATGACAAGATGGTAGCACCCTGCTCTCAAGGTTTCTGCAAACAACTGACATCTAAAGCTAGAATGACCTCACACGCAGCAGAGCAGGGCCGGCTCTCACACATCTAGCGTGGCTCTCACGCCTTCAGGCTCTCACGCTCACACAAAAAAATCTTACAGAAAACCCTACAGACTACTTGCAAGGTAATAAGACCGTTACATACATGCAACGGGTGTAAATGTGTGTGCAGACTTGTCTTGAGTTGAAAATCTCACTCCAGCCAGCTGACCGAAGTTGGCGACCCTGACAGAGTATAGTCAAGATCGGCTCCCTCTGACCACACAAGCTCACAGGTCCCCTGAGGATGTGTCCAGGGGAAGATTTTCATGCGAAAAACAGAGCTAACAGTTATTTCCTGTTCTCAGGCCGACAACGATGCCCTGGCCTTATGATATCGCCGCATCAGCCGTCCACACCCAACCCCACACATTGAATTTAAAAAATTTTACTAAAATATACAAACCCAAAATGCCCAAACGGAGGTAGGACAAGCACCATTCCTACTGCAGGTAAGGGAGCACTTAGTTAATGTTTAGGAGACCAGGAAGTCAAACAGAGGAGTTACTGTCGGCTGGCTGTGAGGTATAAGAATAAATAGCTCAAAAGTAAATTCAGGAAACACGAAACAATGTGGTAACCCAGCTTTACAGACAGTAGATCCTTGAAAGTAAATGACTCGTAGTTTGAAAGCGTTTCATTAGAAATTCACTGATAAATTTGGGGATCAGAGCAGAGCCGATGGAGACGATGCCTGTTGAGTTTGATCATTAACAGAAAAAAAGTCGCCAAAATACCAGTAAGGTCAGTGCTGACTGTTAGAGAGGAGGGCGCTTAACTCTGGTCTGGGTCATTTTCACAGAAGCCCCTGGAGGGGTTAGCCTTTTCTCAAGTGAGAGGGTGTGATG
>JAODKM010000044.1:4165268-4184797 GCA_026780845.1 Petrocephalus sullivani | reverse complement strand
GTGCCTTAAAAGGTACATTTGCCTACAGTTAGGGTACAACTTCAGACCCTTGAAGGTACAGCCCCAGTGACAAGTAACTGACCCTCAAAAGGTAAAAAATAATACACAGTCAGAAAAAAAAGAATCACCTTAATATTTTTGTGTCCAGCTGACAGACATAGCATGACCTTGGATGGACACTTCAGCTCAGTTCTCCAATAATCTTCACAATCAATAAAATATTTACCTAAACTTGAAGTCTAATAGGTAGTCAAGCACAAATACATGCAATATTAGAAAAATCATAATTTGCACAATGCTTAAGCTAGGTTGCTTATCTGGGACAGTATGGGATCGAATGGGAGGCAAAACCACCAATAATAATAATAATAATAATAATAAATACCAAATGAAACCAAGAAACCAGTAGACTATCAGGATACAAGGAATCCCTCCCACCTCTACATACAATACAATCTGATGTCAAATTGTAGTTTCGACTTTGATGTTCTCACTGAATTTGCCTTTAGAGCACAAGGAAACTACCCATGACCATGTCCCAAGTACAAAATGGCTGCATGCTTGGCAGACAAGGCTTACCAGCTAGCAATGCAGACTAAAGAGGAAGCATGACATTGCTCAACAGAACCCAAGACACTGCATGGCAATACTAGGCGGATATCATTATGACCCTGTGGTTTTCAACTCCAGAATCTTACAACAATTACCTTGTGCAATCCCATGGTGGCTCCCAGCGTGGGATCATTAACTAATGCAAACTATATCTAACGTCTGTGAAAACTAGAAACACACCTGACAGCAGACCAACGCATGAATTAAAGAGCCAAGTCATAATCCTAAACTGCAAAATGCTTTATGGGATGCCCTTTGTTTCTTATTCTTGTTTTGCAAAGCTTTATTAATATGCGTTTGGAAGATAACAAACCCCATTTCCTTGTACCCGATTAGGAAAAGGAAGTGGGAGTGGCCATTTAATTGTGAAACGTACAAACTACAAAAAGCAGTGCAACGTAAAAATATGCAGAAAAATTGGCACCATGGACATAAATAATCAGAAGTGAGATCTGTCATGGAAGGCATCACTTGGAGCCATCATTCCAGGGAACGCAGAGCAGATGCTGACATGGTCAAGTTTCACATGATGGAAATGGAAGTGACTCTGTAAACGTTGCAAAATTTGAGTTCATTGACTTTTCAGACAAGACCACACAGGGTTAGAGCTGAACATAAATTTTGGAATTGTTTTTTAATAGTAGGCTTATACATTCAGTTGAGTAATGCAATTCCTGGGAAGGAGATTTTCCTTGTGTTAAGGCTAAGCTTGTCTGTGTGTGTGTCCCAGTCATGCTGACGCCTAATAATCAAACAAAAAAAAAATCAAGTCTAAAACTGAAATACTCATCCTTTATATTCCATATCAGAAATCCGACGATCCATGCAGCTCCCGACTTTCTCGGACAAACTTATTCGCACCAATCTTGAAAAAGGAAGATCCAAAAATGCAGTGAAAAGCCTCTGTGCAGCATATGCTGCTGGTAAGAAGAACAAGAGGATCCATGTGGCAGAGGATGGGGGAGAGAAACGGGGGTGTTATTTGGGTACGGGGATGGAGATGGGCCGAACAAAATGGTGTGGGGGGGGCCAAAAACAAAAGGCGGCCCTCTCTGCGTCAGCACAAAGGAAACGCAGAACAATGGGGGCCTGGTCTTGGGAAGAGTGCAGGGGAGAGCAGATCTGCACTCTGGGGAGTCCTCAGCACTTATTCCAGGCCTGAGAACTCACAGGCACGGCTGAGGAGTACAGACGTTCTCGTTAGCCCACACGCCTTAGGCTCTGCTCCTGTCTGAGTTATTCCTCTCTCTATTCCGGGACACACATTTACATGCTAAAGATAAATCAGAGACACTTTGTTGTCATAAGCAGGAAACTGGAAAACCCAGAGGAATTCCTCGTAAAACACAGGGGTAATATATGAACTTTACGTAGATGGATTTGTGAGCAGCAAGCACCAACCGCAATGCCGGCCTGACCCCTTCTCATCCATCCATCCATCCATCAGCTTATACAGTACGGAATTGTAGACCTCATATCCATAGATTCTGTTTCTGAGACGTGACGTCTTGCCAGAAACGTAACGCTAACAAGCTGTATTCTATTCAAATTGATTTTTATTGGCACTGACACAATGCGCAGGCACACGTGTCTGCTGTCAAAACTGCATGCCATACTACTAGCATGTACTGATGTGAACCAAAAAAGTGGTAGTTTGCGAAAAATATTAAATTTGCAGTATGCCGAAGATACCCAGCTGTCGTATTAATTTTGAAGATATGACCAATGGGTGTTTATTAATACCAAGAGAGCAATGATCAGTAATTTGGCCTTGTCAAGAGCAGTCTTGCTGACTTGTCTCCCAAGAACAAACTTGGGATGCCCTGAATCATGGGATAGTTCTAGTTTTGCAGGGATGCGACCGATGTATCCTTGATATTTGGGGCGGGGCCAGTACAACATCCAGGGATTTTTATCATCCTCCATATTATTAGCACTGGAACTGGCCTTCGGCAAGGGACGATGACGTAAAACGGGTACACAAGAACACAAGTACGGTCAAGTATGCATACTGAGAAACAGCCCGAAAGACCGGTCTACCTGGCTTACTGCGTCCCGCAATGCAACACAGCAGCCTGTTTAACTTGGAAGAAAATGGCGGGCCTGATGGCCCCCGCGGAGAGTTCAGCCTGAGGATAAAAATACTTTGTTGAACCTTTTATTCAGTCTTCTTTTTTATTGTTATTCTCACTTTCAAAAGTGAGGACAAAGTACAAAAAAAAACAATGTCAAACTAATTGGACCAAACAAGTTAGCAGTTCAGCACAGATCTGCGAGGTAGCTAACGGTGGCAGCTAACGTATTACTGTTACATCTCCCATAGGCAGGGTGTGGGTTATCCAGTGGTCAGGTATACACACGTGTAATGGGTGTTGGGATTATGTCATGTAAATGATTGCACAATTCAATGTATCTGTCCTTTCAATACACAAAAGGCTTAACAGACGCTATAGATAAAAAAAAAATTAAATGGTTAGCTTATTATTTGGTTTGTTATAAGCTATTTGATGAAATTCAATATTTTAAATTCAATTTTCCACAGCATTCCTGATTAGTTATTGCAGCAAACCGGTTGAAAAACGACGTTTTTACCAATATCTTGTCAACGGGAAATGGTAATTATGGATTTAAAAGGCTCGCAGGGAGGTAATGTAAAAAGCTGCATGCTACAAAACTCTTAATAAAAAGCTGGCATACTGGATACTACACTGACTAACAGTAAGCGGTATGCAGTATGTACTGGTCTAATTGAATCAAAGAGCTGAGCAATGAGATATTAAGAAACGAGGAGAAAACCGCTGATTTCTCACCAAGGGAGGGGCATATGCTAACAATTCACACTTCCCCATTTCTGGTTTACATGCTAAACTCTGGGTAATCACAAGACAATTATAAAAAAAAAAATCTGCAGAAAACATAGCATGCTAAACACACAGTCTCTCAAACTAAAGCTTGCAGAGTAACACAAATTCCTGTTGCTTGGCAACCAAACAAGGAGACACTATATAGTTTGAACTATAAGCTCGATTCCGTTCTAAGAAACGTATAACTGAAAATGTCTTAGTTCCAAGTACCAGTAAAGCCACTGCACTGCGATTATGATCTTCTCACTAGGTTAATCACCGGCATGGGTAGGACTAAAGCTCAGAAAGGGGGGGTTATATCATACACATCATACACATGGTAGATGCATAAGAATGGTACATGCATCGAGATAATTATCCTGTCATGTGGAGAGAATGGCATAAAAATGATTGCAGGCAGGCTCGTTCTCAGTGGCATGCGTGTTCAGGTGATTCACGTGTTTTGGCCAGTCCGTGGTGAGGGAGTGTGGTGCCAGTTGTTGGGGGGGGGGGACAAGGGGGCTAAAAGAGGACAGCCAACAGCAGACCAGACAGAGGGCTGAAAAACCGGACTCTCCGGATGAAGTCTGGACGAGTGGTCACACTACTTTGTGAAAGTAAGACCTAAACAGCTGCCAGCTCCCAATAGAGCAGATTTTCAACTATGAGTGTGTGCAGTCACCATGCTTCTGCTATTCATTTCAGTTCTTTCTGGACATTCCCGATTTCTCCCACAAGCAAACACAAGGTCATGTGAGCAGTGCGGACTAACCGTCCCCAAGCGGGCACTAATTGGTACTAGAGTGTGCTATGACTCCTGGGTTTCTTACGACAGAAGGATACTTTAATTAATACATTTTTGACACATGTATGATGTTAATAACTCATAACCAACATTTATAATAATGTGCAGCCACATTCCTTGTGTGGACAATACCTCATATATTATGCACTGAAAAGAATGCTAATAAGATAGAGTATGTAGGCATTTTTCATTTTTCATATCACCCCTAAAACTATTTTTAACTGGCTGGCATGTGAACATATGGACCTACCAGTTACATAAGGTATAGACAGTATCACGAAGGAAAACACATACCACGGAAAGTTCTGTCACCTTTCCATCCACTCTTTTCCCCATCAGGACTTTGATCACCGATAATTATAACTACCCATCGACCAATTTACAACCATAAGTACTGAGGACATAGTAAACCACACCTTTGGCGTATGACATGAATAGGAATTCACTGTACTATTTATGAAGAAGACAGCGACGATATAGGGCGGGGCAGTCCTGTCAATCACGCATGCGCCGTCCAATAAGATGCCCGGAGACAGCAGGTGTCGGAACGCCCCATTTGCGTTTCCACTCAAACACGTTTCGAAAACAGAAAAGGGAAGTTGATCATTTCAGATATCCATAAACCTAATCAGTGCATCAACTGGGTTTACGTAGTTTATCGTAAGTGGGAATGAAATACAAGATAGCCCGGCTGTTCGTGTTATTCCTGCTTTTAAATGCTTTTAATTGTTCTGCCAAAGACACAAATAAGGTTGCGGGATGAACTTCCTTGCCATCTCCACAGACAAGGAGAACCGTGAAGGCTCTCTGCCTGCACCAGTTAAATAAACACTGCCAGTTTCTGCACCTTCATCATACATTTCCTTGGCCGATCAAATCCCCAATTTTTGGTTCAGTTTCACCAAAAATGGTGAAAAAAAATGGTGAGACGGACTTCTTCGTACAATATTACAAAGCTTTCACCTTTAGCAGAAACGGGGCCAGCTGCAACATCTAGCTAAAACAATCATAAATAAATACATCACTGCAGTGTCATAAAGACTGGGCGTATTTGCAAAAAAAAAAAGAAAACTGAACCGCTGGTAATACATTATGTCATATATAGGCCTGTATGCATGCATGCATGTATGTATGTATGTATGTATGTATGTGTTTGTGTGTGTGCGTGTGTGTGTGTTTTGAAAGGTAGCTAATTTTTCCAAAGCTAGACAATAAGCCCTAGTAATGCATTTTCTCCAAAACGTGCTACTGTTGGTCACTGTCGCCTTTCCACTGTTACTCATGCAGCCTTTCTCATATGTGCATGTAAAGACTCGCTGGGTTACCGCAGTTCCTCACGGTGTTTCTCTTTTATGCCACCCCTGGCATCCTGCGGCATTAAGGCGACCCGATTCAGTGAAGTTTCACAGCGCTTCCATAGCAACCGCACATTACATGTTACACCCCGCAATTTCAATCATAGCCGGTTTGTGGAACCAATCGCGCATTAACTAACTTCCACTTAGAATAGGTACTGTAAAAAAAAAAACCACTTACCGAAAACGATCTTCCATAAAATTGCGGTCGATCACTTAAATTCAAACCCGACTTATATCTAAGCTCTTGCCTACCTACAGAAAATGGGATTTTGTTTTGGGTTAAACGCCAACGTTCTTGGGGAAAGCTGCAAAGATCGAATATAGCTTTTTTTTTTTTAAGAAACGCCTTTATACAATATTTCTCCGTTTTTCGCGCATCGTGCTGCCCACTGGACCTGCCGGATTGAGAGCGAAGCCGCTACGCTGCTCCTCCCCTCCTCCTTTCGGATATCAAAGAGCGGTTACGGGGGCGAAGGAGCGCCGCGGGGCATGCCGGGAAGCGTAGTTCCCGTCCTACGGCTCACTGACGCAGACCCGCTTCGGGCGAAGCCGGCGGAGGTGCGCAGAGAGAAAGGTGGGACGCCCACCCTCAGGTGTTTCAATATTCCACATTAGCCAGTCCAGCTATTTCAGTACTGGACCATCGTTTTAATATATAACGACTTATTAATCTCTTATCCGAATCAGATGTGATATGTGAGATAACTGAGCGTGGCCAGCGAGTTTGGATGCCAGTGTGCTGTGAGAATCAGTATTGCACACAAAGGACCACTGCACTCCCCCCCCCCCAGCATGCAAAATCTACTTTGTACCAATTTTCAAAAAAAAAAATCTAAACAAACAAAACAGCAGTACGTGGAATCTTCCCCAACGCTTATCAAACATTTAAGGTCATAACAAACTAGAGTCACACGCCCTTTTAATATTAAGGACATGCAAAATGCCTCCTTTGATAGTGTCACGAAATGACGACTCATCAAAATAAGATGCTCAGAAGTGGAAAGAAAAGATCAACATTACATGAGAACCAGACAGTAATGTTTCTATATTGGTTCGAATAGAAGTGTTCTTTCTATTGGCAGTTGGTTAAAAAAAATCAGTCTTAGTTTTGCCAATGGTTTAAACTTAAACGTAAGAGTTACTCTATACTAGGGGTTTTTGTCCTAGGCGGAAACAAAATGAACATGAAAGCCAAAGCTGTGAATTCCAACCAGTGTTCCACTATTTCCATCTACTGGCGTAAAGGAAACATAGCAACTTTAGGACAGAAGTAATTACGGTAATACGCAGTGCTTTTTCCCCGATCCGTTTCGGCAATGATTATTCTTACATCCAGCCACCCATCCAGCCTTCTATCCGTTGATCCACCCAAAAATTAATTTTTCCATACCAAATTAAGATACTGAAAATCTACGTTATAACCTTATATCCCATGCCACTGAAAATATACATTACAAATTTCTAATATCTTTTATTTTATGTTGCTATGGGTAAATAGTTAATTTATTAAGTTAATGTAAACTCATAGTAATCTATTTTTTCACTTGGTATGTAAAGACAAAAAATAGAATAATACGCAGCTATACTGCAGTCATTACTATGCGGTCAGGGCGCCATCTGACTTGTGGGAATTGTAGTTTTACTTCAAAGTTGAGAGGTCACCTCGGGGAAAAATGGCGACCTTCAGAGGAAAGGTTTTGCTTAAGAACATAAAGAGCATCGTTATACAGTTCTGTCCGTTTGAATCTAATGTACGTTCCACGAGGTAGGAATGTTTTTATTATATATTAACGGTATTATCAAGTCGAAACAAAGTTCCAAATAACCATGAGGCAGGCTTGCCAGCTTTGGTTATCTGGCTGGCGTGAGACTAGTCTGTACACATGCACACGCAATTGCATGTACGTAATTGTTTATTACCTTATAAATAGTCTGTACTGTTTGATGTAACTGATTTTAGGTTTATGATGGAATATTATAGATTTGCCGTAAGAGTTCTTGCGTAAGTTGCCAAGCCTGATGTAGCACACAATTTAGTGAACCCGTTGTGGAAGGACCTCGCGTTTTCTTGTAGCTGTGTAAGGATCTAATAATTGAAAAACGTTTTACATTTTAAATCGGCAATATATAAATTTTTTAAATAATTATCGGTTCTGGTAGTTTACTACTCGGATGTGTATTTTAATAGCTGTCGTTTGGAAATTTGCTGGATATTACATTTGAAAATTACGTTATATTTATTTTTTCCTTATCTTTTCTAAAGGGAGTTTTTAGCTGTGGTTGGAAGTGAAAAAGTAAGATCGACTAATATGAACTGCGAGGTTAGCACAGAAGTGAAGCACGACGGCTCTGACCCTTATGTTGACATCACATTCAGTAAGTAAAACTGTGAAATAAGTTCACATTGCTGCGTAAAACACCTTATGCAATCTTGTCTCCTTGTGCTTGGCATTCTTGTCTAAGTACTGTCATATAAGAACTGAATGTATTCTGTTTGAAATAATGTTTAGGATAGTATTCATGTTAATACATATTCAATGAACATGATAATTGAATGAGTTGAGTTGGGAATTGAATGAACTGAATGATAATTGAGTGTGTTGGGTGGATAAGGTTTTATTCAAGTGCTTTTGTTTTTTCCTCAGTGGATGGAGAGAAGTTACTGATGAAAGGCAAGAAACTCACCAGCTTTGAAATGCTCTCAGCTCTCAATTCTCGTTGTCAAGCCAAAGACCCACATTCAAAGGAAGCAGTTAATTAGTAATTGATGCTGTATTTCATGTCTGTATTGTTTGTAAAAATATTTGAATAAATCTATAAATTACACTTTTAAAAGAGTCTGTTTTTCTCACCCAGATATATTGGAATTTAATTATTTTAGTGAGATTTTGCTTGCAGTGTCGTATGTATGTCACATAAACCACCTCCTACTACCTTGATAGTGCTTAAAGAGAAGACCTAATAGGAAATTATCATATTAAAATGGCAAAAAAATAATTTAAATGCCCAAAATGGCATTTAAATGTTAATTGCAGAGTGTAGTGCATGCAGAGTTCTCATTTAGGGTATGCTGTGTATTGGCCTTCAGGCTCATATAATGCCTCTGAAAATTGAAGCACTGGGAAAAGGCTTTTGTTGGTGTTAGTCGGTTCTTTTTTCTTCTTTGTTGCTGTAATGCCCCCTGTAGGTGTCCTGCACTATAGACTTAACTTACTAAGGGTCAAGATTTATGCAGATGAATTCATAGTACTATAGTATGATGGTATCTAACATTCAAACAAATTAGGAACTAGACAATACACAAATAGAATCCTGAAAAACAGATTATGATTATTTATTATTTAGAAAAATTATCTGACATTTGTAATTTATGAATTTAGCTGGTCAATTTAGAATGGTGTTAAGGTGTTATAAATTGCATGCATGCCTTTGGTGGTGACAGTGAATGTTTGTAGTTTTAGCTGGTCGATTTAGAATGGTGTTAAGGTGTTATAAATTTCATGCATGCCTTTGGTGGTGACAGTGAATGTTTGTAGCCTGCAGGACTGATTTTGACCCTAGTTGTATCTATGGCCTTTCCATATTTCCTTTAAATATTTCTACCTTCCAAGTATCATTACTGTTGTGGGGCATTTTATTTATAAACTGGCACTAATACAGAAATGCTTTGTGATGAAACGGCATCCAAGCCTTGCTGCAACCGAGTTTTCAGTGATGATGAAACGACGAAGACGCATCTCAAGAGGCAAAGTCAGTGTCAGATGGAGTTCTCTATTATACACGACATAGACGGACGCGTATGGCGCCACCTTCTGGTGGGAACGTAAGCGGATCAGCTGAAATAGGGGAAATAGTCCTACATCTATTCATATTTGCGTGTTGAAAGAGTCAACCCTTGACTTACTGTAATTTGGCAAGAACCACATATCCCGTGCTTCGGTAACCCTTTGCCTTTATAACCGCTGTCCTATTGGATCGCTCGCCATGACGTCTATCGCATTGATTGGCTGTATGAGCCTGACACATCCAGGGGCATCTCTTTAAATACCATTATGTACTGATTACATGCATGATACAGTTACACTAAAACCACCAGGTTTAGAGCATCAAAAGTCAACGACAGCAAAGAAAATGGTTGAAAAGTTTGTCGGAACATGGAAAATGGTTTCCAGTGAGAATTTTGATGATTATATGAAGGCCTTGGGTAAGATTTTCTTTTTTTTTTTGCTGTCTAATTTTGTTTTGCAAATTATAAATGATGAGAAGATAACATCGTCATTAATACCACGTAATGCACATTACAAAAAAAATTGTTAAATCTAATGTTTAATGTTATTGCAAGAATGCAGCAGACTGTGTAAGGGTTCGGGTACCAGAATCTGAAACTGTACGCACATTTTGAGTTTGCCTCTTCGTTCGGTGCGCCGCAGGTGTGGGTTTTGCAACTCGCCAGATGGGCAATATGGCCAAACCAAGCCTGACGTTCAGCGTCGACGACCAAGGAGTCATCTGTATGAAATCGCAGAGCACATTGAAGAGCACCGAGGTTAAATTCAGACTGAATGAGGAGTTCGAAGAACTCACCGCGGATGACAGAAAGACCAAGGTGGGTTTGGCACCCGTTTCAGGCCGGCGCCTGAGAGCCAAGCAATATTTAAACGCCGAGAAATGACGTGTGCAATTTCACTTTTTAATTTCCAGACTACATTTACCCTTGAAAACGGCAAACTTGTGCAAAAACAGTCATGGGACGGGAAAGAAACGACGCTAGAACGAGAGGTAGCGGATGGAAAATTGATAGCGGTAAGGAATTATGCTTTTATTTGACATGTCCTCGTATTCTTCTTGTTGGTGATAAAATTAGATGTTAATTTGATGCCAAGAAATGCATGTAACCGTTTTGTTTTTACTGAACACTTATCTTGATCTCATTTTTCATTACAGAAATGCAGCATTGGTAAGGTGGTGGCAGTGAGGTCGTACGTAAAAGAAGCTTAAGGGGACCCTGAAACTGACACCCGGATCCGTTCAATGACTGTAACTTGTGTCTGGATCACGTTTTAACAAATAAAATGCACGATATATATTTCTGGAAACACCAGTGCAGTCTGTGATGCTTTAATTAAAGTGGTAGTCGACTTTCTTTTACTATTATATATTTTCTTAATCTTTCCCATATGGCTACTGGTTGCCTGCACAATTTTGTTATAATGGATGGGCTACTTTTATTTTCCAACCAATGGAGGCACATTGTTATGGATATGCATCTAATGTTAAACACAATTTTTGTTTCGATGAAATGATAAAATCCAGCACTGCCCACGCACTTTGGCAGAATATGACAAAACAGAGCAATCGTCAGAGGGCATTTCAGAGGTGTTCAGAGTGGTTTTCAGTAAATTATACAACATTAACAAAGTCAAAATTCATATTTGACTTGAATGATGTTTGCTACGTGGCTGTTAAACGGGGCCTCAAAACACTGAGTTTGGATTGAACGAGGCTGAAGAAATACATTACCAACAATACTGATGGATCATGGCAGGGATGGACTGGGATTAAAAATCAGCTCTGGCCTTAGGGGCCCCCTCCAGTAAATTTTGCTGTAGGATTCCCTATGATAAATTTTAAGGGAGGGGGGGGGGGTCTGGCCCACATACCCCTTGGCCCACTGAGATAATGGTCAGTATGACTGATGTACCAGATGGCCAGTCCAGTCCTGGATTGTAGTGTGAGCTGTAGATTAATCCTTCTCATTCATAGATGTTTCCAGACCAGATTTTGCATCGGAGGAAGCAGCTGCTGCCTAACTTGTCATGAACCATATTTCATCCATCTTTCATAACTGCTTATCATTGTGAGCCTGGAATCTATCCCGAGAAGTGCAGGGTACCAAGGCATTACAGAGAGAATTCATCAAACAAATGTCAATAGATTGTGGTGACAATGAACTGGCCTTTACGATTCTCCTTACACCCTTTTATTAGGACATGGTAGAGGACCATTACATTGTTCTGTTTAATCCTACTGGGTTTTGGTTGTATAAACCTCACTGATAATCGGAGGTGTCATGAGCCTGGGGCATTTGGGGCTGTATCTGAACAAGCCCTGAATGATTTTTTTTTATTTCAGATTTTTTTAACTGTGCAGTGCAGAGACTTTTGAGGGGCAGGGGTTCAACTAGGGTTAAATTATGCCTGCCAGGAGGCAATGGGTTCCCACAAAAAAAATCATGTAATGGTTGGGGCATTCAGCACCTCAAAAGGGGCACTTTCAAACATTTAAGTAAAAGGGGCAGCCCAGGCACCCTCAGCAACTCCATATACGGTGTCCCAAAATCCTGTGTCAGGGGGTGTGTGCTTTCTGTGTGAGAGGTGAAAAGAAGGAGCCTCACTGTCCTGCCAAAATCGTGTTTTACCCAGAATCCCTTGCATCTGTACAACAGTCAGGAGTAATTACTCCATGGGGAAATGATTCAGTCCCCACTTCCAACTGAATGCAGAAGCAGTTTGGCAAGAAAAAATCAGGAAGAGAGCAAATAATAAAATATCAAAATAGCAATTGAATATAAGAAAACATGTACACTACAATGTCTTTGTTCTTAATTAGTTTCATAATATAATACATAATTTAATTTGATGGTTATCAACACAAATCACAAACCTGAAGCTATGCAATAAAATAAAAAAAAAATTGGCCCTGATGCGCTTGCAGCTCTTAGTCACATAGAGTGGTTTCCAAATTCTTAAAGTATTGACATAACTGTTGATCAGAAGCACATCTTATGGCTTGTGAATATGAAACAGCTGGATCTTGATTATTTCAGAAAGTCATGCCCACATCTTGCTGAACGCGTCCAAAATATTCACTCGGAAAAATCTGTAAAAATAATGTTAATCAAGTTCATCGTGTTAATCGAGAAATCAGTTGAGCAAAAGAGGAAAATGTGCATGTATCATTAAAAAAGGCTAATAGTTGAAAAGAGAAGCCCCCAAAAAAGAGAATCAATATTCTATTCTATTCTATTCTGTTCCATTCTATTCTATTCTAGAACTATCGGAACGTCTGCACAAATACAAAGAATGTCCTGGCCGATTTCTGCCATCTTGTTGACAACATATTTTGCCCGGGCACATGGCCTGGCAGGAATGAAATCACATCCTCTGAATAACATCTGGAAATCTCCACTCAAATGAGACGTTGACACCCTTCCGCTGTCCTTCCCAACCTATTCACACAATGCAGAGAAGCAGGCCGGCTTCGTTGTGTCTGACCAAGAGCAGGGCCAAGGCCACAGGCAAAGCTATTCTCCACGGCTTCCTCTGCAATTGCCTTTTGCTTGACAAATAGATTTTTTCAGGCATTTAGAAATGTTTCTCCTGGGCCTCCCCAAACACATACAGGACAAAGCAAGCTTTATCTTCTAGTGCTTCTATCTCTGCTGCTCTCTTTAAGCACACCTGTGCCAAGGAGATGCCGGGAACCTCAATAAGTCTAATGCTTGGTTAAACAGATAGGTTCCTGTCACTTATCGTTCTACAGCAGGGTTGCCTAATTCCAGTCCTGGAGGGCCAGTCTGCGACACAGTTTGTAGATTCCCCAGCTCAGACCCACTTTATTCAGCTCGCTAGCTAATTACCAGGCTTAGTAGGTGGGTCTGAGCAGGGAAATCTGCAAACTGTGTTGCAGACTGACCCTCTGGGACTGGAATTGGGGACCCAGTTCAACAGTAATGTCTGTTGATCACACTCATTTCCAAGCTCGTCATGTTCTTATATGAAGCCTGCAGTCCTCAAATTGAAAAGAAAAGATGAAGTATATGTCTGTGTTATTCTTGGAAGTGAGTTCTTCGTGCATTCTGATATGTCAGAAATTTTTTTATTACTGCTTATCTTGGCTGGGTCATTCTTATACAAAAGACCTTAAATCTCAGTAGGAATACCTGATTAATAGTTAATTAATAAATGCCATGTACTATGTAATGTTATATATGTCTATGACATACCAGCAAAAGTGATAGGGTTATCAATAATCTAATTACAGTTTTTCTCAGTGGCTTTGCTGCGTTTCTCGAATCGTCATTAACATTTGCACGTCAGTTAGTCCATTTCTCAAAACAGTCAGTGCGAACTGCACCACATTGTGGAATACCTGCAAAAGTGTGTTTCTTTGTCAAAATGATTAGTTCATGCCTCAAAAGCAAATATTTATGTCAATGAAAGTGTCAGTACCATCAGAATGTCAAGTCATTACGCCATTGTATATGAACAAGGCAGTCAGACGACTCTGTCATGTTGTCAGTTATGACTTTGAATTTACTCTGTATGTATTTTCTAATGCACAACAAGACTAGGATCTTGCTAACACTGGCTGAAAATGCACAAGTCAGCACTAATTTTTGTGGCATAGCTATCTCAAAACCATAAAGTTACACATTATGTTGTGAGGGTGATTGCAAGAGACAGGATAGGTTTCAAAATGTTTACTGCACTGTACAGTTTGTACTGCAGTTTCTTACAATATAAAGACAAAAAACAATATACAATATACAAAAAAGGCTTTCACTGCATTGTGCAAATGAAAATATTTTGGTAAAACATAGGAAACAGCCCTTGGGCATAACTGTGCACCACTGTAAGCCACTACTGTACAGGTACAGGTCTTGCATCTATGCATCCTGATCTTCCTGTCTGCCAAGCCACATATTCTCGTCCACATCACAGCAAATGTCCTCCCTTGCAATGCAGCATGGGAAAGCCCTCCCTGAATGTGGAATCCACTCTCCGCAGGACTCCGCTGTGATGCTGTCCCATACTGCATCCATGCCAGCAAGCAGGGTCATCTGTACCTTCCACCTCCAAGCAGAGAAAAACACATCAATCGGGCTGAGGAATGGGGAATAGGACGGAATTCTGTCATGTGCTACAAACCACTGTCTGATCTGATCTGCATGGTGAAAACGTACATTATGCCAAACAACAACATATGTATGTAATTTCATGTAAATTGAAGTGACATCCCGAGGTATTTTGCTTTACAAGTATACAAATTATAAACTATAGCAGAAAAGTATATACAGTGCACATTACTTCATTGGATTATGCACCTGTTCTCCGGAGAAAATGTTTGTATTATTGAGGACACAGTGGGCCTCCCAAACTCTGGCTGCACTCTGCGACCAGCCTCAGTCATTGTAAGACCATGGCTGATGACATGGCCTACACGTGTAGCCCATTCATTTACACATGTAGCCATTTCATCAGGAACAGTTCCCCTTATCATTCATGCCTGCATCCTTACCCCTCTCCTCCCATAGGCAATTGTATATATTCGGTTGCATGAAGTACTAAAGCATTTGCTGGTTGTTCAAGAAAGTGAAAAAGTGCCGTTACGATGTGCGCAAATGGTGAGATGATATGGCGTTTGAACAGGTAGTTTTGAGAAATGCAATTCTGATCTGAGAAATGCACCGGATCAGCTGAGAAAAACTATAAAATTTGTTTTTGTTCATAGACTGAATAGAATGAACACTTCTCTTTCCATCTGTTTTTGCTACCTAAAATCCAATTTTTTGCTGTAGGAAATAATGACACAGGGGAAAAGTAAAAAACTGCATTCTGAAGTGCTTTCTCCTGCACCCCTAATCAAAGTGTGCCTTTGTAGTCTATGTGGTAATTGCGGTGAAATTTCCGAGTGTTTCGAAAGCAAGGCCTCACTTTCAGCCACCCTTGCTGCTTACGCCCCAGTTGACTAAATGGCCTGACCCGGCACTCGGAGCCCGAGCTCCGCCCTCACCTCAGGTTTCTATAATGTCGTCATTTACCAAATGTTACATATGTGTGTGTGTCTCAAAGGAGAGCATGCTGGGATACGCGAAAACTAAAGAACTCCTATGTACCTGTACAACTGGCAAATAAAGTATCATTTCATTCATTCATTTCATTCATTATCATGAGCAGCGTGGAGGTTATCCTATGAGATCCAGGGCTCCAGAACCTGCTCCTAGAATGTATTTTACAGCTACAGCAGTTACAGTAAAAATTGCCACCATAGTTTGACTGTTTTTGTACTGCTTAATTAGACAGATGACAGATAGATAGATAGATATATAGATAGATCGATAGATGACTGACAGACAGACAGATAGACAGACAGATAGATCAATAGATAGATAGATAGATAGATAGATGACTGACAGATAGACAGATAGATAGACAGACAGAGAGACAGATAGATAGATAGATAGATAGATGACTGACAGATAGACAGATAGATAGACAGACAGAGAGACAGATAGATAGATAGATCGATAGATGACTGACAGACAGACAGATAGACAGACAGACAGAGAGACAGATAGACAGACAGACAGATTAATAGATAGATAGATAGATAGATAGATGACTGACAGACAGACAGACAGATAGATAGATAGATAGATAGATAGATATTTTACCACAGTTTTTTGGATATTTAGAATTTAATTAAACCCCCCTTCCCCCAATTATTAATTTTAATCGAGGATATACTACGATTCCACCATTGAATAGCACAACTAAGATATCCTTGTATGATTACAAAAAGGTCCATCACCATATTTCCCAGGTCAGTTAGCTCACTTAGGATGGCAGCTGCAAATTAAGAATTGTGGGTAAATTACTGAGTTTTGTCTACTTAGGACACTAACGACAAAGCAGAAATACTTTTACTGCTTTTAGAAACAGACTATCAGTGCCGTGTTTATATTTAGGCTCCTACAAAATTCATTTGGCCTTGAAAAGCAAAATATAAATATTAGCTCTGAGGAACCTTAAAAAAGAAGCCAGTTCAGTGAATGAGGTTTTCTCTGTACCTCTAGATTGTATTAAAGATGTTTGTCCCACTACATATCCTTAGAAACATATTTTTGTGTCAATTGCTTTGAGTCAGAGAAAAAAAATGTCCTAGAAAACGAACGGCCTCAATGACTGATCACAAGCACCTGTAATAAAGATTCCGGCGTCATGGTGAAATGTCAGGCCTGCGCATTTTCATTCGGGAGATGCTGTGCAGGGGCGATTCTTTGGCTTGTATGTAACACGGATCAGCAAAGCTTAATCCCAGAAGAAATCTTGACCTTTGCCTGCATTTCTGTGATTTTTGAGTGGGAATGCTAAAAGTGCTCGGAATGGTAACCGCGTTCATGTCGGTATCACAAACACCTCGCCTTAAGTACGATTACGATTCATTTATTTAGCAGACACTTTTATCCAAAGCGCCATATAACTGAGAGGGCAGGGTCAGTCAGTGCCTGGAGCCATTGGGGGTTTAAGGCCTCACGCAGGGGCCTGACAGTGAAATCACTGTACCAGCACCCATTCCATCACAGGCACAATGGCCCAACCTGCTGAGCCACACACTCCTCCATATAAAAATGGCTGACTGGGGATGTGACTCCAAGACCTCTCACTGCTGTAAAGGGGGGAGAAGTTAGGATGATTCCAACGGCTCCTGAGTGACAGTAGCCCTAAAAAAACTGGAACGTAATTGGATTGATCTGGGTTGGAGGCCCAGTGTGGTAGGCTTTTACAGGGTTTCCAACTCAACAAGCATCCGGCGTGACTCTCAGGCTTTCAGATTCTCCTGCACATGCAAAAAATCTTACAGCACATCTATACTATTCCATTATAAAGATCAAATTAGGTGCATCAGAAGTGTTGGGATAGTCTGCAAACCCCGCAGACTATTTACAAGGTAATATAACTGTTACATACTTGTAAATTTTAATAATTTTAATTTTAATTTGTTTAAACGTGTCTGTATTGTTTATTGCACTGACTGTGGGATCTGAGAGCACATAATTTCAGCCCTCTGTGAGTACACATGGCAGAATTGATAATAAAGATCGTTTGACTTTTGACTTAAATGCATGTGCAGACTTGTCTCAAGTTGAAAATCTCACGTCAGCCAGTTGTTGCCAACCTAAGCTGACAACACTGTTTTCATGCGGTCCAAAATCTCTAGCAGCACCCCTGAAGCAAGAGTCATACCCCTAGACCAATGAGCTACACCATAACAACAATGAATGTATTGTGTTTTGTAAGATGCTTACTGAGAGGTTCATTGGCAAAGCATTTATTGAACATGGAGGGATAGAAGTAGATGATACACTATATCAGCATTGTTTTAAACTGGAACACTAAACTCCTTCTTGGTCTCACTTTTCACCTATATTGACCAGAAATGATTTTGGCTTTTGTTTGACCGGCATCAGGACTCCAGCACAATGGGGTTGCAATAGAGCACACGCATTTCCACACACGGTTTCTGGAAGATAACGGGGGGAACTTTGCTTCTGATAACCCAAAGGAAACAGGAAGTCATCTGTCATGCGTTAACCTTTCTCCAAGTTGCCTGTAAATGGGACGTAAACAGGGCTGGAAATTAAGCCTGCCAACATGCCTTTGCTGAGTAATTTACACTAAACGCGAGCTCAAAACACTGAACACTCGCCCACGGGCTAATAGAAAGAGTTGCATGTTGGGTTACATTTTTTATTCTCAATTCTTACGATTCAATTCCTAAGTGCCAGCCCTGGACAGAAACCACTCAAGATTGCTCCAAGCAGCATTGGTAGTTTGAAATGAATCCGTATTTAAACAGTTAGCTGCTCGCGAACAAATACTTTCAAATCCATTACTCCATCCTTCAGCGTAAAAAGTTCTGAAGAACACACATGAAAGGCCCTGATCCCCGTTTTCTGTGAGAGTAAAGACACGTAGAGTTCACTGCAGGGCACACTCATGCCCCTATGGGCAATTGGGTAACCCTGATTCACCTAGGCATTTTTTTGGACCTGCGGGCGGGAGAATGGAATACCTGGAAGAAACACCACACTGGAGACATGGCAGAGATATGAACTCTGCTCCCAGAAGTGTTAGCCACTCCACCACCATGCCACCACCATATTTACTACCTTATTACTCAGATGACAGGAACTCAGTGCCATGTTGGGAGTCCTGAAAAGTGCTGGGGATTTCTCCTGTCAGAGTTTGCTAGTCAAAGACACCCAGATAAGGAATGAATTATGGATCATTTTGGGGATGGTGTGTGCTCTCACTTAGGCTACAGCAGTCAAAAGGGATCAGAAACCTGTTAGTTGGACAGCCGTTTCTAAAATCTCCAGACTGTCTTTGACCATCCAGCAGCTGGAAGAGTCGCTGGCCAAAGATCACTGACAACAATTTCAGGTCCAGAAAGTAAAAATCCAGTCCAGGATTTTGTTTCAACCAATCAGTTGAGCAGAAAGAGTCACAGTGACAGAGTGCTCAAGTAGTTGGTTGAAACAAAATCTTGGTCTGGATTTGTACTTTCTGGACCTGAAATTGACACCTCTGCTAACAATAAAGCCTGTCTGGTGCCGCGAATACAAGTCAATTTTGTGACTTAGCGGCCAAGTGCAACGCAAATCAACCAGGACAAACTGTTCAGTGCTGGGCTTCGGCAGACATTAAAAAAAGACTTGAGCCATTGAGATGAGGGTAAGGAGTCACTTTGTCTATGAGACTAAACATTTCAGTAACACTTTCAATGACTGCAAGAACCTATGAACACATTCATAACATTTTAATGCATTCATAAAGCATTATTAACATGGTTATGTTTATAAAAACGCATAACACATTATAGCCATGTTTATTGCACATTATAAATGCTTTGTGAAGTCTATAATACACTATAAATACCTTCATAAGGCAATACAAAGCATCCTTAATTTCCTACACCGACCATCATAATGGTATCTATATTGCATTATAAATGACAGCTTGTCATGACAAGTAAAGTGTTACCAACGATGATAACACTATGTAACAAATTTTTATTTTTATTTTGTTCCTGGGTACAAAGTGTGTTTTCCTAACCCGTTATGGC
>JAODKM010000044.1:4097290-4147078 GCA_026780845.1 Petrocephalus sullivani | reverse complement strand
TGGGCTGCGAAGCATTTAAGGTGGACCGGAAAATCCGAATAAGGAGCTGCGAATAAGGAGCCAACTTCAGCGTCGTCCCCAGATTGTAGAGGAAGCAGAACCAAGACATCCGTTTGATTGGTTTGCCATCTGACACAAAATTTGATCATGGACATGGTCCATGTTCAGTGTGGTACACACCATGATACCAAACAGCACAGTGACTACGTTTCACCCCTTAAATAGACGGACTGACTGATTACAAGTCAGAAGACACTTGTGATGCTAATTAGAGGACACACCGTAGGTTAACGTCCCTTTGGTCAAATTATTTTCAATCTTTTCTAGGTACCATCATTTTTGTCCAGTCCAGTTTCCGTAGTTTGTTTTTTAAAACGATTGTTTAAACCACAATTTAAAAAGCAATGTCTGATTTTTGTAA
Source organism: Petrocephalus sullivani (assembly GCA_026780845.1). NCBI lineage: Eukaryota > Metazoa > Chordata > Actinopteri > Osteoglossiformes > Mormyridae > Petrocephalus > Petrocephalus sullivani. The sequence goes on along the minus strand of JAODKM010000044.1, from coordinate 4,146,657 downwards.
ATTTTCATTTACTATTACTTTTGTCAGTTTCAAGTTATTTCAGTGACCATTGTGGGTTTTTCTTTGTTTAATGGGAGGGCACCAACAATTTTTTCCATGTGTGCATATAGAAATCTCCAAGTATTCTCTAAGTTAATGATTAAGTCAGGAGGAAGTTCCCCAAATTCAGTCAGAGACAATGTGTATGGTCCAGGTACTCTGTACATGGGTGGGTCAGATGCCATTAGAAGTAGCATTGTTTCACTTCGAAACTTTATTTGATTATGGGTTTAATTTTTAGCAGCAAGTCAGAAATAGCTGCCTGCCTGCCTCCATGCCGCAAGGTCCAGTACGAAATCAGGTGAAGCTTCTATGAGGGGGAATAGTGTCTGTGGGTTTGATTAACAGAAGTTTCAGTAAAAAAAAAAAAAAATAGGTCTTCACCAGTGTCAACCACCATGTCATTAACAAGAAGTGCAAACGTTCAGTAATGAGCATTTTATGTTGGGTTTATATTTTCATTTAATGTTATCAGTGGGATTGACATCAAGTATTCAATATAGGATCCCCCAGTGGAACGGTTAAAGTCTGTCTAATTCTAGTTACCCATTACTTTTTAGGTTCACTTAACCATTTCTAAATTATGCTAGAATTAGGGGATTCCTTGTTTTCAATATCTATGATAGTAACTGTTGGCTTTTGTAAAGCACTTCAACTAGTAAAACTGGTAGGTTGTGTGGTAGAGGCTGTGAAACGTTAGGCGAGGAGTTTAAATGCTTCACAAAAGCAACTTGTGATGATACATATGAGAATGATTTAGGCAGGGGCAGTCCACGGCCCAGGAGAACACCCCCAGGTCCAAAACCAAGCGTAGCTGAAAGATATTTTGCCACAAGATTAAAAGTAAAATGAACACACAAATAAATAAAACACAAACTATTTTGATAAAATAAAAAAAATATATATAGTTACTATGTTTAGCCTTTGTAGGGCTAAAGGGAAGATTTGTTGGCTGCAATAAAACAAATGCTTCTCTGTGCATTTTTTACATGTATTCAGCAAAGATCATTGTCAAATATACAATGTATAAAAATAGTTTTAAAAATTGTATCAATAAAACATTTCTAACCTTAAAAACTGATTCCTAAAACGTTCTCCTTTTAACATAATCATAGCCATATACTAAAATAGATTCCAAAATGTGTCAAATTGTAATAACTTAAAATACATAAAATAAAAGATTTGGCAAGCTTTAGCATTAAAGCAATAAAAAGTTCTGTTCATGACAAAGACAATACTTTTTAAATCTTACAAATGGGGAAAATACAAAAATTGTACCAGTTAAGGAAAAGCTTGGAGAAAATAATAAAATCATTCAGTACCACCTGAAAACTTAAATGAAACAGCAATCTGACTTTACAAAAGAGAAAAGGCTCTTTCATACAGATCTAATGCTCATTCACAAACCCCACTTACTAACCCACTTCAGCCCCCTTGCAATCTCAGAGACGGCTCAGTTTCACTGCTCACAAGTCCAGTTCTCTGCATGAAGCTCCTCCCAGTGCGACTGCGGAGACGTGAGACGCCCCTTGACCGCATCACTCATAGGGAGTGTTAGGAAGGTGTCCACTGGAGCTCCGCAGTGCCCCGTTGCTCGCTGCCAGGGCTTTGTCCTGTTGCTGTCCGTTCTGCTTGGTCACGATGGAGGAAGGCTGGCCTCCGCTAAGTGGGGCCCGCTCCTGATAGCCGCTGCCCGCCTCTGTACCAGGATAGACCAGCGGGCCCCGGGCACGCGGTCGCACAGCGTAGAAGGCCGTCAGGAGCAGTGCGCACAGCGTCAGGGACAGCAGCACAGACACTGTCACCAGCTCGCGGTAATAGGTCTTCTCATTGGCCAAAGGCAGCTGATCCACATTGCGGGAGGAGTCTGCTTCGGTCTGGGGCTGCCTTAACGAGGTCTGGTTCTGGTTTTCCTGCCGGACCTCCTGGTCATCCCCCTTCTTTGTGGATGCAGTCCCTGCGTGAACAGCGGTGGTGCCCTCTGGCCAGCTCGTTAGCATATCCCCTTTGGGTGTCGGTCTGGGCACCGTGGGCCGTCTCGGCGGGGGTTGGCGCGGCCATGCCGTGGACGTGCCTCGCGGGTGGGTGGGGTCAAATGTGCGTGGTGTGAGGCCGGGCGACAGCTTCACCGAGTACATAACGATGGTCTGCCGGTGGCCGTTCTCATAGGAGTAGCAGGTGTACTTGCCCAACGCGTCCGGTGTGGCCAGGAACTGCAGGCTGCCATCCACTGGCCACAGGTAGCTGTCGCGGGAACGGCCTGGCGGCAAGTGCCAGTCCAGTGTGGACAAGCGAGATGCCCCCCGGCAGTGCAGGGTCACCACCTTGTTCAGAGTCACCACCTTATTCAGGGGCAGCTGCCCAGCTGGAAAGCGGGAGACAGGCATGTTTACTACCAAACCAAAACAGGATTTCCATTTGTACAGCGGAACAGCCAATCGCTTAACACCACACCGGTCTACTTAACAACGTAGCCTCTGGCCCGGATAAAGAAAATGCAATAAAATAGCCAAGCGATACATATAATAAATGCGAGCCGCACCTGTGCTGGATTTGTTCAGGCCAAATCTGGACTTAGGCCCGACACACACGCCCTCGACATTTCCCTCGTCCACATCTTGGCGTCTTTGGGGGCGGGGAGAGTAGAGAATAGCGATTAGAGCTGAAATATTCATGTCACGCGTCTTGTGTGTCTGTATATTTTATATTATATACACATACATATACACAAACTTACATGTGTTCATTTTGATAGCCCTAATATGATGGATGTATATATGTGCATTTACAGCGGTACTCACAGGTCCTCCCGGCCGGATGCCACCTCGACACACTCCAGGCGAGAGCTGTCCCAGCCGCAGAAAGGGTCGCGGGCCAGGACACACTCGGCACAGCTCGAATAGAACGAGCAGTTGGACACGGGCACCTGAGCAACACCCTCTGAATAGCCCACAAAAACCACACCCTGGGGGGGAGAATGGGGGGGAGGTTATGTAGGGGCACCCAACAGCTTCTCATTGCTCCAAGATTCAGTTCCTCTCCCGTCATGGTCAGCCACTTGTCAGTGCCCCAGCTTCCTGCATCCCAGAGAGCATTTCCTCCATGTATAAAACCACTGGGGGCCATATTATGGTGTGGAAACTAAATTTGCTTCAGAACACCTGACCACATGTCACCTGACCGCATGTTACAGAGTTGCACTTTACAGCCATCTGCTGGACACGAGGGGAATCGGTCGCTGGAATTATCAGCGTCGTCAAACATAAAACACTTTCTGTTAGATACAGCTGGGTGAAGAGTGACAAATGTGCAAAGCGGGGGAAAGGGCAATGAGCAGAGCCCGATACCTTGGTGTCTGAGAGGAGAATATTCCTCACAGACTGTGGGTTCTTGAACACCTGGATCTCTTCAATGATGTGGGGGCCTTTATTCGACAGCACTGTTTTGTGCAAAAAGCCAGATTCTGAGGGCAGACATGACAAAATAATGGTTAGTGGCTTTTTTAATGGACAACAGTCATACACTAGGCTGTTTAAACCACAATTCTAAAGCTGCTTTTGCGTTCTGATTAAAACACACTAGGATCAGCAAAGTCGACAAGGACCAGTAGCGCAACCTCAACACGTCTTATTTATGTTTGATTGCCCTGTTAGATGCTCACAAATATGACGAATCATTTATAACTCAATCAGAATGTTGACTCCTGTCCTGGTTCATTTGTTAGCTGTTGCTCACACACACAGCTCTTATAAATCATTCTCACTGGACCAAAAGACAGCATTTAGGGTGTCAGTCTTCCCAGCCTAAGCCTTAATCCTCTAAGCCGATCCTGGTGATTGCGGGAACATGGGTCGGGAGCCGTACCGCTGAGGAGGAAGAGTACGGTGTAGTTCTTGCCGCTGACCGCCCGCACCCTCTGAACTGCGATGTTGGTGTACCGTTGGTCAGGGGACACCATGGTCTGGCTGTGGCCCATGGGGGATATGGCCAGGTCTGCAAGGAAGTTGTCCTTCACAAACCTCAGGGTGTTGTCACTGGCGTTGTGAAGCCCACACTGTCGGGAGAGGAGCAAGGGGATGACACTCATCAGTATCTGAGCTAGTCTGACGAATGAAAGTGGTAGTCTTCTGATATTTCATGTTGAGTGAAAGGCATGAGTAATCAATTACTGAATCACCACACAGAGCAACTGGAGGGTTATTTCAGGGTTAACAAACCCAAATCCAGCTTCAAGGGTCACTCGAGTGTCATGGTCGAGAACATGTTGACGCCCCACTAGAACCTCAGACCCCAGATGTTTACCTGTCCAGGATTGGCAGTTTTCTCTTGGACCCTGGAGCCCCAGCGCAGGGTGTCCCTGTTCAACATCTTGTAGTTCCCTGCAAACGCGGCCTTTATGTCTTTCAGCCCAAACGCGCAGACCGCCGACTGTCCCGTAGACCTGCATTTACACACGCAAAACCAATTGTGGGTAAAGTTAGCCATGGAGTGGGAGTCACATTTCTGCTGCATATCTGAGAACATAAAGTTTTGCGCCAACACAATAAATACAACGTACATATGAATTAAACGCACATCCCAGAAACAGAGGGGGGAAGAAAGTATTCTAACCACTGTGAGCTGAAGATGCCATAAAAGACCATTTCATCTTCTGAGGTGCCCTCAGGAGGCGGGAGGCTGACGACATCCAAAATCACACTGTAAGGCAGCTGATTCTTGGACTTGCAGAGCAGCTGAGCTTTGGCAAAGGTGGTCCAGCGCCTCTGCAGGGTGCGCTGGCCTCCGATGTCACTCTGCAAACGAGAGGCAGCCGTGCCGCGTTACTTTGGGGGGCCTGTTCAACTGACTTACCACTCATAACTGACCACAAAAAAATAAATAAAGAAATTAAGTAATTATAAATGGCATTCCTGGATTCTGACCCGGCAAATACGCACAAATTGTTGAGAAAATGTAACACCTTCTGTGAAAAGGATGTGAAGCCGTTTCACAAATTCTTTCATTAACTAATGACTCTTTAAAGCAAACAGTTGCCACTCTCTCCAGTTTCTTCATGGTGGTGGGGGGTGGGGGTCCATTTAGCATCGTCTTACATGTGCTTCCTGCCTTCAAACAGCCTGAACATGGCACTAGACCAACGCCACACCAACCTCATTCTGCCACCAATAACTGCAGTCTGGCAGGTAACATTATGCTCTCGGAAGTTCCACCTTTCAACCTGTGTGTCTTACACTTTTCCGGTTGCCATTAAGGGCAGCAGATTCCAATCAAAACCACTGAATGCCACAGCTGATGCCAAAAGCGTTTACGGGTCAAAATAACTGCATAAGCGTAAGTCAACATGATGCAATATGAGCTTCATAGCAGCTGGGCACATCTGGAACATCTTTGTTAACATTTATAGCACCCTGCCTCCTGCCGCTTCTGGCTTGTGGTGCCCGTTGGAACAATTCTGCCCTAATATTTTCTAGCAAACTTACCATTATAACTGTGGTATTTTTGACTAAAGGTCACATGAGCATGTGGGCGATACCACCAAATAAATCTTAGAAGCCATCAGCCTGGCCAGGCCACAGGGAAAGTGGGGTGACAACCAATGAAATAAAATGAAATTCAAAGCAGGGCGCTGGCTGATGATGTCATAGGGGGCTTACCGTGCAGACCTGGGCGATGCGGGACACTACTATTTTATCAAGGAATTCGTACTCCCGGCCCACCTCGCTGAAAAACACATAGACCTTGTCCTCACTGGGGATGAACTCCGACCTGACGAAGGTGGGTTCTGACAAGAGAAGGTAGGCAGAAACAGACAGTTACAATTCTCAATCCACCATAAGCCCCATCAGGATTTAAGTGACAGTGACTGTGACTGAATGCCCCTCCCCCCACATAAAAGCAGAATGGTCCAGTCCACTGCTCACCATCAAGCCAGCCCAGGGTATCGTCCAGCTTCAGGTCAACATGGTTACCCTGGCTCAGGTAGCGAGAGATAACTGGGCGGTTTCCTCTGTAGTCAGCCACCGTTCCTGTGTACAGCTCACCACCTGCAAGAGCAACAATGGTCAGTACCAACACGTGTCAGCAGGGGGCGAGCACATTAAAATCTGCCCGCTCTAATCTAGATAAAATTGGTGACCTCCTTTGGAGGAAGTGGATGCCCTTGTATGAATGTTCGACAGGCATCAAAGGCTCAACATTACCAGCACTGCTGTTGGCACCCTGCTCAGTACCCACAATGCCCCTGTGCAGCTGGTCCAACTCACCAACAGCAATGGCAGTGTTCTTCTGGTAGGGGTCGTAAGGACAGCGGCCCCGGCCATCATGGGACTTGCTGCTGAGCTCGGCAGCTTGGTCAAACTTGGTCAAATCCTGGTAGAGAGAGAGGGCAGAGAGACCGGCAGGGGTCAGGCAGGCAGGAGGTCACAATGAGGGGTGATGGGCCAAGGGAGAGTGGGACGTACTATGTAGATGCAGAGGGGACTGAAGGCATATGTCCCACAGGTGTACACGTGAGTGTCATTCAGGAAACTCAGGACCCGGATGAAGTTGTGGCAGTCCGCCTGAAAAGGAAGCAGCCACCAAGCTAAATCACAACGACAGGTGCCTCCAAGGAAGACTGCTTGGCAGTGGCAGACCAATCCTAGACATGGGTCTCCAAAAGGTACCTGGCTCTCACACATTCTTAAAATGAAACAGGTTCAGAAGCACGGAGGACCTAAGAAATAGCTGCCTCTTCAGCACCAATGCCAGGCTACCCCACGTCTTCGTTTTACCTTGTTTTTGCCTTTCATGGCACAGTCGTTGAGTTCCGTGGAAGATGGTGACCAGTCAAGCTGTAAGAAAAGATGGAGGGAGGCACATGAAATCATCTGGGTTCTATCTGGGTGCTCAAGTCAACCTTCTGAAAGCCAGTGTGAGAAATCCTTTTGGACCTTATGGACCACAGGACAGTTTCAGCAGAGGAGAGGAGGAGGACAGAGGAGACCAAGCTACAACTGCACCTGCATCTGGAAGGACTGGTTCTAAGTGGGTTGGTAATAATTCCATCTGCACCACTGCTTCAGTCTAATACGCTACTTGACTATACATTCCTCAAGTCTCTAAACTTGTCAAGTCGTCCTCTGTTTCGGATGAAATCTGAACTGCATCTAACAGTGTGGGGAAGCAAGTCCAATCTCTTTAACCCACAGGTCTCAGAAGGCTTTGAGCAGCAGGTCCATCGGAAATGCCTCATTATCACCCACCACTTCAGAAAGACAAAACACGACAGCAACAGAAAACTCACCTTGCTCTTCATCTCCATGACACCGGGCCGGCTGACATCCAATGACAGCACGGAATCCCGTGCGCCCACCAATAGCGTCTCTGTGTCATTGCTGAGCAACAGCATCGTGGTGTTCTGGACATTGGGGCTGTTGAACTCTGCGATGGACCGACCTGAACTGCCTGTAAGAGGGGTGGGAGGAAGCCATGTGCAGAGACAGAAGATTCAAAGTTACACCTACAATACAGGTGAAGGGCAGTGTCGCGGATGGGCCTTTGAGAGCAGCTACAGCTTGATCAAACTGTTGCGAATGACCATTATGACTCTAGGGGACTCATTACGGGGTGTGATGATCACTGCTACCACCAGAGGGCACCCTTAACCACCAGATTCTAGGTACCATGCAGGTGTTGGTGCTGAAAAAGAAAAACTTTACCCCCAGGCTGTTCATATGAAAACCACCTCAGGCTTTTACTCATGAATTAACCGCAAAACTGGCCATTCCAGCTAGCTCAGCTCAGCCAGAATAAGGCAAGCCAAGATTATCTTGTTGCCATTTGTATTCTGTTCCTGTAATGTGAAGTCTAAAAGATGCTTAAAATATGGATCACTTAAACGGAACTAACCCTCCTGACCCTTGATAAGCAAAAGTTTGCAGTAGGACTCTTAGCATCTACCCACAAATTGGACCTAGAGCTGGAGGAGTCAGTGGGCACTTTACAGTATGATTTTATGGGATCAGGTGTCTTCTCGGCGTACGTTTTTCAGGTTGGGGGGGGGGGGGACAGAAGGGACAATCAATTCTTTGTATTGCTGCAATGACTGCACTGGAAAAAAGTAGCATGAAACTGGAGATTAGATAAATACCCTCCACCCCCCTCACCAACCTCAACCTGATAGTGAAGAAGATTCGCCACTCAATGTTGAGCTTAGCCTCGTTGCAACCAAAATACTTAGAAGCGCTTTATCACATATCGCGTGTCGCTATTAAATCAGACCCCTCGAGCATGACCAGCGATCTATTATTGGAAGCTGCTCTGGCATTTTTGAAGAAGCCGACTCACCACAGAAGTCTTCAAACGGCAAACGCTCCACACCATTTCTGGCCCCAGTTGTTGCTAACAAGCCAACCTCAGAAGTACCTTCCGGTAACAGCCACATGACTTATAAACATGCATGTGAACCCTACACAGAAAGTCCTGCAATGCATGCAACTTACAGAGCGAGAACACAAAGCATTTGCAAGGCCTGGGAGCCAAGATTAGCCTAGCACGGACGGTTGGGTTAAGAGATCTGATGCTGTGCAAAAGAAAAATAAGATGAATATAGTAGTATGCGTGTCAAAACAGTTTAAACAAGCCTCAGTTATCACAATCAGTCCCCTCCCAAAGCTAGATGACTTTGCCTGTTCATACTGTAGATCAGGGCTCTTCAAATCTGGACCTCTATTCCAAATCCAGGCCTTGTTTTAGTTCTTTCAGGAGGTTTGTTTAATAATTACTGATTCTGATTGGCTGGAGGCTTCACACCTGGCTGAGAGGTAAAGGAAAGCTGGAGAATCAGCAGGGCTTGGCCCTTGAGGACCGTGATTTGAATAGCTCTGTTGTAGACCATCTCACAGCTACTGAATCTTTTGCTCATTAGTCCACATCCCTTGGCCTACGCATGCAGCATTGATGACCACTTGCAATGTGCATCAACGAAGACACCATCTCACCATGTAGACTGGACATCTCACCACAGCTGCTTATGGCAGTTGGGATTTGTAACGTTAAAGCCAAGCTGTATATGACGTGATCTGGAATAGCTAGCTAACCTGTTCCTTAAACAGCAAGTCCCAACAGGCATGTCAAAGGTCATGACTTCCTTGCAATTAGCCGCTAATCCGCTTTGGAAGCACAAGGGTAAACCTATGGAAGTCCAGCTTCAAATGAATAAGTAACAACTGGGTACTGTGGAAGGCAGCTGACCAATGACCCTGAAGGCCTTTCATCAAAAGGGTCTGGCTGTAGACGGGAACAATCCCATGATTTGTTGCACCCCAAGTTTGTTCTTGGGAGGCAAGAGACCAGTCTTGCCAAGATCAAACGATCTTCGCGTTCTTGCTATCATCGTCCCGTGTCTGCGGGTGAGGAAATTATGTACATGACGTACACAGAAGATAGACGTCTCTATCGGCATCTATGCATCTTCGTGATGGTCATTCGTGAACTCCCATTAAAAACTGTTCGGCATCGACCAAAGTTAGCAAGTCTCCCGGGCTTAAGCATGTAGGCACAACACATTCTTCAAGTCAAGCCACATTTCACACTGTTTTCATATGTTATTGCACGACATTGGCTTATTTATGATTTTCAATATAAAGCTTAGTTAAATTATTTCAATTTGGGTATCAGTACTTTTTTTTAAACTCTTTTCAGCACATTTTAACACTGCAATAATACTGATAAATTGTGAAAATTATCAGTCATTTATATCGTGACATTACATTTTCATACCGTTGCATCTCTATGTACAAACTTTTTCATCTGAAGTTTGTCCAGTGCCCAGATGTGGTTGAAACACAAGGGTTTAAATTTAAGGCTCGTTTCAGTGCTGCCTTCATAAATACACAGGTGTTAAACAAATTACTAAGGAGAAAATCAATTTATTTGGAGATGAAAAATTTATCCTGGGGATTTAATTCTATAAGATATCAATTTTCCGTACATGATGCTTCATCCATCACTATACAAAAATTAGCAGTTCTTTTTGCCTTTACCTATGCATTTGCATGTACATTTTACAACACAATAGACACTGAGTATTATACGTAATTTCAGAGGGGAGAAAATAGTTTTCCAACATTGTAGGCAGTGGAATTTCAATCCATCGTCTTAGCTAAAACCTTTGCATCTAAAAACTAAGATTAGTGAGGGGTAACAAGCAACGGACGTGGCTCATCGGGGCCACGTTCGGGAGGACACTGAAGGGCCAGGCGCAGATGGCGTACTACTAGTAGTAGCAGTAGTAGTAGTAGTAGTGACAAGCTTTTCCATAAATGATCGGGACAAGACTTAAAGGATGTGGGTGGGAGGGGAACAAAATGTGACGACATTAACACCGAAAATAGACAAGCAGCTCGACTGGCCAAAATGTTGGTGTTAAAACATCCACACAGGTACAATGGTCCCCTTTAGCAGATCTGAAGAGTAGCTCCAGTTACCAGGCAGATCACATATGTCCTTTGGTTTGAATCGAGCTTTGGGGGGGGGGGGGGATAAGGCCCAGGACCCTTGCGTGAGAATGAGGACTCCAGCTCCTCCCCAGCGGTCTAAAGCTCACGAGACATGGGAGGTGCTACATGAAACCAGTGCCCGGGCAGGGAGGAGCCCGCGTCTACATTACAAAGAAGCTGTTGAGCCATCCACAAAATTTCAGGAACAAAGTCATCAGCACCCCTCCCACCTCCTCCCGTCTCTGGCCAAGTCAGCAATGTGCCACTGACTCAGTCACCCCTCTCCCCAAACACGCCCATCAGCAGGAAACTGTGAAAACTCACCAATACCAGCATTTAGTTCATGAGACGACCAGAGAATTCTGGAGACAAATGAAGAACTTTCATATCAGTATTAGATTTTAGATCTTAAATAAACGCTTCTTGGATGGTCCTACTGTAGGTGGTGTAGTGGTTAGGGATGCAACCGTGTAATCCAAAGATTTCCAGTTAGAGTCCCTGACCCACAAGAACCGCTGAGGTACCCTGAGCAAGGTACCATCCCCAAGCACTGCTCCCCGGGCGCTGACGTAGCTCCCCCCGCTGTGTCACAATGTCACATGGGTTGTTGCGTGCTGTGGTGTGTCAATAATGAAAATTAATCACCTTCACTTTAATCATCTTTACTTTTCTCTCCTGAACCTTAAGGTGCACCTAAGGTGTATTGTGGTTCTTGATAAACTACATGGTCCTCCTCCTTGGGAAGCCAAGATGCCCATCTGCAGGTGTAAAAATTCCTTAAAATGCGTAGCGTTTACAGTTACTTAGCAAATGCTTTTATCCAAAGCAACATACATTTTTTTTCCCCCAGGAAACTAGTTAGTTAATCAGTTCTTGGAGCAACCGGGGGTTAGAAGCCTTGCTCAAGGGCCCAATAGTAAAATCAACCTGCCAACTCTGATCACAGGCACAGCACTGTGACCCACTGAGCCACACGCCACGCCCCTCCCACCCCACACAGATACCCAAGGACCCAAACATTGGATTATGAAGTGTCCTTCAGACAGAAATTCCATCGGGTTAATCCCTGCAGACAACCCACTTCACCCCAGCTCATCCCATTTACTGGAACCTATGAGATTTAAGCAGCACAAAAAGTCACACCACAAAATGTAGGCAGCAGGTACGGGTCAGGAACTCCAGTGGGTCACAAGTTCAGGCTGCAGGAATGTCACAATAGTGGCATTTCCACCAACCTACATTTTGCTCTTTATGAAAACGCAAACAAAAAAAACCTCAAATGTCACAATGCCCACATTTACTTCAGGTGGTTTTTTGGAGAAGCAGTAATTTGCATCTAGTTTAAAATCGCTAACAAGCCATTCCTCAGGATGCTCCTCCGAGAAGGACTCAGAAAGCTCACTGCGTGCTGAAGGACGAGACACTGCATCCATTAATGGAAACACCAAGCAAAATTCACTATTGACTGAAAATTCCATTATAAAAATTCCATTATAATTTACTTTAATGGACGTACAGCCAGTGCCAAGAATCCGCCAGTAAAATCTGCAGGCACACGTCGAAGGTCTGAGGCGCCTTGGAGGAGATCACATCAGCTCATTACGTACACGTGACAGTAACAGGGAGAAGCAGCGCTTCCCCATAATGGTCAAAGCGCAGCCAGTTACAGGATCCGCAGAAACGGAAATGGGGCTTAATGCAAACAGGCTGCCATTTCTGCCCCCAAGACACAAAACTGCATGAATAAGCCAGAGCAGAACAAAAGCCACGCTTCTGATCGCATAGAAAATAAACACAAACCAACCGCCAATCAGCAATTCTGCCCTCTATACGGTCGCCTTTTTGTCAATTACGTGATTTTCGATTCCCTTTCTTAAAGGCTTGCTCGGTTTCGATTCTCTCTGCTTATGCAGCTGGCAGGACGACAAATCTCTTCTCTGTAACAAACAAATATATGTTTGCATATTACTCACAGTTACGGCTGGCTGATATCAGGGATTCATTCATCGTGGGGCTGATGCAGGAATTTTCCTTGCGGTGATTTACGGTGGCTCAGCAGCGCCATTTACAAAACACTGATTTTAATGTGTGTGTGTGTGTGTGTGTGTGAGATATTACCAATAATGTTACCAATCATAATGCCATTAAAAAGTACAGTTCTGGTATTTAAACATGAGCACTTCTTGTTTACATGAATAACAAAGCAGCCACCGCGCAAAGCACGTCCGTACCACCGTAATTAACGCAATGATGGATTTCAGTCATAGGCCTTCATTTTAAAAACAAAATAAAAACCAGGCAAACATAGAAAAACCACCCGTTTAGTGCCGGTAACCTCATCCGTGGTCATGTGGATTTCAGCACGTCAACTTAATATACATACGATTGGCAGCTTCCACCGAAGGCTTGTTTTATGGCACCGAAATTCACCAGCAGGAGATGCGCACAGCTGGGAGGATAAATTACACCTTTAACCAAATTTCATAATTAACTTAACTTCCAATACACGCACTTAAGTGTAAAGCAAGAAGGGCTTAGTCACAGGGGGAAATGCGTGAACATAGTGGCCGTGGCAGGTGCTTGCTGCGGGTGGCAAGTCAATATATAGCGGTTAGTACAACATTACCAGGTAAAAAGGGGACACTGTAGTCGGCACGTCGGTTCGTACGTCCCTAATACGTGCGAGTGATGGGGGAGATGGAGGAAACTGAGAAGCCACAGCTTGGCAGCTGCACATCATTTTTAAAATACTGCAGATAAACGGTCTAAAAAAGCATCGGTGGCGTGGCGGTACTCTGGCGGTTTACAATCCGACGTGCAACAGTCTGGCCGATTAAAAGTAGAAATACGGCGAACAGGTTTCACCGGCCGAAGCACCGGCGCCCAGGCGGACGGAGGGGAAGCAGGAGCTTTTAGATACGGACACCGGCGGCGTCAAACCCCGGGCGGTCACGGGAAGGAACCGGAGCGTCGGCGGCCGCTGGGCTTTCGGAAAATGCCAAAATAAAAATTGGAACATTTTTCCATGTTCGGCATCTCTTTGAGGGGAATCCTATGGTGATTTTAATCAAAGGCGCAAACACGGAGTGCTGAAATAAATGAACATTGACTTGTATTATATCGTGATAATTATCGCTATGGACATATATAAATAAAAAATTGTGATTAAGTATTTAGCCATAAAAATCGACCAACCTTCACTACTCGCAGTATTTCGCAGCTTCGCATAGAAAGAAGCACACATTGCCACTACAAACAAAGCAAATTTAGTTGCTCTGACATAGAAACTCAAAGATGAAATTATCTGTAACAATTATGTTACATGTTAACACCATGCTACCCTAAAGGTCATATTTATATAAAAACCAATGAAAACCTGACTAAAACCAGACAAGCCAATGTGTAAGCTACACTAATATAAGCTAACAAGAACGAGGCTGACTTCTACATGCGACAGAATTCTCCACTGCAATTAGTTATACAGTTACCGTACAAGGGTTTTAGGCAAAGAAAATAATGTTTAAAAAAAACTTCATGCGGGTTTAGAACTATGATACCACGTCTGTCTAAGTGTGTCAATTTATTAATTTCAAAGTCCAGGATCTGCGTCATCCTATGTATTTTTGCCATGACCACAAGTATGCCTTATGTGGCTAAGCAGCACCTCAACAGCTTCCTAACATTTAACTGAGTGAGCTGGTGCTGAAATGTAACAAATACATGGAAAGGCTGCAGTGTCCCTATGGAGAGGTTTGGGACCTGAAGCAGTGGTCATCTAGCCACCCAGCCAGATATCAGTAACTTTTTGGAGAACAGAAGGAATTCTTGCTAGTTTTTATGGTTACTCTAAATTTGCATATATTCTATTATTATATTGTGTTTCTTTTGATCTCAGAAGATGTACACTTACCTAGATAAACTTTTGTTCGGTACTGTATGTGAAGTGTCAAACCTAACCTTAACATTGCGGCATTACTAAATTTATTAGCACAAGAAGCTGTTGTATTATCGGGAAGGGGGGGGGATTTTTGAAAACAAGCAGAAGTACATTACTCAGAGGACAAAGACAGCTTTTTGAAAAACATAGCGTGCGCGTTACTAAACAATCGTCACGTAAATGATAAACTTTCCATCCCACGGCTTTGTTTACAGACCACTACAGAGATCACAAGCACATGAAAAATGCATAAACTAGATATGACACCAGGGCCAGTTCGTACAGACTGCATGGGGGGTGCAGCCAGTATTGTCTGCCCTGGTCTCCTACGTCATCCACAGGTACAACAAAGCCGACAAATCCTAAGCTCACTCTGGAGCATATGAAATACACCATCCCACACCATATTGGGGGGGAGGGTCACAACCTTTAGCTAGTAACACGTTCAGGATCTCAGCAAGAAAGTAAGAAGAAAGTCTGCATTCATGCAAACGGCAAATTCCCAACAGGGCAAGACGGGAATTTCAGTGGGGCACATCGAAACCGATGGCTGGGAGTCTTCTACCCTGCAACTAATGGGCAGTTTAAGATTCCAAATCGGGAATCCGCACATGATGAGGTCTCATGATTTAGCAGCATCACCAAGTAAATGACCCCCATTCTAGGGAGAGAGAAGAAGCACAAATATACATCTCCTCACAAAGGACAATGCTGAACTTGTATCTGAATTTGCTGAAGATAAAGTACAAATCTTCAAGGCCAACTAATTAGAGCTAAAAAAAAAAAAAAAGAAACAGCAGTAAAACCGATAAAAGCCAAGTCAAAAATTTGACCAAAAACCTAAAGGAAGTTACATTTCATCTGACAGATGATATTGCACAAAAAAAAAAAAAAACACGAAACATGCTTCAGTAAGCCAACACTTTGACCGTGGGGGTTTCAGAGCTCTGGGCCATGCGGTCGCGGGAGATGCTTACCCAAAGAGAAGGATATCCGGGGAATGAGCTTGGTCATGGAGAGCTCGAGGTGACCCAGGAGAACCAGGCTGAAGAAAAGTCGGACGTCCATGGTGGCCCCAACGGTGCAGAGGAGGACGACAGCGCGGCAGGCTGGTGCTTAAGTGTTCTGGGGGCTTCCGGTGGTGGTGGTGGTGGGGGGGGGGGTTTGGCGTGTTGCGGCAGTCTCTGTCAGGGTCTGGAGACGCAGCAAAGCCACTTCCTCCGACTGCCACCTACAGTCATCGCATCTGCCGGGGAGACGGACAGACAGATGGAGAAGAAGAACACAGTAGGTCACATGACAGAGCTGGCGAATGGACGGGGCAGGGGGGCTGGGTCTGCTTACAGGCTCGATGCCGCTGGTTCCCCTGGCTGGAGAGCACATCGGACCCGTTCCCACCGTAAGGAAAGCTCGCGATTTAGCAATAACGAAAAAGTACTACTTACATACAACGGCTTCTACTTTACATACCGCCGGTCTTTACTGCTGATGCATTTTAAACAGGGACACATCTGTGTTATAAAAAATCCAGTGGTGCTGAGATTTAATAAACACTGGCACAGGAGTGAACGATAAATTGATAAAAATGACCAGTGACGATTTTAGACTGAGGCATCACTAAATTTAGTCAGTCATTTGACGTACGTGAATCACAGCTTATTGACGTTATACTATAATCCACCCGCAAACCATCAGAAAACACTAATGCAATATCTAGGCTGCAAACCCGTTTTGCGTAAGGACAGATTGCATAACCTGTAACCCACCCCCCATCAGCACATTTTAACAAGTTAACACACTCAAGGAACATTGCTCAAGAAGGACAGACAATCAAAGATCTTAAACTTTTCTTTTTAAATACAAGATGTGGTATACTTCAGAAGGCGGCTGGGACTGCACATTCACTGCAGCCCCACGAAATAAGTCATTTGGCTTATCTGAAGTTTTCTGAATTAAAAATAATGAAATTCAGGGTCCAAATCTTTCACAAAGCGCAACTAGTTTTGAGCACGTTGGTCAGATAGCTTAATTAGATTTTAGGTTGCATGTGACACCATTTCAGACTGTGATACTTAGGGCTGGAAGAACGACCAGATTCATTTTAATGTGACTGAAAAAACAAGATTACGTCCTTATTTCCCCAGGAGGGCGGGCGCGCAACAACACTTTACTGCACAGGTCTAATTGATCAATTAGACTCACAACCCTTTGATGACCAAGGACCTGCAAAGCTTGTCAGGTGGAGAGAACAGCTACTGGTTGAAATGGGGGACCGTTTGGCCCCCCCCTCCCGAGTTAGAGGACGTTAACAGCAAAGCACCCGAAAATGTGTACAACAGTTTACGCACCCCTGCAAAGACGGAGGACAACCTTAAGGGAAACGGGGGCAGCAGAAGATGGGGGGGGGGGTACAGGAACTGGGGACAGGATGTGAAAAACAGAAACCGTGGTAAATGCAAATTTACGTGGATTTTGGGGTGGAAAAGAAACTCTATAGCAATAATTTGGTGTGGGAGGGAGGGGGTAGGAACTCTGTTCATTGCCTTAACCTGCTCTGTTCTATAGGCAGACAACACAGTCTCTGACTAGCCCCTCTTCCCCATAACCAAACAAATACAATCACAGAATAAATATACTGGAAAAACTAATTTTGGCACTTTCAGACGACAATCTTCCATTTGTTCCAAAATGCCAAAAAGTACACACTATACAAACCCGCAAAAGACCCAGATCAAAATTTCCTGTATTTACTCACAACAACCTACAATAGCCAAAAAAGTCCCAATACCTTTCCGGTATGGAACAGAGATCAGTTGTAATGCAGTGGGAGTAAGGGTTTGATCCTCTGATACGCTGTGCTGTGGGCATAAAAGGCCACCAGACCTGTCATGAGTCACATTGCATTGTGGGATAGCGAGAATGTCACCGCGTGTGGTTGGTGTGTGGTTCAGCAGGTTATGGTGCCATGCCTGTAAGTCAAAAGGTTGCTGGTTCACATCCTGTGGATGTCAGCGTGAACTCACCGTTGGGCCAATTGCTCAAAAAGGGTCTACAAAATAAATTAAAAGCAAGTCACATCGAAGGTACATCAGGTATAACCCCTGCATGCCTGAAACTACACCGCACGTGACACCCAGAGAAACTATGTTCTGCTTCAAGTATTAGGTACTCCTGACAGATGCATTGAGATCGAGATTAGCAACGCATTTAATACATTCCTGACGACTGAAAATGAAAGCATTTCTGCACCCAGCTGATCAAATCGCAGTAAAAAGCTTAATAACTGCTGTAAGCTGCCAATGTGACCAACATCCTCCCAAACCCACAACATTCCCTCTTGATGCAGAATTTCCTGTGAACTGACACGCCTGCTGGTGACACAGTTATCAGATGAGCATGGTTTTGGGTGACAGCTCAGGGTCTGTCCCGGAACCATCGGGCACGTGACAACCGCCCACTTCTCCCCCACCAGGCAGCAGCTTCTGCTCAGCACTATGTCGCAGGGTCACCGCCCGGCATGCAAATCTCACCCCCCCTCGGCGACGTCTATCTGGCCATATCTAACCAACGAGTCCCTACAGAAGCCAAAGGTCACGCTAACTGAAGGTATCCGGCGCCACTGTGTGGCTCCGTGGTTTCGGACTCTGTGATCAGTAGGTTGCCGGTTCCAATCCCACAGCCTGTAGAGCCATTTCACCAGTGGGCCCTCCGTCTTTGCAGGGGTCGCTCCTGGGTACTGTCTGATCCTGCCTTCTCAAGTTTCTTACTTTGGATAAGTATCTGCTAAATAAATGAATCCAACAGAAATACATGAGTAAATACACAGTGAGATAACTTGTGTTTCTAGAACGGACCATGGCAAACCCAGCTACATGTAAAGAAATGAGACTACAGATGTCCTCCTTTTATGGCACAAAAGGACTCCCAAGGGTTATACTCCTCAATATCCGCAACACAAAGAATCCCACAAACGCACACAGTGACAGGTGTCACCAGGTAACCGTTAGCAGCAAGACGTCCCCGTGTGCCTGCCCAGAATGGGGTGGGGGGAGGGGAGGGCGGCCTGGCCTGTCCTGTACTGTAATTACATAAGAGGCTATGGCAATCACGGCTTTATGCTAATCTCCATTACACCAGTAACCAGGCCAGGTGTAGCTCGCTAATCTAGAGAAACCTGATATAACCTAAACCTGGGAGTGAAACAGTACTTCGGGGGCGGGGGCGGGGGCGGAGGGGGCATGGTCAGCGGAGGAAACGGACAGAGGATACTCATACCGAGAGTGGCGACTCAGGTCGGCGGTTTTGATGTCCATTGAAGGGGGAAGGTGTTAGCGACGTGTGAAAGGAACAGAAAGGTGCTCAGGATTCTCAGGAACCCGGCCTGGGGTGCGTTCCCCAAAAGCTGCTGCTAGCGACTTCCATAGCTGGACTCATTCAGATTCAGCTGCATGGCTCCAACTATCCAAGTTGTCAACACAGTTAGCAGCTATGCTTTTGGGAAACGCACCCCTGACCTGGTGCCCCCACACCAAGGACGTTAGGAGATTCCTCCCCCCCCCCAGCTTCATCCGCACTCAAAACATCCGCTTCAGCACCTACTTCTACCTCCGTATAAGTGTGGAGCCAACAAAAAGTTCTCCTAGGCCCACAACACATAAATCCCCAAAGCAAACAACAAACAGAAGCCATCAAAACAAGTCAAATAAAGGATAATGCAAACAAACCTTTTGTGATTATGTCTAAATAACCTAGTATGACAGCTAGGACATCTCTGCTCCACGCCGGCTGCAAAATGCCCTCTGAATACCAAACAAAGGCGATAACAGTCCATAAAAACGACCGTGACTTGCTGAGCAATCGAGCCTGCGGGTGGAAAAGGCCATGCTGTCAGCTCTCAGTCAGGAGGACCCTCCTGGGATGGATCCAGCAGAAGCTGTGAACTGAGCACCGTCGCCATGGCTACAGCAAATCGTGGGCCCCTTTGGTGCCAGGAGAGAGGCCAAGGGTTTATTACCAGTGCGTGCGAGCATGTGTGGGGCAACTGGCCTACGGGCAAGCCAGGGCAGACCGGCACACAACTCAAAGACAAAACAGTGAAGCCATGGCTTAAGAAACATGCCCTGCACAACCACATCATTAAGCACCCTCCGTTTCTGTTAATTGCCATGCTATTATCACCTATGGACACCTGACAAGGCTCTTACAAACGCCGAGAGACGTGACAAATAACACATTAACCCAACCTACACAGAAACCATATATATAGGCGGGCCAGACACGGGATAAAAATATTAGCGAAAGCCGCATCTCCGCAGGTCCAGGCAGCCGGCATAATGTCAGTCACCTCGAAGAGAAACGCCTCCACACATAAAGCACATAAAGAAACAAATAAATTTTTTTAAATTATTGTTTCAAGCTGAAATGTTAAGAAAGGGTCGGTGGGAAAAAAATCAACCCCCCTCCTTCATTTACAGGGCAGACTGTGGATGGGAACTCGGGCAAGACATAAAGACTGCTACCCCCATCATCATCCGACATCCCCCCACCCCAAACGCTGCCCCCACACTCGCCAGCGACTCCCCCCGACCCGTCCAGACCCCCCAGAGAGACCCACACGTGCTTTGCCGTCCGATCCCACCTTATTTTACGGTACCCCGCCCGGGATCCACGCCTTTCTGCCTATGCTTTCCACGCACGCAGATTTCTGCATATCGGGCTAGTTGCATGTTTTCTTGGTCCCGGAGCAGCCCCCCCAGCGCCGATCGGCGCGGCGCCCGTCCACCAGCCCCCTTCCCTTCCCGACCCTGCCTTTGTACCCGCGGCGTCGGTACTCACCCCCTTACCCAAAGCGCCGGGTATCACCGCCTTCGGAGACGCCGCATTTCTCTCCGCTCCAGCCCCGGCTCCGATCACTTTCCCCCCGCTTCGTTCCCCCACCGCTCCCACTGTTCCCACCGCTCAGATTCCGGCCACCCAGTCGCGGCCGCTCGTAAGACCAACACCCGAGCCGCCCGTGCTACTTCCCCATCCAGCAGCGCTCCTACCCCCTGCTAGACACCCATCCCAACACTGGTTTACCTTTACTGGTTTGCCCCTGGCCGGCGGCAGCAGTACCACCGCGCCGCGTAGCGGCCAGCGAGAATATTACACGTGCGAATAAAAACGCGACTTTTGCAGGAAAACAGCAACCCGACGCGAGACAAGGTGCGAAAGTGATTTCTGAGCGCGAGATAAGCGCGAGACCTGGTAATGCGGAATTCTAATCTAAAATGCACATTACCGCAAAAGCTGGTTTCTGTCTCGCTGGCTCGGCGTCAGGTTTTCCCCCGCTTTGCGGAAGTGGCGAGGTTCGGATGATCCGGTACAACCACTACGGCTCCCGACGAGCAGAACCGCAACATCCCCTTTTTTGGATCGCGGCTTAAATACAAGGGAATCGATTAAAGCCGACGGGCTGCGACGCAGAGGAAGCAGCGCTTCCCGGAGCCGGAATCGCAACAATGTTACGCAACAATGTTAACTCATTAATGCAAAGTATCGATCGTCGAAACCTGTGTGCCGTGTAACGCCTGATTTGGAAGAATAGTACTTTATATTACTAAATAGGGCTTATCTTTGTAGTAAAACTTCTGTGAAATCCTTAATAATCCCCAGTAAAGCATTCTTAAAACATTCACATTTTAAATAACGGGCTATAAAAAAAGTTATCTTGACCCGAGTCAGGCTACATTCAGTATAACCAAATTAAGTCCTTTTAAACAGCTGGCTTGTCACACATAGAAACAGATTACAGTCGCGGCGGGGGTGGATGGGGCAGGCTGGTCGCTTTTTTGGGTACCATATGCCATGATGCCAGCTTGGGTCAGCTGGCTGTCGTGAGAGTTTGCTGCACATTCAGTTCCGGAAAACTGAATTTAAGCTGCACACTAAACAACAACGAAATATATTCGGTACTTGCAGGTCGGGGACTCGAACCGACAGCCTTCCGATAACTTACCCGTGACGCCACCGTGCATGTCATTGCAGACCTGACACCAGAGTGTCTGCTTCCTCCCAAGCGTTCTTAATTCCTACTGGGGAGTTTTTCCTTGCTCAACCCAGGTTTGCCCTGGTTTGCTTTGAGCTTCACAAAGCCGTATAGGAGTGATTTACACAGCAAGAAGGAAAATGATTATGATTATATGATTAAAGCAGCAGAGATAATTCTTAAAACATATAGTAAGCAAGGTAAGGTTATTTATATAGCACAATTGAGACGCAAGGCAATTCAAAGTGCTTTACAAAGACAAGAATACGGGCCTGACAGACTATAAAAGGAATAATCATTAAAATTGTATAGCTAACCAAGTCTCTTCCTTATGAAATTGCTTTAGCGAAACTTTAACCTGTGTGGGTAGGTGTGGCTCGTTGGTCTAGGGGTATGATTCTCGCTTCGGGTGCGAGAGGTCCCGGGTTCAAATCCCGGACGAGCCCTCCTTATGATTATATCGCGGTTGGACGCTTTGGCGAAGCTCCGATTCAGAGCTTTGCTATCGCCTGTATGTATCATGTATGTATGATGTATATTCGTATGTCTGAGAGCAAGGTGCATAGGCGAGAGTTAAACTTCACTGTACATGTGGTACTTATGATATAGGCATAAATAAATAACAATAAAGGCAATACTGTCTACTGTGTAAGCATGCCCCATGTAACTGTCATCTTACTGGAGCCCCGTGAGCTTCATGGGGGGCTGATGTTATATAGTAGGCCTATTGTATACTGGCTTGGATCCCTGTACATTGGATATAACGAGCTACGGCAGATGCATCGCGATAGAAAGGCCAGGCTGGAAAAGCAGATTTGCAGCTTAGCTGCGACCTAATTTGTTTGTAGTAGGTGAAGTCCCGCGAACAAACCCCGCTGATCTTCGGACAGAAACGCTCCCTCATCCCTACCAGCACCTGTAGCGTGAGCACCGCGATTATTACCGTATTATGCAAAACTATGCAAAAAGCGCTGTTTACAGAGCATGAAACCCGGTAGTCTGTTTTCATAATACGAAACGAAGACCAATCGAATATGTGATAGCATTTTTAACAAAATAAATACTAGGATTGGTAGTGGCTACTGATTGTAACCGATTGTAACTGATCGGCATTCCCAAATATACATCTTGAGGTACGAAAGGCAAAGACGACTTCCGCTACCGGAGTGTGCCACAAGAGGGCGCAGGTGAATCAGCCGATGTACCTTACCATGACTTATTTGATGGTCTGAATTTGTCACATGATTGCTATCCATTAAATTCACGGTTGGTCCTAGGTTTCACCGCTGGCATCCATCCCCCCTAAAGATGTAGCCCTAGGCTGCTGCCTGTGGCCTAATGGACCGACCAGTAGTGTGCTTGATCAAACTACTGACTCCAAATTGCCCATAGAGCCAGATGTCATTGAATGTCTGTGGATGAGACAGACCTCACAGACCCGTAGGAAACTAGGGTCCAACAAAGGATGCAGTCTCCAAGGACAGGCTGTAGATCGACTCCTTGGATTATCTGATTGTTCACTAAAATGGATGGGATTCTATAGCCACACAAAATCCTGATACTGGATACTTTTCTTAGAGGCTGTGGTCAATGAAATGGTCCACACATCTGTACTTTTCTGGTAATTTATTTTTCTTGTAAAATAACGTGTATGTACACAGCATCTTTAAAAACTCTATACTTGTTAGATTTAAGAAAACATCTATGGCAAAACGGCATATTAACATCTGTTTTTCCCTGGTAAGAACAAACATTAAAATTAAAAAAACACCACATGTAACACACAAGAAAATACCATGAAAGACAACTGCATAGCAATGCTCGAATGAACTCTAATGAAATGTAAATATGCATGTTATTGTACATAAAAGACGAACATTTATTAATAATAGCGACAAGTCAGAATAATTTCCAAACAAAATATGGCTTTTTCTCCACATTCCCCAATTGCCACACCATCTATAGCTTTATCTGTACAGAGGGTATAAAACATCACAGATGCTTAAAAATCTCACATTAATAACTAAGAGCTGCATAATTATTCTAAGGGTGATAAGCTGTCTTCCAGTCAGTTGTGGTCTGTGATTGTAGAAGCAATAAAATTAACTTAACATGTTTAGATCACCGTTTCTAAACCTAGTTCTTGAGGACCACAAGAAGGCCCACATTTTTGCTCCCTTCCAGCTCCCAGTAGGATGCAAATATGTGCACCGCCTAGAGGACCCCAAGGCCAGAGAGTTGAGAAACACGGGTGTAAATCATTTGTGCTCCTTGTCTCATTGCCTGACTGCGTGATCACTGATATGGCCTTGACCTCCCTGGCTGGTTGGCCAAGCATGGACACGGCCGTCACACCTTCTGATTTCACACTGGTACCTCACCTAGCACTGCCAAAGGCAACAAGCCACCCAGGTCCTTCAAGCAAAGTGGCACAGAATAACGTCACGGATGAAATGTCAGAGGCAGCCAGGCAAATGGGTAAGGATGACCTGAAGACTGGCTCTCTGACTCTCTCCTGAGGACCCCCATTAGTTACATTTCACCACCAGCACACCTGATTCAGCTGGAGATCCCTGAGGAGAGACTGGAGAACCTGGATTATGTACAAGAGAAGAATAATTTCATTTTAGGGGATTTATGACTAAGTGTAAATCTCTTCCTTACTAGTTTTCGATTGCTAAGACATCACCATCCTTTTTAAGTAATGAGATCAAAATCCAGTTAGGACCGCGACGACCCAAAGCCTATTCGGTAAGCATAAGGTATAAGGCATTCTGTACAGTATGCCAGTCTGTTGCCAGGCACTCAGGCACAACTGTGCACATACTCTGGAATCACATGGCGTACCTGTGGGAGGAGGTCCGCACAATCATGTAAACTGTGCATGACCCATGAACTGTGAACGTGGCTTACCTACTGAACCACCAGATCAGTGAAAATGTGACTAGTGTAAGAAATTCCTAATCCGCTGGTTTAAACGTTTACTGCTCAACAGTTACCTCTAGTGGTGGAGTATGGTAATGATAAAAAAAAAAAAAACATGACTGAAGAGTAAGGGTGTAGGTTTGGTTCCAGCTTTGGTAGGGAGCAAAGCAGCCCCAAACCCCCACCTCACTAAACACACATGGTACTCCCACATTATTGATAGGGACACGCCCCTGCCTTCCTAACCCAAATCTACACCCTTGTCGAAGAACAATATTGCGGATGTGGTACGGTCATTTCAGCGAGGAATATTCAAAGGGGGAAGAAACAGACACAAATTAAGAAGACTGTCGACACAAAATGAAATGCTTTAAATACAGCCGTTTCGGAATTACACTAAAGAACAATATTTTAATCAGAAATTACTGCTTTCTGTTAGTGCAAATTACAAATTTCCAAATCAAAATGTCCGACATAATTATTATAATAAAACATAAAATCACAAGAATAGTTTGTGAAAAAAACAAAAATACAGAAATTAAAATTCTTTTTTATCTCTACCAGAAATAAAAGAAATAAAGAACTTTTTCCACCAAGGAGATGCGAGTCCCCAAAACCGGCTTACATCTTCTGCTGCGTGTGCTTATCAGCAACCAGGTCTGGATTAAGCCATGAATGGCCTTCATCCACTGCTCTGGCCTTGACCTCTTGTGGCTCACGTTCTTTTTCCATTTGGAACTACGCCGGGCAGACCCAGTGAGTGTGCGTGGTTGCGAGTCACGCTCTGCTGCACAGGCTGGCCCTACACAGGCTACACGCACAGGCGGATTTCCTGCAAAGAGGCCACTGCAATGCGACACACAACGGGAGAAGCACCCTAACGCACCCCCGCTGAGGAATGCCATGCACAGGAGAGGTGCTTTAAGGGCTAAAGCAGGCTTCTCCACTGAGAATAAAACAGTAAACTGAGTTAATATTTACATTTGATTCCTCATGCTCTTCAGCGTTCACTAGCACAATGCGCTAGAGTGGAGAATTAATGTAAAAGTTTAATAAAAAAAACAAAACAAAACTTACAGTGCTTAGCCATTGGAAAACCGACACTCCAAATATGTCCTTGTACATATTTTATGTTCCCAAATAGCCCTTAACAAGAAAAATAACAGGCCATAAAATATGTTGCTTGTTGCTAAGATTTGACTCCTTAAAAAGTACACCAAGAGATTTCCCACAAAAATCTGGTGCTGCCACGTCATGGTAGGAATGTATCAAAATGAAGGTGAGGCTGGACTGGTTCCAGTCCCCTGTAAAATATGTCCTCCCAAAAAAGGCACGGCAGTGCTCCAGTCTCTCCTACACGTTTCCAGTAAACTATACGTTTCTGTCATGTATATTTTATGAACATTAACAACCAAAGGAGCAACTCCTACCACTCACCATCAAGCGGAGATCTTCCCAGCTGCAAGGTTCGGGAAAGATCACAACTGGAGCTAAACATCCCCCCAGTTCCCACTCTCCTCCTGGCTTTCAGGTGACCCACGCATTCCAGATGTGGCCGACCTGGCTGATTTCCAGCAGGAGCGACGACGCATCTTCAGGCCAGGGGACGCTTAAGATGGTGTGCGAGGCCGACCCTCCCATTAACAAGCAGGGTTGTTCTCCTCCAAAGAGGATATTTTTTGCTGGCAAAGGGAATGGTGGTGGCCATAAAGCATGGAAAGATCACTGTTGGGGAGATGATGAAGCAGAGCAACCCCCCATCTTTATGTTCATGAGTTCCAGCATGACCGGGAGCTCCATATTGCACCATCTTACTTGCATTTCTAATGAAGAACTGGAGATACCACTGACCAGTATAATCTGGTAAGCTGGCCCTGCCTGGAGAGCACTAGATGATTATGACCAAGGATGGACTGTCCGCCGAGACATTACAGCGTCGCAGTGTTTCATTGTCCTCGTCACCATGCAGAAGACCAGCTGAAGGATTTAAGGTCCCAAAAGATGCTTCACTCCCGCAAGCGTCTCCAAAGTGCAGTTTTTAAGTATCCCAAATAAACCATAGTGTCTCTTTCTGAGTAGTATTAGTGCATGAGCCCACAACGTGGCAGAAACCTAATCTGTTAGTCTCGTTCCCGGCCGGTTTATGTCACCGCGGCCAAGGCCGTGCACCCAAGCCGCGTCAGTGGAAACGCTCCGAGCGGAAAGAGTCCTCCACCGCGGGGTCGGCAAGCACCAGCTCCCCGTCCTCCAGGAGACCGAGGCCCTCTAGCACCAGGGGGTCCATCTGCAGGGGATCGTCCAGACCGAAGGAGTCCACCTCGAATCCAGGCATGCCGGACAGGCTGCAAGTGATTTCCTTAGAGAGCGTTGGTGTCGAGTTCCCTGTGTGGGTGGTGGGGGCATGGGGGAGGGAGAGAATGATGAGGGTGAATTATGTAAATACCTTTGTGTTTATGGGGCACACGTCTTGTGAGCACCCTTATGGAGCTTTGTGCTTGTGGGAGCTAGACGATGGGCAGAAACAGGCAGGAACTGGTGGACATTCCCTCCTAACACAGCCTGCTTCCTGTAAACTTTGTGTCCTTTTGATTTTGTGTTCATCTACTAGCAATGAGGGCAGAAATTATTGATGCATCAGGCTTGGCTGACTGTGAAATCAGTCCAAACTGCACTACCAGACATCACATCAAAAAGAGACCAAATGACTTTCTAAAGCAGTGCTTAAAGTGGAGGGGGGGGGTGCATGTATTCCCCTTGTTATTCAGAATGGGCAGACTATGGAAGGTGCCACAGGTAAGATATGTTCCCAGTACCCTGAAGAGAAAAGTCAACAGGGGCAGGTATTATGTACTGGTGGGTACTGGCCCACTCCAGGCACTGTTCCAAAGTGTGGTGCTCACAGGGCCACGTGAGGGTGTTCTACAGACTGAAATAATCACCATCACCATCACCATCACCATGCAATGCAAGAAAATAAGCCAAGCTTAGGGTAAGAAGGTAAGCAATTGAAGGTAAAATTCATGCAAGACAATAAATCTACTAATATAAGACCCTAAATCCTATAAAAACCCTAAATTTCAGAGGATCTTCAAACTCGATCTCACCACTCAGGAGTATGTTGGGGTTTTTGTGACAGTCCATGCTGAAGCTCTGGCTCTGGTTCTGCTGGTTCAGGAGCTGATGAATAGTGGTGCAGTGAGAATCCATGGGGTTGGCTTCGTCTTTCCCCGTTTCAGAGCCACAGGTCTGGTTGAAGGACTGAACTCCCCCTGGGGCCTCCATATAAAACCTTCTCAGCTGAGAACATGGGGGTGAGAACAGATGTGTCCATTAAAAGCTTAAGGATGTAGAGAGTAGACTGATCTGAAAATGCAGGGTCAGATGGTCCCTGAAGCAAGCGGGTTTAAAGGCCTTCCTCGGGGACCCAAAAATGAAACCAACAACCATGGGATTTGACACAGCAACCATCCGATCATAGGCAGAATGTCCTTAGCTGCAAAGGTACAAGCTGCCCCCGATCAAACCATGCAGTGATTTCTAATCTATGGGACTCATATGGAATAACTGCCAACATTCTCTGGGCTAAAACTAGATATACCGATATGTTAACTGATACATCACGTATCGGCAAGATACCGTCATCAGTCTGATGTGTCAGGCTCGGTCTCGGTCTTGCATATTGCTAGCTGGTATTTAGACTTTAGTCAGTATTCAAAGTTAGCGGCACCAGAACTAATATTTGCTAAAATAATGGAGATGATTGCACTGGACAGTAATCAGACATTTTCCATATTGGAGGGCGAGGGATTTCATCAGCTGATTTACCACTTAGAACTTCATTACGGTCTCTTAAGTTGGCACTACTTAGCTAATGTCTCCCTGCCACAGGATCTTAGGTATGATCATCAAAGATTTGTGGAGCTCGGAGGTTAGCAGGTTATCGGTATTATCGGTATATTGTTAAAAATCGATTATCGTTATTGGAAAAGACTTCCACATCGGTGCACTGCTAGCAAAAACAAATGAGAAGCAGTTGGTTGGGCATACTCCTTACCTGCTGAGACAGCTCCTGGCCCTGTCTGCGTGGGAGCTGGAGATTCACAAAAGGTTCATCTAGCAGAGAACTCAGTAATGAGGCTTCCTGTTGGAGAGAAGAGGAACATGGGGAAAGAGAAATGTTAGACAAAAAAACCTATCCAAAAAAGGGACATAATTAGCTGATGGGAGAACTTGTGGGCGGCCCTCACGTTCTGAAGGTCCAAACTGGCAGGCAGAGACTGACTGGCTGATGGAGTCAGGCTGGCTGGGAAGAGCTGGTCCATTGACACCTGGGGGTTTGGGACGCTCGAAGGCGTTCTCCCTGGGGGAGCCTGGCTGGAGCTCAGCCCCAGGTGCGATGCAGAATCAGGCGGCCTTCTCTGTGGGCTCAGCAGGTTCTGTGCGCTCTCCCTATGCGGCGGCAAAGCCGCGGGAGTCCTGTGCATGCCCGCTACGTCCCGCTGCTCTTCCAGGCCATGCGATTGCTGCTGCTGTAACTGCGGCCATTGCGGGTGCTGACTAGCGCCGTGTAGGCCAGACTGCTGTGGGTACTGTCGCTGCTGGTGACCCCGTTCTTGCTGCTCTAGACCTTGGTGCTGCTGTTGCTCTTGCTGCAGATGTGGCCGTTTCGGGTACAGTAGCTGGTGTTTATGCTGCAGTTGGTGCGGTTGGTGCTGATGCGGTTTCTGCAGCTGTGGCTGCTCTAGGTGATGCGGCTGTTGGTGTTGGTGCTGCTGTAGGTGATGCGGCGGTTGGTGCTGTTGGTCAGACTGCTGAGCCTGCTGCAGATGGGGCATCATTGTACCTGGATGGGCGGATTGCTGAGGACACAGGTGGGACGGCTGGACCTGATCGTAGGGATAAGCAGCTAGCCTCTGATCCACTGGAAACTTGCTCGTGTCCAGAGCAACACCCTGCAAGTCAAAGAGATATGGTCTCTCAGCTCAAACACAGGAAACGGCGACGACTGAGCATGTGGGCAGAGATTAATTATAATTACAAACATGGGAAACCAGAACGACATAGATATTGCCTAGTATATTCTAACAAACTAATGAAAATACCGAAATGTTTTGGTTTGCCAAACATCGCTACTAGTAAATAATGAACATGCTATTAGTAAACACTTAAATTAATTCTGAATTATGTACCTGTGTTATTGATGATAGAGTTGGGGACATGGTTGGGGAAAACTGCTTGGTGGGGTGCCAACGAGATTCTGTGCCAACTGATAATTTGAGCGGGCTGAGCTGGTTTCGTCGCCGCGGCGATGTGGTGAGTGATGGCCCATGCTGCCCAGCCAGAAGTGGCGAATAGGAGGAAGAGGAGGAACAAGATCCAGAACCACCAATCCCGCTACTGAAGCTAGGGTTATTGGCTGCTGATTGGAGGGATTTGCCACTTAGGGAGGAGTTACTCAGGGAGGAATGCAGAGACTGATTGCTCAGAGACGAAGGCAAAGATGGGGAGGAGCTTAGCGAGGACTGAAGAGAGGGGTTGCTAAGGGACGACTGCAAGGAGGTGGAGCTCAGCGAGTCGTGGGAGGAATGGCAGCTCAGAGATGATTGGATGTTGGGATGGCTCAATGAGGACTGAAGCATAGAGTTACTGAATGTTCCCTGTAGAGGTGTTGACAAACCTGTCAAACGGAAAACAGAAAGAACAGAAAAGATGAACAGAAAGCGATTGTGGCCGGCCAGCATAGTTACAGGATGTGGTAGCGTCCATTTTCACGACAGAAGCGCAAGACTTTGAAAAACATCAAATGCTGAACCATATATTAAACAGTTCAAACCAAGGTTTGTGTCTTTATGGTTAAAAAGAATGCGAGCATATTTAACGGCCATGAGCATGCTAAACAAATCAAAGTCAAAATGACTTTTTTTAGAGAAGGAAGCATCCAAGCTAAAGAAAGCTGTATTTATTGCGGTTGGGGGCGGGGACACAGGTTGTTTCGGAGGAAAAAAAACCAAACCGAACACCAGATGGGCTTTTAAACCAGAGTTATGGAAAACTACAAACATTTGTGGAAAGTTAAAGCAGACTCCCAGGAAGCCAGGAAGGATTCTTGGAAAGCTAAGTGAAGCTGGTCGCTGATTCACCGCCCTCTTCATTGCTCACATTACACGGCGTGTAAGAACGTGCGGGTGTAAAAAGTGGCGTACTGCGCGCCAGGAACACCAGGGGGTGCCAGCACTCACCAGGCAGGGGGAAGCCGCCGCCCGCGGTGATACCCAGCTGGGTAAGCGTGGCCGCCAAGTTACCCGTGCTGCCGGCCCCACTCAGGGAGGCGTATCCCAGCTCGTCCTTCTGGGATGGCATGGGGGAGGGGAGGTGCAGGTTGGTGAGGTCCGGCAGGGAACCTCCAGTGCTCAGGGTTGCGGGATTAAGGGGGGCGCCTGACTGCTGTGCAGGGGATGGGAAGATGCTGGTTGGGGGGAGGGGGAGGCACAGAGGACCAAGGGAAAATAAAAAAAGAGAGGGAAAGGGAGGGAAAGGGAGACGGGGTCATGTCAACAGACCTGAACCTGCGCAGTTTACATACACAGGAAAAATGTAAGCTTTTATACAGCAGGAATAACGTCGATGCAGTGCGAGTTAAGCACGGGGTTACGTCGGGCTGAGAAGGGAGCAGAGCCGGAGTCTCTAGCTTTCTTGTCATAAACCTGACACCCTGTCCTGGGCCACTTCATCTGGCCGGATCCCCGTGATCCCGTTTTATGGACTGAGCTGGATACATAACTCTAGTGACAGCTAAAGTGACAAGAACTTCAACTGGTACAAAGCCTTAGTCCCAGAAAGACCAACTGATTACTGCTACACAATTAAACATTAAGGTTTAATAAAGGAAACGGACACTACTAAGTCTGAGAAAATGTTTGTGAACCCCTATGGAATGCTGCGGATCTTAGTTGTAAGTCGCAATGAAGCTTGTTCTTTAAGATACACAGTATTTTTATACAGTCAAATGTTTCCTGAAAAACTGGAAAATGATGGTAAAGCTATGAATCCATACATTCCCAGGTTTCTGTAGTTGATCAGACCAGCCCAGCAGTTTAGGAGGTTGTTTTTTTCCCTACAAAAAAAAAAAAAAAATATCTTCATTCCATGTGGTTCTTTAGCGGCCAGCTTTGGATCATGACAGTTTTTTTAAGGGAACTGAGGTCAGGCCAGCATAACCCCCACTCGCCCATTCTATCTTCTGTCTGAATCACACTGTTGTTGAGTTACTCCTGCCTTCGGGATCATTGTCATGCCGCATGACATGGAAAATCTTTCGCATTTTAGATCACGCACGGATATCTTGCTGTAGAATTTCCTAATGCCACTCTCTCACTGACTACAAGCCGCCCAAGCCCTGATGCAGCAAAGCAGGTCCACGGCACCATACTCCATACACCCCACTTCACAGCTGGGATGAGGTTTTACTGCTGCTCAGTACATTTAGCAAAAGGTCAAATGTCTCATCTGTCCACGC
Source organism: Petrocephalus sullivani (assembly GCA_026780845.1). Taxonomy (NCBI): domain Eukaryota; kingdom Metazoa; phylum Chordata; class Actinopteri; order Osteoglossiformes; family Mormyridae; genus Petrocephalus; species Petrocephalus sullivani. The sequence continues at coordinate 4,114,732 of JAODKM010000044.1, read as the reverse complement.
TGATCCAGTGAAGAGCATCCAGGTGGCAGCACACTTGAGATAGCCAGCAGAGTGTTTTATTTTTTTGGAGACGAGGTGGCGTCCTTTCTGATAACAGCCCACAAACGTCACACTTTGCTCAATGTTTCTATGATAGATTTAAGAATACGGATATTATCAACTGCAGGATTTACATCTCAATCTGTCTCGTGCCCGTCGCTTGAGGGTTCTGCAGAATGCCCTGGCACTCCTCTCTGCAGGATACCCACCTCTATGCCCCAGTACCTCAACAAGTAGAGCCTTGTGCTAACAATGCAAAGGTCATGAGTTCAAATCCCAGGGAGCACACATAAATTGTAACCCTTCCCTCTACTGTAAGTCACTTTGGAGAAAAGCATTAGTGTTAAATTATTCATTCACACTAAATGACTAAATTCATTAATCCAAATAGGTCCAGTTTTATGAGCTTCAACAACTCTTCATCGAAGTTCTTCTGAAGCCTCTTTTCATTGGACCATATAGCACTTAAACAGAATTATGCTGTGAAGATCAAGTAACTCAAATATTATATACAATGAGACAGGTCAACTCTATACCTGAATTTATTCAATCACATAAATCAAAATTATCCTATTTGCAAGATCTCATCATCTAAACCTTTGCTGTCAATTACCTTGTTTAAACCGTTTGGCATGTTATACGTTTTATTGGTTCTTTAAGTAAGACTACCAACTACTTTGACACAGCTGAACATCAGATAACATTTTAGGAGCCACTTACGCAGAAATCCAGATAATTTCAAAGGGCTTACAAACTTTTTCAAGTGCATTAGCTGCTAACCATTCAAGACTTTGCTGCTTTAACTGTTGATATCGCAAGAAATCAAACTGAATTAAGTATTCCTGCTTGGATTTTAATATTTCCCCCCTCTGTTAACTCCTGTATTATAAGCAGTTTTGGGTCCTACAAATAGGTGGCATGAGAACAGCAATAACCATTTACATTGCTGTTTGCAGAAAATTAGCATTTTTGCGGCTGCTTACTTGATACCGGGGACTTCACAGGATTTCGGTCGAGAAGACGACACAGGTAACTGTAAACAAGTAAAACAGCAGACATGTTTCATGATGCAATGACTTCAAGGCCTACATTTGTGAGTAAACGGTTAAAGAGTACCTGTTATCTTAACATTCAAACACTGAGCATCTAATTTCATTCACTGGCAGTGCGGGGAGGCGGAGTCTCATTTGCATGCTGTGACTTGATTGGCTACAGTTCCATACCCCTTACTCGACTGGCTCACCTTCTTGGCATCCCAGGACTTAAGAAGGCTCTCCTCATCCAGAACGTTCTCCTCAATGGGGGGCACCGGGTAGGGGAACACTATTCCAAGAGGAGAGACAACTTGGGTTGAAGGACAGGGAGACCACATGTTGGCTAAAATCCAATCCCACCCCCAGGCAGGAACTATGGACCCCAGGGCATTCAAATGTCTCCTTCTTGGTCTCCCAAAAACATGGCAAGGATGGCCAGTACTCACTGCCTCGCCGGTTCCGAAGGGTCAGTGCATGTCCCGGGCTGGAATGGATCCCAGCGTGTGGGTTCATGACACTGGTATGCAGGGCAGAGTCAGAGTTTGTCCTGTGACAGGGATGTCAAAGAGGTTTAGGCAAGGAAGAGAAGGAGATACCCAGAAATCTCTCACTCCCAGTTTCATTTCTTTCATCTTTACATTTACGACATTTAGCCGACACCCTTATCGATGACTTACATTGCCCAATTACAGGGAATTACAATCTCTTGTAACTTGGGGTTAAGCAACTTGGGACTAAGGGTCTTGCTCAGGGACCCGCTGGTAATGGTAGACAGGATTTGAACACGTCCATAACCCGAGCCTCATACCACTAGGCCATACATTCATCCATGCAGATTCATTACATCATTTCACACCCCCAGACAGTAAATACTGGAACGGAAACAGCCATCACACTCCAAGCCTAGGATCCGGAACGCCAAAAAACTAACGCCAGCCCCCACCGGATTATCCACCGAACTCTAAACGTAATAATCAATCCAACTTCCTCGTTATTGAATAAAGGTCTGTGCTGGAAACCAGACTAGCTTCCAACATCCCGACACCCTGCAGTGAAACCTGTTTCCTTGGCAACTCAAGGGAGGAAGGGGGGGGGCACAAGAAACTGAATTATGCAGAGATGAGGGGTGATATTCTCTGTGGTCCAGGCAAGCCGGATCTTCCGTGAAAGGAATAACGATGACTACTCTCGGCAAAGTCAAGCAAAAAGGCGGGAGTCAAGATGCCCGTGTTGGGGGGTGGGGGGGAGGGGGGGCTAGAAAAGGAGGAAAGGAGCTGGTTTCACCTGTTGAGCGCGATGCCAGCCAGCGGCTGGGTTTTGTCCGTCGGCACGTCGGGGGACCAGTGCCTTGGTGACCGACAGAGAGACGCGGGCGTTATTTTCCGAAACCTCCTCCAAGAATAGATAGATAAACGAGGAAGCCCAAGGAGGGGAAGAGGCGAGGGAAAGGTAGCAAGAGGCGACAAAAGGGGAGGGTGAGAGCGCCATGGTGACGACCCCTCTCAGAGGACGTGGGGGCTAGAGTCGCCGTGGCATGTTTAGCCGTTCGCTAGCCCTCATGCATCTCTTTAGGCCTCTCTCTTAAGGAGATTACTGACTAGCAAACTCATGGGAATTTATAAGTTTCTCTAATGGCAACAGGGGAGCGAGATTAAATATTTCACTTCATCCATACTGCCAGAGGAGGCGCTCTACAGTCTCTGAAACGGTATCCAAAAACACCAGCGGAACTTTAGCTTGTTGCTAACAGCGATGGGGTTTGCACTCAAACCGCGCATTTGCAAGGACGGGCCCCTCTTTGCCACACACAGGCACTACAGAGGAGGCAGGGGGCCCCAATGTGACTCTGAGTGGGGCCACTGAACCGAAAATAAACCGAAACGCGCCACAGGCTTCATGTATTTGATGATAGATGGTAGTGGCCAGTGGCCCCAGTATGACTGTGTTTGTGGTGTGTATCTGAGAAAGTCCATTGGTCCTAGCATGCTAATCCAACTTTTGATGTAGAGAGTGACAGGGGCCCTAAAAAAATGCGGAACATAACTGGACTGGTCTTGGTTGGGGGCCCAATATGATATATTTTCATGGGGCCCAGAATCTCCAGCAGCGGCCCTGAAAGCCATGCTGATTTGTTATCAACGCATTTTAATTTTATTTTTTTTTACCACAGTCTTTTTAATTAGTCAGGAGGGAGCACGTAAGTATCGCGACAAATGACGTGCATATGGGAATTCCTTAGAGGCTCAAAGCGTAAGTGAAACCTAATGGAACTTGAGACCATTCGTCAAGCTGGAGTCAGTCTCTGCGGTTAAAGCGCTGATCAGACTCACATGGTCAGTGGCCCCATCTCTGAGGCCAATAATCGGCACACTAGCGTAGGCGAGAAAGCGTTCGCCTTAATCCCAGTCTGACGAAAGTGAACTGGCCAGATCGAGACACCGGATTTCCCTCCAATCCAGATGTTAGTTGAGGGAGACCTGGGAAAGATGCCAGGAAGGGAAAGGGGACGAGTGACATCTGGGGGGGGGGGGGGGGCGACGCAGTGGCACCTGGTTAGTGAGCCGCTGAGCCAGAAGAGCGGCTGCGTGGGCAAGAGGAAAGGCGCTCAGGAGAAGGATTACCCCCCAGAGAAGTTACCTTCTCCAGCTGAGGCTGGGGGCTGGCGTCAGGTAAGCGGAACCATATGCAGAGCAGTCCCGCTGAGGCCAGCTGGTTAAGGCATGATGAGAGGGGGGCGGGGGGGTCACACTACGTGATAGACACGTCACCACAACAGTTCTTGGCACATAGGAGGCCCAACTAAACAAACAGTAATCAAGTGGGCCCAGGACAATGGCTACTTAGATTTTTACTTTTTTTCGTGCAATATTTAGTATTATGAATAATAATAATACTAATAATGATAATAATAAGAATGATAATCTGAAACTAATGATTTTGCAGAAAACAGACATCCATGCAGTGCGCAACTGTAGAGGGTTAGGATACTCGTCTCCGGTAGGGGACACCAGAGAGCATGGGTCTCCGGTCCCTCTGAACTCGCTCCACCAGCCCGTGGTGCCTCGTCTGTCGCGTGGAGTCCAGATCAGATAAGAACTGCCCCTGGGGGGGCACATGGCAGAAACAGAGAGCTAAGCTGAAGCATTACACTCATTCACTTCCCAAACAATGTGCATGCATTTAGTTACTTGAAAATACTGCCCCATGGGAGCACCCACACACGCACTGTACACTCCATGCTTAGAATTTAATTCCACAGCCCTAGAGGCAGGACTAAACTTAGCACACAAGATCACACCAGGCTTAAGTTCCTTGGCGGTCTAGGCAACTCACTCAGAGAGATCGCTTGCACATCTTGGCTCCAGCAAGCTATTCCAGTTTAATTCACAGATTTTATGCAGGCCTTCTTCTAAACAAAGGACCCTTCGGGGTACAACCGGCGACAAAGCGACCAACGTCACCTGGACTGCCAGGCCACAGGCCGACGTCTCACCTGAAACTCTGGGTTGTTCCTTCCGATCTGGTTGACGTTGGGCAGGGACCCTCCGTAACATGGACCTTGGCTTTGTGCCAGACGATCCTTTTGCGCCTGGATCTGGGGAACAGGGGAAAGTGGAGATAAAACACGGAAATAGCTCCCTTAGCTAGATTTGCCACTAGCTACCACTGATCATTCGCCAATGTGTCTGATATGGGAGGGGGGACACCATTCTTCCTAGAAAGGCTCCCAAACGTACCAAATATTGACATTTGATTATTATTATTACCCATCCATTAAACTAAATGAACTGCTGGCCACTTAACAACACCTATGTGTGAACTAGAATAAGCACCGTTTTAGGTAAAGACAAAATAATATGATCCATTGGTCCGTTTTCCCCTAACCGTGTACCCAGGACAGGTTGGAGGTGTACATAATGCCCCACCCTCGAATGGACAACATACAGCCTCTCCATGCCCACAGAGAAGGATCAGGATCCAAAACCACAATATTTGTAAAAATAAATTCACCATTTGAATCATGACTGATTAACACACAAACAAGAAGCCACGGACTACCGCTACCACGGCAACCACGTAACGTTATTTCACCAATGACACGTCACATCGCTCAGACAAATTGTACAATCTTTCTCCCCGGTCCTCCGAAAACACAATTTCATTAAATTATTGCCAAATGCTTTTTGACCAATAATAACTCAGGAAGAGAATAGGCCTAACATATTACGAAGCGAGAGACGCCAAATTAAATCTTTAACATTGAATGAGATGCAGAAATGTAAATAATACTAACATTACACATTTACAAGGAAATGTAAGCGAGTGCTCGTCCGGCCAGTACTCCTTTATATCAATACTGATCTAAACACTTTCAAAAAGGAAATTCGTGTTACGCAATTTTAGCAGAAAGTGCTAAAAATGCATAGTGCATGTCACAGACAGGAAATGAATATTTAAATGCTGAAAAAAATCATACTGTCCAGACAAACAGTGCATTTACGCTGAATAATACATTTTCACTCTCTTCGTTTGAGTTTATTACATTAACCTCCAAGGCAGTATGCGAACTGGAGGCACTGTGTGAGACCTGGCCATCACCATAACCCATAGTGCAAAGGTTCAAAGCTCTTTGGAGACATATTTTCTGTGACTATTTTTTAACCAATAGCCTACTGCTTGAATTTCCATTCAAATATGGCCTATGCATAGTAAATTATTTTGAAAAATATAAATCTTATTATAAATAGGGGGGGAAAAAACGGTTGGCCTGAGACTGTAAATCAGGAATGGAATCCAAACAAGAAAAACGAAGGTAGTTTTATATTATATGTAAAGTAAGTTCGAGAGAACAATTCAAAAAAGCATCAACATCATTGCCATCATAAAGTTCAGTTATACTTTGTTTCTCTTATAAATTATCATTCTCAGGTTATTTTTCGGGTTTTTGGGAAAGCAAAAATTGAGAGGTGATATTAGTCGGCATGCGCCTGCTGTGCACATAAATAGGCAAAATGTTAAAAAATAAATCCTGAAATTCAATCTCCATCTTGTTCACAGTTCTCATACTCTTTCCCTATCGCACGGCACCTGGAAACTGCAATAGACCTAATTTACGGTATGCATTTCATGAGCGATAAAGCAAGGCAGGATCTGCTCCGGTGAAAAAAAATATATTGGCATTTGACTTAATTAAACCATGTGCCTGGCCGTCGTATCCAAGGCAGTTTATCAGGTGTGAACTTTCCGCGGTCGTCAGGCTCAGCATCGCTGGCTGCAGGTAGGTGTAGCCGCACCATTTGGCCGGCGGTGTCTCCACGCCCCCTCAGCTCTGAGAGCCTCATCCCGTCCCGTTGACACAATGATACGGTTTTAGATGCTCCACGGTCCAGCAACACATTTACTTTCGAAATGAGTCAAATTAGGGCGGAGAGGTCTGCGGCTGGGCTGATGAATTTTTTATTGCTTGGGCAGAGCCAGAAGTGGAAAGTTCAGGTCCAAAAAGTACAAATCCAGACCAAGGTTTAGTTTCAACCATCCGGTTGAGTACCTTGCGACTGTGACTCTTTATATTCAACTGGTTGGTTGAAACAAAACCTTAGTCAGGATTTGTACTTTTTGGACCTGAACGTTCCACCTCTGGGCCGAACACTATAGTTCAGTCACTTTGTTTGCATTTTAGATACATTTTCCATTTGCAAACTTTTCTCAAAATATACGTTATTTCTTTGTGCATTGTAATATAGGCTATCTGCAATGGCAATGCATCTGCATGGGGATTTCTTAAATAATACATTTATTTATAAATGATAAATTTGTACCTGGTGTTATGTGATCAAATGCGTCTGATTTCTCTTACTGACTTTAGAAATATCTTTTTTGCAATGATTGATGTCGTTATGCACTACAGAGACCTATAGGCTAGCCACTGTCTGAGTCAGAAGCTAACTCACCATGATGCATTTCCACAGAGACAATATCTTCTCTGTAAGACTATTTTCTTATTCTGAATTACCTCCTCTGAGAGGGTGATTTTCTGTATTATTTCGAAGAATCACGCATAACTCACTTCTATAATTTTAAATGCTAAGCCTACTTTAACGAGGGGGGGGCAGGGTGGGCCTGGCCCCCCTAATCACAAGGCTGGCCTACCCAGGTAAAAGGGGGAAGTGTATTTTTTATATGTAATTTGCCCCCCCAAAAAAAAAATCTTCCTGGCCCACCCTGTTACCGAGAGCTGGAGCAGAGCAAGAAGTTCATGGAGATTACTACTGACCAAGATTGCTACCCTTGTTATATTACTGTTACAATGTCGCTGTGAAGCTGCTTGCATTGTGGGATGAGACTCGGTTGACACGCGTGGGATTACAATTCACAACCCCCCAGGTAGGGGGCGACAGCGTCGCCCCCATAATCCGTTCGGAAAAACATATCGATTACTATCCTTTCACACTCAGGGCGACCTCGGCCAATTACATTCCCCTATGAACAGGCAAATGCACTGTGACGGCGTCTTGCAAAACGGGAGCGAATCCGTCGAGCCGAAGTAAACTGATCCTCGCTGAACAACGAGGCTGCAAATCATCTGGGATGAAACGGGGAGCGTGAAAATGAACAGGGTTAAGTTACGGCCACGCTGCAAATCAGCAGGCTGCAAGATCCCAATACATTCGAATACACAACATCACAATACAGCTTTAATATGCACTATCCGACTGCATGCTAATGTATATTACGCAACGGGAGAGGGCGAGGTTTCTGCCTGACACATTCCATGTGCAAACGAAATGTGAATATTTTAAGAGTGTTACTAATAGCTCTAACCTGTACGGAGAAAGGAGGTGCTGAAAAAAGTCATCTGACATAACACAGCGACATACAACAGCTTTCAAACAAATCCCTGCACACCACATGGGCACCAAAACTTCATAAACGCGCCGTTTATTAAGTTGTTTTCACGGATTAACAACAACAACAAGTTGCGGTAAAGTACTTTCGAGAACGTATTTTTTTCTGTGCACATAAAAAAAAGAAAATCTGTTTTAGTGATGATAAAAAAAAACGCTTTGGCAGCATGTCCCCGACACATAATAACACATATATGGGCAGCTGGATGGGAAATGCCACTAACTAAGCGCTTAGTTTGACGCGGCCCCTGGATCAGGCACTATAATAACACTATAATAAACTTTAGTAACTCTGCCTAAGTGCTGAGCCGGACCCCCCCGGGCAGCATCGGACACCCCCGGGCAGCATCGGACACCCCGGCTTCCCCTCTGACAGCTGCCCAAGAGGCCTGTCCTTCTCCGGGTGCCCCAGCCCCAGCCCCCGCCGCCGCCTCCTCCGAGCGCGACTCACCCGGGTGGATGTAATGTCCAGCATGACCTCCTGGAAGGCGGCCGTCTCCTCGGCCTGGCGCTGGTTATGCAGCGCTATCTTTTCGCTGAACTTTCGGGGATTACAGGTGCCAGAAGCAGCCCCCGGACTGGGTCCGGGTCTGCAGCCGCCCGTACCCATACCCGCCGCGGACATCTTTACTAGATTATGGAAGAGTTCGAAGGTGGAGCGTTTGCGGCGAAGGACGCGGAAGTGCGCGACTGCTCTGGGATTTGTAGTTTTTTTAAGCTTCGGCAAAGGCCCGGTGACCATCCCTTGGAACTACAAACTTAGTACTTGGACTTTGCTAGTTTCTTTAAAGGGACAATAATAACACGGTGTTGTATTGGATGCATAGCTTATGTTTGTTTCCTCTTCATTTTACGTTTATTTTGTATTTTTTAATTAGAATACGAAAATACTTTAATGTGAAGTTCGAATGTGTAACGCATTTTCTTTATGCATTTAATTATCATGGGCCTAACAGTATTCATACATTTAAAGTTACCAATGATGTATGTATTTATATTAAATAATATTGTTTTATTAACCTATGCAGAGGTAAAAATGGCACTATTATTAATGTAATAGCATATATAACATATTAAGCTACAACACATAATTATTCACGTTACTTTAAAGTTACAGTGGAATGACTGCACGACAGTCATTATTGAAGCATTAAGACAAATTACAGTTTTACCAACAGACTCGTCAAAAAAAGGTCTGCAGAACAGCTGCTAAATCGAAAACGCTTGGTGTGGCTGCAGTACCCAAATCAAACACTGGGTGGTGCTGCAGTCCTGCTTTTGGGGATACTGACGTCTCCGAGTGATGTCTTCCATTTTATGACTCGCCCGTGCTATCTACGTGGGATTTAGCACAACTCCCCAAATCCCTTTAACACACCCCATCTCGTACCCACACAGGCTTAGCAAACATTTTAAGACGTTTTATTCGTAAAGACAATTAAGATATTCGTCTATCATTTAATCACTGTCGTGTACTGTTCTTTCTGTCTTACAGCGTTTGTCAGTGATTTGCACCGATAGGTGTGTAATTGGTTTGAATGGGCAAGCAATTCCTAGACGTGGTCATTGCAATAGACTTCAAACAATGATTTCCGTTTTAGTTGCGCTGTTAAGTAATCTGTCTTCCTTTACTTGTTCATTTAACGCATATATTCGTATTAAATTGTGATATTTATTGGGAAATCGTGCAACCAGCGTTGTATTGAGGCTCACGTCAGTTTTAGACTTACATAATGACAATGTTGGTGTTACGGATGATTGCGATGGGAGCAATGTTACTAAATATCCCTGCTCTATTTATTAGGATGAATATTAAGGTAATGCGTCACTTTTCGGTTACCTAAGGATTTCCAGTTACTCGATCGTTTATAGATCTTGAGAAAAATCATTAAACGGAATTAGAGAAAATCGCAAGTATGGCTTCACATGTTATGAAATAAAGGCTCCATCTGCCATATATTCATTATGTATGTACAAGTGTTTAATTATTTCTTTGTTTATCATTTTCATTCACTCGCTAACATTTACAACAACCACTTGAATTTTCTGTCATGCAAATATAAGTGCGCGTAGCATTGAATCAATGACTCAGTCAAGCCTAATGAAGACCTCGGGTGGAGCGAAAGCTGGCTTACACGTTGGAATCGGGGCTGGGACACGCTGAGTCAAAGGCCATGCCCAGTGAGGTGCCGAACGCAACCACAGGGTTCTAAGCACCGTCAGTCCTGTTTTCCTGCTGGTTACACATCAATGATGGATCCACAGCTATAGATGCTGAGACCGCTATTACAGGAAAATAATACGGTAATAATCCGTAAGGGACTTGCCAACCCGCAAGGGACAGTGTAAAGCATAACAAGCCAATGCTGAATTATAAAATGTGTCACTCTTAGTCACAATTAATTATTATTAATTAACTAGAATATAAAAGTAGATTAATATATAACGATGCAATGTCGTTCTAGACCTTGCGTGGTACGTGAGATGGGTGACGGTAAAAAGCTCTAGCCTCGGATGATAGTCATAAGCAAAAGAAGTTGTTATATTGGGAATTATATAATAAGCAAAAGCAATTAATTTTTTGATCCTGCTATTAAACACCAGGTCACCCTCAGGGTTTTAAGAACTAATGAACTGGACAGACTGGCTTAAAATGTATTTAAAATGTAATAAAACATTGTTTGTATTAAATACTGAAGGTGACTCATCCGTTGTGAACCGCAATTATGTATATTTCCTCTTTGTCCTTCTGGTGTCCGTCCCCCATCTTCTGCCCTCCTCCTGTCCCCAAATCCCCCCCCCAGCACCAAAGAGGCCAACACGACTGCATTTGGGGATCACACATTTATTGACCCTCATCAACTTTACAATAAAACCACTGACATCTTTAAATGTTAGCAAAATAAAAGAACAAAATCCGGTCAAACGTATTTACACAGACGGAAAACAAGCAGGTAAAAGCTTGCATTTTACACATGGAAACTCCACCCCCTTGGAAATGTGATTATGGGAACATCGTTCTCAGATCTGCTTTAGCCAAAGAGGAAATTAAAATACATCGTAAACCAACAAAAAACCCCAAGACTTCTGTAAATCTTTTAAAATGTTTTGTCAGTTCCTTTATACATCACAGAATACTTGAAATAGGGTAAAATATAGGAATACAGACTTTAATCTTTAAAATGTTTTTTGTCAGTTCTTTTATACATCACAGAATACTTGAAATAGGGTAAAATATAGGAGTACAGTGAGTCGGAATATGACCTGTATCTAGTTCTGCGTATCGATCTCGGAAAAGTCCGAAGTCCGTGCTCAGATCCCCAGATGCGAGAAGACGAAACGGCACACCACGGGAACAGACGTCTCTGCCAAAAACCGAGAGGAGCCACACTCTCACCCCACCCGCGACCTCACGACCCACGCCACGCGCCCCCCGATCCACCCCTATCAGTGGAATGGTAACATTCTACATGTGGGAAATTTTACCAGAGCAGTGAACAGGTGGTTGCACGGATAATATTATCTGCCGAACAAGTGTCTTTCACACTCTCTCTCTATATATATATATATATACACACGTATATATACATGCGTATATACATATATATACACACATATACATACACATATATAAATATATATTTTCTTTTGAAAAACAGTCCAGAGTTTATCCGACGCGATCACTCGTCCCGCTTCTCGGATGCCGCCGCTGTTGAGCCGGCATCCTCGGGTGCCTTCGTGGCCTCAGTGGCGCCCTCTTCCGCCTTGACAGGCTCGGCGCACTGCTTCTCCTCCGCCTCAGCGGGGGTCTCCTCGGCCGGGGCGCTCTCCTCCGCCTTGGGCTCCTCCGCCTTAGGCTCCTCGGCCGGTGTCTCCTCCTTCTTCTCCTCCTCCTCGGCGGCCTCGGGCTTCTCCTCCGCCGAAGGGGAGGCAGCCTCCTCCTTGGCTCGCTTGGTCTTCTTCAGGGAGAACCCCTTGATCTTGAAGGAGTTCTTCAGAGAGAACTTCTTCTTCTTCTTCTTGGTCGTTTCCTTGGCGCCCTCGCCCTCCTGCTTGGCGCCCTCGCCCTCGGCAGGGGGCGCTGGTTCTATGGCGTCGGCGGTCTCGGGTTCCTTCCCCGCCTCAGCCGAGCCGTTGGCAGCCGCGGTGTCGCTGCTGGCTTTGGCGTCGCCATTCGTCTTGACATGGCCGTTCTCCTACAAGGGCAAGGATGGAAAAATAATTAATACCTGTATCTAATGAACAATTTATCACAAAATATTTGCGTGATCCGTCAATCATTTCAGTCGTTTGACATCAACGATGCAGCTATGGTGTTGTTTTTAATCACACCCTTATAATGGTAAAGGCAAAGAAATAGTCCAAACCTAAAAAAAATCCAATCCAACTCCAATTTTTTGGGAAAAACTGTAGAAAACGTCAAAATTAGCCAAAGTTTAATTGAATTTCCAGCGGAGACGTAGGGTTTGACATATCTAATCGAAATTGATATGAGGACCGCGCAGACAAAAAGGTCTGTAGGCGACGCCTTGCAGTACCTCAGAGGGACACCAGGTGGCGCACTAGCGCAGTTAAACCATTATCGTAGAAGACCTTTATCATCACCATCATCATCATCTTAGACAAAAGAATATACAAACACTCACTGAACCAGCCTGCGAATTTTTATTTTTCCACCATTCAAACTGGACATCAAAAAGAAGGTTAAATTACATCGACATCCCACTTTTACGTTTCCACCACTCATCAACATGCATAAAGATGCAAAGGCGTACTTATTACTTAGTAATTTAAAACTGCACACTAATAATTTTATTTGAAATAGTAGCACGGATGGCAGCTCGTGCTCAGTTTAGTCTGCGAACGGCAGAGCGTACGTATGATAATATCGTACTGGGGGTGGGGGGGGGGGGGGCTGCGCCGTTCCTATTTCACATGGCATTCGTCTGGCATCGTCGCAAAAAATGTCTTACAGGTAACGCACTTGTGTCATTTTTTTTAGCTATTTCAGACAATTTCGAAGTTTCTACCCCTGGGCAAGGAGGAGGCAGGTGCTTTACCGGTGATTTACCGTTTATTTGCAAGTAAGTCCACCAGACAGACGCTGTCTCGGTGCGAGCGTGTCGTCGAGACAGACTACAGACGGCACACACTAACCATTACATCGACTGATAAATAAGAGTAACCGATCATAAAAATGTACACTCTTCTATTATTACTCAAAATCGTCCGCTCGGCTTTTTCATTCATCCCACACTCACTACTTTCCAGTAACTGAAAACCACCATCGGAATTCAGTAGAAATGATGGTCTACTACAGCCCAGGCATATGCCACCCGGTAACAAACGAGGGGTGGTGGATCGCTGCTGTTAATCACAGCAACAGCGGGATTTCCAGCCGCTCCACATCTGTTGCACAGAGAAAGCGTACGCCCGGTGCCACCTACCTGCCCGTTGGTCTTGGCTGCGGCAGGATCAGCACCAGCAGCCTGTCCATCGACGGCCACTCCTCCCTTGGACGCCTGGGATCCCATCTTCTTATTTCTCTTCTCGTGGGCAAAATGAGAATAAACGAGGGGGGGAAATCTCGAGTTTTTAAATAATCCAGCCAAAAGACGTATCACGGATCCAGCTGCTCAAACGAGAAAGCGCATGCACGTCGCTCGTCGGGGCGCACGACCGGAGATACCCCCCAACTTCACACCAGCGCAACAACTTCCAATGTGTGAGTGCCGAGCAGCCAGCGTCTGAGGATATTTGAACTGTGCTTGAAAAATACCTAAGACCCCGCCCACTGGGCGTGGCCACGGACCCCAGCCAATCAAAAACGCCTGTCTGGCAGGGGCTTCACACCCCGACTCCCCCCACCCCGATCCTTGATAGACGGGGACTTGATAAAATTACATTGTTGCATTTTAGATGGCGAAGATAATGCTGAGTCGGTGATATTTCTGTCGTTTGATCACACATGGGGCGGCCGGGCGACGCCGAAGGAAACGCGACTAATTAAGCAATCGACTGAATGGAGCTTTAACGACGCCCCGTCTCTTACGAGCTGCTCCACTGTATGCCGCTTAATCTACCCGTTACAGTTTCGCAGTCATTGCGGGAAAATGGCCCTCGATGGATTTTCTAGTACGTTTGAGGTTCGTGGGCATCATTCGAGAGCCAAAATGTGGGCCTGTGTGGCCCAATGTCACCGCACCGCATCCGGATGGATGGATGGAGAGCGCGTCCGCGGGGTTGCGCCGTCCATCCCTGCGCTCATGGCTCGCTACCGGCGCCCTTATCCATTCACCTACCGACTTTGAATAAGTGACACCTGGCAGTACATTTGGGCCGAAATTGCACGCAGATTCCACCAGGACGAGAAAATAAAATATTAGCAATCAGTCTGATACCTAAGCTGGACCGTATTTGTCTCTTAAAAAGCATGTTTTGGTCAGAGATTGCCGGGTATTGTAGGTAATTTTCTGGTTCATACTTGGAATTAACATTATTTTTTAACCTATACTTCAGAAGCATATGACACTAGTGGCTAAAAATAATATTAGAACTAATTTATTCCACTTTCCACTTAGGTAAGCAACACGTACAGGACACAGGGCAGGGGAAACCCCAGACAGATACCAGTGTACACACACATACACACACACACACACACACCGTAGGTGTTTTTGAGATGCCAGTCCTGCTGTGAACTGCATGAAACTAGAGTCCCCAGTGGAAACCCACCCGCAAAGCATGCGTACTACATACACACTGAGGTAGGTGGGCAGTGAGAATTCATGTGAGGTTATGCAGCTTAATATTATCTTTATAATAATTACCCTTGTAACACTTTGAAGTATGAATATTATTCTTTTTTAGATTATGATTATAGATCTAAATTATTATTATTTTAAATAGTGACCGTAACCCCTGTCACTTATTGCACTGATGCTACCCACTGTATTTTGCTGACCCTTTCGCCTTAAGCCTCTACCACCTGTAACACCTTCCATGAGCCAGTAGGTGGTGTGGTGGTTAAAGACCTTGGCTTGAAGATGCTCTACCCTTAATGGGAGGTGATTGCCCTGAATCATTCCGGTATACTTTCACGCTGCATGACAGCACCTGGTAGGAATCATGTGTAATGACCCAATGAAGTGTCAGCAAACTGAGTAAACACAGAATGGTCACTCTTGGACCATCTTACACTATTCTTTACTCAATTGGCCTCTTAAATGCTTATTTAAAAGTAATGTGAGGTAGGCCGGATTTTTCCTATTTGTATCATTGCCAGTCTGGATTCTCGGCGCACTGACTTTGCCATCAAACTTCTTTTAAATGAATTT
Source organism: Petrocephalus sullivani (assembly GCA_026780845.1). Taxonomy (NCBI): domain Eukaryota; kingdom Metazoa; phylum Chordata; class Actinopteri; order Osteoglossiformes; family Mormyridae; genus Petrocephalus; species Petrocephalus sullivani. The sequence continues at coordinate 4,099,417 of JAODKM010000044.1, read as the reverse complement.
ATTAGTCAGAGTTCTCGACTCCTAAAAATCCATTAATACATAGGCAGCTTCCACTGGAATCTAATTATCTCCCGGCCATGCTTTGCCACCCCCCCCCCCCCCCCAATCGGCGTAAATGACATAAAGTCTCCACTGTCTGCTGAGGAATGCCTCACATTCCAATGCGTCGAATAATTATTCAGGCCCATTTGTGTGGTTCCCCATCCCTGAATGGTGTGAGCTCAGGGGTTAAACATTCCTCCACTGGTGTTAGAAGAAGATAGAGGTGAAAAAAATTGGGGGGGGGGGGGGGACATTGAAAATACCCAGTCTGGGAGTCTGTCCCTGCTGTGGAATTCTTGAGTGATTTTGTGATGTGGTTTGCATTCGATGACGAGGCCTACCCATCGTCTCTGTTATGTGTTAAGTGTCCCCCCACCCCCCCATCGATTGTCTCTGGCAGGCTTCTCAATGCTAAGCTAGTGGACACGCCCCCTACCCCCTCCCTGCAGCAAATGGCCCATACATTTTTTTTTTCTCAAAAGTACGGCTTAATGGGAGTTTTTTCTCCTTTGGGTGGGAGGTCACTGGTATCAGGGAAGAGATAGGTGCTATCATCACTTGGATTCGCATTTGTATAGCTGTGTTGATGTCCTGTAGATGGGGGGGGGGGCTGGATTGGGGCGGGGGGGCTGACATGGTATCGGGCTTCTACGTCGACTGGAATCCACTCAGGTAGCTGTGAGGCTGCCAGCATGGTGCTCTCTTCCAAACAGTCTTATCTCTTAGCCGTTTATCCAGAATGCACAAAGTCTCACTTAGACATTTCTGGTCTCCTGGTATTACGTAACGCGACACCTTACTCGTGCCAGGTTCCCATAGCTGTGTAGAGTGACCAACAGTGACCCGAGCAATTATCGCAAACGATTGGCAGGCGATCTCCGATGTCCGGGACCCTAATCGTGAGTCGTGGCACGGCGCATCCTGGGACCTCGTTAGCGTCCGTGAGGAGGGACGGCTCCATCAAGGGCCTTTTTAAAGCCCCCCTTGGCCGGCGGAGCTGCGGCCTTCAGCTGAATCGACACGGGGCTCCTAATCTCCCCGTTTCGTTTTTTTTTGTACTTTGGAGTCAATGGTTCTTTTTCTTGGCTGCCGAGATTTCATGCCTGAACACAGGATGACATTTATATCCCCCAAAGGCCCCTTTGTTCACCCTTCAGCAAAGCCAAGTGACGAGCATCACCAGCCCAGGAGGGAGGACTGTGGGGGGGTGAGAGTGAGAGACAGAGAGGAGGATGATGGTTTGTGGTCAACAAATTAAAAAGTGGGGTAGGGGGGGTTCTCCTGTGTGATTTCATCTCTTCCAGCAGAGGAATGCAGGTGCAGTAAGACATACAGTTATGTTATTATACCAGTGGTGAATAGCTCGGCCACATTTATTTTTAACTGAAAACATCTGTTCCGGGTAGCGCATCCGTACCCCTGTCTGCATAACTACGGTGTTGCCATGGCTTTCAGACTCACGGTGGCCCGGGGCATTATTTCATAAATGCAAAAACAGTCGTCCTCCCAGGCAGCCGATTTCTAGGAAGTCATGTGACCCAAGGGCTTTCAGGATTGGACACTTCAGCTTAGTCACCCTGTCCAGCCCTGGCTTTGAAATGTTAACATCTTACCTGATTTACTCCCAGCTATACAGACCGATACCAAACAGAGATCGGTGATCGAGGAGAATCCACCGTGCCCAGGAGTGAGAACAGCAAAAAGTTGTTACACAAGTTTGTGAAATACGTTGACCACTGAAACGGATGCAAGGATTGCAATATTACGCAGATGCCTTTGTCCAAAGTGATGTACATTGGGGGAAAGTTTGGGGGCAGAGAGCTGTGTCATCCATCCAGCATACTTGTAGGAGTAGGGGTTAAGAGCCTTGCTTAAAGGCTTTTATGATATGATTGCTCTGCTGACATGGGATTGAAACCCACAACCATCTGGGCTGGACTTGGGATTCGACCCCCTAACCTACTGAACTCCACCCCTGCACAAACATTACCCTTCCCAGCTGAACTCACTATATATATATATATATATATATTAGGGCTGTCAAAATTGACGCGTTAACGCGGATTAATCCAGCGTTGTGATTAA
>JAODKM010000044.1:4066044-4078951 GCA_026780845.1 Petrocephalus sullivani | reverse complement strand
GTGGGGACATTTCAATGGTCGGAGGATATTGGTGGGGACACGTCCCCTCCGTCCACCCTAAATCTACGCCCCTGGTGTGTGTGTGTGTGTGGGGGGGGGGGGTAGAATGTTCCCACTCCCCCAAAATAAATGTACACAAATTAGCCTAAAGAGTGTGTTCTCATTCATTTTCATTAAAATCAGTTGTCCCCCCCCCCACATGTCTAGGGGCACTCCTGTTTTGCGACCAAACTAAACCACAACAAAGAGTTGACACGTGAACTCGGGCTGTATATGACAGCTGTATCATGTCGAATAGGATCAGTTCCACGCCGTGCGTCGATCCCGAGCAAGGATTTGGCGGATCTGGAGCACAGTCGCTATCATCCCCCGGCGCGGAGGCTGTCGCTTCCCCCGGCTTCGACGTGCGCTGAATGTTAATGGCGGCGCGGCGCAAACCGCGGGCAGCGGCTCCCGTTTTGGCCGCGGCCGGCGCTCTGTTTACTTCGCGAGTCGATTCGCGGCGCTGATTCATGGCAGAGAGACCGCGGACCGCTCACCTGAGCCTCATTACGCCGATATTTACTCCCTTGGCAGACGATTCGGCGGGCTCTGATTCACACATCTTAAACGCCGCATATTCTCGGCGCTCCCTGCGTGCTGGGAATCGCACCCGCGGCGTCGCATTAGCAAAGCCCCGTCTCTGACGAATATCACCTGCGAGTAATTAAGCCGCAACGTAAATGGACACTGAACATAATTTGAGATGCTTTGCATAATATTTAAGTGGGAGGGAAAGGTTTTGTTTTTTTTTTTTCTATCTACCCATCCATCTCTTCCAGACTGCATCCCCTGTACTGGGTCACAGTCAGCCTGGGGCATTTAAGGTTCATTTTAGTTTTCTAATGAAGAACTAGAACCGAAGAAGATAAGTGAGGCAAGCTTGAGATATTACTGACCGCAGCAGGTCGTTGTGTTTGCGAGCTGTCTTGGGAATTCCCGAGTTGTCTCGAGTTTGTTTAGCTGATAATTCTATCCACGAACAATTTTTGTGAAAGCCGGGTCAGATGGTCTCTGGAGAAAGCGGGGGTTAAGGGCCTCGCTCAGGGGCCCAGTGGTGACATCATTCTGCCAGCCCTTGGATTTAAAACAGTGACCTTCTGACCACAGGCACAGCATCTAAGTCTGCTTAGCAGTGATTCCTCCCAATCAGCCACTTCTCCACCATATAGGGGGGCCCTGCAGCACACATGCCAACCACTGGGTAGCCCCCCCAAAACCGGCCGCTAAATGGCGACCCCCACCCGGGTAACACGGGGATCTCTGTTCGTGTGCCTGGCACCAAACCCCACAAGTGGCCCTAACGTCCTCAATTAGAATGTAATGAATAGTCTTGGAAGCTTTCATCTGGATCGGGGCGGGGTGGGCTGTAGAGGTCAGGATTCCCGTTTGCAAAAAGGCAGATTTACCCATTACCAGTTGCTGCAGTTAGTCCAAAAAACAAAAAGTCGGATCACATTTTGCTGATCAACAGCATAAAGGAGTGGCATAAGAAGAACTGGCTAGTGTTTTTCTACAACATCGGGTGTGCTCCTTCCTACAGAAGTACGCTGACCATCTGACCATCTTCTATGTCTGCTGTCTTCATTATTAATCAGCAGCCGCTTTGGTCCACACAAAATCTCTTTTCTGAACGTCTGACCAAGCAGAGACGTCCTCATGAGACCCAAGCGTTTGCTTATGGGCCGGTAGCATAAGTGACGCCCCCGATCAGTTGCCCACTGCCACGTGTCACCCTCATCCTGCTCTCCCAGACCCAACCCAACCAAGCGTCCATCTTAGAGTAAAGAAAAAGCTGCAGAAGAGCAGGATGGAGATAGACAATCTCTCACCTCGATGGAGAATTTCATGGGAATAGATGTGCCCCCAACATGGAGGAACCCCCCCCCCAAACATTCCATCCTTCACAACTAGGTTTGCTTGCCTGAGGGGGTGGATTCCAGCGTTTGCGGGTCGTGTGTCTTTGCCTGTGGTGAGCAGGTTGAGTTATGGACGAGACGGGATTGTGTTTATTTTTCGGCCCTGCTTTTGATGTCCCTCGACGTGCAGCCCCGCCCCCCACAGAGACCTGAGGATGGGAGCGGAGTGGAATTTGGGCAGTGTGGAGGTGGCCTGGGTTTCAATACCATCTTTGAGAAATACTTGGCTGGTGAGACATGGTGTCATGTTTCTTGTCCGAGCATGGCAGGGTCACTGCCGTACGGCCGGCTATTGATTTAGGTGTGTTATTCTTCTGACCAGGCATATTCCAGGTCCCCGTGGTTTCCAGATGGAGTAGATTCCCAAATATTCCAGGATATCTGTTGTTTTTTTTTTGTTCCTGGCTTTGGAAACAATTGGGCTGGATATCGATCCTACATGAAAGTGAATCCCAGTGTCTGCATAGAATCAGCCTGTGCAAATACCCCAAGGCAAAGAAAATATGGTTCTTTCACATTTCCTTACAAAGAAAAACACTTTTGGCTGCTCAAACCATCCAGCTCTTGAATTCCATGAAACAAATCGACCTGTGATTGACTGCATACAATATTAACCAGTGTTGACACGTCTTGCTTACTTTGGTCGTTTCTGCTACTGATTTGGGGATTTGCCGAAGCTGATCGCGGTCATCTGTGATTTGTGGCTCTCAGCGTGTTCTTTACGAGTTCCAGGTCCTAGAATGCTTTGGATAAAAGTGGCTCCAAGTGGGTGTGACAGATAACACCAATTAACCATATCGAAATAACCACAGGAAATGACATCACCGAAAGTCATGGGTTGCATATTTAGGTACGGACATTTTTACGAGAAATTTATAGTTGCTTCAGTGCATTCTGGAAGACGCACCAGGTAATTTTAGGCGATACCAATTTGCGCACATGTTCTGGCATGTTGTCAGGCTGGGGCAGAGAGCCGTTCCGACTTTATTCCCTACAAACCAGTTTGGATCGCTAACGACTGCATCTCCTGCTTGCAGAGGGCCAGTTTTCCCTGAATTTGGAAGGTGCGCCATTACTTGGGGGCTGCAGTCTGAATGATGTTGAGGAGATTCCCGGGGGGTGGCTGTAAACTCTGCTTTCCTCTGGGCCCTCTTTGGCATTTCCAGGCAGATTTTAACCAGCGATTTTCCCGGAGAGCCAGTGACCCAGCGATCACTGCAGGAGGGGATTCCTCGGGTGGGGGGGGGGGGGGGTATTCCGTCCCAGGCCAGGGTGGGAACGCGACGGCTCCTGACCCACCCCACCAGTAGGAGGAGGCAGAGGCGAAGCGGGGGGGCGGGGCACACCCACAGGGGTCAGAAGGGAATGTGAGAACTTTGGATGGGATGGGAAGCGGATGAGGACCATTCCAAGGACGTCCCACATAAGACCCTCTGACACATGATACAATTAATAAGGAAGTACACTCACACATGGGCCAACTCCCACTACAATATCATGGTCTGCTTACCCTTTATAGATTGATACAAATTCCCCTGATCCGCGGTGCATATTAAACACTTAGTGTGATTATAAACAAGCTAAGTTGATCATGCAACCCCCCCCCCCCTTTCCGCCCACCCCCAAGTCAAGCCACTCGGATAGGAACATTGTATGCAGAGACAACAGGAATACAGTAATCAGGGGATAAATTAAGTGTTCAAAATATTCAGAGCTATTGTTATGCGGTTTCCAATTATAGAGGGAAACATGCAGATGGAAATGCCCTTTCATCAGGTTCTCAAGAATGCATACCACTGGGCAGTCCATCGACCAATAGCACGTGGGAATGGCCACATTTTGTTATATGATTCAATTTCATCCAGTAGGACGGGATGCTGCTCCGGACTCAGAGCTAGGAATCAATACGTATCTATTCCAAGGATGAAATTTAATTACAATCTACCGATTTCTGCGATTCGATTATATCAAACGCGTCATTAAGATCAAGTCACATCTGCTCTGAAAATGAAGGAGAACGGTTTCCGATACAGTGACGGCTTCCCCGCCATGCCAGCAGCCTGCGTTGCGGGCACGTGCCTGGCGGTTCCGCCGCCTGTGAGGTTCTCCATATCACAAGCCTTCGAAGTGCCGCTATTCCTCCCCCATCTCTGTCTCTCTCTCTCCGGCTTACAAAACGTGAATGGGTGGTACCCACAACCGAAATCGTCACTATGAGGATACCATGGCAACCACGGTAGAGCTGTTCTGTTGCTCACGTAGCTAATGAAGGTAATGGATAATGGATCGAGCCTGTGAGTGGGTGGAGGAGGGGGGTGGTTGTATGTTGTGTGCAGTTAGCAAGGAGCGCTGGTGGACGGCAGAGGGCTGGGTGGGTCCGCCATTGCAGGTGGGCCGGTCCGGATCCGACGAGAGGTTATTTTTGGAATCCGTGCGACTCCCAGTTCTGTGGCACAAGCTTGACTATCACCTTAGCAACAAAGGCACACTCTCCCGCCCCCCCTTAGACACATCATGGAAGCTGTGTTTCTAACCTGCCGCGGTAGCATGCAGGCACCCCCCCTCCCCAGCACCAGTACCGCATGGCAATATCCGGCGTCAGTATGCGCCTCCGGGGTGCCGGAGGGTTTGTAGATGAAAACTGAGGAAAGGCAACAGTGGAAAAGAGCACTACATCTCCATGCTGTGATCCTCGGAGGCACAGGGGCAGAATGGCGTTCCCCTGCTGCCGTTCCACCGCGTTCCCAGTCAATGCTTTTGGCACGGAGGATGGGAAGGCCCCCCCACCCCCTAAAGCCCACCACTGCTCCCCTCCAAAGTGGGATCCTCCTCCGGGGGATCTGCGACAGAGCCCGTTGTGCCCGGTCCGAGACCGGCGCTGTGCTCAGATTTTCTCGGTCTCCCGAGCCGACGCTCCGAGCGACAACCTGATTTCACCTCGACACCAGACCTCCCCCCCCGCCACAGCTGGGGGGGCCGTGAGGGTGCAGCCGGACGCCCCCCTCCCCATCAGAGCAGCTGTTGCACATTATCTGTAGAGTCAGACAACGCCTTGGAGGACCCGGTTCGCTAATGTTACCATGTCACGGCCAGCGTGGGCGTCGCTGACGGTGTCACGCCCTGCTGGGGCTCGCGGCGTTCGGCTAATTAGCAGATGTTGCTCCGGACATCTGAGCTGATGGGCTCCCCTGGGTTTTCTGGCATGTAGCTTGGAGAGTCTGCTGACACAGAGGGGTGCGGGGGTGGGAGACAATCTTAAGACTCGAAATGAGGAACAGACACAATTCTAGGGATATGGGTGTTTTTGCGGGGGGCGGCATGCTTGAGGAATGAAAGAACGATGACGATGAAACTATGAAAAATTACATCAGGAGCTTTGTCGCCATCGCTAGTGACGGCCGCGCGAACATCCTGCCGCGTCTGCAGGGGGCGGTGCTGTGTGAGGCGGCGATGAGACTCTCCTATTAAGGGGACGGTTCAGCTCTGCATGGACCTCGGGCTCAGGGCTCTGGGTCGGTCACCCGAGCACAGGCACAGGGCCTCCTAAGGTGGTGCAGCAGTCTGACTTTGCAGCTGCCTTGCCTTCTGTAGACCATGGGTGCCTAAAGTAAAAGCCTTCACAGATATATGGATGAAGGATTATCACAGTATTTGAACAGTGTGACCCTGCTTTCTTTATTTACATCTGATGGGGCAGTTCAAGTTAACAATTGTAACCATAAACACACTTGCACACTGAATCTCTGCAGTATAGCAGATAGTATAATTCAGTCCAGGTAGCCACATAATGTTACCCATGTCACCAAAGATTATAATTTTAATGCGCTGTTTATTGATATGCTTCGAAAACTTATTTTTGCAGTTATGTGCTTAACTGGCGAAACCACAAAATCTGCTAAATTAAATCAGCCCAACGCGGCGGCAGAAAGTGAACAGACTTCTGTGGCAATTTTAGGAGGAAATGCCATCGCGGCCCAAACTCAGGAATCTTAATGTTGTACAAAACCGAAGTAACAAGACACCCTACGTATAATCAGTTTTATCTGGCGAGCCGCTGTTTACACTCTGCGGCTATATAACTATCACATTCCACTCAGCTTTGTGGTAGCCATACTTAAGCTATGGAGAAGGGTTGCGAGCATTTTAGCCGTTAGCATTTTTAGAATTTAGCGTTTAGCAATTATCTGTTATCATTTAGCCTGGCTGTTTAGCTTTGCCTTACACGTGTCTCCAGACAGCCATGAAGTCTTCAGAGAACCTGTCTGACTGCTGACTGACTCTGACACCTACACTGTAGTGAGTAAACAGAAACGTGGGCCACACAGCCGACGCTGCGATTGGTCAGATCTGGCCACAGCTCTCCTTGGAGATGAACCGGCCCTTCATACATAACAGCTGCAGAGGATAACAGAGATGACATTGATTCATACAGTTATATGCTTAAGAACCTTTGCTTAGGGCACAGTTAACAAGTCATCCATTCCGTACTGTTAGGCCTCACATTCCTCTAGCTGCTCGATGGGTTTTATTTTCATTGTTCATTGGCATCCCAATCCGCCTCCATTATGTGCGTGTTACACAGGTAAGCATAAAACAGACGTATTAAAAGCTCAAAATGACATCCCTGTGCCCCTCCCAGTTACATATATAAATCATGTTCTCCAAGCCCTCTGATTGGTCCTTTCCATCTTAAAGAGACAGGTCAACTTCATCACAAGTAACCAGGTCACTTTAGTGGCTACTTTCACGTGCATGTGAACGTGCCAAGGCGTGGCCTTCATGCATGAGCCCTTGGGTTGTGTCAGTGTTCAGTTCTTGGGTTTGCATTGTCACAAGATGTAGGCATAGATATGCAGATGTGTGAGGAGAGGTTTGTGTGTGTTGCTAAAGGGGCAGAGGCGAGGAGGGATCCATTTAATCTGGCTTGAGACACAGCCACTAACAGACATGCTTTATGTGACCCCAGTTGGACTAAGCTCTCCAGCCCTGAAAAACGGACCCCTCTGGATTACAGTCACAGCAGTAGTGGAGATTGGGAGGCAGGATTCCTGAACTTCGCCAAAATTCTACAAGCTCACAGGATGCATTACTATGGGACGCTGAAGCCGCACACCAGGGGGCTCGGATGAGCCAAACAATGACAGATCGTTTAGTGGAAATCATGTTACTTCTGAGGAAATGGACGGTGAACACAGACATCCTGTAAATCCAATCATGAATGAGTTTACTTTCACTCTTAAATATGTCCATCACCTCTCGCACAAGTGGATGAGGAGTTACGAGACTCCATCTGCAAGGATGGGCGGTTCCACAGAAATCAGCATAGATTTCTACAGAAATGAGCACAGAAAGTGTCCTTGACATGAAGGTTGTGCCTGTACAGTTAAGGAGTGGAGTACTGGTTAGCATTGTGAACTAAAGGCTCCTGTTTCTGGGTGTAATCTCAGGATCAGCATTACTGTGGCTGCCCTGAGTGGGATTCTCTACGTGAGTCTCTTCAGTAAACCATCCGGATGGATTAACGGATCAGAATCATCTCTGTACAAAGACGGGTGAACGCATCGTGGTGCTAAAGCCCCCCGGGGGTCCCCGCGAACATGGTTTCACTTAATTCTCACTGCTGTGAGATATTGAGATGGAAAGGTTTCGGGTCTGAGGAGCTTGTGAGAGACTAGCTGAGAGTGCGGGTCAGCACACCACTACAACCGGACCAAACATGCTACCCGCCGCAGTGTCCGGGATTTGAATAAATGAAGACTTATGATTTATTCACTACAAGACCTCGATACTTCTAAACCAAAGGTGCCATGAATATTCCAGTCGCATCCACTTTTTTTAACCATGCTAAATTGCAATTAATGATTAATCTAAGTGCACTTTTCCTCTCATTTCTTCACCAATCCATCTTCTAACCGCTGCAATAGTCATGGTAATCTGGGGCCTGGCGCCTATCCCAGGCAGCAGCAAGCTCATGGGGAGGTGCTGGGCCCGTCATCAGAAGGTTGCTGGTTCCAGTCCCAGGCTTGGCAGAGTGGTCGCGCCATTTTTCTTTGAGAAAGGTCTTTAACCCTCTGTCACTGACCCCGCTGTCTCAAAATAAAACGTTGCTTCAGATAAGAGCTAAATAAAATAAACCAAAAACAGATCTGAGATGCCAGCCCTTGACAGGGCACATACACATCGGGTGTGTTAAATCAGATGCACGTGCAAACTCCAAATGCAGAGCAGAGGAGGGATTCAAACCCACGAAACAGGACGGAGCAGGTAACATTACGGCCTACTGAGCCACCCTGCAGGATCTCTCATCCTGGCTGAGTGTCTTTGGAGCTAATGACCCATATCCTCCTCCCCTCCCATGTGTGCATCTATCTATACACCTCCTGCTAGTTCCCTGTATTTCCTTCCTCCCCTCTTTCTCCCTTGCTTTTCACCGTTAGTCTATCAGAGGGGAGTCAACAAAGCAAGGACGACATACACTGAGGGCCCGGCCCACTTTCCTGCTCATTTCCGGTCTAAATGTGCCCTCTGCTTTTAACCCATGTGACACAGCAGGGGGCAGCTACATGAGCACCCATGGAGTAGGGCTTGGGGACGGTACCTTGCTCAGGGTACCTCAACGGTACTTGCGGGTCAGGGACTCAAATCAGCGATCTTTCGATTACGCGGTTGTGTCCCTAACCACTGCACTATGCTACGCCTGCCCCGAGCTGGTGAGCTGAACACTCACAGGAATAGCTGCTGAACATCGCTTACACATCGGCATGATATTATTATTATTATTTTGGACAAGTATTTTTGAAGGACGACAAATCAAAAGCATTTCTGCTGACTTTGTAAGATGTCAGAAATATTGTGGGGAGGATGTCACATAAAAAGGAAAGTAATAACTGAATTAAAAAGTTCAATGAATAATCTTCTCTTTGACCTGCAAATAGTTACAGGTGGGTAAACAACTTGTGCAGCACTCCAACACACCAGTGATTCCACGAACACAAATTCTGGGAAGTGCTTTTGTCACACACACACAACCAACTCTCTAGTTTGCTGTGTCTGTAATGATGTCATAGGCCTTGTGTGTCACTGTGCACTAGGGGGGTGTGCAGCCATCTTCGTAAATACACCCCCCTGTTTAATTTCTATTCATATCGCTGCAAAGACTTCCCCTTGACAACCCAACAACCCAACCGGCAAAATGCTAGATGGATATCGATGAGGGACGAAAAAAACGATGCCCCTTGATTTTTAGTTGAGCTAGCTATGTTTGTAACGGCGGACTTTAACCACTCTGCAGGTTAGTGAAACGTGGTACCACACGTGCGTGGATGGAGGCACAGAAAACTCAAACTCATTACGGTCAAAACGCAGCTGAATAAATCCCGGGAATCCGGGGGGTTTAGCCCGGCGCGGGCTCGGTAAACAGCCGCCAGGCAGCCCGGTTAGCTTAGCCGACATCTCCGGCTCCTAACTCCCTTTCGGTTACTTAGCACTGATCTTATAAAAGCAGCACGACCCAAATCCGCTCAGTCCTCATGTTATTACACTTTGGACCAGAAGTCCGTTTTCTTCAGAAGGTGGCCCAATGTGAGAATGCTTGTGAACAATCGCGGGTCTGACCCACCTAGAGGCTGTAGCTCAGGGTGGCTGGGGCTGGGACGGGTCAGGGGTGGGGGGGGTGGTGATGGTGAGGCGTTCCACGTGCTCTCACACCGCAGCAGAGATAACGGCCCCCTTGTTTGTAAGCGCCGGGGCCTGAGGCATCCCGGCTGTGGCTGCGTCTGCGCAGATAAGGCACGTAGAGCGCAGACGCCGCACGGCTCGCAGCTGGGGGGACGTTTCTACAACTGCGTGGCTTTACGAGGTTTGTGGTATGCGTTTAAACTATTTCAAGAATGTATGCCTGGCATACACTAAGCAAAAACTGCCTGTATAATCTCTTAGTGAGGCATCTCAGACAGCAGGTATGGTGGTGATTAAGGACTTAAAGCCTGAAGTCAGGCAGATAGCAATCAAAGTCACAGTTTCTTAATCGCCTTCAGGTACATGATGCATGGGTCATACACCAAGGTGAAATATCGGTCTCGTTGGATAGCCAACGTACGCAGCACAGGGTCGCGGTGAGCCTGGAACCTACTATCCCAGAATGCAAAGGACATGAGGGTGCGAACAGTGCTGGCTTGGACTGGCTTCTGCCACCCCCCATAACTGGCCCTGTCCATGAAAAGCAGTTAGAAGATGGAGGCATGGATGGATTCGCAAATGGCAAATTTAATCTGCATGAGCAACGATATGCTTTGTGTAGCATTATGAGTTGTCATTGTGGAATGACACTAATAATAAACAATGCGGTGTTTGAGTACACGGTGTTACTACAGAATGCTACAGTATACTACAGTATGGGCTACTACAGTATGCTACAGTATACTACAGTATAGGCTACTACAGTATGCTACATTATAGGCTACTACAGTATGCTACAGTATGCTACAGTATAGGCTACTACAGTATGGGCTACTACAGTATGCTACAGTATGCTACAGTATAGGCTACTACAGTATGCTACAGTATGCTACAGTATAGATTATTATTATTATGGGGGCCCGGTTGAAGTAATTTTGTCCCAGGCCTGGGAATTTCTTGAGACAGGCCTGAAGAGGATCACACCCTCCACACAGCAGCTTAATTATTAGTGAACACAGCTGAGGAGGCAGCTGGTTCTCATTCTCAACGGACCTGGGCGGAATCGAGCCGTAAATGCGGTGGAGAAGCAGAATTCCCCACGACGGTGAGCGAGAGGGCGGGGGGAGGGCGTGGCTCAGCCCAGAGATGGGAGCTCAGGCACGTAGCGGCATAGGTGCGCGGGACGGCTGAGCGGTGATGACAGCGCCACGCTCCTGGTCGGCAGATAGGGGTGCCGCGCAGATACCATCGCTCGAGGAGGCACCGCGATAAGGAATGCGCGGCGTCCTCTCGGTGCCCGGCCTGGCTCCCGACACCCGTCCCGTTCCTGGACAGTGGAATCCAGGTCCCGACTGGCTTTCACCAGTACAGTCACCCGTCCGAGAGTAAGTCACGCATGCAGGCCCCAGGCTGGAGGGCTGCGTCCGTGGGAAATGGCACTGATGTCAGAGTGACGCTGGGAATGAGGACTGCCGTTTCCAGCCCTTAGCCCCCCCCCTCCCCCATCCTCCAACCCCACAGGAAGCCCCACGGATGTGGGCCCCCCCCCCCCAAAAGCTTCCTACCCGCTGTGCAGGAAGTAGACCCCCGCCCCTGCTCCCCCCTCCCCCGTTACACATGGCAGCCCACACCCCATGGTGGACACGGCTTGTTCGGGGGGTGGGGGGGGTTCGCCTTCCTGCATGCGACAGCTCTTGGAGTGGCCATTTGTGGAATGCAAAGCGCTGCTTGTGCGAATTCCCAGGTTTGATAAGAGGCTGCTGGGGGGGGGGGGGCAGATAGAAACCTAAAGGAATGTGCCCCCTTATCTCTGAATCCTTGAAGATGCATTCTGTGGTTTCAGGGTCCTCTCGCTGCCGGGTCCGCAGGATGCCCCATCCCTCCCTCCGTGACATCACCTCGATACACAGGCTGTCACCTCAGTGCTGATATGGAGGCCTTTAGTCTCTGTATTATAATGCCCTTATCAGCTCTGCGCTTCAAGCCAGATATGCACAAACTTAGTTTTTTGTCATCCTGTCGTCGTAAAGATCAAAGATGCTGGGCTTTGATGCTGACACTGAAGCCACTCTGGCAGATTTACAGGCCGCTGTTCTCGCTGGGCACATTCGCCCCCACTCGTGAAAAGATAAACGCGAATCCTATGAAAATATACGTAACGTTGCATGACATTCTCTTCTTTGTTCCTAACCTCCTCTTTGATTTTCGAACCCGTGTCAAAGACCTGGGGAATGCACAGGCTTGCCGAGTGGCCGTCTCACTTGTCAGTGTATGGATGCGTCCCCTCCAGGGTGTACCTCCATCTCCTTGGGACAGGCTCCAGGCAGCTCAGCTGCCCCAACACGCACTTTGGATAAGCAGTTCTGGGAAAATGCTTAAATGAATATTTTATATAATATGACACTCAGGCATATAGAGGACATAAATCCCGAGGTAGCCTTGGAGTGCGACCAAACCGCACTTTGTTTCGAAGTGACTATCTTTGTTATGTTAGGATACATAACTGAAAGGCTTCAAAACATTTCAAAATATTTGGGTCTGGAAATATCATACTGGCTTGCTGCCCCCAAGCCCATAACGCAGGAGCTCAGATGGGACAGGGATGCTGGTTAGGGTTGGGTACCTGCGGCCATCCATGGCTTATCTTCACTTGGCCCAAGTGCAGGAGTTATGAATCCCCCCATCACCCTTGGTACACAGGAATCGCTGATAGGACTTCGTCAGAGCTGTGAAGGCAGTGGTGCTGGGCGGGTGGGTAGGAGAGGTGTCACGATGGCACTGCAGAATGAGGGCAGCGGTATCGTCTAGATAGATTGCGGTTAGCGGTCATTTCGGCTGGCCGTTGGCACAACCTCGATCAGCATTAAAACACGTGTGCTGCTCCGGCACTGAAATACTGAGGCTGCAGGGTATCAGATGTCTAAGTCACCAGGAGTTTGTAAAGTAGTGGAGTTAACTGGGATTTGGGGCCATTTTTGCTGTCCCAGGCCAAATGGGAATGTTTTTTTGAACAAAACAAAGAGGGGCACTTTTAGGCATGAGAATGTTCCGATAGCATCTTACCGGCATGCTTCCCTTTGAGCGAGTGGAGGCAGGATTCATCTGGGCGCGGTCTGCGCTGTCGGGACAGAATGCTGGCTGTAAAGGTTGAGCCATGCAGCCCTGCGCCCATGCAGCCACGCACCAATGCAGCCCTGCACCCATGCACCAATACAGCCCTGCGCCCATGCACCCATGCATTAATGCAGCCACACACCCATGCAGCCACGCAC
>JAODKM010000044.1:4037130-4054661 GCA_026780845.1 Petrocephalus sullivani | reverse complement strand
GTATCCACAAGAGATCAGAACTTTCACATTACTTGCTGTCACCCTCCAAACAATGGGAGCCATTTTCGTTAACAGGTGTTGGGCAGAATGTCTGTAGGTGGGGGGGGGGGGGGGGCCCTTAATGGCCCGGGAAGGATTTATGGTCCAGCGACCGTGATAAAGTGGCCACAGCGGCTTAACGTCCACAGCTATACATCTGCCTCCAGCCATGGGCTTCAGGCTGCCCCAGCACACAGTAACACAAGGGCAGTGTCTCGCGGAAAATAATCAGCTACAGCTGCACTCATGGCACGCGGCGATGCCCAAAGCGCACATGGACGGCCTTGCCGTGGGATTGTAAGAGAAGAACCTTCTGGAGAAACCTGCATGAGAAGCAGGGAGTGGCGGCTCCTGCCTGAGCTTGGGGTGCGGGAGATTCGGAAGCCGCGCGCTGACATGCCGCGGGGTCGTCATGCTTTTAAAACACCTGCCTGCTAACAGCTCATAAATCCCGGGTCTGAAGCAGAACGGCCCGTCCCCTTTAAGGCCGGGCAAGGCCGCTTAGCGGGAGGCTAAGCTAAAAGCCCAGTTCCTTAGCGACGACTTGGGTCATTCTGATATTTGCCGAGCAAATACTCCGGCGGGAGGCTCGCGTCGTTTGCAGCTGTGGGACGTGTTTGCGAAGCCGGGTGTCTCGCAGGGGTGGGCGACCAGTGTCAGAATGGGAGCTGTAAGTTATACCACGGTGCTGGGCTACCCCCGGGGGCACTGATGCTCTCCAGGCCCGTGATAAAAGCGCTCGAGGTCAAATAGCTAAGCACTCACGGTGTCTGGCGCATTAGAAGCGCAGAACACTCAGTCAAGTAGCAAGGACGAGCGGAATGAATAGTGTATTTATGACTGACATAGCTATGTTTTAAGAATAAACTATATATTTTCATTTTAACTTGGCCCCCGCCCCCCCCACACAAATATCACATTGGCAGCGGTGGGAGGATCCGGCCGAGTGACAGAAAGAGAGCAGGATATGGGGTGTATTGTGTCTCCCGGTGGGAAGTAAGTGCCGACTGGGTCCTATGGAGGTATTTGACCTGGTATGATGAAGGGTTGCACGCCTGCATCGCCCCCTCCCACTTTCCGCCACCTTCAGGACATTAGTCCTGGACTTCCTGCTACGGCCATGGACTTCCTGTCATGTGACCCCCCCCCAGCTCATAGGGCGGCACATGGTAAGTGAATGACCACGTGCCTTGCTTCGGCTATCGAGTTCTAGTCAGAGCAGCACGCTTTACAACCGAGCGGTCACGGCGGAGGCTCCCCAGTATTTTAGGAGCGTTTTCCTCTGTAAAACACTGTGTAATTCTAACATACATTACCTAACGCGGCTGCCAACTGGATGTCAGGCTCCGGCTGATGATCTGCTAGGTCTGCCAGACGGTTTCCCAGCATGAAGACCATAAAACACGAACTGAACACGACACTGCAGCCAAAACTACGAAGTTATTTCCTGATACTTCACAAGGCAGGGCGTTAAGTAACATTCTTTAAATGCCTCTCCTCAAATATGCAAATCACAGATCATATAGTAATGACAGGGATTTAAATTATGACCAGTTCTTTATTATTGCATATTGAGCTCTCAAAATTAACAAGAAGGGGGAAGTGATAGTGAAACCACTTTCTGTTGGTGTGTATGCTTGCTAAAGACACATGAGGAATTTGTAAATGTAGACAGTTTTCAGCTAGTCAAATAGAAGAAGATTACAATAATCTAATCTGGGGGGCATGAATTCCCCTCTGCTTCTTGCTATGCTGGGATATTTGTGACCTGCGCACCTAACAGCATTTTAGCTTAGCCGACGTGCTACCAAATTATTCCTTTATCACTTAGCCAATTGTGAAGGAGGCGTCTCGGGCCCGAACGCCAGGGTACAGGAATGAGCCAGAAACAGCTTGCCATTGTCAGTGTTTATAATTGAAAGTCATGTGCTGTGTTTACTAGCAGGAAAACCGACCTAAACAGTCACAAGCTGACCATGTTTTTCAAGGGGCCTGGAGGTTGTGAGAAGTTCACGGATGGCCACAGACATTATTTCGGGCAGCGCCTAAGCAAACTGCTCTTCACCGCGTGTCCCCTTCGTCACCGTACTCTGGTGTTTTGAATGCTTGGGAAAAATCCCTAAATATGTCATGGCGTGGTAAACATAATATTTCTCAGAATGGCGACTCCCACCTCATGAAAGTGGTTCTGGGAAGAGTTCTCATAGATTCTCGGGCTTAGCGGGACGGGTCAGACCATTTTAAGTTTTTTAAGTGTAAAGTTAAAGCTCTCTTCAGCTTTAAAAGGGTGAGAAAGAATTCAAGTGAGTGTTATCCCTGTAGTTTTCACTGGGAATGTATGGAATTATACACTCCTATAACTGGACAGAGCCTGAAACTCTTGGTTTAAGCCAAGGAATACAAATAGAATAATGGTTAGGATGAGCAAACATCAGCCGGCGCTGTCCCACTGAGCTGTTCCCCGAAGAAACTCACAAAATGGTCTCGCCTGCCAAACTATTTCCGTCTGGTGGCTATTTGCCTGATTAATGCCATCAAGTGTCCTGCTTCCTCTGATGTGTCCTCTTAGTCATATTCTGGGCTGTGACTGAAGAAGAAGCGACTTCAGGGCACTGACTACGCTGAAATGACCATCAAAAATCCACCCAGCATCCGCACTGTCAGCACCAATCAGGGGCTAAGCCTCATGCGGGAGCTGGCAGGACAGTCAACAGGCAGCATGCTTGTCAAATAGAAAGAAACCCTTAGACCTGTCAGGTGTCGACTTTTTCTGTGAGGAAACGGCGACCGTCACTCGTCAGTTCATAGCTGACGCCTCGCAGTCACGGGACGAGTATGTTTGGCTGATGGACACACCAACAAACCAGGAGATACAGCAGGAAGCAGCTGGAAGAGGTGCTGGTCTGGCCAACAGCTTAGCCCATCCTGTGGTCTGTGTGGATCCCAGTGCAGTGATGGGGACACCATGCTGAAAAAATGGTGCCATCCTTCAGATGAGACAAAGCCAAGATCCTGACTCTCCGAGGTCATAAAAGATCCCCGGGAATCTTTAGAAAGAGTAGAGTGGTACCCTGATCCCCTCGCTAAAGTTGCCTACTGTGGCCCTTTCAAATCTGACCCCCTAATCATCCCCTATATCTAACTGGTGAATTCTCTCCTGCCCCTTCACCACCTTAGCTACTGTGTGGAGAGCGTACTGGTGCAGAGTGGCTGCCGTCACATCATCGCGGTGGGAGCTACACAGTGGTGGTTGATGGGGTTCCCAGTTGCTTCTGTAAAGCAACTGAATTCATTCATTCATTCAGCTAGCTTAACAACAGAAGGAGTTTCTTAGAGTAAGGATGCAAAAAGGGAGTGAGGCATGACACAGAGGGCAGCACCACACCCTCACACCTCCAGGGCTGTACGCTCAATTTATATCCGTTTATGTGTGTAAGCTTGCATGTTCTCCATCTGTTTGCGATGAGTTTCATCTGGATATTCCAATTCTTTGCCGCAATCCAAAAATACATAGTTAGGTAAACTGGCATCGCTAAAATGCCCTTGGCGTGCTGTTGTGTGTGTGGGCCCGGTGTCCCCTGAATCTCCCTGCGCTGCCTAGAACAGGCTCCAGGCTCACTGGGATCCTGTACAGGATAAGCGAGTGTGGACGATGGATCGATGAGACAAAAATTGAACAATTAAGAATAGATCCCTAACAGAAAAGAGCTAAAGCCTGCACAATGACATGATGGAGAAGACGCGGTGTGGGAAGCCAGCGGAGAAGCCACAGTAACTCTTTGATTGGGGACATTTGTGGGGGAATGACTTTGGAGGTACCATTAAAAACAAAGATCTGCGCTGCAAGCATTGAGTGGTGGAGACGAAACTGGTCATCATACTCAACAGGATCGGGAAACAAAAAACGATACATAGTACCTGAGAATGGATATCGAAATTGTCAGAAAAATGTCCTGATGGCCAAAGCCATCAGCTGTTACTGGAACTTCACTTGGGCTTCGGTTAGAAAAGACGGCAGCCTCCAGCCCCGCCGTCGCCTGCAGACACAAGCTGCTCTTTCGCCCTGTTATCGGTGTCGCTCGGGATGTTTTGGCTGGGTCCCCCAGCTCCTGTTGAGACTACAGTACACAGCCTTCAGCGGGCAATCAGCAGATGATGGTCCGCAGGCCGCTATCATACCCCGGGGCTGAGGCTGGCCAGCTCCTGCTGGTGTCTCGGCCGACGGAAAGGAAAACACAATATACACTGCTGAGTTACTCCCAACTGTGCGCCTGCAATGTGTTAACAACCATTAATAGGCTGTTACTCATTCGACCCTGGGTTTGGAGCCAGCAACCTTCTGAGGGTATGGTGCCCTAACCCGCAGGGCCGCAGTCCAGTCTTATGCTCCATTGTCCCAGGAGGAATCCCTAATGGTGAGTAGCAGCTGTCCCGGCATCTGGAGGTCCAGGCCAGGTATTCACATTCACTCTCTGCGGGTGGCTTCATGAGGTAGATGCTGGTATAAATAATCATGTCAGCCCATCATGCTGTCTTTCTCCAGATTCTGCTAGATGGGATTTATGCATACTGCCAGCCAGCATCCCGGAGTATTAGATTTTCATGCTTTCTGTGGCTAATTGGCTGTTTCTGGGCCGACTCCCCGAGTCTTCCCTGACCGTCAGGCTGATCCCCAGACATCCGGAGGTCTGCGCACATCCTGTGAGGATCGGCGACCCCTGATTCCTTGTGGCGATGTAGAGACTCACACTGCGGGCTTACAGAAATAAAGGTCGCCGCGGTGAAATCGGCGCTTGGAGGAGTCTGTCACGTTGCATGCTTCCAGGGAGAACTTGAGTTCAGGATTTCTGCACGCCTCAGCCTTCTGGAGGGAAGGTTCTCTGAGGAGGAACATCTGCATTTCGATTGCTGACCTATTTACATCATGTGACGTCTCATACGCCTACATTTTGCAGCAGTACAATACCTGTTTTTTAATGCACAATAAAAATACATATTCAATTCTAAATATTTCTAACATTTAAACATATATTTTTAATGTCTCGGTGGAAAAGGGTGCAGATATTGCATTGATGTTTGGGTAAATCTTTCCCCAGTAAAGACTGAGGCCTGAAGCAGAAGACAGCCTCCCCCCTCCCCTCTTGGACTTGGAACAGTCCCCCTTCTCAGCTCTGCAGGTCTGCGCCATTTTTTTTTTACCTCCGGAGGTGCAAGGCCGACATGGGGTAATATTCTCCCCTCAAGATCATCTAAGTGGTCTGAAGGTCCACGAGTAGCTTTTCTCTGGCCTTTCAGCGAGGTCCCTTCTTATCTGACGCTGAATAGAGGGATTATGCCCTGTCTCCATGCTCTGCCTTGGCCCAGACTTTTTCAGAAATTCGGAACGCGACGGTGACGATTAGCCACTTGTTTGTTTTAGACTGTTGTTCTTTAAGGTTCTGGGACCACAGCGGCCAGGCTGGGGATCCCTGGTAAGCCTCCCCGGCCATGGTCTGGCTGTAAGGGCTGGTACGCTTACTTACAGATGTCCATCCTGAATGAGAAACAGTGTGTCACAGTTCAGTGGGTCACATAAGGATAAACAGATTAATACTATTTAGAGCCAACAGACTAGTTTCGACGTCTGTGCTCACACATCTGTGTCGTTATCGCTCGGAGCGGGGCACTTGACCTGCCAGGTTCCACCTGGTAGAGCTGATAAAGGACAACTCAGGTGCTGGTAATTAATTAGGCTCTGTCCAGCAAAGTGCAGGGGGTGGTGTGTGGCTAAGTGGGTTAGGCCTCCTTGTCTGTGATTGGCTTGAATCCTGTCTGCGTTGTTGTTGGGCCGTTGACCGGGACCCTTAACCCTTTCAGGGATTGGCAGCTAAAGGGCAGCGCCTTTCCTCAAACGCTTTACCCCCACTTATATGGGTGTATGTCTCTTTAAAAAGCAGAGCGTGATGGTGTATGTAAAAAGAGCCTGTGCCCAATTGGAAAATAAGTCATCGTGTCATTTTGATAGGACCCTATAAAATGTCGCAGGCTATTGGAGTCTGGGAAGAAGGTGACCAAGCCCTTCAGTCACCAGTACGCAGCTTCCTAAAGACCGAGATATCTGCCCAGAATCTGGTACAGACCCCACACCCGTTGCTTCGTTCTGAATCTGAAAGAGCTGTTTTCTGTGTCCCCTCCTCTTCCCCGTGTCATGGGTTCGGAGAAAGTCGTGCAGGCCAGTAAAGCAGTCACCAGTCACCGAGACCAGCCAGAACTTCTGTGAAACGGACCCATCTTGCAAGCAATGGGTCAGCAAGTGCCTGATGACATAAACATCTGAAAGCCGCCCTCTCAACGTGGTGCCTGGCTTTGGCCCTCTCTCGCAGGAGCCTCTTGTTGTTTTGGAGTTGGTGTCGGTGAAATCTCCCACCGGCGGACACATGGAATCACGGTAAATGAAGCCTGGATCTCCGCCAAGGCACCAAGATTCACGCCCCCCCCCCCAACGACGGTCCATCTTGAATCCTGCTGCCCTAATCTTCAGCTGCATAGCTGTGAACGTGCAGAGATCTCCACTTACACGGGCATCGATGGGCGAGTGAGAAATACATGTTGGCGAGATTTTTCTGTGTCACAAAGCCGGCAAAAAAACATCGCAGCCCTTTGCGATGAGTGAACGCACCAACGAAAATAAAAACAATAACAATAGCCATCGAGCAGGTGATGTTAAGCACATACTGTGACAGCAGGCGGGGGTTATATCCATATTTATCTGAATTATTTATCATACTGGTAAGTATCAGTATCAGTTCATTTGCTGTCTGCTCACATTCTGCTTGAATATCGGTCACTGGAGCATGCCTTGGCTATAGGCCCACCTATAGTCTGAGTTCATAAAGCCTGCAGACCTGCTCCTCGCCCCATGAATATGACTCTTTCAGATTGCCCATATCATATGACACTGACTCAAAACATGGGTGGAAAAAAATGAATCATGAGACTGTAGGGAACTGTTTGGGTCTTACGCAGAATACCATACAGCTGCAAGGGTTACAACCTTTGTCCCAATTTTAAAGATGCTGTCATGCAAAATAAAGTGTTTTGCACTTCATATTGGGTACTGTAACATATACAATACAATCTCTTTTTCCATCACATTGTCTTTGATTATATATGCCCATATATGGTATCTGAGCCGAGGAATTAATGAACTAGGGAATGAGGCTTTGAAAACCCTGGTGGGTGGGGTTACTATGTGCATTCAATCAGTGCCTGATTTAGACCAATGGCAATCAATAAACTACCAACCAATGGGAAGCGAGTAAGATCAGGCAATAAAAGATAGCACATTATTATAACAATCATTATGGATTTTTGAAGCCTCGTTTCTCTCGCTACCTGACATGACCCTCCATTTTTCAGTAAGCATTTCACATCCTGTAACGGTAATCAGAGCATTCCAAGGCTGCAGCCAGCCACCCCACCCCCTGCCACAAAATGCTGGCCTCCAATTTCAGTTTAAACAACCGGCTGGTTCCTATAAACAGGCCGGACACCCCAAGCCCATAAAGCATGATCTGAATGACACAGGTCCCTTTCTTCAGAGAGGTAACATTAAGGTTGTGGCAATGCGCACCATCTCTACGGACCTTGGGGCTCCCTCAAGCAGAACGGCAAACGATGAGTCGTCTCACCTTAAATACCCAAACAAGCTCTTGGTTCATTAGCGAAGGCCGGGAAGCCCTTTGCTCCCCCCCCCCCCCCCCCCACTGCAGGGACACAGTAAGACCCCATTATTTTTCTTGTCCCACCCAGTCTTCATTCTTGGCTAATGAAGGCCAACTGACCCCTCGCGAAACTCAAATAGCCAGCGAGAAAGGCAAATAGACAGAGAGGCAGGGCTGCGTTTAACCTGCCACCTCGAAGGCTTGTTTACGTCTAAGCGGAAGGTCTGAACGTCGACATGCCACTGTGCTTGTCCCTCTGTACCAGTTCATTCATTTATGCCAATGTCTTCCTGGGTTGTGTGATGCAATTTTGCAATTTCATTTGCTCCAGTGTGGTATGTAGGCAGGAGGAGTGTGTCACATATCGGGACCCTCTACAGCTTCTAGATCATCGAGATGTTCTCATCCCCCTAGAGCCTTACCCCAAACGTGGAACCCCTGTCCGAGACCGCAGGCCGCAAAAAACATAGCCGGCTGCTTTCTGTGAAGTCCCTTGAGGCAGTGACACCACAAAACTCTCTATCAGCTCTCCAGACGCCGATCGCTATTGATGGATTCATTAGAAACCCCCCGGCCACAGCGTTGGCTAACAGCACGACACTTTTCCGAGCAGCTGATGGGTGGTTAGACTATGGGGAGTGAGATAAAGACCTAGGGACTGTCACTGGCTGCAGTCTGCTTGGTGATGTCACCTCTGGGGAAGAGAACTGTGCTAATCCCTGGATCTGATCAGCAGCACCAGCATAGGCATCCAATGGTATTTTTTTACTCTAACCCGGTTGGGGTGGGGGGGGTGACATCATTCACTAAGTAACAGTTTTAGTGCGGTTGGAGGAGACATTGAGCAGTTGTTTACAGGGGTTGTTTGTGTTGGATCAACCCTGACAATCCAGCCATTTCTGTGTGTGTGTGGGGGGGGGTGTTTGCATATATCACATTTGGGGACCAAAATGTCCCCAAAGTGCAGTAAAATCTAAAATTTCCTTACTTTTGGGGACATCTTTCCAGGTCCCCATTTGGATAATCTCAATTTTATAAAAATCTGCGAATGCAATCAGAAACGTAAAAATGGCAAAAGTCTTGTATTTGGGTCGGATACTTATGGTTAAGGTTAGGGCTGGGTTGGGGTTAAGGGTGTCGTAAGTGTGATTAGGGTTTTTCCCATAGAAATGAATGGAAGGTCCCCATTTAGATGGGTACGCGAGGCTGTGTGTGTGTCTTCAGGGACTCCGGTTGTTTCCCTGAATGAGGCAGAGGGCTGCAGTGAGGTGAATGTTGAACTCGCAACTTGAGTTCGCACTGCATTCCACACATAGCCATTCATAACCTAACTGACGTGCACTCAAGTAAATTTCCTTCCCTTTTTAAATGTCTTGCCAGTTCATACAATTTCCAAGATCCTTCACTGTTGTCGCGGCGAAACGAGGAGAAAGAAGTGCCGATTTATTTGGCGAAGCTCGCCGGCGATGGATTGCGATTTTTTTTTTCTTGGACAGAAAATGATCTGAGCTGGTCCATTACTTTCTTTTGGATGACACACAAATTTCTCTCGGCGGTTAATATGATACTTTATGTATCATGCATCACAATTATCCAGAGTTTAACAGCCTAATCTTAAGCTGAGACAACATGATTTGTTTTGTAAAGTTCTTTTAGATCCCAGATATTTCAGTCCTGTTCTGAATCTAGAAATGGCATTAATTTTATATTCATGTCCTTTGGCAGCTTACTGGCGAGTCATTATGCTGTACTGTTCCTGTAACAACTTTCTGTCGAAAATCCCAGAGATCAAGTGGTCAATCAGGGCCATCTGCACTAATATGTTTACCACATGTTGTCCTGTATCTGTCACATGACATCAGAGGGCCAATCAGCACTGCGCATCGGCAGGCACGGGGCACATAGCGAGCACACGCCACAGGGAGTCTCTCAGCACAGCTGATTGGTGTAGGATGCTCCATTGAATGTCTGGACCAGCAGAACATGGGCTGCAGAAACGCGAAAACACATTTCCTGTTGAAACTGGAGACGTGTGGGAAAAAAGGTGTTAATTATTCCTTTTACAGCTCTGCCATTCATACGTGGCTGACGGTAAACCCAACAATACCTGGTTCCAGCTCTCCCGCAAGATACAGTCTTCAATGTCACTGATAACAAACACGATTTTTGCAGTCCTACTGTTCATAGATTTACATTGACGATACCCCTGCTTTCAGGCGTCAGTGTCTCTTACAGGCTTTTTGTGAGGGGGTGGGGGGCGATTTCACGAAGCGTTGCTTCTGAAGTCTCATTCAGCCGATACAATGGAGCCCCCCCTCATCCAGCTGAGCAGATGCATTCTGGGAAAGTAGCCCCTAGCAACTATAATTTTAAACAGGCCATTAGCATGTCATTTCTGCTGAGAGGTCAGGATGACTTCCTCTATTTAGCCCGAAACAAGGCTAAAAGAGGGGCCGCTGTTTTCCCCACTGCATGGTCACGCTAACAAGTCTGAGTGTCAGTAAACATTTATGGTGGGGGTTTAAAACCAGCAGGAATGCCTTATTAGTGAGCGTCTGGGGGCTCACATGGGTGACAGCGTGTAATAATTTATCCTTCTCTCTTTCCTGACCAAGTCACCTCTCCTCCTCTCCATCCCCCAGCCTTACACAGACACACACGCACACACACACGTGTCAACATTATTCTGAGTCTCCTTCAGTAGAACCAAATAAAACATCCACGAAGAATAACCTAAACACGGACTCGATGGCCCTGACTGAAGGTCATCTAAGGTATGAGCGTAGGAGGATGTTCAAAGGAGTTCACCCAAAGGAAAATAAATATGGTAATAAATAGGGCCAAGGGAGGAAAGGGTGGAGAGGAGACCCTTAAAGCAGAGCCAATTTGCTCCAGGTCACAGCTTGAACCTCAAGGCTCACCCCACCACACTGCTCTCCTGTAGGACCTCACCTTCGGTGGCAAAGCCCAGGATACTTCCTTGATTTTACATACCAAACCTAGTAAACCCTGATACCACTTTCGTCCCTCCAGCCCTCATTCCTACATTCTCGTCTCGTCTAGGGAAGACAAGGAACGGAACCCAGGCAGTGAACTCCACCCTGGCCGTGTAATCCGAAGGGCGTCTGAGAGGAGCCCGATTACTTTTTCTGTCCTATAGAATCCCCCACTCCTGATAAAATCATCCCGATGGATGAGGGTATTAGAGACCTCATAATCCCGTGTCAGAAAAGAGGGCATCCAGAGGCGGGCTAGATGCCCCAACCAGCTGTCTCAAGCTCCACTTGACACAGGCTAAGAGACGAGTCAATAGAAGATGGAGATGAAAGACTCGGCGGCATTGCATCCCACTTGCTCTCTGTATATGTTACAGCTTCAGATGAAACATAACATTTTGGTACACACTCACAGTAATCTTTTACAGAGTACTGAGGAAAGGGCTCACTCACAGGAGACCTCTGTATATATGTTAATACGATATTTCTGCAGGGAAGCATGTGCACCATAGTTAAGCAAGAAATTTTGAGAACGGATTCTTACAAAGATACAGGTACACGCATGTCTGGAGCTCCCTCTGGAGCCACTCACAGCCTCCTGCCTAATTTCTGATGTCTTAAAAAGGGGGTGGGGCCAAATGACCTTGCACATTGGACATACGCACCGCCCATCGGTCCTAACAAGTGACAAGGAGCCACATTGTTGACAAATCACTGTGTCCAAATGCTTTTAACCGCTGAATTGCTGCGAAGTGATAGAAAATTAACCCGCTGTGATTTAAATATGACATTCGCTAATTACGAGGGTGTGGATTTGGCCCCTTAAGACTTCCTTTAGAGTGGGGTCATGGAGCAAGTGTGACCCCCCTCCACTCCCCCCCCCCCACCTTCCATGTAAATACCTCAGTTTATTTCCCTGGCTGTCAGAAGATCAGCAAATATTTATGGAGAAGTATTCCCATTGCAGGATGTGCTTAAATGTTAAAGCAGAGGGGCGGCGGGTTCACGGCAAACACCAGAATGCACACGGCGAGCGGCGATGAAGCACGGCTCTATTTACCGTTTTGTACGAGTAAAATAATAAAGAATCAGAATCAGTACAGGTTTTCTGGAATTCCTTTGTTTTGATATATCCCATCATGCTCTAATTTTAAAAGACGCACAAAGGTATTGGGTTAGTCATTCAACCAGTAGCGTTTTTGGGGGGCTTTGGGCCATAATGGGGGGGATGACTATCCTGCTGAGCACAGACGCCTGACTTGCTGAACCACACACTGCTGCATGTAAATCAGCAATGAGGTTGTTGCTGACCCAGATGGGACTCAAACCCAAAATCCCAAACTCTGGCCTTACCCATTTGGCCACTGGGGGGGGGGGGGTGATTTAGCTCATTCTTCTCTTCTCTGCTCTCTATACACATATATGCGGTTGAGGAAGCAGAGACCGGCTTCTTTATGAAAGAGAAATAAAAATCTGGCGGGCTGCTCATTTGGCACGCTCTCTTTTGTTTGCCAGACCTCCTTTTTCGAATACAGATCAATTTCCGCCCCCCCCCAGAGGATCTCAGCTAGGCGGCTTGCCTTGTTCTTAGCTCACACCCAGAATCATGAGTGCCGATGTCCATGGAGCATACCTCACGGAGGCACAGTATCCATTAAGCAGTCAGATTCGTCTAAATCACCTAATCTATAGAACAAACGCTAATACAGGCTACATGCTAAAGAGTCGATCTATAGCACACACGCTAATACAGACTACAGTACAGGCTACATGCTAAAGAGTCGATCTATAGCACACACGCTAATACAGGCTACAGTACAGGCTACATGCTAAAGAGTCGATCTATAGCACACATGCTAATACAGGCTACAGTACAGGCT
The DNA here is from genome assembly GCA_026780845.1 of Petrocephalus sullivani. Classification (NCBI taxonomy): domain Eukaryota; kingdom Metazoa; phylum Chordata; class Actinopteri; order Osteoglossiformes; family Mormyridae; genus Petrocephalus; species Petrocephalus sullivani. The sequence continues at coordinate 4,042,043 of JAODKM010000044.1, read as the reverse complement.
ACATGCTAAAGAGTCGATCTATAGCACACACGCTAATACAGGCTACAGTACAGGCTACATGCTAAAGAGTCGATCTATAGCACACATGCTAATACAGGCTAATCTGCAGGCTACATGCTAGAAAGTTATCTATAGCACACAGGCTAGCAATATACAGCACATAGGCCAATAAGAGCTAATCAACCATACACGCGCTACAGAGCTAATTTATGGCACACGATCATGCTACTCCACAGCACACGTGCTCAGGACCATGGTCTCCTTATCATGGTTTCATGTGAACTTGCGGTTGGATGCTAACATAAGCAAAAGGTTCAATGGAGACAATATTTATAGAAAATGTTAATCACAGGAGTTTAACCTGATGAAAAGCACCCCACAGCTCTCCGCAACTCACTCACTTGAACTGTTAATGAGCTCCGTTTGAAATGATAATGAAACTAATTGCGATGACACTTAAAAAAAAAAAGCAGCCCATTTACTGGCTGTTCGGGAAGACAAACCACAGCCAGCAAGATGGATGGATCAGCACAACAAGGAGCGGTTCTGTGGACCCGAGCAGAACATTCTGGAGGAGTGAGGCTGACTTGGTCACCTCAGGTATAACAGTAATAATAATAATAATAATAATAATAATAATAATGCTGTGATGGACTAGCGCCCTATCTCGGGTTAATCTCTGCACCCATAATTTCGGGATAGGCTCCAGATCCCCTCACCCTGGCATAGGACAAGCAGATATGGGAGATGAATGGATGGATAATAATAATAATAATAATAATAATATAAAACAAACAAAATATATACAAAAATAATCAATATACATAAAATTCAGAAAAAAAAACTAATATCGATTACAAGACGGTTTGGTGTACACTCTTTGTTTCGTTCCCCATCTTTGGTGCATTTCAGAGGTAGTAAATGGGCCATTGTGGTGACAAAGGGCAGGACTCATGGCACTGGAGCTGACGTTAGAGCTCTAGAATCAGGATCAGGGTGTTAGGCTCTTAGAGACCAAATCCTGGGTACGTCTTTTAGCCGTCTGAAGTACAGTGTGGAAAATGTGTTATGTTCTTAGTCATTGTATATTGCATGCACCTTAAAATATGTTGAGTTCTCCAGTAAATATGGGGCAGCTTTGGTGTGGGGGGGAGAGTCTGCAGAGGGAGAGACAGGGGAGAGCTGAAGGGGTATCGTTACAGTGCTGCCACAGCGGGCCGGCACTGCAGGGACAGCTCAGCCTGGGCGACGTGGGGGACAAAGGACGCTCAGATAAGTCCGGAGGAAGGGGGGAGCAGGCAAGGTCAGCGCACATCCTGGAACGGGCCGGCACTAGACAGCGTGGGGAGGAAGACGGATCCTGGGCTGGGAGTCCGGGGGCCGGGGGGAGGGGGTGTGGAGGCCTGGGGCAGGATGGAGAAGGCGGGGGAGCGGGAGAGGGGGACGTGTGTTTCCCTACGTCCGAAAACGACTGGCGGTGGGGGGGGGGGGCGTGCGCGGAGGCCCAGTGAGGACCTGGGAGCGGGGTCGCCAACATCCCCGCGAGATTCCTGCTAAATGTTTCATCACCAATCCGTTCAAGCACTGGTCCCGCCCGAACTCAGCGGATTTGCTTCCACGGCGCGGCATTGGCGTATCCCTCCCCCCCCCCGCCCCGGCGGAACACTCGAGTTTACGAGGGGGCGGCTGACCTCTGACAGACGAGATGTTTTAACGAGGGAGTTTGGCAGCGTCAATCATTGTGATGTTACAGTCATCGTCGCACCGGGGAGAATTTCATGCATTTTTTAGGTTTTATGGCTTTTTAAATATATTTGTATTTTTTTTGCTTTGAGAGGTGAGTTACTTCTGTATTTAATATCATAAACTAGAAGAGCGTCTCAGATAAGTGGTGAATTAGATTGTTTGGACAAATCCCAAAGCTGGCAGATAACTGCCTTCAATGAAATCGGAACCCAGCGCAGGTGACGTAAGGGAGAGATATGAACTTTTAGGAAGCGCCCTTTCAAGGCCATCCGGGCACGAGATGTAATAAATTAGGCCTGTGGAAATAGTAACCAAAGCCACAGAGTGATTATTTGACTTGTTGCTCTGTTCTTCCTTCTACCAGCTTGTGTAAACAGGGTCAGCTGGCCACGTCTCTCCGGGGAGACTCTGAGAGGGGGGAGGAAATAGCAGGAACATGTCAGGGGATTCAGCAGGGGTCAGAGGTCATGGGTCACCACATAAGGGCGGCCGTGGCATGCATGATGATGGGGAAGATCTGGCCCCTCCCCCCTGATGGTGGGGCCAATCACGTCGCAGGGTTTGTTTGAAGAGGGAGGGTTTCTTCTTATGCCCACCGGATGGGGCAGGTTTGCCGTTTCCAGCAAGACGTGAGCTTCTCCGGCAGACGGGCAATGATGTCATGGCTGGCAGGCCCACCACACAAGAGGGGAGGCGGGGTTCGGTCGAAGGGAAACGGTGATGCGCCTGGTCATGGGGCCGAGGATTTTCCATATTCGAAAGAGCATCGCTATTTTTGGCCTGACCGGGAAAAAAGATACGCTAAACTGCGTTTGCATTCGTGCGGGCAAAATGGGGTCTGGGGAGTCACACGCGTCCCTGCTCCGCTAGGGATGCTGGATGCGGTCTTGGCTCCTGTACTGACTGCCTTCTTTGGAGACGTCCAGTGTGGGTGACTTTAGGCATAAGCAATACGCTGACACTCTTAAAGGGACGGGGCCACAAGTTAAAGGGATGCGGCCCTCGCTGTGTACGTGAATAAAAAATAAGAGGCAGAAGACAAAATGAAACCATGAAAATAAAAAAAAACAACAAGAAGCCGTCAAATGCACTCCATGCCGCCATGTTCTACAGCCGCCATCTTTCTCGGTCAGTGAGACACTTGATCCACTGAAAGTTGATATTGCTTTTAAAGCCACTATCGGGCAATATGTACCTTAGGGTCAAGTGATTCCTGAAGGCTGGCCAAGGGTTTTACCCCAGATCACACCAGTGTGGGACACTGCAGGAGAAGAGTGTCTGTGCATGGCAGATCTTAGTGTCAGACCCAGGGGAAGTGGATATCTACCGAGCGAATATGAAGAGGACATCTCCTCATTAACTCGGTATATTCTTAATTGTTATTCAAGGCAGCCGCCATGGTTGCCGCACAGTAACGTGGTATGTTAAGCTGATGTGCCCAAGGCAACATGAAGACACCAAACGGGAATTCCCAGAGGGAAATAGAACCGGGAACATCTGGCTGCGGAACAGAAATTCCCGATCGGGAAGAGCAGCCCCTTTCGAAACGGATCGACTTCAGACTCTCTCTGCTTCAGTGGCGTGTAGTTCATGCATTTAACATGGGCGGGGCCCTCGGCTCAGCAGCACGGAGGTACACAGAGGGGGCGATAGGAGTACTGTGGTTTAGGGAAGATGACGGGCTATAGTGGTACGGTCCACTGGGAAGCACGCCAGCCCCGTAACCGTGACGGCACGCTGGACCTGGCCGTGGAAGAGCTGGAGCAGTGGATGTCGCATAAGAAATGTAAGTGGCCACGGGGCACTGGAGGACAGTAACCGAAAGAAAAAGGGAAATCAGTAGTGAAATAGGGATAGGAGAAATATGTCAGGAGTACCTGCACTTCCTTCTTCCGACTGCTGAAAGAGCGAGAATCGAAATCCATACGCTCCATTATTCATCAGCGAATGCCATTGATTAAGTCTGGCCTCGGCGTTGCCATAGCAACAGCCGGTATTCCCACGTGCTGGTCTGTTTGAGTGTGTGGCTGGGGCTGTGTGAGTCCACTTCTCATCGGCCTCCACCACTCGGCCCCTGTCGGCTACCTGGGCTGGCTGGTGGACACATACTGCAGGGGGGGGGGCAGTTGCAAGACAATCCGGTGTCTGGCCTTGATCTACTCGTCGTGCTGTTAACCTCTTGTGAGCAGGAACATGAAAAGGGGCCTATGTCTAGAAAATGAATTTGGCCTAAGTGGAATCACACACACACACACACACACACACACACCTCTCTATTCATATCTTTGTGGGGACCATCTATTCATTTTAAATGGGAAAAACCCTAATCCCACCAATGACACCCATACCACCTACCCAGCCCTAACCTTAACCATAAGTAGCCAAACAAAACACTGCCCTTTTTGCATTTTTACTTTTTCTTATTGCAGTCACAGAATTTTATAAAACTGAACTTCCCCTGAAAAGGTGGTCCCCACAACATCAAGATAACAAGGGAACACATATATACATAACCACCCCCCCCTCCACACACACACACACACACACAATCATCTCATATATAGGCAGTCCAAATTGTCCCCCAGGGTCAGCTGTTAGTGAAAGCTTCATCCTATGAAAGAGACCTATTCTGTTCCACGTAGCTACATTCCAGAGCCGCAAAGCACAGCTGCAGAGAGGCTCACAGTTGTCCAGAACAACGTCCAGCACTGATGGTCTCGGGCGAGGCTCTCTGCTGGCACCTTTTGCGGGACCCTTGTGGCGCTCAGTGCCTGTGGCCTAACCCGGGAAGGTGTGGCACAGCTCGCGCTCTCTCTGGCAGATCTGGGCTCAGTCTCTATCCATTAGCGTAATTCCTGCTCATAGCCTGTAGGGCGGCGAGGTTGAGCATTTCTTCTGTATGTGTGGGGGGGGGGGAAAGGGGAGGGGTCAGAGGTCACATTTTCGGCATGCAGCACCAAGTCACATGGTTCCCTCTGTAGCATGTTTTGTGCCACTGGAGGTTACTCGGCCTTGGGGGGCAGTGGGGGGGGAGCATTAGTTTGTATAGTTTTTCAGTTTTTCACCGTTCCACAGCATCAATCACTGCTGCCCCTCGTGGTATCAGCGGCAGCTCGACGTCAGGGCTGATTCGCCCCCATGGGCTTCAAAAGAGAGATGCTGGAGCG
>JAODKM010000044.1:4017344-4028119 GCA_026780845.1 Petrocephalus sullivani | reverse complement strand
GGGCGCGGGCCTGGGAGGGACCCGGGCCAGGGTACGCTCGTGTGTGCGGGCGGCCTGTTATCTGTGGGGGTCGACGCAGCACGTGAAAACACTTGGGTTTCTTCGGGGCATTGAGAAAAAAAAAAACAACAACAGCGACAGGGGAGTGTGTGTGTGGGGGAGGAGGGGCTGCGGGAGGGTGGGAGGTAGGTTATGCAGGGAGTGTCGCCATGGCGATATTTTTCTTCCTCTCCTACACGCTGAGAGCCCCCAGTTCGAGCCGTGGGAGTCAAAGTCAGAGCCTCTCCTTGTCTCCCTATCAGCTCCACTCCAGGCACATCAAAAGCGACCTTTCCCCCTGCATACTACACTAAAAATGCATTAAAATGTATATATTATTAACATAACCATGGACACACAGTCACACAGCACAACAAATTCTGCGGAAAGCACCTAGCAACCTTATATTCAGGGGGAGAAAATGCTTCTCTAGAAGTGGAAACCCCCTTGGTCTCTTGTTCTTCTTCAAGGATGGAAAAAAATACATTGTTATTGTGTTGAGCTGAGTGAGGGAGCTACGGACCCAGGAAAAGCAGGCTGCGACCTGAGACGGGGCTTGCCAGGGTGACGTGGACGTCCGCTTTGTTATATTTTGCGTCTACAGGCGCGAGCGACAGGCGTGGAAATGGACAACGCTTCACCAGCTCCTGGCACCACCGGAGCCTGTGGGACAATGTCGCCACCTGGTGGTCAGGCTCTGCGGCGGCGGTGCTGAGACAGACAGTGGGCAGACAGGTCTCCGGCGCGCATGCTCGCCCAATCCCCAGACTCGCCTCCTGCCAGACGAGCCCCATTGTTCAGATATATGACCGTCTCTGCTCACTTGTCTGAGCCAGTTCATCATCAGCTGGTCCCAAATGCATCTTCATGCGTGGTGACCGACATGGCAGAGGAACAAATATTCTGAGAAGCAAATATTTGTCAATTTGACAGTCAACTCAATTTCTTGGGGGACAGTACCAACCTACAGCACATATACGTACATTGTATATGATCTTCATCTTAGACTTGCAGTTTAATCCCTCGCCTTACTTTTCATGACCTTCAAAAGTGGGTTTCTGAAAGAAAGACTTTATAAAATACCTAATGAAATTTATCCTTAAGCACACTCCTTAACATCCATAAACATTTATTTCTTACAAAAATGCACTCTTCCATCATACTGCTCAATGAGGATAAGGTCACAAAAATGCCGTGGCCCGAAAGCATAGACCCGTGTCTTGTACCCTGGTCCTCCGGTACCAGTCCATGTTTTTTGTAGATTGTCTGCCAGGGAGCCGGGAGGGAGCAGAAATGTGGACTGGGGGTTGGGGCACACTGGCATGGGGCACACCCAGGACAGGAGTACCTGGAGGAAACCCACACTGATCCAGGGAGAAAGTGCACATTCCACATGCACCAAGCCAGGGGCAGAATTCGAACCTGTGACCCTGAAGGTGTGAGGCTACAGGCAGAAAATAGATTACTGTTTTGCTTCCTTCCCAGTGCAGGTGATGCGAGGACCAGGGCACCTGCCTATTCCGCCTGTAGCCAGAGCTGACCCTGGCTACAGCCACTGTATCCCTTCCCGTGAAAACATTGTTTATATAATATATTTATGAGTTAAAATGAACCGCCGCGGCAGATCAGAGCCAGCCGATTGTGAAGGGGGTCGTCTGTAGGGAGGCCGTGATTGGCTGTGCCGTTGCTGTCAAGGCCCGACGCAGCGGGGCTGTAATGGCGAGAGTCATGGGTGGAGTGGCCAGACGAGGCCCTGGGGATGTCTGCGATGCAGCTCTAATGGCGGCCATCATTAGGGGCGCGAGGCAGCACGCTGAGGAAGTGTGCATGCTGCTGCACCAATCCAGCGGCACTCAGGTGGAGAAGGGTGATTAATCTGGACTGGAAATATGTAAACAAGGTATAAGTACAGGGTAAAAGGCAGTTAACAGTAAGCTCTGTGCCCTTATTCACATTTGAGTGTTTCCTTTTCAAATATAAAATAGTATAAAACAGCATTTTCTGTGGGGAAATATTGATTTCTCTCCATTGAATGAGTGCTGTTATTAACACTGAATCAGGCCGTAATGGTTAGATTGACCCTCCAGCTACGTCTGGCACAATTACAGATCCCCCCCCGGCCCCCCCCACCACCACCAAATAGCACCCAATCTCTCCCACACGACTGTACCTAAAGGGTTCAGTTTCCTGGCAGGAGAATGCAGTATGCGATAGAGGGTGATGTTTATTGAACTTGCCATTGGTTGGGGGGGGGGTTGTTTCAGGAACTGTTCCTGACCAATCCTGTAAATATCCAAGGAAGTACTGTTGTCCAGAATGCATTCTGTGAGGTCTTTCCCAAGTCTACCCAAAAAAATCTGGATTTAGGCTCGGGCCTGACTTCCTCAGTCTATTTTAAAAATAATAAAAAAAACATGTACAAACTTATAAACTAGCTCTTCATCTTCCTGGAAAGCATGGGAACTCTTTCCTGGCCTCAGCCGAAGCTTCACCATGACAGTCGAAGACGTTTACGCAACAGTTTCCTCTGTGAGCATCTTACATTTCAGTGTTTACAGTCATCTCGGGAATTTGCTGCCTTCTCGTGGGACCTTGGCCTCCAAGTGACTGTTTGTGGCTATAAAATGTCATCTTACACTCCCGTGTGCATTTATTTTAAAACATGCCACTTGAATGTCTTCTGTCTCCCTCCCAGTCTGTTTCTGAGCCAAGGAGAAGAAGAGGATTTAGAGAAAGATCACTTCTCCAAAGAACACCATTCAAGCTAATCCAAACTAGGCAAGAATAGCTATCGGGATTTTGAAAGCAGACTGACAGACCAGCAGAAATGTGTAGTGCCCAGCGGAGGCTCCGAGGTGCCTCTCAAAGAGGATCCGTTCCCAGGGTATGAGCCTTCAGGATGGCAACAGCATCACTTGAAATTCATCTGGACAGCAGTCTGTACACGAATACATAAACAGTAAAAAAAAAAACTTTGGCAACTGGCATAAAAGAGAAGACCAAACATTTTTGTTGACCTTGATGGTAGGAGAGGGCTGTGCCAGTGGATCTGCAGGACTCTCGACAGGATCAGGCTGCCAGCCAAGCAGAAAATGGTGCTTCAAAAAGACAAATGAAGATATTCCGCCCTCCATCTCCCAGTCGAGTCCTCCTAGCTGCGGCTTTGGCACTCACCTACAGGAAGGACTTCCCAAAAATGGACCAGGAGCAGCTGCTCTGGATGGTCAAAGATAAACCCTTCTTTGATACTCCTTGGGGCACATGAGAAATTCAGCGTTTCCGCATTTACATTTCTGTAGGCGATCTCTCTTTTTCTGAGCTTTCGGTGATCCTGGGACGTAAAGGATTATGACCTGTCTGAGAGACGCTTACAGCCTGCCACCACTAGATGGCGAATGAAGCACCCGATAGCATTAAAGAAGGGAAATATTGCTGGGTGCCGTTTGGTCAATTTCAGCTCCATGCAAACGAGTTTTCGCCACAATATGCTTCTCCTGTCTGGGTCCTCGGGATTCAGTGGAATGGCCATTTTTTTGTAATGACTAAGTAAGTTAATCTACCCTTTTTTCTCGTTGTCGTCTTTTTATTTTACGATTTGCTTTTCCAAGCATTGAGATCTTTTCCAGTGCATTGGATTTTTTAATAATACGATGGGCAGGCCTACAATGTGTTGCGAAACATAATTAATATTCGTTCATTTGTAAACCCTTCTCTACGCACAGTATCTGGTCATTGGGTTTGAATGAAACCGGTTCTTCCTGCCGACCCGTTACTTCTCGTAGCGACGATGCTGTGTAAGTTTTGCAAATGTTTATGACATTTAGTCCAGGGAAATTTCCGACAACAGACTTTTCAAATTGTCTGAACTTAAAATGTGCTTTGTTTTCTATGCTGCAAGCAGTATACAAACAGTCTATGGTACTAATGACCAGCATAAATATTCACAGACATCCAACAGGGCCTTGTAAGCAAATAATGATTCATGCAGAATATATTTTGCATCCCTCCTTGAATGGGCTTCTTGCACAAATTGTACATTCTGTTTTATTTCCTCAAAACAGCAGAGCTGTAACCAGGTTTGAATGCAGCCTGAATGTTCTATGCTATCACTTTGCAAGATGTTTGTTGGTACCCTATAGGTGATCAAAATAATAAGTTATGTGGTCAGCAGATATACATAGGGTAAGCAAGATGTCTGCTTCTTTCCCCCCAAGTGCAATCATATAACTCAGCGTATGCCTCCATCCATCCATCAATTCATCCATCTGTCAATCTATCCCTCCATCCATCCATCTATCTATCCTTCCATCCATCCATCAATCCAGCTCTGGACACCAATTCTTACAATAAACATTCAATTCCTAATGACTTATAAAGTAGCCGAGTCGCATAGAACAGCCTGAAGAATATTAATATGAAAATATGGTTTTTGGTACCTAAAGGTCTATGTGTTGCAATAACGAATCCAGCACTGCTGAACATCAAAGTCCATCAGCGCTGAAGAGGGAGAAGCCTTAGTCCTCAGAATAATACTGACCAGAATAGTTTCTTAGGAAATCCAAGCCTGAAGACCAAATTAGAAATAATGGCGCCCACTTGTGTGCCTGATGTTTAAGCTGTAGGTGCTGTGGTGGATCTGTGGGCAACCTTGCCAACAAGGGCCGGTTTGCTCTGTCTGGGGCCCCTCTTAAGAAGTCACTTTGGGGCCCCTGCCTCTCCTCCCTCCACTTAGATGTTTTAAGAATAATTAAATGGGCATTGTGTAGAGTCAGAAAATCGTAGCTAGCTGGTCAGTATCTCCTAAATAAGGAATACATTTTAAAATATTTAGTGTAGTGATTGTTTGTGGCCAACAGAGGACCTCATGCAAGTGCATGGTTTGAGTCCCACCCCGACTGTGAGTGTGGAGTTTGCATGCTCTCCTTGTGTCTTGTGAATCTGCTCTGGGTACTCTGGCTTCCCACAGCTCGAAAACAAGACGTGGGGTAAATCGCTTTCTCTGTTTCCCGCAGAGCGTGGATGGATTTTTAAGCGGCAACCTTTGATGCATTAACATGCACTCGGGGAACCGCTGGCTAGGAACGAAAATATCGCTGTTTTGTTCCCCTCCAGCCTGGAGCTGGAAAGATAGGCATCAGCGCTTCAATCGATTGAAACAATTGCAGGCATTTTCTCTGGACAATTAATGAGGAGGATGTAGCATCATTGCGAATCAAGCACGCGGACAGCGGCGCTGGAGAATGGCATTTAACATAACAACAAAACAACACTCTGAACTGAAGTCAAGTACTAGAGATGTAGCCGGGCAGTAAGTGTGCAGTATCGCTGGGGATCAAACTCACACTCGGCAGAATAATCAATGTGCATTGTGAAGACAGCCTCTTCGAGGCGTGTTCACTGCCTCTGCGATATTCCCCACTGACAAACGCTTCACTTCCCCAGTCCTACGGGCCCGTTGAGCTTATTGGATTTGGACCCGAAATCCCTCATCCTCCCACCTAAACATCTAGCGTTGATTGAGCTGCCTGACTGAGACAGGAGTCTACAGGAGTCGTTAATGGACTCAGCGCTCAGTGTCATCTGTGCGTGGCACCATCAGCACCACCAGAACTTCCCAGAAATGTTATGCGAAAGTGAGGAGTACAGGCACTGAACACCACTAACCCTTATATATGAGCCTGTCTGCTATATGGAAATCATGCAGAGGTGGACATTTCAGGTCCAGAAAGTAAAAATCCAGACCAAGATTTTGCTTCAACCAACCAGCTGGAGTAGCAGATGTGCTTGTGATTGGAAGGTTAATGGTTCGAATCCCATGCTTGGTTATTGGTTTGAATCCCACGGAAAAAGGAGAACTTATTATTTATTACGATTATGGAGAACTTCAGGAGAACATGAGAGAACAGAGAAACTTATGGGAAAATGACGTTTCTTCAGACACAGTAGTCACTAATTTTTACGGTTTTGTGGGTCTGCATAAATCTAACTGCTCATTCCCAATAAAAGACACATAGATAATTAACATTTTACAGAGGCACCTGAAATTACCTGCATTTAAGAAATCCCTTAGCGTATCGTTTGACAACTGCTCTGCGTCGTTAAGTCAAATTTTGTGCATAAGCAAAACAAACAAGCCATTAACAGCACGATGCTGACCTTATTTTCATCAGTTCTGAGGTCATTCTTGATGTTCAATTGCACCCTGCGTCCGTTTTCGGCTCCGCGCGCAGACTAGCTTTTATCTGGGCAAATTAGGCTCATCAGCAAATGTTAATTATACACTAAATGCTAACATTTTGACACTGTATTCAAAGAATCCTCCTCTAATGTGTCCTTTGTAGATGTAAATGTTGTGTTTGTGTACACTAGTGTTATTTGTTGGCATTTCTTGTTTGCCGTTGTACTTATTGACTTGTCTTTATTTACTGCCTATGGGATGTAAACAAGAGAGAGTCATATTGTACTAGGAACACACGTCGTTTCTGTCACCGCCAGTGTATGCCAGATCAGTTTTTGCCGCATGCAAGTTTCCTGCACATAGCCGTAATATAACCATGACAAATCTTTTTCCTTATTTCTTATTCCTCCAGGGGTCTATTTTCAGCCGGCCCTTTGATGCCACGGATGCGGATGGGAGTAAACAGGCAGCAGTATCTGGAGCCTTCATTCATGCTGTCAGCGCGTACGGGTCGGACGCACTGTACAGGAACACGGCCCACGAACTCGGCGCAACCCGCCCTGACGCTATACCCCGGGGCATCGGCACAGTCTGCCGCCAATCAGGAGACCAGCATCCCAGTGTGAGGTCATGTCCCAAATTATCCTGGAGAAGGTAGAGGTGAGTGAATAGGAAGTACCAGGCACACACACACACACACACACGCACGCCCCCCCCCCCATTACGGCTGATATCAGACCGCCAGTGCTCCTGGCAGACGCGACAGGCATTGGATACACTCAAAAACTTAACTGGTTCAAAAGCGTGTTGGACCATATTACCCCCCTCCCCCCGGCCCCACGGCCCCCGGCATGAGAGGGCTGAAAAAGCCAGTTTCTGTTTTATGTAACTGACAACACTATCCTCCAATTTCCTCTTGTCCTGCCCGCTGCCTTGGCGGAGGGATAGAACTTGGCCAGGCACAAGCAAAGGAAAAAAAAAAAGACGTTTCCTCGACCTGCACCCCCCCCCCGCCCACTGGATGCCAGCTGTTAACCCCTACTGGTCAGCTGACATGGCAGTCTATTGGTCACAACAATGGGCAGGCCTCTAGTGTCGACGCCGCCTTATTCGTCAGCGCTAACTGCCTTTGTTGGCATCCAATGGCGCAAGGTCACCGCGAAGCCTAACACCCGAGATCCTCTGGTCGAGAGGGAGCGTGCTACCTCTATTTTCCAACCTACAAAAATCTAAAAGAGTCGTTTTGAAAAAGCATGAGGGATCAGTGCTCCCTGAAAATGAATGATTAGAAAAGGTACATTTTGTGTTTTTTTGTAGTGAAAGGCCAGGGTGTATCACAGGCAATACAGGCATTCCCAGCTTCTATGTACAAGACAGGAAAGAGTTTTTTTCCAATTTGTACAACCTTGTTATCTAATCAGAGAAAAAATTAAAGATCAGAGATTAGATGTCTTCCCTTAGCACGTGTAACCGACACGGCTGGATGATCTAGATGCGATATTTGACTAATTTGGCGGCCGGGGCGATGTAAACGAGGCTCGTCTGGGGGCCTTGTGGACGTCAATGTGCCTCATCGTGCCCCTGCCACTTGTGAAGCCTTTTGATCTTCAAGTGGCCCCATGCTGGCTGCTGATGACCCCAAAGGGCCCGCTCGGGTTCCTTTGTCATTCTGGCCATTGTGAGGCCCTTCAGCTACAATGGGCCAGGGGCCGGCTGCTCCCCACAGCTGGTCAGCAGCGAAAGTGCAGCGTCACGCGGGACGCCCCCCCCCCCCAGGCCCATGAATCTTAGCCTAACTGGCCGCTAAACGGGGGAATCGGTGGCCCCGGGATCGATGTCCAACGGGCTCCGCTCGCTCGAGGGGGGCTGTCAACAAAAGCCTTTGTCACTCTTCAGCTCGTTTCCAGGACGATGCTGACAGGAAGGCGCATATGACGATTTACCGTGGGGATGGCGGAGAGCTGGCTGTGAGCGTGGGGGGGACAGACGTGTACTCGGGTAACAGAAGCCATGCATGATAATAGAGCTTTAATATAAAAAAATGACATAGCTGTACAAAAATATGGCAGGACATTCTCTACGTCTGACTGCAGGCCACAGCTCACAAGAGGGTTCGATAGCCACTATCCTCACAATCATTGGGCAACAATAAATCCAGAACATCAAGTAAGTAATTCAGTGCACCATATAATACAATATACATACAAAAAGTCCCGGGCTTGAATCTGACATAGGAAATACACAAGTGCATTTAGCTAAACATTTTACTGCAAAAGTAGCATTGGGTTGAACAAAAAACTGCATTAGAAAATGTACAGCATCCTGCACAGTCAGCAAAATGTAGTTTGCAGCAAGGCACCCACTTTCTGGAAAGTTTCACAAGTCCATGTCTGAGTTCTTCCAGGGATTCGGCAAGTGTCCATTTTTCGGCCTTCTCCGCGACGGCCAGACCTGGGACTCGCCTGCTCACTTACCTATAGATAGGCTGGGCAGGCTGGGTATGGAAGTTGAGGTAGGCTGGCAGAGGGAGCATGGGCAAGGGATGCTGGGGAAGTGCCTGAAGGAGCCGGAGACGTGGCTCATGTCCTTCAGGGGGTTCTGCTGGGGAATGCGGAAGCCTGGAAAGCCGGCGGCGCCGGGCGCAGAGTGGACAGAAGGTGGCGAAGGGGCTGAGGAGGGCGGCTGGAGCACGGGCGGCGTGGCCGCTAGCGACGGCAGCGACTGGGCCAGCGGGAATAGCGGCAGCGACGGAGGGGCGGCGGGCGCACAGCGGGCGGCGTGAGCCGGCCGGCCCGCCCCGTACACGTCCCCCACCAGCTTCCTCATCTCCTCCAGTGAGCTGGACAGCATGAGGATGTAGTTGCGTGCCAGCAGCAGGGTGGAGATCTTGGAGAGCTTCCGGACAGAGGGGCCCTGGGCGTAGGGCATCACCTCCCGCAGGCCGTCCATGGCCTGGTTCAGGTCGTGCATCCGTTTCCGTTCCCTGCTGTTCACCTTCAGCCGCAGGTCCTGCGGGTCCTGCGGATTCTCCTTGGCCGACCGGGCCATGCTTCTGGGCTTCCCTCTGCTCTGTACCAGGGACCCGGTCTGGCCTTCCGGATCCCTGCAGTATGCCTGCAGCACTTTGGCGGACAAGAGTCCTCCACCCTTCTCCATCAGATCTGGGGAAGAGGATCGGCTGGAGATGGAGCCGGCGTCAGAGTCCATCCCGACGAGAGAGCTGGAGGCTTAGGGTCGGCTCCTTGAGCTTTTCGAAGACCTTTGCTAGGAGATGGACACAAAGTGGGAAATAACCTTCTTAAAGCTTGGAGACGGACCCAGGAGACCAACAAACTGCAAGCCCTAAACGCGAGTGCGTGTGTATTTCTGTGTGCGTGGACATCAGTAGGTGGTGTGAAGGGGTCTCTTGGTTCCGGCCTCATTTATATCCCCCCCAACATGACAAAGGAACAATGGGCTGCATAATCATGTAGCTCGGACCACGGCCAATCAGAGAAGGGGATCCCAGACCAGGCTCCATTTAATGTGGCCCAATACCTAATCCTCTTCTAGATGGTTTAAGTTCCACATTTACACATAGATACAAAGAAGGGCAGCTTTGAGGCAGCCTGTGCCTCTAAGTGTAGAATTTTCCTTACTCCCACTTATTGTGGGGGGGGGGGGGGGCCCTAAACTTTTCCTAGCAGTAAAACACTTTCAGTCACTTAACAAGGGGACATTAGCGTTTAATGTTACTGTTAGGGACAATGACCAAGGCTTACACTGGGCCATCGTTCACGGTGATGGAGTCACACAAAATGAGGTTTTAAGATTATTTAAGGCGTAAAAAATGGATGAACTTGTTACATGGCTATTTTCAATTTAAAAATGACAGAACAGCATAGGGGTTTAAGCTATAAGAAGACAGGTTTATAAATTACTGTTAGCATCCATCCTTTGACCTTAGGGCACATTTCAGTGAATTTAGCCGAGACGCTGCAGTGTTGTTGCTGTACTTTGGGCATGATATGGCGTTTCACCATCCTCCCTCTTACAAATCCTCACGACCCTCTCGTCTCCCATCGCCTGGCATGTGACAAAGGAACTCAGTAATGTCACTGACCGGGCTGGTCACGCAGGTGTTCGTCTCACGCGTGAAATGAACTTTGCGGAATTTACCGGAACGCGGGCCGCGACGAGGACGACAACGGCCTCAATAAGGCGGCCGCTGGCCCGATGCAGATGCTCGGAACGATCTAGCCGTAAATGGAAACGTTCCGGCTTGATATCAGTGAATGTATTCACTGAGGTATTCGATAGATTTATGATTTATGGTGCTTTTTGTATGGTTAAAGAAATATGGGATTGATTGAATCATATAGAGAAATGCAGGTGTCCGTTGTTGTAGTTGTACGCAGGCACAGTCTGGTCTCAGCCTCACTAAGGACTAAATTAACACTCAAGTGCTATGGCAGGGGGAGCTAATTCTAATCTGGGTGGCAAAACTGCCCTGTTGACATTTGAAGGGATTTTTTTTGGGGGGGGGGTGGGTGGTGAGATTGGTTAAAGGGGTACTTAG
>JAODKM010000044.1:3941949-3952700 GCA_026780845.1 Petrocephalus sullivani | reverse complement strand
CTTGGTTGGCATGTGATTGGTTGACAGTGCGCTTGGTTGGCATGTGATTGGTTGACAGTGCGCTTGGTTGGCATGTGATTGGTTGACAGTGCGCTTGGTTGGCATGTGATTGGTTGACAGTGCGCTTGGTTGGCATGTGATTGGTTGACAGTGCGCTTGGTTGGCATGTGCTCTGTAAAAAACTTGGTTGACTTATACTGTTGATGGTATATGCGGTTATAAAATCAGCCTTGCCTGATGAAATTAAAAACCAACAGAAAGATGTGCCCACTCCCTAACATAAAGACCGGACTCCATTTAGGTGTCATTTCTACAGGGGCACAGTGACCCTTTGGTCTTGGTGCAGCTGGCCTCCACAGTTCAATGTCATTAATGTTGTCGTGGCCCCCGAGGGTGGATGCCATAGATGGCCTCAGGCCAAAAGAGCAGGGGGTACACCCCGTGTTCCAGCCATCCTGCCCTGCTGCTGAGGCTGCCAGGAGTACCGAGCTTATAAAATATTCATGCATACAAAAGGCTACAAATCCACAAAGCCTCCAATGCCTGCAGTAAATGTTAAATGTGAAGATAGTGATTTAAACAGCAGGGGATCTGACACATTAATGGAGTAATACTTAATTTAGAACACTTTGTTTCTGTCATATAAACCTTCCCCCAGAGCCTCTTCCGGTTGGTTTGGTTGAGGCTACACAAAGAACACAATGTCTGACTGGTTGGCTTTGTTCTAGTGGATGGGGAGAAGATGGACATTATATATAATAATTTTGATTGTTTCCATCCTTTATAGCTCCCCAAAAACAAGCGGAAGCCATCAGTGAACATCATTGAGGTTTGACTGGTCATCTTCATGCTAAAGACTTTCTAAAAAAAAAAAAAAAAAACCATTGCGTAAACATTAACCAGTGGCCCGAGTGGCCCTGTGCATGCTGGGAAGAGCTACAGGACCGGAACGACGTCAGTTCATTCCCCTGCATGGTAGACGTGACTCCTGCCATAGGGGCTCCATGCCAAGGGTTGCAGGGGCTCCAGCTTTTAAAGAACAGCTAGAAGGGATGGTCTTTTACCCAGAATGCACCTCCATGGTCCAACACCACAGCACACAGAGCTGAACCTGCTAGCATGCAGGAAAGAGGCACCGGCTTGGCCTGATGGTGGTGAGGCCTCCCCGTTTATTCCACAGTGGATGAGTCCATGGGGTTGGGCTGCAGCAGCTCCATAGCTTACTGTAAGTCCGTCACCAATGGCAGGGTTTGTCCAACTCGCTCCCTCTCAGGGCGTCTGTAGTGTTTGTCCGGAGAACTTAGAGGTGACCGGGTCAGAGAGATCCCAGCTGGTCCTCCTCCCCAAATGAGCATGCATGCGCGAGCGTGCGCGTGTGTGTGCGCGAGCGTGCGCATGTGTGTGTGTGTGCGTGCATGTTCCAGTCGTCCGTGTGACACTATATCCTGCTATCTTTTGCTGGAGGTTCACGGCGCCACGATATTTCTCACGTATGGAGAGCGAGGAGTCTGATAAGCACATAATTGCACTGTACTCGCAACGTCTGTCCGTTACTCCTGGTTACTCCCGTTGTGTATATCCTCTTACTGTTGATTACAATAATTATTGCTGACAAAGATAACTGTTCCACGCTGGGGTGTATTTTCAAACCATTTATGTATTTAAAGGTGCCTTTCCTCCAGGCATCGCCTTCCTGTCTGCTTTGCCTCCCCCTTTGTTCTCCTTCCTTTAATGAAGTCTGACAGTCGCCGGTCGCGGCAGTTTTGCAGGCACGTCAGTCTCGGCGGACGGTCTTCCCCAGCTCTGGAGGTCAGCTATTTACTTATATTTGCAGCGAGATTGAACAATGGAAAGAAAACAACAACAAAACAACAGAAGCACTGGTGACTTTTTCTGCCGACGCTGTAGGGGAGAGATGCGCCTTTAGTCATCGCCAGGCGGGACTGAATATCTCAGAGCAATAACTTCCAGCGGGGAAGCGGGGGTTTTGATACCTGCACCCTGGCCCTGCCCATCCCCACAAGAGGTGGGGCATGTTTGGGGAGACCCGTACCCCCCCCCCCAACGCCATCCTGTGCCCAGTCACTGGCCGTTTCCCTCTCCCAGCACAGACTTCACAATGGAGTACCCAGCCATTAGGGAGAAATGGCAGCTCTCGCTCACTAGACACAAACACAATTTTTCGATTTATTTTTTTTAATCACCTGTTCTCCATCTTTTATGTACGTTTCTCCGAGACGCCCCCTAGGTGTCAGGCTGCTACCGCCCACCCTGCTGGATCTGGAGCATAAGCCGTGAAGCCGGCGTGCGGCACGTCCATGAAAACACTCTGCATGTTTTGTATATTTTCCCAGCTTTGTGAAGTAAGAAGCCCAGGTGCAAAGGATTATGGGGCAGCTCCGTCGTCAGTGGCGATGCTGCCTCCCGTTGGGGCCACAGCTGTATGGACGGGTGGACCCCCTGCAAACATGCTGCCGCTGTTATTCATCCCCACAGAGCTACAGTCTGCTCACTACTGCTGCTGTCGCTGAACCTAATGTCTCTTATAAAAACACACAAAGCCATCCTATGCTGGGAAAAAAGGCCGAAAGCTCTGTAGGGTAAGACACAGTCCAAGTGGCAGGGCAGACTCTATGAAGCAGAACCGGCTCTGTGATTGGTCACAGCACAGTTCCCCCATCCCTGCCCCAAAGTATTCTGGGTATTATTGCTGCTGGCTTCGAACGCCCCCGTCACCAGGTTGGCTGGTGACAGACGGCTCCCCTGGGCTTCACACGGCCACTTTCCTGCCAACCCTGTCCACATCTGCAGCTACGCCCGCCTGCCCACCCAGCACTCAGCCAAGATGGAGTATTTCTGTTTTTAACGGCTGATAATTAACCTTGGCTGAGCAGGGAGGAGGCAGCCGGTGACATGAGAAATAGGCAATATTAATATTCCGGTCCTCGCAGCTTATATAAGCAAAGTGGAAGGTGGGGGGGGAGGGTGGATGTATCCGGAAATGAATGATGACTTTCTGCTGGGAGTAGGTTATCCCCCCCTGCTCCACGTCCCCCCTATACCCGATTCCTCTTTGTCGTGTAAATGATGAACGCTTTTGAGTGAGCGCAGACCAGACCCGGGAAGACGTATGACTTATCCGGACCACGTTTGCACGATGCTAATGCAAAGAGACAGTGGCAGACATTGGCATTTGACCAAATGGTGGTGAAGAAGGGACCTGGTGTTGTACCCCTGAGCAGGGAGCATAAAATTAGTGTCTACAATATGTCAAGCAGTAGAAATATAACACATCTTGTCACCTCGGATTTAGTCGTCTGCTAAGCAGCTAAAATATTTAAATATAACCCTACAAACTCAATAGCCCCCATCTTTCAGCTTAAATGTAACAGATGAAAAATAATCATGATCCAATTTGGTACATCCTCTGATTACTGTCATATTTCCTGTAATTTTTTCTCAACACTGATAACTTTGCGTGAATACTGATGTGTTATGTCTTTCAGTGGGTGTAGTGGATTTCACAAATTTCAGTATGTGTATGTGGAGACCACCAAATCTCCTGGTAGCATGTGGACATGGGATTTGTAGTCTTTTATGTTTCCTGGCCCTGCCCCCGCCCCTTTCCTCACACTCATGAACAGCAGCCATTCCTGATGCACGCAGCCAATGGCTGTTTCTCAGACCAGTGTAACTGGTCCCAGACCAATAGAACCTGCTCCTCCATCACTCCTGCTCAACACCGATGTGTGTCTTAAGCGACAGCTTCTCAGCCACCACATTTAAAGGTCCAGAATCCCCCCCCAGAGACGACTTCTGTGACATTAATCTACACATGGAACAAGACATGCTTTAGTGCAGGCGGGAGACACCAAGGGGATGCCGAGAATCCAGCGTCCTGTTTTCTGTGCCCGTCGCGGGGGTCGGCGGTTACCATGGCGAGGGCCCAGAGAACAAAGAGACCGTGGGCTGAGCGGCGTGGACAGAGAAGGGTCCCCTCAAGATCGGCCGACTCTCATGTCGCTTGGGATCAAAGCGGAGCTCACGCCCGCGGTGCCGGCCTCCCGCCGCCACGCCGGAACGCTACCGCTCACGATCGCATGGTCACGGACTCCAGCGGAAATACCGTACCTCCAAAATGGTCAAACAATAACACAACCAGAAACAGGACTGTTTCCAAAGACACGCGGATGTATGTGTGTGTGTGTGTGTGTGGGGAGGGGGGTGTTTTGTGTAAAATACACAATTTATATTTAATGTACTGAATTCATATTCACGGCCAAAAGAGGGCCAGCATGGTTCTGTATAAACAAGGCCATATGGTATCTCTTTAAAGAACTGCGTATATGCTTAATCACGTATTTAACTGCAATTTAATAAAGTTATCTGATATTTTCAATGCCACTTGCCTTTGCTTTCTAATTTGTACAACAGGGAAGTAAATCGGTGTCGTCTAGTTTAAATAACTGTGGAAGTTAAGTATAGTCTTCGGGGGAATTTTGTCTTGATGGCAGAGTCAGCATAAGAGCACCAGTCCCTGGTGCCGTTTCATGATGGTACAGGACAGACGTAGTCAGGGTTTTGTCACGTACGCAGTTAAAAGAAGCACAAAGCGTAGTGAAATGCATGGTTGCAGGAGTCCAGGGGCCTGTATCACAAAGTGGGATATGTGGGTTAGCGAAATACACACTTATCCAGACTATCTGACAAGTTAAGTGAATGAAGATTCCTAATTAAACATTGGTACTTTAAAATCCGATAAGCCGTCTAGCTAACCAGCAAATCTCTTTTTGTGATATGAACCCCAGGACTGTGAAGCAGGGAACACACGTATGGTAAAGTTAAGTATAAAGGGCACGTAAGTATAAAGAGACAAGGCGTAATCAAAAAAATCCAAGTCAGCCCGCAGAAATACGCAGATGCGTGGAAAAACTAAAAATGGACGGAGTTTTGGAAATTTGCTCTTTAATTGGCAGTACAGTGACAGGTAGTGCAAGGAGTCTAATAATAAATGCAAATTTACACATAATATCTGCTAAACAACCGTACAACATAGGCAAAGTGTACGCATATAGGCTGAGTAGGCTATTTCTGATTAAGGATCCGAATTGCCTGGTAAATCGCAGAATTCAGGATTGGTGAGGTCGCGGCGGGTGTTTGTCGGGGGACACCCTGCGTCCGTGAACGGGACCCCAGTACCGGAAGCTTCCCCTGACATGCTGTGGGTGGGAATCTGTCACCGTGACCAAATGAAATCGGCCTGTCGCTTTCAGAGGCAGCAGTGGGCCTGTCTGAGCTTACCTGTCCGCCATCCCTTTGGCAGCTCGCAAATGGTTCCCTGACGCGTCATTCCTCACGAGGGGAATTTTTTTTTTACCTCTCTATCGATGGTACGGCATGGAGCCGGAGCCAGATGCTACATGATATGTGAAGGATTTGCTGTCTGCTGTTTAGCTACAGAGTGGCATCAGATGTGCTAATTCAAGAGTGGACGGGCCTCTGACAGCTAGCGGGGCTGCCTCTGAAAGCGAGGTAAACAAGAATGAGTCAGTCACCCTGGAGACTACAGAAACATGTTCAGGAGTCTGACGTGATTCCCACAAACACTGGTACCCATTAAACTGGGCCTGTGGAAGCTCCCAGCCATCACTCGCCTGGAAGTTACACCTTTAGGGTACAGCATGTTGCAGCTGTTAGGGAACAGAGCGGGAGGCTTCCGGAAAGTTCCAAATGGCCCACCTGTTACATTCATTAGCTACTTTGCATCTTTTATAAATGTCAAGCAATAGAACTGTGTCATATCCAGTAAATGAGGTAACAATGTAAGTGTGATTATATTGATTATACAGAAGATAAAATTTGCTTCCTGTCACAAAAGGACATTCTAGTGATCAGTCAGATCAGTCGATGGGTTGTATTTCATTATGCCATATTGTTGTCTGAACCTTATCTTCTGACTTAAGACGTATTTCTTTGGGAGAATCAACAAATGTCACCCCGCTCAGTGTATCATCGGCTACACGAGCATCAGGACCAGAACCCACCAGAGCCCGCACGTCTCAAAACTAAGACCGAGTCACGTAAAGCTAGTCTTAATTATGGTGACGCTGTAGGGTTCGGCCGGATGCTAATGTTGCTAATGCTAATCCTGCCGATACTACAACTGTCCTAAACCTAGAGACAATAAAAGCGAAGAAGCTGGAGCGATCATAAAAATATGTATATTATGAAAGGCTGCAGGGGGCGCCATTGTCCATCGTGGTGTAGAGGCTGGGGCCGGGGCCGGGGCCTGCAAGGCGTCACCACCGTGCTGACAGGCTGCCATTCCTCTGGGTAGCCTTCACCTCAGTGCTCTGCGTTATTTAGAGCTACCACCTCCTGCTGCCCCCGTCCAGCCCTGCGACTGACCTCGGGCGCAGAAAGGGAATCCACCCTGCTCCAGGAGGACGCTGTTTAGAGTCACTTTTTGAAGGTGCTACGGGAAGCATTCAGCTGGCAGGGGTGCATTCTGGGAAAAGCACGTTTACTTCCCACCCCTGAAACCTCGTGCCCTGTCATTGGTGCTCGACGTGCTCCATAACGTCAGACTTTCCCACTCAAAGACCTTTTACAGCTTAATAAGACATCCTTAAAGCCCAAGTGTAAGGCTGATCATGCTCATAATCATAAAATCGCAATCTTAACCAAGTCCGACATGGATATTTTGCAATGCATCAGCAAATACAAATGAGAATGTGTTTTTAAAGAGGACGGCTTCATTATTATGGGATGTATAATAACTGTTAAGGTGTCAGCCAGGGTGAGTCTGGAAACAGTGGGGCTCATTTGATGATAATTATCCTAAAGCAAATGCTATTATTTATTAAGTTATTATTATATTATGTGCAGAATGATTAGGCAAGTACGACTCCTGGAAATTTAGCAAAAGTTCAGCAGAATGAATCCAGAAGTTTTCTCTTGCTCCAAGTAAATTTATTTAGAGAGAAAATGTTGTGCACAATTACCAGGCAATCAGAGACTAAGTGGATTTTTCTCTCTTCACCACAGAAATAATACGAAACAGCTTTATCCATTCAGTCTATATAAAGAATAACAAACCATCAGTCGTTCTCGACAGCCCACTTCACAAAGTTCAGGGCGCTGTATAGCCACCTGTCTTCTCAATGACCATCATGAGCCTGCTGTCCATTGAACCAGTCAAGCTTTTGATTTGATCCCGTCCTATATTTGCTGAGGCAGCCAGGACCGCCTCCTAGACACTGCTTGCTACCTTGGTAAATCTCATACTTTACTAAGGCCCAGTAGTTCTCAATGGGGGTCATGCAATGAAGGGGGCCAAGTCACAATGCAATCACTATTCTAGCCTAGACTATTCTTGGTCAAACCATGGAATACTTTATTGCATGGGAAGGGGCGGTGTCCTGCATGAATATCATAACCTTTTTGAAAGGTGCTGACATCCTGTGCCAGTGTTTCAAGAAGGTATCTTCTATAGATATTGGCAGTAGATCTTGTAGTGAATTTTATACCATCCGGAAGTCTGAAAGGTCTGACAGGTTCTTCACTGACAGCTGCAGTCGACACCCTCACTCCTTGAAGGTGTCCAACCACTGGCCCATGCACCTGCTCCATCAGTCACTCTCATCTCATCTCATCCGTCCACAAAACCTCTGTAACATCTGTCTTGCGACGCGTCTGTGCGTCGTGTATTGAGCGGAGGTCGGGTTTCAGCCTTTGTGACCTTAGTGATGTCACACAGGACACTACACCTAGTACTTCCAGAGATTCTGTTCAGATTTTTTTTACAGGAATATTAAGGAATGACATTAAAAGCACAGTGATGAAAAAAAGCTATTACGAGGAGGGGAAGTAGAGTTGAATATTAAGCAAAATGATTCTTATATAACACCCATTTGCGGAATGAATTCTTTTGCCTTCTCTTCCCTTCAGCAGGACTTGGCATTGCGCAGGCTTATGGAAGTGCATCCATCTCTGCACTCAGAACGATTTAACCCCCAGGAAATAGCCCAGCTTTTCGGGAACGGTGTCCACAAAAAGCATGTTCCATGCTAGGCATTCAGTATTTAATTTCCTTGCGAAAGCTAGCGTTTCACCTGCCCCGGGGTATGCGGGGAATTATGGAGGCGACTGTGGAATTAAGGGACCATACTTACATTCGGGAAGGGGAGGGGGCCCCGCTTTGGGATGGGGCAGAGACCATACTTACAATCGGGAAGGGGAGGGGGCCCCGCTTTGGGATGGGGCAGAGACCATACTTACAATCGGGAAGGGGAGGGGGCCGCTTTGGGATGGGGCAGAGACCGTACTTACATTCGGGAAGGGGAGGGGGCCGCTTTGGGATGGGGCAGAGACCATACTTACATTCGGGAAGGGGAGGGGGCCGCTTTGGGATGGGGCAGAGCAGCGGCCGGGAGACTGTAACAAACTGATCGCACACGGCCTTCTGTCTGCTAGCCTCTTGGGGGCCAAAGCGAGCTGTGCATTTCAGCACTGATGAACATAGTGGTGCGCGCGTCTGTGTAGGCCTGTTCACACTTCAGGGCTGGTGAAGCGATTTCACCGTCGGCCCCTTGAGCAAGGCCTTTATCCCCCCCAACTCCCCCCCGCCACTGACTCCGCTCGCTCTCAGAAAACGCTGCTTTGGATAAAAGCCTCTGGTAAAAGACTCGGTATGAAACACTAAGGTCAGTGATCCAGATCTGCAGCTCACACCCTCTACAGCACTTCATAAACAGCTTCCAAACATTACAGAACTACAGGTTCAAGCACACAGGCTTATAATGAAACTAGCGATAAACTGCATTGTCATCCGGCAAAAGGATATATTACCATAACTGTTACCCATAACGCTGTGGTGATACCATTTAGGCCAATAAAGTCACTAATCCTCAGCTGATCATATTAAACTACCCTGCTGATCCCTTTGGTATTTAAATGGTATAAATATCACACAGACACTGAAGCCCTTACTGACAGGGCATTCTGTAGGGCTTCTTTGGAGTGACAGGTGAAGTTAAGCATCTTATTCACTAACCTATACTACGGAAAGGGTAATACTATAATAAGCAGGTACATTCTACATCGTGGCAACAATACCACGTAACGATTGTGTGTGATTGCTGCCCCCTGGAGGGTGAAATGTGCAATGCTGAAAATTTACTCCACAGTGTAGATCTTGTACTAAACAATCCCCCAGTGGGCTCAGAGCCACTGAGATAAGGGTCTATTAAGGGAGACAAATGACTCCGAACCAGACAACCATCTTAAGTCATTTTATTACATTTTACAAGAGTATGTGGCCGACGAAGCATTAACAAAATTAATTGACATGGTACCTGCAAATAAATAAAGCCAGCCAATCATGAGGCTTCACTCATTCTTATGAGCTAAAGCCAGAACAGACTAACAATAGTCAAACCCAAGGTGCAGGCTTCGTAGGAAAAATCCCTATAACAGATCAAACGACGTGCTCCAAAATGAGGAGGGGGAATTGTGGGAGAGCCAGAATAATGTGCCTGTGGCATCGTGTGGATCTGCGGTAGCAAAAGCGGCCGACTGACGCCACCCAGTGGCAGCTCCAAAGAAGGCCAGACTGCAATTGGTATCCTAAATATACGTCACATGTCAGCAAAGACACCCAAATAACCTAACACCAGCCAGGTAAACCAGAAGCCACCCCCCCCAAAGAAAGCCACCTACATCAACCCAGGCTCTGCTCCCTCAAAGTAAAGAGAGAAGACGAGGCAAGGCAAGTCTGCCCGCAAACAGGGGGGAGTGAATTACGACAAGGCGGCTAGGCATAATCCTCCCCCTCTCATCACATCTGCAGGAATGTTTGCTTCGTAGAGGCCGGACGGGAAGGAAAATCCCGTCGGGAGAGCTTTGCTATCTGGGTTTGTCCTCATGTATCAGAAGGAGAAAACTGCAGCGCCGGCCCTGCCCAAGAGGCCCTCTCAGAGATAAGCCCAACAATCCTTCCCAAAGCAAAATCCGTTCCCCCGTTTTGGCTTCAGATCATCCCAGAAAGGAGTTTCATCCTCACACGCAGATACAGAGTATAAACCACCCTCCTCAAACTTACAATGATGAAAGTAATCAGTCTATCCATTTCCACATGGGGTTGTGCACATACATTTTTTTTTATACATATACATTTTATGGATAACATAAAATCGGCACTTAAGGCGGCGTGATACTTTATTACGGCTTTGGTGGCAGGGCCGTAGCAGCGGCCAGGCATCCGGGCACCCAGCTAAAGCCCACTGGTCCAGCGAAGGGGGTGGGCCCTCCAGGGACGACCGGCTACCCCCCCCCCCTCGTACGGCGCGGCATCAGAACCCGAACAGGTCATTCCCGTCGCCCGCATCCCAGCCGGTGGGAGACCACTGCAGCGTGTCAGCTTGGAGATCTTCAGATATCACCCCGATGTCCAGGACCTGGGGGTTCGTGCGAGACTCTGCAAGTCTTGCGGGGGGGGGGGGGGAATTTACAGGGTATTAGAGCTGTGACTGATGAGTTACATATACCCATAACCATGCAGGAATATTTCAACAGCATGTCAAGCATGACTATGACACAAAGCTACTGGGAGCCAGTGCCTAATTGGGGGGGGGGGGGGGGGGGGGGTGTTTTTAAAAAAAAGAGGAATGGAATACCTTTTTTTTTTTTTTTGTTTGGGGGGGGCGGGTTTTTTTATTCCCCGTTCCGGGCAAAAAAAAAACGTAAAAAAA
>JAODKM010000044.1:3878151-3906938 GCA_026780845.1 Petrocephalus sullivani | reverse complement strand
CAGGACACGAGGAGAACATGTGAGCAGCGTAGCGCTGCGGGGGGTCAGGACACGAGGAGAACATGTGAGCAACGTAGTGCTGGGGGGGGTCAGGACACGAGGAGAACATGTGAGCAACGTAGCGCTGGGGGGGGTCAGGACACCAGGAGAACATGTGAGCAGCGTAGCGCTGCGGGGAGTCAGGACAGGAGGAGAACATGTGAGCAGCATAGCGCTGGGGGGGGGTCAGGACACGAGAAGAACATGTGAGCAGCGTAGCGCTGGGAGGGGTCAGGACACGAGAACATGTGAGCAGCGTTGCGCTCGGGGGGGTCATGACACGAGGAGAACATGTGAGCAGCGTAGCGCTGGGGGGGGGGGGGCGGCGGGGCGAGGGGGGGGGGTTGATGGCCCTTAAACCGTTTGGTAAACAGGCCAGGGGGTATGTCACTTAACTTTATCAAACATTTAAGGTATCGGACAGTGTCAGCCAGGAAAGCTTCGAAAAAAAGATCTGCCTCATACAAGGACCCAGGAAACTGCTGGCCATGGCAATACAAATAGGAAAAGATCAAAAATATTTTATTTACTGACATACTTAACCTGGTATTTTTTTAACTCCTTAGAATCATGGTCTAAAAACTGATCCTATTTCACATGTCTGAATGACTGGGTTACATGGATTTCAGGTTTAAGGACTCTGGAATCTTAGAAAAAAAAATCCATTCTATAGAACTGCTCAAATACATCTGTTCCCGGCTTGAGTTCTAAATAACAAAACAGCAGCATACTTAATGCTGAAGAGCAAAGGGTTAAAATGCCTTTTATTCAGGTGTTACATACATACTTAAACTTCTTTAGACCTCTGCAAGCTCCCTTTCAGATCAGTCTGGAGTTCTGCAAGGTGGTGAAATACCCTCATACCAAATTGGAGCCGTCATAAATTAGTCAAAAACATGAATGGCTTTCGTGTCACTTATTGTAAATTGATAGGATCACTTACATTTTTAGTTCCCCCCATCTGCAAACAGCCTTTGTTGAAGTAACTGAAAATATTTTAGGACACAACTGAATTGGAAGTATCCGGTAGCTAAATTTTTGGTTGAGTTTTATTGAAATGTAACAATCAGAAGTTACAAACATGAAAGAACACTCTGTCACGGCCCTTTTGTGCATTTCAAACCAAATTCCAAAAAATGCAAATTTTAAAGATCAGATTTTTTTATGAAGTTGTACGAACAGTTCTAAAACCCAAAACAATTTTAAATCTACCACTAAGCAAACAATTTAATAGCAACTGAAATACAAATATCCCCCCCCACCCAACTTCTGCTTTTTTTTCCCTTGGATTATTAAAGCAAACTCTGTGAAAGCACTGAAAATAAGTCCCTAAATGCAAACCTATATACACAAGTATATTCCTCCACCGCTCAATATTAGGAGTATGGAAGGAAGCAAGTCCACAACAGGGGGTAGGGAGAGGGGCGCTTTAGCAAGAGTTCCAACAGGACATTCATGATTTTTTAACATCTTCACAAATCTTTGAAAAGGAATGTCCACCTTTAAAACATTAAATGCTGGCTTTAAAAAAAATATGAACACAACAACAACAACAAAAAAAAAAAATGTAAAAATAAAAGTGGTTGTGTTTAGTCGGGGGTGTCCAGAGTTAGAAAACGGTTGGGAAAAGTTTGAGACAAATCATCTTCAGCCCAATTCGTACCTCCGGCCAATCGAACAGCCAAACTTCGGTGACTTTTGTGGGGTCTTAGCATTCGTTTGTATGTGAGGGATGAAAAAACGAAAGCCGAGAATCGGAAGGTGCTGCCAATCTCCTTGACGTGTCTGCCAAATAACCTTAATTTGCACCTACTTCCACTGCTGGCCATACGAATCGTGAGAAAACTCCAGGTTGTCATTACTGTAACCATAGTTACCGGAATAGTCGACGCCCTGCTGCAGGGGCTGCTGGGCGATGGGCTGGGACCCCCAGTTCTGCTGGCTGTTGGTCTGTCGCCGCTTGGAGTCCGGCTGGTTGAACACGTCGGCCTTCCTCTTCCCGCCCACGTTGCCCCCTCTGTTTCCCCTGGGCCCCCTGGCTCCTCGGCCCCTCTGCTGCTGGAAGGGTGCTCCCCGGCCGCCCCGCCCCCCCCGGGGCACTCCTCTTTGGATGTAGGTCCCCCTCCCCCTTGGGGGCGGGGCCCCCCGCGACCTGGGTGGAAGTAGGCCACCCCTCCCACCCCGACTGCCCCTCCCTCTCATGGGGTAGCCGTCGTCGTAAGCATAGTAGGGGTCTTCGTAGCCACCGCGGTAATCATGATAGTCATAAGCGTGATAGTCGTCATAGTAATCTTCACTGGTGAAGTAGTCTAGGGGGTACGGATAGCTACCCCTACCCCCGCGCCCCCTGCCTCTCATTGGGGGGGGCATGCGAGGGGGCGGGTAGTAATAATAATCGTCGTACCTGAAAAAGACAGCAGCGACAGCACAACTCAGCATGTTAGGGCCTGACAGTGGTCACGTCAGCTAGGACCTGCTGTTTATCACACATAAGACACCAGCAGCAAAGGGATTATTTAAGCATGACAGCAGATACAGCAGGTCTAACTGTTCATACACAGCCCTTCAAAATGAGGTGTCTCCCCACTGGGAATCCCTGAAGTTTGATCATTTACCACTGCAGTAAAAATAGATCAGCTCAGGTATTTAAATTATCTGAGCTCACACTTCGTCATTATCAACCTCAGCTACAAATCCTTCTCAAGATTTGTTGTTAACTTGCATCAGGTTCTTAGACTAAAGGTCACATCTGAATTAGGGCTGGGCAATATATATCTAACTTTTTATCTGATATTAGACTAATTTTTTACGTTATCAAGCCATTGCAAGTCAAGACGAACAGGGCAGTGCTAGAAATGTAACAGTGTGCGCATGCCTGAACACGCTGTGCAGGAGCAGGCGTGCGAGGTACAAATCAGGCAGGTGGTACAGACACCCCCACAAATTCCAGCTCACAGGAGGCCAGATAGTGAAACACAGAGACAAATACAGAATATAAGCATTTAACTGAACAGTCTAATTGGAAAGTACTTGAAATATTCATTTACATTTCAAGTATTTGGATATTTAGTCAATTTGTATTTTCTCTAAGAATTTTTTTTTCTTTTAAACATCATGTGTGATCGGCAGAGATGCATTTTATGTTTCCCAGCTGGGAAACACTGATGTAAATAAATAACCTTGTAACTTTTACAAAACTGAAAAAAATGGATATATATTGAATATTGAAACAATTACCTAAAATTTCAAGACATTCTTTTTTCAGCCATATCACCCAGCCCCAATCTATTGGGCTTTTTTGAGAGCCCCATCCTGACCAAGTACAGACCAACAAGGAGCCTCGACCTGGCGCTCTCCTTACCCAGCGTTTCTGCCAGGCGGTCGCACTGCCTGCCGTTCCTTCCTCTTCTTGTCTGGGGGCTTCGCCAAGACGATTTCAATCTCCTCTCCCTCCAGCGCCTTCCCGTTCATTTCCGCCATGGCCTGTAACGCAGCGCACGTCGCCAGCGTCAGACCACGCAGGGGCAACGGCACACAAACCCAGCAGCTCAAAGATGCGGCCGGTCTACCTTCATGGCCGCCTCTCGGTCCTCGAAGTGGACGAAGGCATAGTCCTTCAGTTTCTTCACCCGCTCCACGTTCCCGAACTCTGAGAAGGTCTTCTCCAGGAGCTCCTCCGTGACGGATGTGGCCAGCTTCCTCACGAACAACACCTTCACCTGGTGGAGCACAGGCCTAGTCACCCTAACCTTAATCCCAACTCTCCAGAAACTTTCAAACACTGAGTCATCAACATTTCAAACACAGAGCTTAGATAGATAGATTAGATAGAACTACTCTGAATATGCTCACCACTGGAAAATTAATCACCACCTCCTAACAAAGTCTAAATAAGACTGCTGCTCTGTCAGTTTTAATTTAGAGAGCTCTACTCCATAATTACACCAAGTCAAAAATATTAACTTAACTCCACACGGCAGGGGGTTCTGGTCTAACCACCTATCTGCTCAAGTGGTCCAAGTACCGCCCCTGTGCAAAGCAGGATGCGTGAGACGGCGGCGGCCCACCTTGGCCATGACCTCTGGGTCGGGCTCCTCCACGGGGTCGGCCCACTCCACGGTCACCGGGTTGCCCCACACCTTCACCTTGCCGCTCATCAGCCGGCGCCGGGCCTGCGCGGCGGCCTTGTGGTCCTCGTACTCCAGGAAGCAGAAGCCGCGGTTCTTCTTCTTGTCATCCGGCTGGTGGTAGAGGATCACCTCCGTCAGGCCCTCTGCAAGGCAGGAGTCGAGCGTCGGCATGGGCAGACACGAGCGACGGAAAGCAGCGGCACCGCTCCGCGGCCACCTGCCGCCGCGAGACGGCAAATACGCCGGAGTTCCCCCGACCTGTTACTTTGCTGAAGTCCTCCAAAATGCTCTCCTTTGTCTTGTTCTTTGGAATAGACCCAACAAAGAGGCGATTGTTTGCTACAGAGATGCACACGCCCAGGTACTTGCCAGGACGGATTTCGTAGTTGTCGCACTGAAGAGAGAAATCAAACAGCAGGCGGTGACTCTTTCGCTGCTCTCCTTACATTTCAACTCCTAAGGCGCGTGTGGCAGCCCCCCAGAAACACCGCCGATCTGACTGCAAAGTCACACTGCTCTTACCAGTCTGACTGCCTCCTGCGCGTCGTCCTTGCTGCAGAACGTGATGAAGGCGTATCCTCGGTTCTGGCCCGTCAGCGGGTCCATCATCAGACGCAAGTCCCAGATCGGACCCGCTTTCTCGAACAGCGGAACCAATTCGTCCTCGTACAAGTCCCGAGGGATCTTCCCCACGAAAACCTGCGAGAAACACTCGACTGTTATATGCAATGCATGTCACTCCCTACTGTCGGCATTTTGAAGAAGTATCTGTGGACTCAAGTCTCAGATGGGTCAAATCTTGTACAGCTTCACACCTGCATTCGACCATTGTTTTTTTTTAAACTACACACCCTAGTTGTCTATCTGGATGGCTGAGTGGAACGTTACTCCTCTAATGTGGCTGATCCCCAGCGTGACCCCCGCAGGAGACTGAACAAGCAGGCTACCACTCCTCTCCAAGCAGACGGCCGAGGCTGCAGGCTTTCCTAAGCCCACAGCCCTGCAGGGCCCCCGGCACCCAGTCCCCAGCCAATTTTGTGCTGCACTTCTTTTGGTGGCTGAAAACTATTTAAACTGTTTCTTTAAAATGTTGCCGAAATATGACAGTGCCATGCAATCATTTCAAGTGAACCGATTAAGTTAAAACCATCATGAATTATACTTGCCATACTATGTACATTTTGTGCTTTGGAGCTGTTAAAAACACCACGACGCCCCACATGCCTCAACTCTGCAGAGATACTAAAAAAGCAAACATGAAATGTGTCTCCGGTTCTTGCCTCAGTGCCAATTCCAGGCTGGGATCCTAGATAAGCCTTAGCCGGCGGGGGTCCCCCGTACTTCCGCTGTCCAGTGGTGACATCCAGCGTGTAGCCCGTCCTCTCCAAGAGGGCCTGCGGGATGGAGCAGCAGCATCAACACTGTTAGGAGCCGAGTGGCGAAGGGCGGACAGCTGCGGACAGGCCGAGCCACAGGGAAGACGCAAGGACACCGCAGCGGGAGCTACAAACGCCATACCCAGTGCTGGCTTCTCATACCCAATCAGGTTCTCTCGTTGACTCTCACCTTTATCTTTGATTCGTCGGGCCCCTTCGTGGATTCCTGCACCTTGTTCCCCTGCTTCTCTCTCTGCCTGTACGTTTTCATGACTCCGCACAGAAAGGCACTTTTGTTCTAAGAAAGGAAAATCATTAAAGCGATAGATAGAAAAGACTAGCAAACAGGAAACAGGACATGTTAGTGGTGGGGGGAGGCGGCTCACCTGCACGTGGGATAAATCGCTCTCCTTGAACTGCTGCAGGACCGCCAGCGCACCATCCTCATTGAACTCCCTTAGGGCATCAAGGGCTCTTTCATCCAGGTCCGCATACGCCACAAGCCCTGGGAGGATCAGTGTTATGGCTCTTCATTACGGGAATGAAATCTAGGCCCAAGCCCTTATTTTCAAGTTTCCCCACCAGGGAAAATGTCAAAAACACGTGCTAGAGGCAGTGTGCCACACGCCTACCCGTCTGGAAGATGTCGTTCAGCTTCTCCGCCACTTTCTGGCCAAGGCCGGCGTCGATGAGCTTCTGACAGCTGTCTGCCGGCGTCACGCCGATGTCCATGGGCTCCTCCTCCTCTTTGGCCGCCATCGGGCTGCCGTTCACCTCGGCCGCCATTCTGCAACTGCACCAGCAGGTTCTCAACGTCCAGTAGGAGACGTCTTTAAGGAAAAAAAATCCTCCTCAAAGCCCCCGAGCCGGTGACCCCAGTTCTCATGAGCTTCAGGGTGCATCCACTTCACTCTGCGTCACCTAACCGACTCATCAAAATAACCTCACATTTCAGTTAAAAACACAGCACTTATTATGACAAAGGCGGAGAGGCTCGCCTGCGCTTTACGGCAGCCAGAACAAGCTGGAAGGGCTGGCAAAGCTGTCAGCTGTCATAAGCTGAACAACCAGCATACTGTGCACCATTTTTAGATTTCCACTTCTGACGTCTCACGTCGCCGCTTTTGGCCTGAAGCTGGGCTTGTCGCCTAAAGCAGCTGTATTTTAGCCATTTGAGAGACACCTAAACGGCAGTGACGACTGACAGCATAACCCCCCCACCACCACCACCACAAGTATGATCGCCCAGTTTTGGATCAAGTTCACATTAAATCATGACCGGTTATATCCACAACAGCTCTCCAGTCACCCGGACATAACTAACCAGTATAAAGTAAAGTTTACTTGCTACTGCTCTGTTTTCAAAAACGCATAAGAGGAAAACCTGCCGTTTAATCCAAACCCAAAGATACCAACCAAGGTCAGAGAAAGGCCCATAAAGAATCAACAACGATGTATTCCCAGCCCGGATCATTCGGGACTCAGCCTTGCCGTTTGGTGAACAGGCGAGGAGACGCGTAAGGCTCCCCCCAGATCCGGCGGACATCGGGGCTCTGCGCCCCATCACACACGCCGCAGGCGGCTGGCACAGCGCCACCAAGCGGCGGGCCGCGGGACCGCAGCGGCGCGGCGAAGCGAGCGCAAAACAAGCGTCCGCTAGGGCGACGGGACGCCGCTCGGAGCCGCAGCTAGACGGCTTATCCCGGCCGTGAGGGGACTGCTAAGCGCCGCAAGGCGGCAGGGAGGCCGCAGAGCGCCCGGAAACCCCGAATCCACGTTAGGCTGTCCCGCCCCCTGCTTCTAAAACTTACTAAATTATCGCAAAAATCGACTCAGACAGCCGATGCCGGGTCCCAGAACCCGCCCTGCGGTTAGTAACCAACCGAACAGCTAGTTAGGCCACGAGCTAAACGGCCGGCTGCCTTTTTTTGGGGGTGTTAGCATTAGCTGGCTAGCTAACTAACCTGCACGTATCGGGCCTGGATAAATTCTTTTCTTAGCTGGAAAGGGGGGGCGGAATAAAAGACGAGTTCTTACCCCCGCTTTCACAGAAATTTCCCCGTTGTTTCAGAGGACTTATTCCGGGCTTGGTTAAAGAAACAGCCTGATATTGGAAGGTAATATTAATGCGGAGAAGGCGTATTTGGTTAAGTTATATCCGCGGGAACGCAGCACGTAGCGCGCTCAGGCCGACGCCGTCAGTCGTGAACGCGCACGTAGCGCGTACAGCCGCGGGCTCCCGGCCGGCGGTTGCCATGGCAACAGCGCAAGGGTGCGCGAACCGTTGGTTTGCCTGCCTAGGGGGTCTTTCACAAGGCAGGATTTCTTCAGCAGCCAGATCACTTAAGCCAGGGGTGCCCAACTCCGAAATCCAACACAGTTTGCAGATTTTCCTCCCAAACATTAAACCCGGTGATTAGCTGATTAAGATGTGTGTTGAGCAGGGAAGTCTGCAAACTGTGTTGGATTCTGGCCCTCCAGGACCCCCTGACTTAAGCTAAATGTAAGAATGGTCCAATAAGAATGTCACTGACCTCTCCTCCTACTGGTCAGTTTCCACCTTAGCCTTACGTTGTCCGACTAGCCTGGAAATTCTGCATTGTGGAATACCCATGGTATATGCACACCGTTTTTTCTCCCGAGTAATTCCGTTTTAATTTACCGCTAGATATAATGCAACATGACAGATGATAGCTCACAGAATAATGCATTTGAATGTCGAAATTTGTTTTATTGGTTTGAAATGACAAAGTTTGTTCCTGCACTTCCAACTACAGTAACATTACACATTAGCATTTACCATCGCCCTTGCCTGTCATGTTGCGTTATACTTATACATATATATAATTATGGCCGTTTCACACATTGCTGTTCCGTAGGTTTTCAGTGTTGTGTCTTATGTGTTTAAACTGGCTTTTTCTCTGTGAATCCTATTGCATTGTCCATTTTACCCTGTTTTATATTTCTGTATTCTCATTTTACAATTGTGTTATTGTATTTTATATTCCCTGTACGGTGTCCTTGAGTGTCTAAAAAGGCACCTATAAATAAAATGTATTATTATTATTATTATTATCTCCTGACCCCAGATCAGAAGGTCAAACTTTTACTACACCCTGCCTGTCATAGGAAAAATAAGGCATTCACAAACTGAAAGTTATTGCAGAATTAATGATTTAAATATTGAACTGGGAGCTGCAGCATCTGGGCAAAGTGCTAATATAACAAAAATAATAAGACAACACAACAAAGCAGTGAAAGACTATGACAACTCTATAGCGTATCTGATTTATACAAGTTCATCAGTACAGGGTCCCATGATTCTGAAGCACATCCCAGGAAGCACAGGGTATGATGTGAGAAACCCGAAACAGTAACCAACATGACAGTGCAGAGTTTACTCCCTGTCCATCTTGTTTTATGTTTTCACAGTTAACTGCTTTGCGTTAACTGCTGGGTGTGATGCTATTTTCATAATTGCTGAATAAACAGATGTCAGACAACGGTGATTCAACACATTTATTATTCACTCTCAAGCAATTCCGCTCCAAGTTAGTTCAATCTGTCAAACTTGACTTCTGCTAGAATACAAACTAAGGCAAGCAATTTGTCTTCCAATTAGGCATACACAATTCTGTCCGAGCTACACAAAGACAGAAAACAGTAATAAGTGCTCAATATCAGCGTGACGTTCCTAAAATGTCACGTTACTCCTTTCCTGAGAACATTCAACAGGCTTAACATTTGAAGAATAATTTTATTGTAATAATATAGAAATCACGCATGAGTGGAGCAGCTCTGGGTGGTACTCTGGGGGGGTGGGGGGTTAGTCATCATCCTTCAGCCTCTTGATCTTGCCCTTGTGACGGTCGATCTCCTGCTGCAGACGCTCAATCTCCTTCTTGTGGTGCTCGATCTCTTCCTCGTGGTGCTTCCTGAGGGCCGCCAGCTGCTCCTGCTCCTTATGCCTGCGAGGGGGAAGAATGGGTCCGGGGTTAAGGAGGGCAGAACCGGACTGTGGGGCAAACCCAGACACTTCTATAAGCATTTCATAGCCAACGCCCATTTTAATCTTAAGTTACAGGAAATAAAGTATCATTAAGCATTTTAAGATGGCAGATTTATGTATTGATGCTAATTACTATTACCAAATTATACTGCAACAGGACACATTTTTTCGTGTAAGATGCAGAGAATAATAGAAATCTGTCCACTAACTTGAAGTACCGCTCCTCCTCGGCCGCCTGCTTCTTGCCAAAGGCTCCTCCAGCCTCCCGCACTGCACCTCCTCCCCCACCTCCCTTCCCCGCTCCTTTGCCCAGCTCGCCCAGCTGAAGCAGAGGAACATGACCGCCAATGAATAGTCACGAGTCAGCGACAAACAGCAGAAACATCAAATAAAACAATCAAGGAAGAAGAAGAAACACAGCAGATGTCAAGCCGTAAAAAAATAATACAGTGACAGAAAATTACAGTGACATTTCAAGTCTTTCTAATCACCTGACAGACACAAATGATAGGGATTGGTGGTAAACAAACCAATTATGTGATGACAAATAATTAACATTTACAGAATGATTCATTTGACCAACCAGCATTCATTATTCCCTGTGGAGCGCAGAAGTCGGTTTTAAAAAAAGTATAATTGGAGAGAAATTCCTTCTATTGGCAATAGATCTCAGTGTTTTCTATTTGAAACTAATTCATCCATGAGTCAGAAAATGTTTCCCAAAACAGGCATTCTGAATTTTAAAGGACACAAATTAAATATTTTCATTTCCAATTCTGCTGACTTCCATTTCACCTGAAACCAAAAAAATTGTTTAATTATTGTGCGGCCCTTGCATTATGAATTGGATATTTGGTTATATATTTGATGTATATTCAAAATAAACAAGTGTTTTGCATCCTAAAATTTGTAATTAACGAATTAAAATAAGTGGAAAGTGGATTGACGGCACAATAAACGCAGCCTACCACGGGCAGGGTTATTGGGACGTGTTCTGTTGGCGGCGGCACTTGTTCCAGATTTACTTAATTAACCAGATATAATGATCTGTCCCTTTGTCACACGTACAACACGGGAAGGGAGAAATCACAACAGGGCGACACGGAAAAGAACATACGGCCACCAGGCCGCGCACGGTCGATCGTGGTCGGACTCTACCTGGTCCGACGACATCCTGATCTGGGAAGTTATAAATCCCCTGAAGCCGACCCTCAGCAATCTGGACATCGCGCAAGAGTGAAACAAAAATCACTTTCTGTCGGGAGACTCCTGCGTCCTCCAATGTTTTGAAATACGGGAAATGGTGGCCAACGTTAAGCTTGCACGGAGTTTAACGCTGACGCGCGCCGTACCCCCGTAAAATCCACGACACTCGCTTTTCGACGGTCCCAACATCAGCGGATACTAGCCGTATAAAGTAAATATTAAAACCAGAAAATATGCATCGAATATTCATTGTGTTTGTTTATACTTGCAAAGTGGCATATTTCCAACTCTGTAAAATGTCATGGTCGGCTTTCTCTAGAGAGCGGAAAGCCCTTCCCGAATGAAAGATGGCAGCTTTTCCCCATGCGGGTGGCCTTCACTGTCACACATAACATTTTAAGGTCATTTCACTGTCACACATAACATATTAAGGTCATTGGCCTCAGTGGCATTTCCATTGCTATTCAGCTGATAAATCCGTTTCGACAATGAGTGACATCGACAAACATGAGCTAGATAGCTCGATCCTTATATGTGGGATCAATCAATCAATCGATCGATCGATCAATCATCTTAAAGAAAACTTAATATATAACCCTTCTGTGATTTTTTTAAAAAGGGAAATAAAATGACAAATATGAAAAGTGACGATTGTCTTTAATCCGAGGTTTGTTTCCAGGGCATTCCTCCAGATGTTCACTCTCATACTTCAGCTGCATGAAAACCTCTAAAGTAAAATAACTGATATTAAAAGTCGCCTTAAAAGCTTTCCGAGGCCCCAGACGTCCGGCAGGGTGCTGCTGGTTTTAGACGCGGCTTTTGCCGACCGCTGCTAGCACTCAGCGGCGAATGTCTAAGGTTTAAAAAGGATCGTTTGTGCGGCCAAAATGTCACACTGCAGTGGGAAATATTGACTGCAGAATAGTGAAATGGCCGCAATAGGCATCCCCCGGGCGCTCGCCGAGACTAAGGCTAGGCTTACATGTTACAGCGGGAGTCTAAGATCGGTGGCTTGCCATGTGCCACTTTGTCTGCAGCACTAGCTGGGACAGAGATTGTACTAATTATTATTACACAGCAATTACTAATACAAATGCTCGTATATTTTGCGGTTTCAGGTGTATGGGTGGCATCGTGTCTCCTTCGAATATATCTCTTCATTTTTTCCGTCTAGGAAACACCGAGCGTCAGAGTTTGACACGTTATGTGACCGTCATTATAGTACAATGCCGAAGTAAAATCTCACCTCACCGTGAAATTGTCACTGACTTATATTTGTCATAATAACGTGTCATATTAACACATTTCATATGAAACCCCTGTCAGGCATACTGTGCTAATGACGTTTTTTCCACTTGTATACAAATCCAAGATTTCTGCTAATTAAAGCACCCATTATGGCAGGTGCTGGCACTACCCACCTACACACGCAGGGTGCCACGTCCCCGGCAGGGGGCACTGTTACTGAGCGGTATTCGATAACGATTATTATTCAATAACTCGAGTGATTAATACGGGTAAATGAATGAAGGCAACTGGAGGGAAAGGGGGCAAAGGACGAAGCGCACAACCGGATGCCCCGAAGGCGCTGGCTGCACCCTCACCGAGGATAGCAATGTTTTAAAATGTATTAAACGCAAATTAAAGACGATGGTGTAGAATGGGCCGGAGATTACGTTCTTGGAATTAACTTTAAAATCAGAGACTTTGGAAAGGGCCCCACGTATATGTTTGTCATATTGAGCTCATGTCACTTCTACCCCCCATATTCTCCCGGCTCGTAGTGAGATATTTTAGTCTGCAATTGTTGACAGACAGCGTGCAGTCAAAACCTAGATACTGTGGATAATATGTAACGTTATTGTCATACTGCAGCACTCTTTCGTTGTTCAGCCTATAACTGGTGAACTGTTAACTCATCTCATACGTGTTCTACTGCACAAAGCATAAAAGCTGCCGTTGCAGTTGACGCGATCGGCCAGGTGGTGGCAGTGTTTAATAAGGTAAAGCTGCACGCCACAAGCTGGCCGATAATGAGTCCCAGCTCGTCTAATGGCTCGGTCATGCAAAATTTCTTCCGCCTGCAAAATTCCTTCCACAGCTCCATCCACCCTTGTTGATTTTAAATCAGCATTCCCGCAATTTGCTTTTACATGTGCCCCCGTTTGATTGAACAGAATACAGTTTTTGGAGAGCAAGTAAATATGCATAAAATGACACGTGCTACCTATATATTAGCTATAAATGACACTTTGGAGTTCAAAGACCTCAGGCTGGAATGTAACTGGCACGTTTTTGCACACTTTTCTTAACGTGCTTTCAATTAATTTATCCTATTTTAAATGTTAACCAAATTAACAAGCGATAAAAGTTCACATTCGTGTAATGCATGCTTTGATTAATTCTATATCAGTTTTATGTGGAAAAAGTAAAAAAAAAAAAACTCGCAAACTAGACTTGCATTAAGATGTTAAGATCGAGGTAGAACATTTGATTACAAGGGTACCTAAAATACTTAAGTAGGCAAATGATCAGTAGAATTGAATCGTACAATTCCACAGCATAGTTAAATTGACAGCTCGATTGGAACAAACATCTACAGACTTTTTGGGAAGTTCATACATTTTACTTGTAACACTATTATTGTGTAAGAGCAGATGCCGGCAGCGATCCAGCCCGCCAGGACGGCACGTGCCCAAACCACTGTATGATAGCTTATTGCTACAATGCTGTTATGTCTTGGACTCGGATGGCACGTGTCTGCAGAAATGTTGCTCCTAGACATCACTCGTTCAATCTGCAACATCCAGTTTGCAAAGGGCACTTGTATGGGCTAATGGACGACATTCCATTCACACGTGACACTGCTGGTACCTGTCTCATCATAATCATTATTATTGCTTCCCGGGGCTGACTCCAGGCTCCACAGTTTGTCTTGAGTCAGTCTGCAGTTATTCAAGCATTCTGCATGCTGTGACCATCTCCATGGTGACACTGACGTCGGAAGGAAAGCTGGATTCTTCCAGCATTTCCATGGCAACGCTGATAATCTTGGTGGTTCCGGTTGCCACATTCCAGAGTGAAGTTCAAGTTTCTCATTAATTGTTTAGAAGTTATTTAGAAGTCAATCGAAACACAGATACAAGTAGCAGCATACTTATTACAATATGATTGTTATGACTTGCAAAAAATGTGTTTGCATTAAGACTACAATGTACATGAAATGATTTTCGATACTTGGTGTTCGATACAGTTGTGCGCAGATGTGTGCAATTGTGTGTGCCCTGTGAAGGACTAGCATTCTGAAAAGCACTGTCCTTTGCTTCATGCCCCGTGCTTCCTGAGATTAAACCCTTGATTGAATAAGCAGTAATAGAATATGGATGGATGGATGGATGGATGGGTGGATGGGGGTGACATGGCCTTTGGGACCAGGGCTGTAGTCTCCACCATGGGTGGGAAGTTTGCATGTTCTCCCCGTGTCATTGTGGGCTTTCCTCTAGGGTTTGCAGTGTTGTCCCCCACAGCCCAAAACCATGCTAAGGTGAATTGGAGTTGCCAAATTGTCCATGGTGCATGTATGCACTCTGAATTGTTGGCATGCCATCCTGGGTTATTCCTCGGGATAGGCTCCAGACGACAAGCAGGTATAGGAGATGGATAATAAAACAGACTGCTTTATATTGGTCTGTAATTGAAAAACTTTCATGATACATAGATTGATTTGTGCCAGGCATGAATATAAACCAAATGCATAGGAAAGCAGGCTGATTTTCTGGAGAATTAGGCTTTCATGCCATGATGATTTTATACAAATAAACAAATCTTTTGGTAGGTGTTACTTTCAAATTTTCACCCACAAGAAATAATAGACAAAGCATTCAGAAAAAGTGCTCAATATGTCTCACATCAGGATACTTGCTTCAAACTTCTTAACAAGCCACTAGCAAAAAAAAAAAAAAAACACCAATCTTAGATGACAATTAAATGCGGAAATTGAATTTGGTGCAATGGCAGATATGGCAGAGTGCTGCCCAGATTCTAACACCGCAGGGTGCGCGAGGGAGATTATAGACGAGCTCCATCATGACACCTTGTCAAAAGCCTTTCATGGGGGCTGAGGCTGTGACGCATATGAAGTTCTCCGTTTTTGATCGTATGACTGTTTCCTCTGATGTCCCACACATACATCTTCCTGCCAGCTATCATGGGCATGACCACCCCAGGCAGCACATGCGACGAGGCAGGGATGCAGCTTAGAGAACATGCCAGTCCAAGGACATTGCTAGGGCTGTTTTAAAATGCTGTGTAGGCCCCCTGAATAAATGTACACTCATTAGATGAAATAGTGTGCTGTTCATTTTAGGTTTATCCTCACATATTAATCATAAGTGAGACAGGTCACATATGCACATATAAACACATATACTCTGCAGGCAATTTAGAGACACCAATTAGCTACCAACTGCATGTCTTTGTTAAGAAACCCATATGACGCAGGGAGGGCATGCAAACTGCACATGCGCATACACACACACACAATATATACAAATGATTGTCTCATAGTCTCTTGTCGTTTTTGAACTTGCAGCGCATGATTTAGGCTTTACATCCCCGCTGATGGAAACACTGCGGGTAAGAACAGCGCGCTTGCGCTAATAACTCTGGCCAGCTGGAGGCGCCAAATCGCCGCATAGGAACGTCTGCCGCTTTCGCTCCGAGAGATGGAGCGACTCGGCTTTGCTTTGTGGCGCGCTGCTGGTATCACAGCTGGCTCGAGTTCAAAGTAAGTAGCCACAAATTCTGGCTATTAGTTCTACCAATGGCCGCCGTGACTCATAAAGTCGGCCGTAAGAAAACATGTTTTATTTCATTCAAAGGAAAAAGTAGCGCGTGGGAGTCATTTCTAAGCAGCTCAATTATACTGACGCGCAAAGAGAAAGGGAGAAAGAATCAACACCTTTTTAGCCTCGGTGCAATTCTGTAAGTACCAATTTTCAGACCTGGAGTCTCCCCCCTAATTGTTTACCTCAATAAAATGTGTAATTGCTGTAAATTAAAGTTAATAACCAGACGCTAATTACGCCACCTGAAATCGAGGCTCCATCCCATAATAATGCCATGCACCAAAGAGCAGAGGACGGGACAACAAGGCAGTCTGTTGCTCGGAGTCTCCAGGCCAGGACAACAGACAATTAATTATTCAGGACAGCCATCTGCGCCCAGCGCAATGGAAAGATCATAGATGCATATTAAGCCGGATTTCATTGCGATATCTGTTATTTCATGAACATGTTTTATGTTGTAATGGTTGCGGGTTACATTTATGCAGGGTCTCGGTTCATTTGTGTGTGGAGTATGCATGTGGGGGTTTCCCCCAGGATTCCTCCCGCTACCCCAAAAGATGCGGGGAACCGGTGTCTGTAATTCAGCGCTTATGCACAGACTCTCCATTGGGCAGGTGCTCGGATTGGGGGGCGGGGCTAACCATACGTTTTGCTGACGCGTGCGTGCCTTTGCGTGCGTATGTGTGTGTGTGTGTGTGTGTGTGTGTGGGGGTGGTCCTCGTCCCTTTTACCTTTCATATGTGGTCTGGCATCTCATCCAGGGCGTCCCCTGCCTTGGCCCTTTGCATCCCATGACAGGCGCCACACTCACTGCCGCATGTGGATAATAGATACATTAGTATTACAGTAGTACATTTTTCTAAACGAATTTCCCCCTTCAGTTAGATTTAACCAGTTAAATTATTTCCCCCTTCAGGTTAATAGCTGAAAAACGACCTTGCAGCCACACACGTTTGGCTCATTCCAGACTATCAAGCTAGCTATGTGACCATACTGACTTTATGACATGCACCTGTTATCCACCTGTCCAGCCACAGATTCCTTCATCTTCCTTCCCGCTTATCCCCTGCAGTATCTGGGTGAGCCGGAAGCCTGCCCTGGGAGTCCCAGCGCACGCGGCGGGGACATCCTGCATGGGTCCCTCACATACACCCGCACGGGACAGGTTGTGGGCGGCCTGAATGGCGTATCTGTGCCCTGTGCGGGCAGGAAAGCCGCTTGCCCCTGGAAAGCTCGGGACCATTTCAGTTCAGTTCCCTTTATTTGCATATAGCGTCTTTGCCAACAGGGTCACCCTAAGACACTTGACAGGATTGTGTGACGATCCATTATTCCAGCATTCATACAGAATAGTGCACAACACAGGAAAGGAAGGGAGGAAGGAAGGATGACAACGGATGAGAGGAACCAGAAGGAGGAGAAAAAAACCCTCAAGGGCTCCAAGGTTGACTGGCCGCACATCCCCCCCCCCCCCCAGGTATGCTAAAATTATAGAACATAGAGAAAATGTGCCTGCTTTAACCGTAGCAAGGTAGCCCAAGTCCATGAGGGAGCCTGTCCTCCGAGTGGCTCTGTGCCGGCGGCAGATCACAGGCCGCACAGGCTCCCGTTTCCGCCTCCGTCTCGGCGTGACAAGTCTCCTTTCCAGAGTGACATTTGCCTTCCTGTCATTTGCGTAAATCCTCGCGTCGTTTCCATGACAATCGTCTTAAAATACATTATAGTGTGGCTCGTGCTGTTGTTACCAGCAGCGTTAGCGGTGAATTTTACACGTCTCGGCCGAAGCACCGCAGGGAGCCCCGCAGTGTTGCCATGTTCTGCAGAGGCAGGCTATCGCAATTCGCCAGTGACGCAAATGCTTTTTTCTAGGAGGGAGCGCTGAAGACAAGGTATGAATTATAAACTTACAAATATAATG
The DNA here is from genome assembly GCA_026780845.1 of Petrocephalus sullivani. Classification (NCBI taxonomy): domain Eukaryota; kingdom Metazoa; phylum Chordata; class Actinopteri; order Osteoglossiformes; family Mormyridae; genus Petrocephalus; species Petrocephalus sullivani. The sequence goes on along the minus strand of JAODKM010000044.1, from coordinate 3,889,413 downwards.
AAGTGTAATTATACATTGGCATATTTTTATTCTTCTGAGCAGAAGGAACTATTTTGGTGTAGAATACTGAGGGTCCCTTGTCAATAGATGGTTTCTCAAAAGCTACATTTTGAATGGATATTTGTTGTGGAAATTATCATTATTTCACAGAAAGTAGTCAGCACCTTCTTCTTAACTGACATATAACCACATATTGGTCAAACTACATTGTTTTTCTGCTATGTTATGAAAATCTGAGGTCTTCCTCGCAACCATGACCAGGATAAGAGGATTAGTAGATGGATGGATAGATGGATAAATGGATTAACGAAAGGTTATTGAGGTCTAATTTTTAATTTATTTTTTGCAGTTTTTGCAAGCACCCCATCTTAGTAGATACATTCTGTTACTACTAGTAATCCATGTTTTTATCGCACAATCGTGTTTTGCAACTGCACTAATAGATTTGAAAGCAGTGAAGTTTGCCAGCTTTTTTCCATCACATGTATCCAAGGCTTTCAGAAGCTGTTTAAAAACAGAAAATAGACTTGGGTAGTAAGCAGGTCTTGGCTAAATATATCAGATTGAAGGACATTTTTAAAAATAAAATGTCATTTAGAAGTGGGACATTTTATATATTTAATGGCACTTTGATTACGGTCTGTGTTTGCTTTCAAAGGCTTCATAATTTAACAGACATGAGGCCTGTTTATTTTCTGGTTCATCTCTCTGCTATCAGACTATTTAAGCATCTATGATTGTTTCCAAGTAGCATTTACAGTGTTGAGAGGGATTTTATATAAAAAAAAAAACAAAACAATTATTTCTCCATATATCACCTATTCAGCAGTTATTAGAGTTTAAAGACTTGTTTTCCTTGATTTTCTGCTTGAAAACAGAAAGTAATTGCTGTTTGTTTAGTCATCAGAAAGTTTCCCCAATATCCCGAATATTTAGCCAGCTAAATTATCTCCTGATAATGCCTTCATATGCTCAAATTGTACACTGTACATTTGGTGCTCCCAGTCTGGTGCGTTTTTAAATACGGAAGGCCTCTGCCACGTGCCCTGTGTCCCGAGAGAGGCCACGAGGTGACAGTGTCCCTGTTCCGGATAAGGAGTTAGGCCAGGTCTGTGACTTTATTCAGAAGTACAATGCTGGCAGTGACCGCTTCAGCTATAGTAAATATTTGCTTCCAGGCCTCTGGTGTCTGCCCTGTCCTTGGATGACTGTCAGTTTTATAGCTTGTCCCTGGGGGGATTCTGCAGTGGAACAGTGGGCAGCAGAGGTACCTCGCGCTGCAGGGTTGAGGGTTTGCGATGTGTCTGCGTGTGGTCATGTGTGTGTTGCATTGAGATGATCAAATGTGATAAAAAAAATCTGTTAATTTGACATAGTGGTGACATTTTTTTATTTAGTTTCCCACAAGAAGAATCTCAATTTTCTAAAAATCTGTGAATATAATCAAAAACTGAAAAAATGCCAAAGGTCTTGTACTTAGTTTGGCTACTTGTGGTTAAGGTTAGGGCTGGGTAGCGGTTAAGGTTGACATAATTGGGATTACAGTTAAGCCCATAGAAATGAATGTAGAATCCTGAGAAAGATTTGAATACATGCACTGTGTGTGTGTGTGTGTGTGTGTGTGTGTGTGTGTGTATGTGTGTGGAGGTTCATTTGTGTTCCTAAATTGTCCATAAAGTGTGAGTGGGCTGTGATTGCCTGGCATCCCATGTAGGGAGTACCCATGCCTAGTGCCTTATGCTGCCTGAAATGGGCTCCAAGTGCCCCTAGTGACCCTATGCGGGATACGTGGTCAGAAGGTGCCCTCATCTATGAGAGGGAGAAATGAGTAACGGAGAGGGTCACAGAGCGACACCTGAACAGCGCTGATGCTGTAAAAGGTCAGTGATCCTTATGGATGTGGGAGTTTAATGTTTGGCTACGAGACCCAAAATTCATTAGCTGTGCTAAACACAAACAAACAAGTAAGAGTTACTCGACATTAGTGCCAATTCACCATGAGTCATCACCCTTACAGTAAACATTGTTACATCTAGTGCCTGACTAATCAACACAAAGCCATTTAAAACCGGGGATCTCCTTGGCAGACAGACCAAGAGGGCTCGGATATTGTACCTTCGAACAGCTACTTAATTAATCACCAGTTAAATCACTGAAGTGATGCAATGTAATAATTCAAAATTCAAGTCTGCGTCATTATATAGATATTTTATTGCAAATTATACACAGTTTGTGTTCAGGAAAAAAAAAAAAGTTACAGTAACAGAACCTAAATGAATATAAAAAAATTCTGGAATGGAATGATTCAGACAGACTCTTCTGGAGAGGAACATGGTGGAGACATTTTTTGGGGACTTTGGCTGGAACAACAGGGGGTCTGTGATGGACAGTGACCTTTCGCCACATAACAGTTTATTATTAATATAACAATATTATATTCAATTACCCAGACAGGACAAGGGACTTAAAAACATAAAACACGTTAAAAATGCACATTGAAGGTGCCTATTTGCTAAAATTAATCCTTTTGAATTTCCATTTCGCTATAACAACAGTTTGAATGTTATTACTCACTTTTAATGCAGTCGAACACACTGCGAGTCACAGTTTTAATGCTGTGGAGTACACCATATTCACACAGGTCATTTCATAATAATCTTTACATTTTCTGTAAAATACAAGGAACACTCATTTTCATAAAGAAATTCCCTTTTTTTATGATATGAATTTTTCCACAGTTGAAAACCGTTTAATATGCAGCTTGAACAAGCCGTCGATCTAACGTTCGTGCTGATGTAAGCTCTGTGATACGAAGGTGTGTATCCAAGCGTCTCCGAGGCACTCAAGGCGATATGTCAGCTGACAGCCACAGTCACACAAAATACACCTTTATGGTCTCAGCCCAGCCCCCCCCTTCCCCACTCCCCCAAGCCAGCTAACATTGTGGTCTCTACCCCAGGCTGAGCACTGAAGGGAGATCACAGATGGAACAGAACCCATGTTGGGTCCATCCTGAACAGGGCTGGCGGCTGGGTGGGAGGGGCTTATGTGTCTTCCCAGAATGCATAGCTCCTCTACTCAACTAAACAAATCATTTCCAATATATGACACAAACATAATGGGCTGTCACCTCTTACCACCTGTATTCTTTCTGGGATTTGTTTATTCTTTTTTTAACATTTCAGACATCATACATATATAAAAAAAATAAAAATGTCAAGATGTAACAATAACAATAATGATGATAATAATAATAATAGTAATAACAATATAATCTTTGTCATTATCCTCGCAATAATAATAATAGTATTACAAACTTTAGTATCAATAACAATAATATTAAGTCCAGGTCTGTTAATGACAGTCCCTTTCAGAAGGTTGTTCTACACAGTCAGTTTAAAAGCCAAGGCCAATGGGGGTCTAGTATCTGACAGGACTTTGAGCAGTTCCACTAGAGGCCACATGACAAAAGCAAAAACGCCAGTAGGGGGCGTCCATCTCCGAACCGGAAGGCATTGCGAGCCACAGCGATGGCGGTAGGACCCGCGAGAGCGTCCGCTGCACGATGTCCTCGGGCGTGGCCTGGAAGACACCGCCGAAGAAAGCTCCCGGGTGGGAGGAAAGGCCGCTGGAGCCATGGGGGGCGGCCTGTTGCCAGGGGAGGCCCCGCCCATCGCAGCGGAAAGGAACGACTGGCTGGAACGTCGGCCGGCACCTCGGAATCCGGATCAGAGAGCGCGGTAAATCTCTCCGCAGATAGAACCCGGGACAGAACCGAAGAAGAGCCCCACACAGGCAGAACTAAACATGGTTATTTCCCATTTTTTTGTCCCGTTTTCTAAAGAGAAGTTTTGTTTTAGTTCAAGATACCGAACTGAAAACGGGTTCCGTCCTGACAGAACGTGGGACTCCGCTCTCCGTCTGGTTCCATTCTTCCCGGGCCTGTGCTTCCAACCCAGCGTGAAATGAGGAGAAGACTAGAAGGGAGGACGGAGCTGGCACTTCAGACCTCTGTCTGCAGGTCGATGATCTCCTGGCCCACCAGCGGGATGGTGGCACTGGCCTTCTCCCACTCCACCGCCTGAAGCTCCAGCGGAGATGCTGCTAGGGGCTCCAGCTCCGGACAGACCCAGGCTGGCGGCGAGTGGGGCTTCGGGACACCCTCCCATGCTCTGTCACTGGGGCTCTGTTGCTTGTCCTGCCAGGGGGGGCAAGAGGAGAGGAGTCAACGGCTGAGACCTTCGCAGGTGAGTTTCCCAGTAAATGTGCCAACAAAATTAAGCTTCTTCTCTAGGGGTCCCAACAACTAGGCAGAGACTTTCACTATAGCTCTGCAGGAACAACTAGGTCAAAAAAAAGGCGCTGTTCTGGTTAATGCAAACAAATGCGTAACTGCGCAAGAAAGTCCATGACCAAAGGAGATGAGTCTCACCTCCAAAGCAAGGCCAAGACCACCAACTGCGACTATGACCCCTAACCGCTAAATGAGATTACTACATTTTGGATTCAGACAGTGTGAAAGGGGCCGGTGACCCAGTTCCTGCAGCTAAAGAGTTGCGAGTGCTGCCCGTGACAGATGGTGGCACTGCTGGGCTTGGGCAGGGCGGGGCCCTGGTCTAAGGCCCAGCTCTGCATTAAAACTGGGCCAAGCTGGCATGTTCCAGGCTCTCTTGCTACACTTCCTGGGCGGTGGGGAGGGCGCGAACAAGGGGGCTGGTACTTACGCTGAGGTTGGTCTTGTCACTGCCTCCTGAGGAAACACTCCATCTCTGGACAGACTGCGGGTAGGGACAAACAGAGCGGCTCTTTTAGGGAGACTTCCCTATGCAAGATCCTATTTCTTAGTGATATTACAGCGGAGCACATTGTGGGTATCTGAACTAGCAGCCTTCGGGTGTGGAGCCCCTAAACCACCACTCCACCTGCTGGTGACTCGTCAGAACCAATGCTTGGGTTAATCAGGAACCTTGTGGTCAGTAAGTAGCTTGGTGGTTAGTGTGCGCATTCGTGGCGGTGCGGTGCTGCGGGTGCCCGTGTGGCCCCGTGTGGCCCCGTGTGACCCCACCAGCACCCGGCCCTCACCTTGCTGTCTGAGGGGGGTGACTCCCGCTCCTTCTCTACATGCATCTTCCTGTTCAGGTCCTGGAACATGTCCTGGTGCCGTTTCCTTGTGTGCATGACCTTCTGCACAGAAGACGGAACACAGCCACGGTCACATTCGACCCCAGTGTAAAGAACAGCAACAATCCTAATGTCCGATCTAAGGCATAATCATCTAATCACACAATAAAGAAACACTGTATATAACTCAAATGATGCACAGTATGTATTTCATTTTTATACTTAAATGTTTCATTTCAAACATACTATAATGTTAGTCTAAATTCAGAGATCAAACCCAAGTGCAAAAAGAAGGAAGGGTTACCTCAAAGTCCAACTCTGCGTACCGTGACTTTGTTCTCTGAAAAACAAACATGGAGAGAAGAACAGTTATTATCCGTGCAGGCATGTATCCATCCGTCCATCCATCCATCCATCAGCAGTTAGGCTCGAAAATGTATGTAGTACTTTTTAATAAAACAAAACAAAGTGTGATTGGCTGATCTAACTATGAGCCCAAGTGTGAATATCATAACAGGAAACCTGGGTGGGGGGGGGCAGGGCTCTGTCTGCTCAATCTCACCCTAAGCTTTAAGAGCAGGGAGGGGAACCAATCTGCCTCCCAATTCCCCGTCCCCACGGTGCGGCACTAATCTCGCTGGGCAATGCTAATGGACATTCGTTCCCATGGCAACCACTCCGGTTGTAACTGGGGGGGGGGGGGTCACTAAAAGGTGGGGAACACTACACGCTTCCTAAGCCCTTATCCAGGACAGGGTCACGGTGAGTCTGGACCAGGGCATGAGACTACCCTGGATAGGGTCCATAACAGGGGACACACTCACTGGCAATTTAGAGACACTAATTCACCTAATTGTATGTCCAGGGAATGTTCTGGATACCCACACAAACATGGGCGAAGACTTGTTCCTGTCCATTATCATTATTACTACTACTCTTATTATAATAATAATAATTATTATTATTATTATTATTATGCCTCCCAGGGTCATTTTTCACCCCTCACATCACATGACACCACACCCCGACCCTGACGTCCCAAGCAGCCCGTCCCCTCTCACCTCTAGCGAGCTCATGGACAGGGTGGAGATGGTCTCGCTCTTGGTCATGGAGTTCACAGAGTCGCCGGCGTCACACAGGCTGCCCGTCATCTGCGATTCGCTGGACAGGTTGTGCAGGTTCTGCACGGGCGAGTCCCGCTCGGAGTAGGAGACGCTGATGCGGTCAGACGGCAGGCCGTAGCCGGACGCCGACTCGTTGAATGGGTTGCTCAGGTGTACGAAGCGCGTCTGGGGCAGCTGCTCGATGCTGATGTTGTACTTGCCCTGGTCCTCCTTGGGCTTTGTCCGCAGCGTGGAGGTACTGTTGGGCAGGAGGACGTAGCCGCTGCCGTCGGGGGCCCCTCCGGGCACAGGGCCACGGCCCAGCTCGGCGTCCAGCTGCTTGAAGAGCTCGCTGTCGCAGACGTACACAGAGCGCCCCCCAGAGGCCTCTCCTCCGGGCCCGCCGCGGCTCTTCTCCCTCTTCAGGGTGAGTGTGTGGCTGGCGTAGTCGGGCACGGAGGGCAGGGGGGCCTTGGCGACACTGCCGGGCAGTGTGTGAAAGGATCCCTTTGGCGCAGACATCTGTGGGGGGCCGGACTTCTCCTCGGAGGGGAGCATGGGGCGTTTCAGCGTGCCTGAGAGACAGAGAGAGGCTCGGTGAGAAGCTGCAGCCTCTGGGATTGGCTGAGAGGACAGGGGAGGCGGGTCCTCCGTGTAACTAAATAACGCTTCATTGATGAGGCCATTAGCTTTATGGTCTATTGCAAAGAGTTACAGCAATGTAGAGCAGCCGTGGGCAGAGATGCAAAAGCATGCGGGTTCGAGGGGAAGGGCCTCACCTGATGTGGACTGAGTGTCGCTGTCTTTTGACTGCAGGAAAGAATAAAAACAAAAGCACAAGGTTGTAAGTGGCGCTGGATTAACAGGATCAACAACCTCTAGGACAAAGAAGTGTCGCGTTGTGGTTCTTACCACGAGCTGGGTGTGGCCGTTCTTGTGGGAACCACTGGCGTCTCCATTTCCATCATCCTTGCGGTCGACCACACGGCACTTAACTGCTTCCTGAACCTACGGCAGCGCGATAGACCCGGTCACAAACGACTGCACACAGCTTAGATTCCACCCTCCCCAGCATCTTTCCAGCCAGCTTTATCGTTACAGTTAGTGCAGTCTGCCAACAACCCAGCCATTGTTCTGGGTGCCATGGAAACGGGCAGAGATCTCTTGGTTACCTCTCTGCGAAGGATGCAGTGCACCATGACAATGATGAAGCCCTCTAGCGAGTCAAAGACGGCAAACAGAATCTGGAACAGGGCTGAGCGGCGATCGGTGATGGCCAGCACGGCGGACATCCAGGTTAGGGCTAGCAGGGGCAGGACCACGCATGAGCTCCACAGCGACGCCCTGCAGGACGGAAAGTGAACAGCCGCCTTAAGCATCGAGCAAGGTGAAGAAGAGAAGAGAGAGAAGATGGAGAAGAAGAGGTGAAGGGTCTTCGAAACGTACCCAGCCCGTTCTTTCAGTTTCACATCGGTGATGCCGTCTTTGGACACAAGCTTGTTAAAAACCAGAATACCAATGATCATGTTCACCTGGAGTAGACAAAAAAAGAATAACAATTGTATTTTTACAAGTGTAAAAAGCATCAAGTCAAATTCTTATTCACAGCAAAGCCTGTGCAAACTACTCCTTTGGTTTCTTGCATTGTTCTATAGACAGAGAACAGTGGATAAATGTGGGAAGTGATGGCAAAGGCATCTGAACGAGGACGTACCAGGACAACGGCAGCAGCTGGGCCCACAAACGCGTAGAGGAGGCCCCCTTCCAGGGACAGCCAGCAGCTACAGTGAGAAAGAGGGTGCATTGTTAGATACAGAAGCAGAGATTTGGGAACGGCAGGTCGCATGGGCGGACCGGACGCGTTAGCATCTAGATCGGATGCTTACTAGTTAACGGTGCCGTAGCCCTTGGCTTTGGTGAAGCCTACTGACACAGCGACCACGAGGGCAGGAAGGCCTGGGAGAAAGAGAGAGGGAGGGAATGGCGTTAGATAAGCATGGAGGACAGAGGGAAAGTGGGGGGGGGGGGAGGGGAAGAAGATGAGGGAGGAGAAAACGAGGAGCAGTCCCTCACCCCAGCCCAAGCACAGGAAGCGCTTGCGGATGATGCGGTTCCGCAGCCGGCCCGTCACGGCCATGTAGGACTGCCACGCCTCCGTCAGCACCCAGCAGAAGGAGGACAGGAAGAAGAAGTGCAGCAGCGCGGCGACCATAGTGCAGCCCAGCTGCCAGAGAGAGAGAGGAAGCGGTGAGGGGCGGGGCAGGGGGCGGAGCAATGGGCGTGGCTAGTGTATAAGAGGGCGGGGCCAGGATCAAAGAGGAGTAAGTAGGTACCTTGCTGCGGGCCTGGGTCTGTCCCACCAGGATGAGGGCGTTGGAGCAGATAATGGAGAGGCAGAAGTTGATGAGGATGACGGAGCGCTCCGAACGGATGTACCTGGAGGCGAGGGATCAGAGGAGGGAGAGGGTGAGGACCAGCAAGCCTCCTTAGATACATGGCTGAGCGTTCCACACGTATTCTGCACTCTCCCCACCGCCTGGAGCCCCCCCCCGCCCCATTCCCTGAAGAGCAGGCTAGACGTACCTCCACACTGACACGTAGATGATGATGAGCAGCAAGAGCGTGAGCGTGGACACCCCGCAGCCGACGATCATCGTCACCGAGGGCAGCGCAGCCTTGTCCATGTTCTGAGGAGACGGACGTGGGGCACGGTTAGAGCCACACGGATGCGCAGAGGTGGTCTCTTTGCCTTTCTGGGTTACCGCTTTCCCAGAAATAGAGTGGGCCGGCCCTGTGCAGTCAGCTGACTGGCACAATTAGGCCGACGCTCCGAAGCAAGGTGACTTCAAGGTGACCGGATGAGAATCGGTAATGAGACTAAAGCTCCCCCAGTGGCCATGGTTAGTAGTGCCACTACTCTACCAGCAAGCACGCCCCGTACGCCCTCCTGTCCTCGTTGGTTTTCCCCGCCCTGCGGCCTTTGCTGTCGCCCTAGAGGAGTCTGCGCATGCGTATGGTGCCCCCTAGAGGCTTTGGCCAGACCGTTGGCCGCTACCTGGTATTTATCATTGTCTCGCCTTAGCCGCGGATTGTAAGCATGCACTGGGCTGCCTTCCTTTGGTGCCTATGATTTATCTGCAATGCATCCCATATGAAGAAGAAGAAAAAAAAAAAACCCAGTGCCATGGAAACTGGCGAGCTGTCCAATCGGAGCGGGAGGAACACCGGGGAGTAACCAATAGGAGTAGAACCCTTAAGGCGGGGGTAAAGGCTGTTGTACGAGGCCAGCAGAATTTGAACAGTTGTGTAAATGGAACGGGGACATTATAGATGCGGGACGGGTGGGACGATGCATACGGCTGCGCGGCACGTATCCATCAGTGTGTGGGATGCTGGGGCTTTAGAAGGCTTTCGTGATCTTCTCTCTCTACCCACTCAGACTGAACAAGCAGAGATCCACATTCCCCTCTACACAAGCGGACCGGTTTATCACTCTGCCCGAGCCTCTTCTGAGATTGGGCGGGGGGGGGGGGGGGGGAGTTGTGCTTAAGCACCCCCCCCCGTCTACCTCCTCCTAGCCTGGTCTGTCCAGCTGTCCAGCTGTAGTTGAGCTGATGCCCTGAGCAGCATTGACGTGGCCGTGCGTAAGGAACGGCGCACGTGTGTAGGCGCCCATCAGCCCGGCCAACCAGAACCAGCCGCCAGCCGCCTCGTCGCCGCACCCATCTTCGCCCTCTGCTCACCCTGCTACTAGTCTTCCTTGAATAAAGTAACAAACACCCACCCACACAGAGCCAATGACGCACTACTCTACGCAAAACCTGCCCCCTGTCGCCGTGCCCGTTTGGCTGCCGTGTGCCGGTCCACTGTCAGACAGCCGCCGTCTGACCGGAACTTGGCAACACTGTGGCAACGTTTTACGAACGCAGTTACCGGTCACCACCTCACCGGCATAGAAGTAGCAGGGCCACGGTGAGGGGATGGGTTGGCGTGATGTGGCCTTCCACAGCGAGTGTGCTCATACTCGAATAACGCACATGGCTGCTTTGCACGGATTGGAGGGGGGTGCTCGCTTATTAAAGCGACCTCCATCTTGTGCCCGTACCCTTCCCCTCTGCAGCGGAGCTGAGACCCGCACACCCACAAAATGATGTCATCTGCCATCCTCTTGCGCATTACGTGCATTATAATCGCCTACGCGCTGGTGTACAAATGCGACAGAATTATATTTTATCAATAACCTCTCCTCTCCAGGTCCTGGGGAGGGGGGGAGTACAGAGGTATTCTATTCTACCCACCAGACAAAGACCTGTAGCCCCCCCCCCCATCCTAGTCCCCCTGCCCCCAAGTACATCAGCTCTGTTCTGCAGATGCTGTTACTATGGCAACCCGGAACATCGTATTTTGGTAGTCGGATAATAACAGATCTTTGTCATCTCACACAAAGGTAATGAACCTACCCTCAACACAAAGGAAAACGTAAATTCCTATTAGCTACCATTCAACTTAACGCATGAAAACTATATGAAACAGCCATTCGGTTACATGAAACAAGTGTCTGTGCGCAAAAATATTATTTACTAATTGATGCCAAGAATGTAAAAGCAACAGTGCAATATATATATAATATATATGTATTTTTTATCGTCCCCTATATTTATCTTACTGTGCTATTTTAGCTTTCAGTATGCATGCAGAATGGGATGAGACGGTAATTCCTATAGAGTGGCGGCAGCCTCCCGATTTAGGGAAAAAGCCGAGCGGGGGCTGCGACACGCGAGCGGGGGCATGCGGCATGCAGCCTGCGGCGGCGGCGGCACTCACCACGTCCGGGCTGAGCTGCGCTAAGATGGCGAAGGTGGAGAGGCGCTCACACACGCACTTGGTGCGGTGCGCGTCGAGCGGGACCGCTCTGCAGCTCCGCGCAGACCAGGAGCCGAGCAGCGACGAGCTGCGACAGGGAGAGGGGAGCGTGAGGCGGGGGAGGGGCGCCGCGGCGCGGCGGGGCGGGGGGGAGAAGCGGGCACCGGGGACCGGC
>JAODKM010000044.1:3863024-3878051 GCA_026780845.1 Petrocephalus sullivani | reverse complement strand
TAGTGGCCGAAACACGGCCGGGAGGATGGGGGACGGGGGTTACTGCAGGGCGGGGCCAGACATGGCAGCTTTGTAGCTTTATGGTCTAGGTGGGGTGGCTGTAGCGGGCCAAACTCCACGCTCAGCTCTCCCAGCCCCGCTGAGGGGACCTTTGGCCTGCTTGCAGTAAAGCAGAGTCAAGTAAGCACACAGACATACACACAACCTGAGGACAGTAACTAGGCCTCATTGACACTTTGCACACAGGAAGCTCCATGAGCCCTGGGAATGGAACATATTGTGATCACAGTGACCGTTTCTGTGCGATGGATGGACCAGATTCAGCGTAGGATTCAAGCAGATAGTTACGCATTCCATCTGGGCATGGCATTCTTGGAAATATAAATGACCTCAGCAAGTATCTGACTTTCATGCTAAATAGCCAGTTAATGAAATAAACACCTCCCATTCGTTGTCATGTCCATCGGCTTCTTTTTCACCTTTTTGAGTTGCTGCAGAATTATCGTACATTTCAGCTCACGTGCCACAAACAGCCAGTCCCTGTGAGATATGCATTTGGAGCAGCGCATTAGCGGACACGTTCCTGCCTTCCATGGAACTGCCTACTTCCTCTTGGTAGGGCTGGTGTTCATGCCCTTACATCTTACCCTAGTGGAACCTAACTGGTAATACTCTTGTACTACGTTCTTACCCTTTATAGAGCTTTTCTTCATGTTTAAAGCTGACAGAGTATCAGGAAGGACACGACATTTAGGAGAGCAGGTTGAGGGCCGGGTCAAAGTCAGTGTTCCCCTGTTGCGTCCAACGATCTCACAGCGGGAGTCCTGGATCACCACTGACACCGAGAGGAGCCGTAACGACCCGCAGGACCCCGAAAACAAACAGGCAGTGCCTGCCGGCTGAGAAGGGGGGAGGGGTAGAGATAGTGTCGTCTCCAGGATCCCGGCTGAGGGGAGGCTGTCGGCCAGAGTGATGGACGGCAGACCTGTCGGGCAGAGGCGGCGAATCGGGGAGCCGGGCAGCAGCCAGATAACCTCCACCAACTGGGACCCTAAAAGTATTTTTTTAAGGATTTGCTTGGCTCCTTCCACTGTTCAATTAAAATTGTGGTAGGAACCTGACAGCCTCGGCCAGGGGCCTGCGGGCCCAGAAGCATGTCCAGGGAAGAATATTGAGCTTCCTGAAGAACATATATTTCAATGAGATGAAAATTTTGGAGACTTGGAAAATATATAAGGACTGTGTGTAAATTTAGCAGGAATTAAATTGTTGGAGGACATACCAGAATGGGCACTCCCTCCCTCCCCAGGTTTCTATTATCTTACATTTTGGGCTTGTTATTTGGAGTCAAATGTTTAAAACTCAAGGTCCTAAGGGAGCCTGTTCACTCAGGAGGCGTGAAACGATGGGGCAGAGGCAGCAAAATGCTAAGTATCTGTCCCTCCTCGGGGGGGAGGAGGGACACCCCACTGCCCGGATCCCCCCGCCTCTAACGCTCACAAGGACGAGGCGACACCGCCGCCACTGCCCCCCCAACTCCCACCCACCCAACCCCCAGGCAAGACTCCAAGCAGCCACATGGTTTGTTCTCAAAGCCACAGGGTTGCAGGATTTTTTTATTTAAACAGCAATCTCATGTAAAAGCACTTAGCAGTACAGGATGAACAGCGTGTACAGGATCAGCGCCTCACAAACACAAACGAGGAAGAAAAAAACAGGGGGAAAGTAATTCTACTAAGACCTTCCAAGACTGAAAATGTGCATTCAGTAAATAGTTAAAAAAGGCATTTGAAATAACTGAAGTACAACACAAACATTACTGTTAAAGTACATTAGTGCTTCTTAGCTTAACGTGTTAACGTGACCGTACGAGACGAACAAAGAGGTTAACGCACGTGGCCGACAAAGTGTATGCCAGCCAAGCTGTGACCGTGATCACCGTCACCACCTACAGGACGGGGACAGAATTTTCCACTGACCATAAACTCATCCCTGGTAACTGGTGGCAACAAGGCTGAGAAGGGAAAACTCAAATCATTTGGAGAAAATGCTGGCCCTCACTAAAATGGCACAGACAGACCGAAACAAGCTACTCTGAGAAAAATAGTTAAATAAAGCCACATTTAATGCCAAGAGAGCAGTAAGCCTATGGACAGCCGCATGATGCAAACAGCTCAGTTTCTACAAGAAAAGCACAGTGTTAAATGTTACATTTTTCAATACTATAGTCAAATCGGACTAACAGGAGAGATTTACACAGCACCAGTTTCCCACAAGCAGCCGTGTTCAAACACTTGTGCAGTGACCACTGCTGGAGATTGGCAGCAGTAAGATATATATATATATATATGCAACGCTTTTCCCCGACCGCAGTGTTTGAGAACATCCATCCCTTTCAGTGACTAAACGTTAACAACACTAAGACTGGGGAGAAAAACAACCTGGGAACGCGGTCAAGACGTGTGGAGACTTTGCATGCAGGCCTTATGTCGTGCCGGGCCGGCGTTTGGGTAAACTCGGCATGGCAACAGTGAGATAACCCGCTGGCTGGGCAATCAGGCCGCCCTATCGACACCTTATCAGCACTCGAGGTGGACTTCAAGCGCCGTGACCCAAACACACTTTATTAAGATCAATTCGACTTGGGGGGGCAGACGGACATGTGGCTCAACCAACCCAAGAAACAATGTCGAATGAGGCCCAAGGGGTCTGGCGTCGGGCTCATTATCAGTGTCCCCTGCAGTTCCCCTTTTCATGCCGGCCTCGGTTAGTGCTCGGTTAGTGCTCGGTTAGTGGGGTTACATCTTCCCTTGTTTTACTGCTGTAGCCAGAGTGCACTTTAATGATAGCAAGCTGGGACTGGAAGGCGTACTCACTACAGCAGCTACAGGAGGGGTATCTCAGAGAACGGCTGGCTACGGATAAAATGTTTCCATCTGAGAGAATATATAATAACATTATAAAACGAAAAAAATGAAACGATGACCTTGTGATAGGAGGCCGCCTACAGCAAAGCCCACACTGGCATCCGTCGCGTGGGAGCAGAGGCCGACTGCTAAATACAGGTAAAGACTAGCCGGACAGTCACTTCCTTGCTCAGCGGCTCCCTCTGCTGGACAACACTTAATATGAGCGAGACGCTCAGAGAAACCTCTCAACTCCGAACGCTTTCGGCTCTAACACTTGAAGGCTGTTTTTTTTTTTTTATTTAGTTGTTGTTTTCCATTCATGGTGGTGAACAGGAAGGGGAGGGAATGGAAGAATGAGGGCCAGGAGGGGGTGCTCTAATAGAGCAGGATGCGGCGCTCGATGGCCTTGCGGCAGATGGGGCACTCGCTCATGCGGTCCCCGCACAGCTGGCAGGTACCGTGGCCACACATGAAGATCATATTTTTCAGTCGGTCCAGACACACCGGGCACATGGTCTGTGAGGAGACAGAACCACAACACGAGCTCATTCTCACCCAAGGCTGATGGATCTCAAAATTTCAGCAGAAAAATATTTAATTTTTATATTAATATAAAAGTGCATAGCTTCCCACCCTACCTGCTCTTTGATGTCCTGTAGCTGCTGTTGGAGCTTCTGCACGTCCGCATTGACGTTGGTGTTGTCCTTGTCTCTCTGCAGGGCGGCGATGTTTCCGCTGGCTGGGGGGGGGGGGGGGGGGGGGGGGGGGGGGGGGGGGGGCCCCCGGGGGGGGGGGGGGGGGGGGGGGAGAAGCGGGCACCGGGGACCGGCGGACGGGGCGCCGGCGGACGGGGCGCTGCGGCTGCGGCTGGCTCGCCGCGACCGAATCGATTACCCACCGCGCGCCCGCTTCACAAATCAATGAGACGCGGATATACCGCTTGCCCAATATTGTGAATAGTATCAACTAGACAAATAATAATGACACGTGTCGAATGCAGGTATCTAAAACTGACAATGAAGCGCGGGGTGAAAATGATGTGTAATTTTACACTAAGACCTATTTATGTTTCATTGCATCTGGGCCAGGCATTTTAACCTGAATAGGTTCATGAATCGGTGTAATAAAGGCACCAAGGGGACATGAAAATGGACAACAGCTACGGTGTTTTGTTCAGGCTGCAGCAGGTCAGATCTGGCTAAAGGGCAGATTGCAGGGTTCCAACACTTTCCCTTGGGGCTGAAGAGGCCAGCGGGCAGGGGTTCGAATAGCCAAATACACTTTCACAGTCAGCTATTGACTTATGTGTTATTTTTCTCATCTACGTTTTGGTTATGGAGTCC
The DNA here is from genome assembly GCA_026780845.1 of Petrocephalus sullivani. Lineage (NCBI taxonomy): Eukaryota > Metazoa > Chordata > Actinopteri > Osteoglossiformes > Mormyridae > Petrocephalus > Petrocephalus sullivani. Next base: position 3,873,799 of record JAODKM010000044.1, on the reverse strand, counting down.
AATTGCTCTTGAGAAATACTACATAACTCAACAATAAGTGATATTTAGGAACTGCTGGTCCACTAAGACAGGTAGGTAATAAACTATGTGGTCCAGGGATTAGTCACAGTAGAATTATTTGTGATCTCTTCTGTCACTTTCAGTAGTGGCCCTGAATGGTTTTGGCTTATGGATCAATAGGAAGCATGATTAATAAATGCTGGTGTAGCGTGTGCTCCTCACAGGTTACAATGAATTGCGACTCATAAATGGTTAACGGGATGGGTAATTAACTGTGCCTCAGATGCCTGCCCCAAATAATGCCTCCTTTTAAACTGAAAAATAGCTGGTGAATATTGGTTCAAATTATATTCACACCTCTAAGAAAATCTCAGGAGTCACTGATGAAGTCACTAACTTCACACTACGCGGTGAACATGGTAATATTTTGGAAAAAACGCGGATTTCTCAGAAGCAGGGAGCGCTGGGCCTGGAACATGGCGTGTGGAGACGTGTGGGGGGTGTGAAATCTGCCGACGAGATCTTCCCGGCGTGACGCTCGTATCTGCACATGGTGCGTCACAGTTACCAACACGATTGCAGATCGAGCGCCTTGGGATATGCTTCCATTGGGTCAGGTCCAAGTTTTATCCTAGAGTCCAAGTCTCTACTTTGATCTCATGGAACTGGAACTTTCCAACAGCACTCTTTAAGTGCTTAAATTTGAATAACTTCTCAATTTCTAAATAGTAACTAAGAATGTTCAGTTCTTTTTGTGTGTCTTACAATTTGAGACAGCATATGAACAGGTTACGAATTTATGAGACTCTGTATATAATGTGTCATGTTTGCATAGTCTTGACACTGGCACTTGACTGAAAGACTAAGCCAATGCACACAAGGCATTCTGGGAAATACTTCTGAGCTCAGACTATAAATCTCTGATGTAAATGTGTGGCTTGAATGGAGGCAACCATGCCTAGAGCCTTTTGAAAGGAGGAGGGAAGTCCCACTGAGAAGCCGGCTGGGGGCAGGAGCCATCGATTATTACGACTGGTGGGGGCCAAATCCGAAATACCTGCCTGCCACCTCCGAATGCGCAGTGGCGTTCCAGAGAAGCCTTTTCAGCATGGATACCAACAGGCCTACCGGATGTGGCACACTGTGCCCATTTGGAGTTTCAAAGCTACTTATTCATGCATTTCAGACCCGAAAGAGCCTTACGTGCTCAGCTTTAGCCCAGGAGAAAGGGAAGTGCATGGAATCTGAACAATTCACAGCTCTGCAACTGAAGTATGGATGTAGGCATTGATTTTTCTTTAATTCAAAACAGTGCCAGTTGTGACTAGACTTCATGGTTTGGGGATGGATCTGAACAACACTGACGTCAACAGCCCAGGAGGGAAACAGATTCTGCCCTTGAACCAGATAGAGCATGGAAAGGAGGCCAGTGGTCCTCAAAACCAAATGGGGCAGTACTGTATGAGTGAAGGGGAATCGGTGCTGCAAACGATGAGAGCCATGCTAAAGACGGACAGCGGAAAATGTGGACCTACCTTTCACTTTCATCCCAGGAGATGCAGGTTTGGTTGGTGGTACTCTGTATGGAGAGCAAGAGGATATCATTCAGATGGTCCTTCTCACACATGCACATGTCGCCAACTTTCACCTTCATTCACAAGGTATTCATTGTGTCCAATGATGTAATAGCGTGCAGATTTGGGGTGGGGGCGCCAGAGGACTCACATTGTAGACATGGGGAAACTCAATCTCAACTGGGGAGGGCAGGAAGTCTGGGGTAGGCCTGACTGTGACGGAGATCACTTTGGAGTTGAGCACAGTGGTGTTCCTGCAGCAAAGGTGTGTAAAACCAGGTCATAAACCTTAACTTCATTTCCTGTTTGTTTCTTCTTTAACCCTCCTCTAAAATCTAAATATACTTATTTAAATGAAATATTTAAGGTGAAATTATATAATAATAATTCCTGCAAGGCAGATCTTCAGATTGCTGCTTTAGCTCTTCACCCAATCATCCAGACAATCCTAATAAATACCAGGGTAAACATGGGTCTTACCTCTGTAGGGACAGGATGCTGCCTAAGTTTCTGTACAGGACAATTCCAGTCACATAGGAGCTGTTGATTGCTTCTGGAACATTGAAATACAACAAAGATCATTTAGAAGCAGGTTTAGGAGAAGAGGAATAATGGAATAATGTACAGATGAGATATGGTCACGTCCCAGAGTGATGGTATGATTGCACATCATCCATCCGCATGGGATTTGTACCTGGTATGGCTGTTGATGCGGCATTCTGGGTAATGGTGACCTTGTCTTCTGATTTCCTCACCCACTCCATCATCCCCCTCCAGCCCCTCACCGGGAAATTGATGTCAGAGGTGACAGTGGCTGGGCGCTTGTGAATGCTCAGTACTGGGGGAGGGAAGTCAGAAGGTCAGAAGGCAATTCGGCCAAACAACAGCCCACTGACAGCATCAGGCACACCATTATATATTCTTTTTTTGATTGCCGTGGAGAAAACCACAGGAGAATAAGGTCCCGATCATATCCTGATGTTCACCTGCGGGAGGCACAAAAAACTGACATCACAGAAACCCGAAAGTAGCCAAAAACTGACCTAGGTTATCTGTGGCTTCATAAGTGTCCTGGAAGTCCTCCATCTGCCGGCCAATGACTTCAACAAAATCTTCAACCAGGCGGAAGAGCTCCTTGATGTTGGGCACCAGCTGGTGAGTGAAAAGACCCAGGGTCAGCAAGATCTGCAATTATTTCATCTCCATGCTGAGACTCCATCTAACTCATGATTTGTAAAACAGCACAGGAAACTGGAAGTGTTACAGTGTTAGTGTTATTTTATTTGCTTGTGACCACAGAGCGGATCTGGCAGGTCCTTGGTGATCTTGTGGAAGTGAGGGGAGGGTAATGGCTGGGGGGGGGGGACAGCGTCACTCACCATCTGAGCCTCCTCCCATTTTTCACGGTTCTCCTCCTTCAACAAGTTGCTGATGGAACGGGCAAAGTTCTGCAAGACAAAGAGGAGGATCCGGTCCAGCTTTAGGAAGCCTAGGCTGGGTGCTTTTGCAGAAGTCTGAGAAAAACAGACATCCCACACAAAAACTGCTCCCGGCGGAACGGGGGCTTGGATGGTCTGCTAATGCTAAATTTAACAAAGAACAACAACATTTGGTGAGAGAAACTTATCCAAGTATTAAACAGCAAAACAACACAACTTATTTTTCCACTTTCACTCTCAAGTCTTTCCTGCACTAACGGTGTGCGGTAAACAAGGTGGCCACATTCCACAATGTTTTATAGCACTGTTCCCCAATCCAGGTCTCAGGGGCCCCATTTTGTTCACTCCCAACTTTTGGAAGGGAAATGTCTGGCTGGGAGCTGGGAGGGAGCAAAAATGTGGACTGTCTGTAGGTCCCTGAGGACCAGGTTGGGAAGCACTGTTTTAGAGGACTGCAAAGCGTGGACGGACCTGCACGTCCACAGCACTCGGGCTGTAGCTGGGTCCCTTGAAGAGATCTGTCATGTTCTTCAGGATCTCGATGATAGCCAGCAGGTCCCCGCTGTAGGTGGTCCCGTCATCAGAAGTGGCCTTCAGCTTGGCAAGAACTTCAGAGATTCCATCCCCCTGCATCCCTCTCTGGGTTCTTGAGAGCTGGTCACGTGTCTGAGACGAAATGGTAGTTTTGTTGACATCACCTGAACTACCATTCACATAATCCCAAAAGTTTATTCCATCCATCCATCCATCCCTCTTCCAAACAGTTGTGTACTCAAGTCAAATACTCTGCCTACCAGTGTCTGGAGGTCCCGGTAGTCATTGGAAATGCACTTGATGTAGGTAGGCCTCTCCCAGAATGCAACGCCAGCCTCGTTAAAAGTGCACCGTCGGAGAATCAGCCCTGTGTCAGGGTGTGAAATGCAGATTCGGCTGTAGTACATGTAGTATTATATAATGCTGTGTCGCTGGTATCCCTTGGGATGATCTGTTCTAGTCCTGTGTTTATGTGCTGTTATTTTTAGTAGTGTTTCAAATACAGCAATTACTCTTTAAAGCCTTCATATGTAGCCTGTAAGACTAGTATGGTCAGACATATACTAAAGCAACATAGATCTAATATATCGATTAATGCTACAACTTCATAGATTTTTAATCTAAAAACTCTTTAAACGTTGCGCCCCCTGCTATCCCACGGGATGGTGACGGGGTCTTACCTGAAGCATTAGGGGGGCAGTGCACAGCTGCGGTGTCACCAGCTGGGGTTTTCTTCCAGATGACATCAGCAAAGGTCTCCTCACCACAGATCTCATGGGGTTCTGGGGACAGAGGGACAAGGGGCCTTTCAGGAATGGAGCTCGGCTCCGAGAAGGAGGCACAAGACTCTGCAGTAGTTCAGTGGAAAGAGCTGGCTAATGTCTCAAAACGCCGTATGCATCCCAAGTCAGTCCTACAAATATACCTTCACTCTCAGTGCTAAGACTGCTGTTATTCATATAATGTAATTTAAAATACTTGCTAATACCAGGGGCAGCCTATAGGGCCTGTTAACTGCCAATCAGCGGCAGCTTTAAGGGCGGAGCCTCTGATGCAAGCCACGCCTCTCACCTGGGCACCTCTTCTCGTTGCACCGTCGTTGCTCTTCGCGGTTGCCTGGGCACGGCACTCCGCCGAAAAATGGGCCGCTGCAGAAACGGCGCCGCACCTGGTTGCCCCCACCGCAACTCCTGGAGCAGCTGCCCCACGTGCCCCACGGCTGCCACTTGCCATTCACTGCAGAGGGGAAAATGTTATCGTATGTAGGCCTGCGCAATGAAAGTTTTATTTACACCTGTCATGTGACCTATTCTACCTGATGGGGGCGTCTCACCTGGGCACTCAGCCAAGAAGCACTTCTGGGTGTCCAGCCAGTCCCCGCGGCATTCGGCACCCCCGTATGAGGGGCCGTTGCATTCACGTGTGCGCTGCATAGTGCCGTTAGAGCAGGTGGTCGAACATGAGGTCCAGCGTGACCATTCAGTCCAAGCACCATCCACTAGAGGGAGCCAAACATAAAAAAATCTCAGCAACAAGAATGCTCATTACACATAATGTCCACTAGGGGGCAGGAGAGAGCAGTCAACCATTATTGGTATTCCATTACTAAGTGTCAGCATGGTAGATTATAGTATATAACAGTGTTTATGACTATTATTATATGATTTAGAAAGTAATAAAGAAAGGAGCTTTGTAAATATTGTCATATTAGTAGCTTGATAATGCCTATTCGTCATATCCTACATTAAAATTAGTTTTCCATTTCATGCTAACAACAAGGGCTTGAGGAGCCATGGGCACTTACCAGGGCAGACGGCGATGTTACAGAACTTGGTCTGCTTCTCGGGGCCGCTGCAGGGGTTTCCGCCGAACTGGGGCTGCTTGCAGGTACGGGAGCGATCGCGGTAGCCGCGGCCGCAGGTGGACGAGCACAGGCTCCATGGCGACCACTCATCCCAGACTCCATGCACTGCGACCGGAGAAGCAGGGGTGTGATTCAGGCAGAAGAAGACAGAATGCACTGAGGCACCCTGAGCCATCCCACACACACGGTGCTGACACAGGTTTGTCATTTCAACACGGATTATTTATTATTCCTCTATTAATATGCCTGGTTTTACAAAATCAGCATCGAGCTTCAAACGCCTTCTGTACGCCCACGATGCACAAGGCGCACAAGGAGAGGTGGGGCAAAGTAGGTGGCTGGGGATTTTACTGGAGAGGAGTTTAAGGCAGAGTTTGGGTTCTATATCTGGGGGGAAATGGGCCAGAGACAGAGGACCCACCGGGACAGGCGGTGGTGTTGCAGGGACGGTTTTCCCGCAGGGGGCCAGAGCAGGGGGCACTGCTGGAGGAGGTGGTACAGAAGCGGGTGCGAGTCTGCCAGGCTTGTCCGCAGCTAGCCGAGCACTCGCTCCAGGTGGACCACTCATCAGTCAAGGCCTCTACTGGGGAGAAGGGGTGATAGTTGAGCAATGACTCAAGCATTAGCATGGTGAAGAACCCTCAACAGAACTAAGTCTCCCCGGCTCCATATCTAAGGAGAAGCTAGTCAGTCCCACCCATCACCCTCCACCGCCTCCAGAACCTGAGCTCCAACTTCTATCCTTGTGTTCCCCAAAAGTCTGTTCCTCAAAGCCCTCATGGATCCATGTGTGGGGCCTCCTTACCTGTGTGGGGCGCCAGGTTGCCATAGCGGGCCAGGTCGGTGTTCTCGCGCTTGCGGCTGTCGACGGCACGGAGGGACTGACTTCTGGAGCGCGCTTTGCCTGCAGATGGGCCACAGTTAGGGGGGTCAACCAGGTTCTGGGCATGTTCAACTTCACAGACCCACCTTTCGGCACGGGGCACCCCGCCCTTTAAAATGTACTTAAATAACCTCATATGACTATAGAGCTTGTACAGTCTGTTACAATTCCAAATGAATGATTGATTCATAATTACATCCCAGGGGGGGTCTAAAATCATTGGCAGCTTCTTGTTGTGTTTTGGACTTCTGTTCTGCACTGATTCCTCTAAATGCAGGGACATCTGCTGCGCCTTCGATCCTCGCCATCCCGCATATTATCGATCATCCCAACAGACAGAATAATAGGCTATGCCTGTTTCCCCCAGTACCAGCAGCGCAGGCACAGACCTGATCGCAGGAGGCCCATACTAGGGCCTGCAACCTTTCAGTACAGGGCACACAGTTCTGGTCCTGCTCTGCTCTCCAGCTGAGTGCTACATTGTCAAGGATAACAGGGGGGCAGCTATCGATCAAACTCTGGTTCTGATTGGACGGCGACTCTGTTGGTGCCTGTAGTGGCATGCCGGCCTGCCGGTATGAGACAGGCGTATGTGTCGACCAATTAGGATTAAGCTGCATTTTTACTAGGTAGAGCTATACTGACACACCTATTCAGATCTACGGACAGACAGGGCTCACATAGACAGGCTTGCTTATTGATATGGAGCTTGACAGAGATTCTGAGGCTGACAGTTACAGACAGAAAGGATGGATGATTTACCAGTGCAGGGCTGGGGGTTGCAGGGCCGGGCTTCCTCAACCACGCCTTCACAGAGGAACCCTTCATCCAGGTTGGATTGGCAGGTGCGGCTCCGGGTCTGGGTCCCGCCCCCACACTCGCTGCTGCACTCTGACCAGCGGCCCCAGGCACTCCACCCTCCTGAATCACAACAGCCAATAAGATTTCTGCTTTGTGAACCCCCCCTCAAGCCTCAACACAAAAGATGGGAACATCCAATAGTCACACAGACTAATCCCCGAGGCTAATACTAGGGCACTACAACACTGATAAAAATGACATTATAATACCACCCACTGACAAAATCCCTCAGATATTCTCAAGACTTGAGATCTCTGACCTTTACTCAGGTAATAATCTCTATATCGTTGTCTGCTTGAGTCTGGGAGTAATTGCATTCTTTTTTACTGCAGGGAACACTTATTTCTAAATCATATAATCCACTTTTTCCTAAGAAAAAAATTCTGATAACATACTCTGATCCTCCCCTTTTTTGCAGAGCGGAAGAGAGGTATTAAACTCACAGGCACCAGATGCAATTAATGTTAATTTATGTTGCCTAGAACATTCCGTTCAGGGCAAAATCATTTGTTATTAAGCTTTTCCAGGTAATTCTTGCTGTATTGAACTCTTGCACAAAAGCAAACCGAACATGGGGATTTGAGCATGAATTTGCTATATCGACCTGCGTCAGAATTAGAGGGATAAAGAGTGTGCCAGTGCGTGTGAGTGCTGCCACCTTTTGGGCAAGATGTGCAACTGCATATACAGCATGGGGGGAAGGGGGGGGTGGTGGGAGAGGGGATGATACTGCAGAAATGATCATGCTGATTCACAGATCTGCACGTTACAGCACAATACTGCCATCTAAACAGGGGATTCAGGGATTAATTGCGATCTCTGTTCCTACGAGGGCATGCCAGTCCATTCTGGCTGAAGGTCTGACTACATGTTGACTGCCTCGCCACCTGTTTGGCTCGAACAGCATTGTGCGGACCCCCACCCCCACGAACGCGTCTGCACTCCTTCAGCCCCAGTGAAAAATCAGTGGCGACAACCAGCGTGGTCGGCGGAATACCAATGAGCCGCTGCACAAGCACCTGCAAGCACATGTGTGCTCGTGCTCACACGGAGAGCGGGAAGCGCTTTAAACGCACGAAACTCGAGGAGCGGGAGGCGCTTTAAACGCACGAAACTCGAGGAGCGGGAGGCGCTTTAAACGCACGAAACTCGAGGAAAAAATAAGTACATGTGCGGCGAGTAGAGGCGCACCCACCTGAGGGCCCAGCACGGCGGTATACCGCTGCGCCGCCTTGTGTTCCGCCAACAAAAGTTAGACTATGACGCAAATCCTTTTTTTTCCCACTCCTTATAACTTCCAAGCGCCCAGGATGCAGCCCGTCACCATGGTAACCATGAGTGCTCTGCTTCCAATTCCTCCAACAGTTCGGTTTTGTCACGTCTGCCCCCCCCCCACCCCGCCACTCCGACTAGCTGCTGATGGTAGCTATGAAGGAGCTTTGTGAAACAGGCCCCCCCCCTGCATCCCGCCACCAGTCCCTCTTTGTACAGAACTCTTTTTCAGTACCCGTGGTGCTGCATTAGCTTCTTTCAGCTACATCCAAACTCTGCCTAAATGTCCGGTCAATAGGCTGCAGGTGATGTCTAAGTCACGTGTGTCCACCCGAGATTACGCAGCGCTGCAGCCTGCTTTCATTAGTCTGCAGCTCAACGAGGTAGAGCGTCGCGCTAACGCTGCAGATGAACGTAATGTAAATGCATTTACTGATTACAGAATGAATGCATTTTCCAGATTTTTCTGACATCACTGCAAATGCATGCAGGCAGCTGATCTTTGTGCATTCTCCAGCTTTCCAGAACTTTCCGCACATCTTAGCTGTACCCTATGTCACCTGCATGGCGCACTCTGGCCTTATGTGGTTTGTGGGCTGAAATGCATGTTAGCAAAGCAGGGTAGAGTTGATTTGAGAGGTGCTTCACTGCGCTATGCTGGAGATACGTACCTGTGATCTCAGCATCGCGACCACTCTCCCGCAGGCCAGGGTTGCACTTCTCCTGGTAGACTCCTCCTCTGTAACAGCCGCCGGACTTGCGCTGAGGGGTCTCCCAGCACTGGCAGGGAGTGTGCATGATGCCACAGGGGTTGACATGGGTGCTGGTCGCCAGGCAGGCCTCCAACCACTGGCAGAGCATCTGACAGGCTGGCATGCTGGGATTGCGGTTGCCCACTACCAGGTACTCTGCCTTGAACTCATCTTCCCCCTCGACGACTGCGTACTCCTCCTGGGGCAGGATCTTGCGCATCTGGAGGAACTGCTTGTTGGATTGCAGGAAGGCAACGGGGGAGGAGGCGTCGCACAGCTTCACCACCTCATCGAAGCTCTCCATGCCCAAGAAGGTGCGGGACGTGTCGAGGAAGGAGTCAAACTGGAAGGTCTTGAGCCGGCGGGGCTGGCACGTCTCGGCGGGCTTGGTGACCTTGACGAAGACGGTGTAGCGCCGGGGGTCGGGGTTCTGCAGGGTCCAGGAGCAGGGTGCGCTGGGGAAGACCGTGGTCGAGGAGAAGACACCGAAGAAGCGACCCTGGACCAGGGTCACGCAGGTTTCAGAGGCAGGTCCAGATGGGGTACTGGAGGCAGGGCCTAGCAGGAGCAGGGCCATCCAAGCGGACAAGACGAACACCGGGGTCATGGTTGTGGTCCGGGAAGCTTGAGGTCTGTGAGGGATGAATGAAGATCCAGGCGGGAGGGAAACTCCCAGTGATGAGCTAATCTCTCCCCCTCTCTCTCCCTCTCTGTGCCTCTCCTTTACTGAAGATTATCTGATTGGCTTTTGATGATTTAACTGATTCTTGGAGGTTGGTTCTGCTGTTTGAAGAACCTGACTTGGTTCTTCACAAATTCACGTGGATGGCCAAGTTGGTCGAACAGTTGGCCCTTGTTTACTTTAGCTCTGTGGGGTTAGAAGAGATAAAAAAGAAATGAAATCCAAAACATCTTTGGAAAAAAAAAACTCAAACAGGGTTGGTTCGGGAATTTCTGATAATCGTCAGTGCTATGTACCATTCTGCTGTATGTTGGCTAACCTTGGCTAGTAAGATACAGCCTTGATTGCACAATAATTAATTGAATTGCCTAATTGCCTGCAGGGGAGGGTTGTAGACTTAACTTCAAGAAGGCAACCCCCAATCTCCACCCAACAAAGATAGCACAGTCCTACTCCCACGCTATGAACCCAAGTCATCAAGTGACTCATTCACGGCAGGCTCAACGGCATGCCTATTTCAGCACTTGGCATGGCGACTGCAAGGAACAAGGGCTGGTGTTTCTGTTTTTGGTTGTGCAAAGGGGAACACTAGATGCATTTCCATTGCAGTGCCTTTGGCAAGCCATACCCCAAAACCCAAGGCCAATACCAAGCTTCTGTTGGGTTCTTGATGATGACCATGTGTTCCACCTGAGCCCTCCTCCACTCTGGTCCATATTTTGTATGGACATATCTATAAATGCTTTTTGATACTTTATCAGAAGATTAACTCTCCTCTGAAAGTTTCTGGAAATAATATTAATTTTCCCCAATTTTGGGTTTGCAGCTTTTCAGTTTCTTCTGGAACATAGTTTGTAAAATATAATGTACTTGAACGATTTATTGACAGAGGAATCCACTAGATTGTCCTCCCC
>JAODKM010000044.1:3832982-3862726 GCA_026780845.1 Petrocephalus sullivani | reverse complement strand
GGTGTGTTTGTGGGGGGTGGGGGTGGGGGGGTGGGGGGGGGGGGGCGGGGGGGGCGGGGGGGGCGGGGGCAAGCTTTCAAAAAGATTACTTAAACGCTGCTTATTATTGTCTGTTGGTCGCAAAATTCATGCATGCGCTGATGTTTATTTTTTTTTTACAGGCATGACTGATAAACAGATGTAGGATGGGATTTGGCTAAAACCAAACCATAAATGAAAGCGTAAAACTTTGCATCGTTGTTGCTTCTTTGTGTTAACTCTTCTTTCACCCTCTTCCACTTGCAAGGGGAACTATTCTATGATCCTCCCTCCCCATGTCTGCTCAATCGTCCCCATTAATAGATTCAGGGGTTAAGAAAAGTCAGTGCCAGAGTTTGCTACTCCTGCAGGGACATGCACCATACACCATGCTTGATGAACCAACACTGCCTCTGGCTCCTATTTGCGTTCACTGGGCTGCAGTTGGCAGCCTCCTAGCTTTCTCATTTCCGCGTCTATCCGACTCTCGTCTTTCTTTTCTTTGTACGGAGCCCAGCTGGGGTCCCACGTGAAACCCCTGCGCCCTAATGGGCATGGTATACAAGGACCTCCTGATGGTCTTAATTTCCTGAGATTCTTCACCTTGGATAATGTGTTTCCCCTACATTGTGCGACGCTGAATGGCGCTGTTTGTAACGTCGGGCTTCTGTATGCGGATGTGGGAAACAGTGTTTCTTCAAAAAAACCTGCTTCAGTCAAAAGGAGCCTGTTGTCACACAATCCCCCAAGACCGGCGTGCGTGTTCCATAGCAGAGAATAAAAGCGCCGCGTGGGTGCGTGTGACGCATGCTATAGTAAAGAAACGCGCCGCTCGCAGCCAATCATGGTGCGACTCACAAGAGGAAGAGCGAAGTATAATATTTACCTTTTAAAGACGAGCTACTGGTTTATTATAGCCTAGATACTTTCTCGTAATACTTGTAACTGTGGTTAACGTGTCATTCCAAGAGGTCAAAAATGTAGCGAATGTAACTAAAGCACTTTCCCAACTGCCACGTAAACTGAGTAGACAGTACCAAAGCAGAAAACCTTACAGGTTAATTGCAATAATCCGATTGTAGATGATCTGATTTGAATATGCTATAATCAGATATTTACTTTTTAACTGCAGAAAACAGCAATAACGACTGGAACAGAAAATATGGAAAACGAAATAAATTAAATTTAAACACATAATTAAAGCGTTTTTGCTTATTGACATTTTTTCTTATGACATACGAGGTGAGAAAAATCTTAATTGTGAACGGAAATTTGAAGTGCGATAAGCTGGTAACGAAGATTCATCGGCGGAGTTTGAGGGGCTTTTGACAAGTCGGCTTCATTTGGCTTATGAGCGAAGGCGCGCGCGTCCTCACGATGCGCGAAGCGCCACGTATGCGCACTGGGGGCCCGCTGATGTCAGTCGGCTGTGCGAAACATTGTAAAACCGCCTTATATGGAAACCGGAACGCGCGTTGTGCGTTTTCCAAGACAGAGCTCCTAATGCTGGAACAAGCGCTTAATACTTTAAAGATGTAAATATGCAAGTGCGTCTTCTATTACCCTGGACGTAACTCCTGGCTGCTGCAGTTAATTCTCCGAAACGGTGCAAAATAGATGTTGCTGCGAAATGTTTTCAGTGGCATTAAAAGTAACGTGCGTTACACTTGAATTCAATGTAGTATATAATATAGTGTATTAAGCACCAGAAGCAAAGCTGATGCTCTCTTAATATCTGCATCACTATTGCTGCAAGATTTATAAAACTCAACCGACAGTGACACACTGACTCGATGACTCTTTGTACTTGCAAATGATTCTGATTTCTTTGCAAAACCTTGAAGCAAATGAGCGGCCCGATTTATTTTCTTTTTTGACAATCTGCATGCCCATCAAAACTATTTGTTGGACGCATTATCAACGCAAAAGCACTGAACAAATTTACGTTTTTCTAGTGTCAGGATCGACATGCATGACGCACATTGCAAATATAGATTGGTGTTCGTATGTAATGCAACAATTAAATGGCAATATCTGCATCTATGTGCTTGCCAGAGAATGTTATAATATTGTTATTCACGTTTGCTTCAGTTAGACATAGTTCTCCGAGATCTATGTCACTTGTGCGGGTTCACATTACGTGTGATTCTATTCACTTGAATCCAAGCGTATTAGGCTATAAAGACTGACACGTTTGAATCCAAAGACCGCTTCAGATGATCCCTCCGTTTCAGATTATCTCGTTGTATTTGCATTTTCTTTAATGAAGAGTCGCAAAGACCACGCTTTGGTTTCTGCGTGCAAGGATTCAGATGTGGGTTTCGCCACAGCTGGATCGTCTGGAAGTCATCTGAAAGGAATGCAGGAGAGCAACTCCCGGAACTGAAAAAGCTATATGTATAAATGTGAGCGATGTGTTCTTATAGGAATATGCATGTGTCTCACTTAAGCACTTTGAAGTACGATCCTCATTGCAGAAGCGCTGCTGCGTGTTACCCGTATCGCCGGCGGTACCATGGACAGCGGCAGAGGAAGCCAAGCACGAATCTTTTCTGATTAGTTTCTCTGCTGTTTTGCAGACGCTTATAGTTCTAAAGTTGTTCTTACTAAAACAATACTATTAAACATATCAGACTGAGATTCTGGGCTGCGTAGATGTGACTAGACATTGAATACCAACAAGCAAGACAGAATACTATAACATACCAAGACAAACATGCAATTTTTCAAAGAGAAGAGTAATATTATGGATGAAAATGAGCTCCTGCACAGATGCAGTTTAGAAAGAGCATTGATAAACAAGCATGATTCACCTGCAGCATTAGTCTGCATGCATGTGGAGTTTGAAACAAATGATGCATATGCACCTTTATGCACACACGTGTTAATAAAAGTATGCATCACCTTACCTTTATGCTGGTCCCATCGGAGGGTCTTCCACGGAACCCAAGTACCTTCTTAAAGCAACCAAAACTCCTTGTGCTTGATTTTGCAGCTTATTCAGAATTTCTTCAGGAGAGGCATAAAATAAAGTAAATTTATTTTGATTTAAAATAAAAAAAAGAAAAGGAAAGTTGAGACCCCGCTCGATCGGACCAATCCCAAGCTTAAAGGCTGTATCAGCATCCAGTTATACACGCAAGTAAAACGATTCTAATCGAACTCCGAAGTTTAGTACCGACTTCGTTATCCTCTTACTCTGCTCAACAGCAAACGCGGCGATTTGCTCTAGCAACGCGGGCGACTAGAAGCAAAAGCTGTTTGGTTGATTTGCTCTTCTGCACACTTTCGCTGGTACTTTTAACTCCGGCTTCAGAATCTCCTTGCTGATCGTCTTTGCACTCCAACTGGATCGAGCCTTTGAAGCTTTGGAGAGCTCTGCCCGGCCGCATATATCTAGCAGTCGCCCCCCCTCGCGTGGAGTCGGGGAGGTGCGTGGATCGCACGCCTAATTGTATGAGACATGGCGAGGATGGGAGGAGGGCGGGGAAGAAGTGAATGTGTGGAGAGAGAGAGAGAGGGAGAGGGAGGGAGGGAGAAGCAGAAGGAGAAGAGACGATGTAAGCGCTGAACTACGCAGAGACGCACGCAGAAGCAGGAAACCGGAAAGGAGTGCGCATGCAGTGATGAATAGCCACTTCTTCTGGGGGAGAACTTTATTCCCATGCACCATGTCTGCGTCGTCGCCCTTAAGCTTACAGCGTCTTTTAAAATATTCATTTACAGACGCAGAGGATGCATTCGGAAAAGAAAGCGGTTTCTGCACGAATGGCATGAAGCGCTTGCATTTATCAGGACAATGATGTAATGAAATAGTATTTTTCTTATCCGAATTACGTGCATCGTGTTCCAAATGATAATGTATGAATTGTGTCCTAATAAAAAGGAAAACAATGATAATGATGTAATATAGAAGACCGGATTTATTTGCATACTAAGTTTGTGTCAATGGCACTTTATTTGTTTGACGAGAAATGGAAGACCATGCATAGTACATATGGGTATAGAACATGTATGTAGGGATGGGCGGCGTGGGTAATCTGCGATTTATTAGGGAAGGGTTATAGGCGATGCTGTGCGGTCCCCTAAATGTTTTAGTTTTTTCTTACATTTCCCGATATCGGTGATCGAGAGACAACTTGCCCTTAGGTGAAACTCAACGCGTCTCCCAGCAAGATGATGCACATTGCAATGCAGTGAAAGAATACTGTGCGCCTGGTGCATACATGTGACAGAACGGAAATGCTTCTGGAGATGTCCAGGGTCTCCCTGGTGTGCGCGTGTGGGCGGCTCTCCGTTCGCGGAGCGCCGTGGGCAGAGGAGTCTCGGCCGTCCACTCAGTGGCTGTCTTGGCCGGGTTTCTCTGGGGGTTGCGCTGCGTGTGTCGTTGCGCTCATTTAGACCTATGATTAATGTTCCTTTAAACACGGGGCGGTCGGCACGATTCGGCGTGGAAGTGAATAATCGAACGTGACCCAAAAGCTCCAGGCTACAACTTAAACATTACGTTTATTTCTTAGTCACAACCCACTGAGTTTCCCAGAAAATTGTTGTACTAGCATAAATAATAATAATAATAATAATAAAACCCCTAGCTGCCACTGATTTAGAGGATTGGTCTGAACCCTGAACAGAGTAAATAATGTAAATTCTGAGTACTGATGAACACCTAGGAATAAGGCTAAAACAGTAGAGAAAAGTATCAGTGGGTAAATGACAAAGATTTGGTTGATGCAATGTTGAGAGTTTGCGTTGAGAGGTAATGTTTAGACTATACTCGATAAGGTAGCGTGTTGAGCACAGATATTGCTGAGTATGTTAATTAGTATTGGATAGACAACAGGCAGTACTGAGTACTTGGTAGCGTGCATATTGTACTGAGTACAGTTTGCTGTACTGCATAGGGCACAGGCAGTATTGTAAATGGGTCGACTGCAGGCTGTACTGTGAGTGTAGTTTATGGTACTGCATGGCACAGAAAGGTCCCCGGCAGGGCAGCCAGACACGGGGCTTTTATTTTGTGCCGGTCTGTTTTCACAGAGTGCTGTTTGTTTGACACCTTGGCCCTTGTGAGAAATGCACTTTTCAGTCTGGAGCACACCGGCATCTTGTTTTCGTCAGCGAGGTGGGATTCTTGTTGGGGGTGTCTTCCAGGTGTGTCGCTGTGCAGAGATCCGCAGTTTGCTCCATGCGGTCATGCAGGAATTTGGTCACATGTCCAGGAAGATGGGGCGTAGGATCCCGGACGAGCAAAGTGCGGAGGGGGCTACAGGCCGCCCCCTCTCTCCAGGCGCATCTGCTGTGGGTATGTAGGAGCGGAAAAGGAGACGGAGGAGGCTCTGGGACAGACGGGGATGTCGGATTAGTCATTAATCGCCGGAATTCTGGGGCTTCTGGGACCCCAGCCTGCACTGTTTACGGAACGCCACCCAGCTCCACTGCCTGTGTTTGTTTGCTCAAAGTCGCCCATCCAGCCCTGCTTCTACTTCACTGTTTCACATGTAAATTTGATTATTCATTTAGTTATATCCAGCCATTATTTTAGTTATATGCTTTAATGTTAATAGAGACAAGGACTGTATTCCATACATGCAGTATAGATCAACCATAAACTTTCCTCCAACTTTTGAGACTGACACGGGCAAATGTTATTCCCCGTTTATGCAACAGAATCACCTCCAATTTAGTAATTCTGTCAAGTACACTGGGTGAACTAACAACCTTTCCCTCTCCCCTGGGCCTGGAATCTGTGATTGTTCACAGGTGCAGTGTATCATGGCAAACTATGGACATTTTTAAAAAGTGTTAGAGAACACTCTTTATCATGCTGCACTGTGTTCCTGTGACAGAGAACTTGAGCACCTGGAATTGTACTTTTTCAGAAGTCTTTGTGTGCAGGAGTGCAGGGGATAACCCTTTGAGAGCGAAGTCCCATCAGGGGCTCTAGGGGCTCTCTCCCCTGACTCTGACCCCAGCTTTTCTTAGCTAAACACAGTCCCTACAGTGCCGTGGAATCCCGGCTGGTTCAGCTCTCTTGGTTTGCTCCCTGGGGAAGCCTGACTTGGCAGTGGGGGGGGGGGTTACGCAGCATAATGGACTCACTGCTAAGACTGTACCAGCTGTGCCTTACAAACAAAGTCCTGTCAAGACCTTGCTTGGAGACAGCTGCTTACAATACAGGGTGGGTTTACTGTGCTTGCCAACACTTTATATCCCATAATATTCTACTCAGCTGGTGTTCTTTGTAATTTACTTGCTTATTTGACACCTTTTCCAAACAACAGCTACTAACCTGTGTTTAAAGCTGTTTATGCTGCTACACCATGGTATTCAAAGACTGATCAGGTGGCATGATCCCGTTTATGGGGCAACAGCAATCTCCATCTGGAATATGAGCTTTAATAATAATGATTTAAGGCACAAAGCCTATAATGAACAAGTTAACACATTCAAGTCTACATTAGACTTTTTGCAGTGATATAGTTGTACTCCATGAAAGAGCATTTAATTTGTGTTTTACAGGCTGTTATTTATACATAAAAATAGCCCTGCATTGATTGAAAGCATGTGCCTTGCAGCCTGGACAGACAGCACACTGAGCCAGCAGGGAACGGTTATTGTTGAATCCTACTTGACTAGGAAAGCTGCCTGTTCAAGTGGCAATGCTGCTGTGTGGCCTCCAGAGGGAGCTGTTTTGTGAAACTCCGAGCCTAAAGACCAAGAAAAGAGAAAAAGAGGGACATGATGCCTGTCTCTATTCCAGTAGTTTCTGATGTTTAAGTTTGGCCTTTTGGATATAAGACATGTAGTATGCCGACTCTGGACTATGTTCCCTTAGGCAGCAGCAGATGGAATTGTGGGTCCTGTCTTCCCATTATTCTCATGGGGTGAGTTAGTCAACAGACTTCAACAGAATTGTACCAGTAAAAATATCCCGCAATATAAATGGATAAAGTTTTGCATTGGGTTTGGAATTTGTTCAGATATACTACTAGTGACTGATTAGACCTAAATACATACATGCATGCACACATACACATATACAGTATATATGTTTATATATATATAAAAAATATATCAGTGAATGGGAAAGACTATAGGAAGGGGGTGGGACATATATATTTGTGTGAAAAAGACTTAGTGTTCAGCATACAGCACATCTTACATGTCTAACCTTTCCTCTGTATACCATGAAATGCCCTTTCTTGTTGGGGGGGGGGGGGGTTAGTGTATGATTACCTGTAATTTAATGCTTTAGCCTTCATTTCCCACAGCGGTAATTTGGCATCACAGTGATAAGTGAGATGGGATTTAAACGACAAGGCCCTTTGTGGCAGGGGCCGATCGCGGGGATGAGGGCCGGCTGGGCCTTTGAAGCGGCTCGGTGCCCACGCTCTCCAGCCTACAGGCTTTAGCGTCCTCAGGCGGGTCTCCGGCTGGGCCTGCAACATAAAAGCCTCACTTGCGCCTGTGCTCATCCTATCAAATGAATCTCCGGCAGCTCAAGCAACAAGGGTCATGATGTTTGTTTTTGAGGGCAAACTGAAGATACACGTGATGAGGAGGAAGACGGGGAAGCAGGATGAAAAATGTAGGTCCCAGGGGGGAGAAGTGGACAGAAGATAGAATATAAATGGTGCAGTTCTGTGAGAATTCTGCCTCCTGAAAGCTCAGCAGAGTAGCTCCCTGAATGCGCCCAGCAGGTGACTATGTAACTCCAATCATCTTGTGACCCCATGTGCTGTCAAAGATGTTCCAGGCTGTTTGGAGGGAACTCCTCCAGGGAAATTTCCCATTGGGTGTAACCGGAGCACCCTTCAGGCCAAACAGTCACACCGTGCAGTCGCAGGGCCAAAATTTTCAGAATCACATCTCTCAAATCTTTTTAGCATCTAATTTGTTGGAGACCCTGTGCCTGTGGGTTCTGCCTGTACAGCAGAGTGCAAGGTGAAGTCTAATCCCTGAGGAGAATGGGCTTCAAACTTCATATCATCTACCACCTTTTTCATATGCTGCCAATTGGTGAGTCAATCAGTATCACCTTGAAAAGGAAACAACAAAAACCATTGTCTGTGCAAATCATTTTTTTTTATATTTGCTAAATAATGTGTAAGATTTAGTGAGTTTGAATAGAGAGAAATGCAGCCCTGTGGTAGTAACATGTCCCTTTTATAGTTTATAAAAATAACAAGCCAGCATTGCAATAGGTTTGCGATGGAAATGAAACAGGCCTCACTCAGGGTAAAGTTGTGTAAAAAGTAGGGCTGTGTGCCTTCGAATGTGGCTTTCGTAAAGACAAGGATAAGGGCAACCAGACTGCTTGGTTGGATTTCAGTCTAGACAAAGAGGCACGGGAGGGACTGTAGTTTAAACAGGGAGTGAGAAAAACAGCAGAATGGAAAAGCCATGCAATAATACTTTGCATGTTAAATGACTTGTTATGTTAAACTAAAAGAAACACTGAGGACAGATGGCAGATTATCTAGACTCTTTTCACCTAACTTGTTCTTGTTAATCAGTCGATGTTAACAGAAATGCATTAATGCATAGGCTATGGCAAACACCTGGGCCCCGCCCCGTCTCGGGAAAAATGGAATCGTTAGTGTCCACGTTGGTGTCAGTTTAGAGCCCACGGGTAAGTTAATTCACCCCTGGGCATTACCCAGCTTATTTATTATTATGGAAAAAAACATGGTGATGTAGATGAATTTGCATTCATATAAAGTCTATGAAAAACGGAAGTAAGTACAATGTCCTGGTAGTAATAGAACTTAGAGTGACTGCAATAAGCATTCAGACAAAGGTGAAGAAGTCACAATGCAGGCAGAGAAAGCAACGAGGAAAGGAAATAATGACCACTCGAGGTGAACCCCACTAACTCTGCAGTCGACATCCTGATGCGGTTGTCATAGCTACCTGGTTCTCGCAGGGCTTGACAGAGGGTAGGAAGGGGAGGGAGAAGTGACTGTGGGTGGGGGTGGGGGTGGCTGTTGGCCCCGACTGGCTGAAACGGCACGTCTGCAGAGTCAGGGGATGGCAGCCTCTCACGGGTTAACTATTAGCGGCGCTCGAGGCGAGCCCTCTCTACTGCCTCACATCTTACCGAACAAAAGAAATGAAATAATAATCCCCTTTGGCATGTCCTTGTAAAGCAGGCAATTTTTTAAATCTCAGGTCCTCAGCAGCTGAATGAAAGACTGCACCCTGGAAGCGGATGGGGGCAAATGATGGAGAGACGAGGAAGAAAAACAAAAGGGAAACGGACAGATGTTCCCCGACCGACGTCGGAAATGAGCCCAGCTGTTAGCCGAGCTCGTAACTTATCCTGAATGGTTCTTTTTTTGCTTGCTAGAAATGGGAAAAGCTGTGTAATGTCGGAGGTGCGCGATATCTTTCAGGAGCAGCTGGGAAGAGATAAAGCTGCAAAGCAGAAATAAGGCAGGAGAAGCGGTGACCTACAGCCCTGGTCCTAGAGGGTGCTTCTTTGACAGGTCACCTGGAAACTGGAGATAATATACACCTGACAGGCCGGTTGGTGAATTGGATGAATGAGGCGATGGGCTGGATGAGATTAGGGGGAAGTCGATTTTGCCCCCTGATTTCAGCGCAACTTGCACCTTGATACCCGTCACTGTCCTCAGGGAAGGATGACGTGGTTCCAGATGTGAGCATGCCTGCTAAAGTGTCATAGCTCCCTGGGGGTGCTTCCAGTCCAGGAAATTTTACCACCAGCCCCCGCTCCACAGACAAAGGGCTCAGGCCTCTTAGCAAAGTATGTGACCAAATTGGGGACCTTCAGGATGGCGGATGGTGGCTGTGACTCTCAGGACACTGGCGAAACTGTCAAGTACCGGCCTGGGTACCTTATTTTAATTCACTACACCGCTCGTGTGCATCCTGTTGTTGTTTTTATTTGACTGCTATTGAAGTTTTCCCAAAAACACATAGGAGTTAGGCAAGTAGTGGGTTTGTCCTTTGAAATAAAACCATCTGAAATTGAATCCGGTTGTCCCAGAAAGGTTCTCCCAGAAAGGTTCTCCCAGGACCTCATGGGTGTCCGGCGTTCATTGCTGGCGTCAGATTTATGTAATATCAGGCAACAGCAGCCAATGCATTGGCAGGTTTTTGCTTAGCCAGCCTGAGGTTCTCACAGATCTGCTTCCTTCCTCACCAGAGCCGATATGGAGGAATAAACGACGCTCCTCTACATGTAATGTATCTGAGTTTGCAGGAGCATGTACAACAGATTGATATCCATCTCCCATGCCAGGGGCGGGGCTTTGAGGGGGACAAGCCACTGGGGTCACTGTCTTTTACTACAGGCATTGGTGCAACCAATCAAAGAGTACAATCCTGACCACCCCCCACCCCAAATTCAGTGGTTGAATTCAGTGGTCTGAAGCAATGACCTTCTCCAAAAAATAGAGAGAGATGGGCTTATGGCTTATGGCTGGACCCCCCATGAATGTGCATTACCCACTATACCCCCTCACCCCCCCAGTGTTGTGCTCACATGCACATTCTCTACCCCATTTAGACTAACCCCCAAAAAGGGTCCTCTGGTACTGGGGGCTTCCGAAGGCCTGGGTGCATTTCGGAATAATGCGGCACACTGTGCAGCGGCAGGCCTCCCCAGCGCATGGCCGCCTCCCCTGCGACTTCGCTTCGCGTCGCTTGCTTTACCCTCACATGTTTGCCTTGGAGGCTGAGCGGGTGGCTTGCTGAGTCACTCCCCGCACAGCTCCGCTGACTGCCCATATATGGGCATGCAGGAAGCGCATTGCAGCCGCGGCGCAGGGCCATGGAGGCAGCGCGTGCTGGAGAGAGAGAGAGAGCAGATGGCCCCTCTGTCTTGTCATCGCCTTCCTTAAGGGGATGCACTGTCTGTTGGGCCACTCGTATTCCTCAGCGGCTTTTCTTAGTAACGGGCTCAGAGATCCCCCGTGCTGGGTGTCCGATTGTGACGTCACGGCGCCACAGTGGCCGCCAGCGAGGGGAGGGTGTGAAGCCCGGCTTATATTTACCGTCCCCCCCACTCACTCATGCAGCCCACACGCCGGGGCGCGCTGCACTGCTATCCTGCAGCACATGGAGCGGTAAATCTGGAGCAGATCCCGGTCCGCGTCTCGGGGGCGATGCTTACGTGGACGGTGATTCTTTCCTCCCCGGTTGTCTGTGGTGGGAAGAGGAGTCCGGCGTCGTGCAGTGACGCCGGTCCCGTAACTGCGGCTGATCCTCGGACTTTTGGAAACTAGTTAATGTGACCTGCATCCTTTACCTGGGTGCACAGTCTTTCAGACTGAAAGCCTGGATTAAAATCACCACGGAGACCCGGAAGCAGTCCTTTGTCAAAGTCCCTCACTGTCAATAAAGATCTGAAGTGCTAGCTCACATTACGTTCTTCATCTTATCCGCAGAGGGCCGGTGTGTATGCAGGTTTCTGGGATAACCTTTAGGTCAGCTGTTCAAACCCAGGTGTGAGGACTCTTCGGCAATCAGTCCTCTAATTAGTAACCTAATTAGGGAGCTGCAGTGAAATCCCACACACATATCGACCCTTTCTGCCCAGCCCAGCTCTACAGTAAGGGCAATAAAATTCACCATCATCGATCAGTCCATCCGTGAGCTTCATGCCAAGCCCAGGAGGCCCAGAGCACGAATTAATTATAGGATAATTAAAAACAATAAATATGGCAGGAAACTGCTTATATACCTTTTATAAGTTTTAAATATGTAACTTTCCATTGAAATAATTCATTTATGCATCAGGAAAATGAACAGCCTTCAGCTCAAGGGTCCAGTTTATGATTCAGCCTTGGGAAAGAGACCTCGGGTGCGAGTTTGATCTTTCACGTGCTCACAGGACAGAGTCTCATCAGTAGTGGTGCTGGAACATTCCATTCTCCAAGGACAAGCTGTGGGGTTTTCTTCTTGGTCTTAGCTAAGCAGTACGACCAATTAGATGCATAACGCCAAGGGCCGATTGTACTAGTTTGGCGATCAGCGTGCATGATTCGGTGCGAAGCATTTACACAGACAACGGGAACGGAGGTGTGACCTCACTGCCCGGCGTGATGTCACCGAGGCTGCTTTTGTGAGACGCCGAATCCGCTTACATTCCCCGTTGACTCAGTTTCAGCAAATGGCGCGTAACTGCATCGCAGGTCCGTTCCACAAACTCAACAATCAGACAAGGAGATGGGATGCAGTGCGTTCCCTGGAATGACAGGAGACAGCTAAGGATGCCTCATACTTGAATAAGCGGGTTACTGTGGTAAATTAGTGAATGACACCAAGCTGGTGTCACTCTGAATGCAAGAAATGTGAATGTTCTATGTACAGAAAATGTGACTGCAAAAGACTCCCCCCCCCCACACACACAGGCCACAGAATGTTCCAGGAGTCCACAATACTTGATTGCGTACACAACTGCCCTTTCTAGTTAACAGTGAGGCCGCCAATCCCTGTCTAGGTTTGCCCTTACAGATGGTGACTCACCCTCATTTTGCACTTGTAGGCTAGCAGGGCAAACATTAAAGAGGGCAGCGTGTCCAGCTCAGCTGCGAAGCCGGCGTCGCCCTCGGCGCGGGAAATCGCCCATCGCAGGGCAGCAGACCGAGGCCGTGTCACCCAGAGCGGGGGTCCGTGAGGCCCAGCTGCTGTTCCTTGGAGCGTGGCTCTATCAGTTTCCAAACGTATGTTTAGCACAAGGCTACTGGGAGCCTATCCCAGGCAGCACTGAATACAGCACAGGGAAACATCCCAGGCAGCACCGAGTACAGCACAGGGAAACATCCCAGGCAGCACAGAGTACAGCACAGGGAAACATCCCAGGCAGCACCGAGTACAGCACAGGGAAACATCCTGGATGAGATGTCAGTTCAATGCAGGGCGCATAGGCAGTCACACATGAGTATAAAAGTGGTACGTGGTGTGGGGGGAGTTTCTCACAAAAGTAATCAGTTACGGACCAGTTCAAATCCAGGTTTTGTTTCAGCCAACCAGAGGTGGTCTGATGGTTTGGGAAGCTCACTTTGATCAAAAGGTTGGTGGCGTGCACTTTGTGCTGTGGTGTGTCAATAATGACCATTAATCGCTTCACTATCTAGTTGAGTATAAAGAGTCACAGTCACAGAGTACTGGTTGTTGTCCACTGCGCCCTGAATGGGCTTCCCAAGCATGCATGGAATGCTGAGGTCCAAAAAAAGGACCTCTCTCAGTGCTCCCTGAACGGCAGACGCGAGCATCAAAACAAAAAAAAATGAGGAAAACAACAAGATTACGAAAAAAAGAATAATGACACGAAGCAGGAGTTTCCGGGACGTACGCCATGGCAACCCTGTGCGTCACCAGCGTCACCAGCGTCACCGTGCACTTCCACGGAGGTAGGAGGTGGGAAGGGGGGGGGGGGGTTTGATTCAGAAGTACTCAGTTCAAGTTCTTTCTGTCCTGCGGCGCAAGAGTGGATTAGCTGCCATTTCCTGAGCCGTAGTGCGAATCCCTGCATGACCTGTCCCACATAACGTATGTTCTACACCTGAAATCGGTACACGAGAGGATCTAACAAGCTGCCCAGACACCCAGCTGCCTACAAACTCGTAAGAGCTTCGCACCATCGCCCTGAGAGCTGGGTTCCCTGGGTGGCACTGTGCGACTTTGTGCGACTCTGTGCAACTCAGCCTGTCCAGTCTTGGTGCTGCTGCTCAGAAGGTTGCTGGTTCAAGTCCTGCTATCAGCAGAGCAATTTCCTTGTTGGCGGGCCCTTTTTCTCAGAAATGTATGTTTATCACTTTTTTCATCTGCTAAATTTCAATGTAAAATTCATATTCCTTGTTTCCATATACGGGACACCAGTTTTTTTGTGGCGTATGTGACAAAATGTGCCTTATTTTAATGCAGATAATCATTTACTCCTGGGTACATTTTGGCGGGCTGGTGGGTAAACTTAATAAAGGGCCATCTACCTGAGCCCCCTCGACTTTGAGGACGAGCGTCAGAACCTGCCAAACCTGCAACTGGCCTCTGAGCTCCAAGCGGGTACAGTTGATACCAGGCCGGACCTAAACTCACCCCCCAGACAGAATGATAGATGCCCAGGGTTTGGTTCCCCTGGCGGGGAATAATTACATCCAGGGACCAGTAACTAAAAGGACACAGGAAAATCAGGAAACAGGCCCACGGTCCCCAGATGCATGGACCCCTAACAAGCAGCTCCTGATAGAAAATGAGAAGATGTGGCTTTCTCGGCCCCCGGTCTCCCGGGACGGCCACTGACAAAGTTCTCTGGGCCCTGGGCAGCAACTGATGTGCTCCACGTCAGGGTTCGAGCCCCGGCACCCGTGTTCACAGGCTGCCATCGCCGGCGTCCCATCAGGTGTTCCCTTACATCGCCTCCCCAATTCGTACCTCTCGCTGCTTTTAAATGCGATCTCACTTAACATGTCTGTTTATGAGCATCTGCTGCTTAAAAGCTATTTCCTGCCCCAGGTTATCTCCGCATTAATACTGAAAGGCAGCACCAGGGCACCTTTTAACAAATAAAGCATTAAAGCGAATGTTCGGGAACAGAAATGCACTGGCTGACACTGATATGAACTCCTGCGTGTCAGTACTCCTGCGGCACTCCTTTTGAACGCGTTACACGGAAATTCCCAGTTGCTGGATGGAAATTTTGACTGGAACGCCCCCTGAGGTCAGAATTACGACTCATGAAGTCGGAGGAATCAGCACAACCCTGATCTCACAATTCAAGATGGCTGCACTCTTACGGTAAATTAAAGATGTAATACTATACTGCCTTATTTATACCATCTTATTTGTGGCTCATTAAACTGGTCGTGCACACAATACTGTCCATCCACCATCTGTGTACGTGTGTACGTGTTGCTACGGTAATATTATGCTCAAAATACCTCAGAATGATATTGCTAACAATGGCTAACAAGAACTCATAAAAAAGTAGCGATTCATTTTCCACATCAGCCGACTTGAATCATCGATACGTCATTACATGCCTACTAATTGGATAACTTACAGTATGGGATTTAAGGTAGTCTGGGCTAAATGCAAGTGAACGAAAAATAAAGCCCATTTAAACTGGGGTACCTTAAATCCAACAATTTGTCCAGCTAAGCAAGATATGTTGCTTTTTGAATCAGGTCCCTGGTTTGCGAAATGACTTTCCAATTTGATTAACTGGAGCGTGGTTAACTCGAGTGTTGATGCCATTCCCAGTTGTGAGTTCCAACTTCCAAGGAGCGAGCAGTAGAACCAGGCCAGGTTTCAGACTGACACCAATCGGAGCAGTCAGTGGTAGTGCACTGCAGCCTCAAGACTCTGGGGTTCTAGGACATAGAGCTGCTCTGTCTAATGGCTTCGTATAGCTGTGTTAACTTGATTTAGTGCTCAGCCCCAGGCTCTCTGTGACCTTTCCCTGGGGTGGTTATGGTTGGCCCAACATTAAATGTCATGCTACTCACTTAGCCTATCATTTCGCACTCTGTTACGCTAGGGCAAGTGACAATTCACTGCTCTATGCGAGGACGATGGCATTTCCATGGCACCAACTGCCTCTCTATCTGCGAGTCGCCACATCGTCACAGCTGGTGTGACGCTCACCCATGGGCTCATCAGCTGTGTAGGCCACGGGATTGGGTGATTCTTCGAGCTTTTCACGCAATTTGGGGCATTTCAGAGTGTCTCTGCAAACGTTCTGGAAGACTCCTGACTAATCCAGAATTAGAATAGAATTTCGGCATAATCACAGTATCCCTTAAGTAAATTAACAACCCTCAAGTCAAGTCAAGTCATGTGGGCTTTACTGTTACATTATCCATATGCAAGTAAACAGTGGCACAGAATAATGCTGCCCCAGGACCTAAGTGCAACATACAAACAGCCAATGACAAGGGGAGAGATTTGACTGTATTTGTAGAGAAAAAGCACAGGGCAATGTGAAATGGAGGGCTGGATACAAGGGTTTACATACATAATGCAATGTAATGTAAATAACAAATACAGCTCATCACGGTTTCCCCTTTTCTGAGTCCCTGCCTTGCAAGTTCACTAAATTGAGTACTTCTCAGTCTTGAGCAGAAGTTTACCTACAGTCATTCAGTCCTGGATTGAAGAATTTGGAAGTATTACAAAGCAGATTGAATTTCTTCGAGACTTCCGTTTCGGAGCCACTCCGAGAATATATTTTAAGATGATTTTGTTGTTACAATTTTCCATTTTTATCTATTGCGAAAGTGGAGTGTTATGAACGCCAACCTGGAAACCGAAGACTTTGTGTGTGTGTGTTGTTTTTTTTAGCAGCAACAGAACATTGCACTTAAAACGCCAGCCCCGGCACATGCGGGATCCTGTTTTCAGGAGTGAAAGTTTTAAATTTACCGTTGAAGTCGCCGAAAACAGATCCGAGAGACGATAAGCAGAAACGGCTCGCTCGCTCTCACTTTCGCTGCTGACGTCAGCTGGCTGGAGACACGCTTCTGTGATTCTGGGGATATTGTGGCCAAATGTAGCGACTGAATGGATCAGATTTCATTTTTATTCAGTGGGGAATACAATATGATTTGGCTTGAGCCGGAAATTGAGGATGGCCTCTTTGTTTTCTTTTCCCAAAAGAGTCTCAGACCCGTCATCGTGGTCAGGAGTTATGTTGGTATTTGTTTGGCTGGTTCCAAGTCCAATCGCACAACCGCCGGCTTTATGTTCATTATTCAGCCCAGCCTGTCACTACCACCAGCACAGGGTTGTCTCGTTTCTGGGGCCCCCTCAAAAAGCCCCCCCCAAGTGTAGTGACTGTTTGTGGCCAACAGGGGGCGCCATGCCAATGTATGGTTTCAAGGATGGTAGATGCTACCACTAAGTACATTCATTGTGAATGCAGGTACATTACTTCCCAAGCTTCAGTGCTCTGCATTTCCCATCAACACCCATCCAGCGGTGAACCTGGGGCCCCTTTGAAGGCAGCACAGGGCCCAAGTCGGGCAATATTCTGGATGGGATTCCAGTCTATCACAGGGGTGAGCCCAGAGCCCTGTATGCTGTGTAAAAGATAAAGAGGACAATAACAGCAAAATCACTCTATTGATCCTGGGATTTGAACCAGTGACCTTCTGAGTTCAGGCACCACGTTCTAACTCACAGAAGCATAGTAAGTCCTGGAATAATACAACAATTCAATGAACAACTACATCCAAACTGTCCACAGAAGTGGAAGTCCTACAGAGCAGCCCATTCATTCGCTGAGGATGATTTGAGCCATTCAAAAAGCTGGCGCCGATGGCAATGCCTCCGCAATTGCAGGGGAATATTGACCTCATTTTCTAAAGCAGTATGTCTCAAACCGATGTCCCTGGGAGCAGAAATGCGGCCTGTCTGGCACAGAGCTGAACCTGTCAGGGGTTTCTGAGGACTGGATTGAGAAAAACTCTCCTTCGAGGATTAATCCTAAAACTCTGGAAGTTTCTCTCCTCACCCCAGTACTATTATTGTGGCCATTGACTATAAAATTATAACAGAATCCTAAATAAATCACCAAATAAGTGCCGCTGCGGCAGAAAGGGCGAGAACATCTTCTTGACAGTGCCTGGGTGTGATCTATCAGCGCAAGGCAAGTGTGAAGGATCAGATGGTGACGACGATGACGCTGGAGTGCGAGGGATTTAATTAGCACCTCCTTCTCCTTCTTATGCGTCTCCTTCCCAGCCTCGAGCCAGGCTGACGCGCTGGGTGTGCGGTGTCCTATGTGGCAGAGGTCCAGTATGCCAGCGAGTGCCTAGCCCAGGCATGCAGGGCGGAGGCGGGCTCCCCGGGACCCCTGGAGGGCCCGGTGGGCGGCAGCCTCAGATTCGCAGTCCCGCCCCCTCCCTGGCCGGCCCCCGGTGGCTGGCGACGGGGATTAAATTTATGCCACTCGCGATGAGGCTGTCGTGTGTCCTTCCTCGCCACCGCCACAGAGTTATGAATGGGCGACTGCCTCGCCCGTTCCCACGGTAACGATTCATCAATGGTTGCCACTGGAGACGGAGCTTGGAGCCGTGTCTGGACCCCAGGGAGGGCGGGGCTGGGGGGCTATGGTATGTGTGTGGATCATCTTCCTCGTTAAATGGTACACACTGTCCTGTTACTGGGCCCTGGATGCCTGCATGCATAGCAATGCTGGCAGACTCGCCTCCTGTGTGGAGACCAAGGGTCGGGTTTGAGCGACTCTCATCTCTGCTTACCCCCTCCTTCTCCCACTGGCCCCCCTCTCCATCTCTCCTCTGACCCCCTCCGCCATTACGGCTGCTCTCATCCCTCACCCAGATCATTCCCTGGCGATTCCCTAGGAGAGGCTGACTTTACGAGGGGGGGACCTTAAGGTTCAGCTAACTGACACTGATATCCTCTAGAAATGAATTAAAGATAAGCCTCACTTGTACATCACCTTTGGACAAAATGTTTCTGCTAAATGATAAAAATGTAAATACATCTCAACGTCCCGGGACGCGAGTCCAGCGTCTGACTGGCTTTGCCGGCCTCTCCTAATCAGTGGGGAAGGATTACGGGTCAGGGGGCCCCTCCCCACACTAAAACATGAGTCCGGCTCTCAGCTCAGATGACAGCCCCCCCCCCATTTAATGCCGGGTCATTATGCACAATATGGAAACGTATTTCTGCATCCAGGCTTTGAGTGTGATGGAGGCACACAAAACGAGGGTAATTGCAGTCATTTCCAAGCCGGGGGGGGGGCAGAGGGGGTGGACAGTGAGACCGGATCATCTGGCCCCCAGAACGCCGTAGCCTTTGTGCCATAAATATCAAAAGGCAGACGTGGCCCGGTCCCTCAATGCTCTTCGTGACTCCCCTGATGCCCACGACCCCTACCGATGCCCACGGCCCCCCTGTGTGGCCGCGTCCGCCAGCAGATGCGCATCACGACTCTCACCTTTCCTTCTTATTGCTCTGTTTTTCCATCTGCATGGCCATTCGTCCAGGTCAGGGTCGTGAATGGGGATGGAGCCTATCCCAGGCAGCATGGGGCAGAAGGCTGGGGTACACCCTGCACCCTGGACGGGATGCCAGTCCATTGCAGGCCACAAGGCTGGGGTACACCCTGCACCCTGGATGGGATGCCAGTCCATTGCAGAGTACAAAAGTATGTTTAAAGCTAGTCAGAAGACCATAGCTTCTCATTTGGTTAGTAGAACATGCAGCTTCAGCATCTCCTAAAGAAGGAAAGGTGTGTTTGATATTTAGTGCAGTGACTGTTTGGGGCCTAACCTCAGGGTTGCCACAAAATGTGTGGTGAGATTGGTGGTGAACAAAAGATGATGACATTTAGACTTTTTTGTGAGGTTTGTCCTTCCTGGGAATGTTCACTTCACGCATGAGTACCTGTTGCAGACCTAGAGAAAGTTTTAAATGAACCTGCAAACTCCACCCACACAAAGAGCAGAGGAGGGATTCGAACCCCCAACCCTAGAGGTGTAAGATACTGGTGTTACTGTTTCTGTTTTTCACTTTTAATTAATGCACATCTTTAACTCAATCAGCCAACTTACCAACCCACCCATCAATCAATTATTGACTCCTTATGCCCCCTGCAGCTTTAGACTGATTGCAGCTATAAATATGTCAGGCTGATGTCAAGCTAAATATATCATATATGAAGGGTGGTGGGTTCACCATACATATGAATGAAGAAACTGTGAGTAGAGTAAGTCATTTTGATAGATGAATTAAAAAAAAAAAACTCAATAATACTGAAATGATAACAACAGCAGTGACTCCACGTTTACGGCGACTCTTGTCTTAGATGTAGTGACATCTCGTTAAAACATTTCCCTCAAGTGTCGCTTTTGTTTGGTCGATTAAGTTCTGCTTAATAATTACTGCTTGGTTTCGGCAGTCAAACATACTGCAAAAGACAGTAAATGATGGGAGCAGCGAGCTACGTGGGCACAGGAGGTGTGTGTATGTCTGTCTGTGCGAGGGGTCATCACTCATTCACAACTTTGCTGCCGCTGCGGTTCATTGAGCTACTGTTCTGGGTCCGAGGTGATCAGGCCAGCCCCCGCAATGCCCTGGCTGCGTATGGGATGCAGGGGGGGGGGGGGGGCGCGGGAAGCCGGTAGTGCTCTCCTGGGCCAGGAATCAGGAGGGTTATGTAAAAGCAAGTTCTCATCTGGCTGTCCTGTAGTGGGGGAAAATGGGACACCCTGCTAATGAACAGTAATTGGGCAATTTGTGATTTGTATTATTTTTTATGTTTTAATGCAAAATTTTTATGCATGCATTATGGAACATTTGAAACACTTTCTACACATATACTGAACAGTACATTTACACAATATTCAATATATATCTGCATTTATAAGCATAAATTTATGCACGGCCCGTGGTGGTAGCGGGGCTAATTTGACCCCATTTTCAAACATGATTTGGGAACAATCACCTTTTACAGAAGCTGAATTCAGAGGTGTGCAATTATCCAGGAGATGTATCAGGTAGGTGCGATTCTGGATGACCATCCTACAGGTCCCCCGGGCGACCCGGCCATCAGCACAAACCTAACCTCATGCGACTGTTCCTTTTAGCGCTGCTGTAGTTGCCATGGAAACCAGGACAGCTCCTCTCTCTTCCTGTATGGTTTCTATGGATATCTCACCGGCTCCTGGTTTAATAACCACATCCGGTGATGGTCATTAAATGCTCATGTTCCGGCTGGATGCACCATTGTACCCCCTGAGCACGTTACTGTGGCTAAGTGCAAAACAGGCTAACCTGCGCCGCTCAGATCAAACTGACCAATGACTGCCCCGACAGCCCCCCCCCAAGCCGTTACTCAGTGACCCCCATTCAAACTATGCAAACTGAAAATCTGTGGTTTTTGCAATCATGGATTAACTGCTGCAGGATCTCGGAGCGTTCAGGTTATTGGACTTTAATGCCTTAAAGCCTTCACCACCAAATTGTGAAGGAACTTAATCAATTACTCAAAATGCCATGGACTTTGATATTGGTGCTCCTCTCAGTGTTTATGAAATACTGACACTAGGGGGCGCCACTGAGGCAATGCTTAAGGCCAGCCTTAATGAATGAGGGTTAAATGTCAGTAACTGGGCCGATAACACCTGAAGCTCTTTGCTGACTTACTCAGCTTTTGGTCATCCAACTTCTTGTCAGCGATGGCCAGCGATTTCCGAGACTGGAGCGGGGTGTGGGATGTTCCGGAAACTCCGGTTTGGTTCGTGGTCCCCTGCCAGGGAGTTATATCATCTCATCCCTTACTCTACTCCCCCCCCCGCATTTTGGTCATGTTCTTTCACAGGCATCGGCGAGCTATCTATAGACGGGGCCCCTTTCCTCAGTAGGCGGGGAGGGCGCGGCGGGGGGGGAGGAAGTGTGTGTGTCTTCGCGTTCCTGTGGAAGCCCGTGTGTGTGTGCCTCCATGTGTACCTGATGCATGCATGGTTACCCCGCTCGGCGTGTGCGTGTTGCTCCGTGTACGCATGTGTGTCTCTCCGCGTCCATCCCCATCTGCGCGGGGGCCGGCCCGTGCTGTGGGCAGGGTGACACCCGGCCGCGTACACGAGTGCGTGGGAACCCCGTTGGAGGAGCGGATGAGAGCCCACGAGAGGGATGCACCAGGGCAAGGGGAGAACAGGCCTGAGGAGAGAGGGAGGGGGTGGGAGGGGGCGTGGAGGGAGACCCTCCCTGCCAGCAGCGGTGGGGAAACCCGCTGACATCATCGCGCTGACTGGTGCCTCCCGCCTCTGCCTGCGAGGCTGCAGCCCATTGCCACCCATCAGTGAGGTAGAGGTCGACTTTTCCGGTATGTTGCGTATGCAGGGCTGAGCCCCACCAAACTCTCGAACCTTCTTTCTCACCATTACTCTGACTAAGCTGCTCCTCACGTAGTGACGAGTCTCCCTCACCTTGTTGCTGCCTCCCCACATTTACATTCGCCTGGCCGGCGCTTCTGTCCAGCGTGACGTACGAGCCAGACAGACGGCACGTCACCGGCTCGCCTCTCTTCCTGCCCCTTCCCAACCCCGTGATGTAAGGCCGGCAAGAATCTCCCTCCCTCTCTCCCTCTCCCTGAAGCCGTCCAGACCAGGCAGGTAATAAACTCCTCCTGAGCCTCTCTGCTTATTTCCAGGCCGGGTCTGTTGTTCCTGTGCACATCTATATCCCCCCAGGACTGTTCCCATATCCCTGATATCATCTTGGAGCCACATTTGACTCTATAGTTGACTTCACTTTGGTGGTAGGTCAGACAGTCCTGGGGGGAATTGGGAGCAGTGTATAGCTCAGCAGTTTGGGCCTCTGTCCCTGTGATCAGTAGGTTGTTAGTTCAAATTCCCAAGTGGACAGAAAATCTATCATCGGGCCCCCCGATTGCTACAGAGGAGCTTGCATGCTGGCTGGCCCTGTGCTATGATTTGTTTTTTTTATGGCCATCAATAAAATGTCACCATTTCCACTTACAGTTTTTCTTAGTTGCTTTGGCACATTTCATGAAACACAGCTAACATTCTCAAGACTGTAAGAGCACTTGGAAATTTGTGCGAAGTGATGAGAACCAAAGGCCAGGATTTGAACTAGCAACCTCCCAAGCACAGGCAAAGCATCGTAACCGATTGAGCTGCAAACCACCATATGTGAGGGGTTTGAATAACACAATGCTACCCTTAATTATGACGTTTTATTGTATTTTCTCATTTTTTCATAGTAAACCTCGTGACCTTGATACAAAAATATCGGCAGTGTATTCTGTTGTAAAAGGGCTTTTGTGCAGGGTCACAGACACTGGGACAGCCTCGGAAATGCGAAAGGACTTCCGGAGAATCAGCCCAGGTTATCTTGGCCACATGTACTTTTCCACTAACAAATAACCTGACCTATTTTTACCGGCCGGGGAATCAGAATGGTTTAGTCCTCTGGTTGCGCACATGGCCAAAAATACGAATCAATAGCAAAACGGTAGCATCCTTTGGCTCGGACTGATTAAGTTGTGTTTTTTTTATTAGTCCATTTTCGGTGCTTGCTCTGCAACACCGGAAGAGAAGAGTGAAGAGTATTTTTAAATGATTTGTACAGTACCTGCAGAAAACCTGAAAATCATCCACCGGCCTTTTTTATAAACCTCTTATTGGGCAAAGTTGTTATGGTAATTCAGACGTAATCCTGTTAAAAAAAAAAAACGTAGTAACAAAAATCCCAGCCACACTCACATATGACTCGCTACCGGGTCGCTTGCCGAAGTATTATATAGTTTTCATCAGGTATTATTTTTAGTCATTTTCGAGAACATGGGAGCGTTAAGTGTTTTCCTGAAGAAAATCCACTCCAGGGTTTGAATCACGTCAGCCTTGTTTGGAGTGTTTCACTAATGCCGGGTCTTCTGACGTGGTTTGATCAGTACCCATGTATTCCAGGCAGTATGACTGAACGGTACGTTTCATTAAGTCGCCATGCTGGGCTGCAAGTTATATTAAGCTAGTTAAGATTAGTCACACGACACACAACTCTTGAGTGCAACATTTAATTTGGTTGACACAAGATAGTTATTATTATAGTAAATAGATGGATAGATAGATAGATAATACTTGTTTTTTTAATGGGACTGGTGAGCAGGGTACAGCACTGATAGAGAGGATGCTTACAGGATTCGATGTTAAATTACCACCCAGGGGGGTTCCCGAGCCCCTAGAGGTGAGGCCGCTAGGTTGGTGTGTGAGGTTTGTCCTTCTTGGGAATGGTCATTATACTACACTAGAGTACCTGTTGCAAGCCTGCTGTTTGCCCCCTGAATGGCTTAGAAACAGTAGATGGACGCAGGCTGGCTGGCAACAGGATGGCCTTAGTATTGCAGCTGTGGAACTGCAGTACCTTTAAATCGGAGAGAGCGAGCCGGCCCATGGCGACCGGTGCAGAGCCTCGAGGGATGCACCACTCCAACCACCCACCCTCCAATTAACACCCGGCTAACGAGGCGGTCGCATGCAGTCGTCGCGGACCCTGTGTTCCGACGCTGAATGAGCCTGATTCTCACTACACTGCTAACGGTCTGTCGATGCTGTGGGTTCGGGGCGGGTTCCCAGGTTGGTTTGGGGGGAACGATGACCTCAGAGATTGCAGAATCCTGTCAGGAAAAACACATTTGTATTCATGTCTTTGTGGGGACTGTCCATTCAGTGCTATGGGTAAAACCTTAATACCAACTATGACAACCTTAACTCCTACCCAGCCCTAACCTTAACCATACTTAACCAAACAAGACGCAAGACTTTTCAGTTATTTTGACAGCAGTCACAGATTTTTATAAAACTAATTTTCCCCTTGTGTACTCCTGGATAGAGGGATCAGTAATATTATGGATATAATAATCATGGATGTACATATACCCAGCACTCATAACAGAGAAGAGGAAGGTACCAATGTTAAGGAGTGTGGCGCTTAAGCTGCTGCATATATAAGCTATTCTGCTTAGGGAAAGTAGCTTATGTGCTTATGTGAAGTCAGATACAAATCTAACTCCTGTATTAATTAGATGTGCTTTTTACCCGCACATACTTTTCATGACAATTATTTTTTACCCATTAGTCTAGGTGCATGTTCCAGTTTGACCACCTCAATGGTACAACAGCTGATCCTGGATCTTTGGACAACTGTTAGACCATCAAACCGCACAGTCACCGATAAAAGGTGAGGGAGTGAGTAGGAGAAGCTACAGTAGGTAGATGAAGGGGCGGAAAACTAAAAGGAACTTTCTGGAAGGCAGGAACAGGAAAGGTTAAGTACATTAGTTACAGTATCTGTTATGACTGTATGACTGCAAACAATCTATAACACTCTGTACTCGACAGGGCTGGAAAATGACTAAAACCAAAAAAGAAAAAACTGATAAAATGGTGCTTGTGAGTATAACACGTTCTCTAAACAGTTTGACAGCATCACACGTAAGCAACATCACGCCCACTTGGCCATTCGAGATTTTCAGGTGACCTGGTAATGGATTCCAGGGCGGACCGTCGTGGGCGGGAGCAGGCTGCCGGAGCCCCCAGGACAGCCCGTCTGTGATTGGACGAAGCTGGTGTGATGGGCCTGCCTCATTATGGACCAATGAGAGGAGGCCGGCGCTAGGGAAGCCCCCAATTTACCATAGCAACCAGCACTGACCGTGCAGCAATGACGTTACATCACTTGACAGTCTGATTTTTAATTAGCAATGCTGTTCTCCTGGAAAACACATTCTGGAACATTCCTTTGAAGATACCGTTTTATACTCATGCTCTGCACAGGGACCAGTAGAAGTGCTAAAATTTACTGGGGACCAGTATAGCTTCTCTAACTAGTTGCTTGAGAAGGTACTCTGCAAATATACCCAAGGAGAGGATCATATGAGTCTTGTATTTTTCACAGAGTGGCACTAGTAGATAAAGCCCCAATGGTATTTAAGTTTCCCACTAATGTCACCTGTATCATGTTCCATTAATCTCTCTCTCCTGTTCACAATGGCTTTTTCTGCCCACTGGGATGCCGGCAATATGTTCCAGCAACCAATCAGAAATCCCCAAGCTTCTGATTGGTCACAGATACCAATGATCACAGCCAGTCAGTTATTCTTGATTGATTTAAGCCCCTCCCCCCTACTTCATTCAGAACAATGTTAGCTTTAGTACTCCATTGATAAGTTTTCCCTGCACTATGGATCCAGATGGAATACTTTATCTGCCTGAGCCAAGGGGGAGGCCTGCAGTAAGTTTTAATTAAGCAATTAAATTGCAATTATGGGTCCCGAGAGCAATTAACAGAATGGAAATGCATTTCACGCAGGAGCTGATCCAGAGTTTAATACCCAGGGGTTGTTGATTTTGCCCTAGAGGGCAAGAAATTATGAGAATGTTCAGAGATGGGCCAATTAGAAGGCGTATGTGAAACATTACCGGATTGTAAGATCAAGTATCTTCAAAAACATCCCCTTGAAAGGAATGACTCCATTTGCAGGGGTCTGTACTCGCCCTCCCCTCACATCCTGGTGCTTACGTGAGCATTCCTCACTGCGAGAAAGTTCCCTGGGGTGAGAGAGGGGCAAGAGCCAGTTCTCATTACCTGCGAGGGAGACACCTGCGCTGCCATGGCGATGCCCCCTCCTCTGCTGCCATGGCGATGCCCCCTCCTCTGCTGCCATAGCGATGCCCCCCTCCGTCTCGACCTTCCTGGGCAGGTATCGGACAGCAGTTACTTGATGGGTTTTTTTAGAAACTTGCTCCTTCAGACGTCAGCGTGGCCCGGGACGGCCCCGATCCGTGACGCAGAAGGCAACGCCAATTGGAACCAGGGGATGGTGACGAGGGCAGCCTTTAAATCGCACGGTAACAATTACCTGCGCAAACCCAATTAAGCACACTCCCGATGTCGGACAATGGAATGACAGCCCATCATCCGTGTTCATCCGCGAGGGAAAATTCAGCTGTTACGCAACCATTTTCAATCAGGAACTTATTAAGCAGTTAAATAGGAGCATTTTTTTTTTAAATTGAGTATATTTCATCAGATCACACTGTTTTTTAAAAAAGGCTCTTTTGGTTATAATCTCTTCCGCACACAGATTTTGACATCCTGTCTCGGCCAAACACCTCTGAGCTCTTCTTCTCACTAAAGGGTTAAATAATCTTGCTGAGCTGGAGCAGAGCAGAGGCTACACCTGGGACTCGAACCATCGACCTTCCCAAGAAAATTCCCTGCCCATAACCATTGCGCTACTGGATTTTAAATGAGGCCCACACTGAAGTATGGTCCTCTTGCAATACAAACACACTCACCCTCTATAGCTTTGCTTTTTCCCTTCATTTAATAGTGGGTCATTTTATAAAAATGATACAAAATTATATTATATTTTTCCTGGAGTGCACTAAAGTTCAGGGTAATAGGAATAATTTTAAAGCTGAAGCAAGAGAGAGACCAGACAGTGAGGGCAGATCAGTAGTATAGAAACACTATAGTGGTATAGGCTCAGATGGACAGGTCTTTGACCATCACGCCCACTGCTGGCTGGGTAGTGTATTGCACAGAGCAATGGCCACAGTGTTCTTTAGACTCTTCAGTAAGGCAGCTGCTGCTTTTTTCAGCTCCTCTACGCCTGCTCTGGCACGTAGGCAGTGCCCTTTTGGATATTGCCCCTGAAAAACTGTGCCGTCACCCCACCTACTACTAATAAATCCGCGATGTGCCGTAAGAGCGACAGATGGGGCAGTGAAGCGAAGCGGCGACCTTCGGATCAGATGGCGCGTGTCAGAAACCCGCGGGGAGAAACCGGCGCTGAACCCCGCCGCTGCGCTCCGGGTCGGTGTAAACGGGCAAAGCCGCTTAGCGAGATCTTGTCAGTGGTAAGCCGAGGCGGTCGGCGCGTGTGGACGGGGGGGGAGGCAGGCCGGGCGAGTGCTTTATCTGCACCTCCGTCACGTGGCTACAGTGCACGGTGAGGTCAGCAGAGCCTTGAGGCCGGGCCTGTCGCTCCACATGCATGGGGGTGCTGTGCAGTGCATGTGATTAATGCGACGGCATGCTGCGCGTTTGCTTTTCAGCATCCTAGACCAGGATGCTTTCATGTAGCATTTAGTCACACGGCACATCCTCTTTCTGCTCCCCCAATGCCTCCCTGCGTACTCTGATCACCTTTTTGCTATTCTGACCTTCCCGGTTGCAGGCCAGGGGACGGGACAAAATTACACAGTCCTCTTCTTCTCTATTCTGACTGTTTGTCTCCCCTGTCTTCCCATCTGCCGTGGCCAGATACCTCATTTCTCAAAGACCTCCTGCTCGATGCATGGCAGCAGGCTGAGTGAGATTCTGAACACGCATCAGTCTGTCGCCTTCAGGGGGGCGCCTTGGAGGAGAAGCAGCCGATCGATCAGCTCATTCTCGGGGCTGGAGTGCCCATGGCATGCAAGCAGTTACGTCCTCTAGCCAAATGTTTCCCGGCCTGGTCTTCAGGCACCCACAAAACGAGTTACGTTTTTGCTCCCTCTCAGCTTCCTGCCAGATATTTCCCTACTGAGAGCTGGAAGGGAGCAAAAACTTGCATTGTATACAGATCCCCCAAAGACCGGATTGTGAAACACTGCTCTAGACCAGGGGTGGCCAAACTTATCCAGAATGGGTCATTGTGTGTGCAGCCATG
The DNA here is from genome assembly GCA_026780845.1 of Petrocephalus sullivani. Lineage (NCBI taxonomy): Eukaryota > Metazoa > Chordata > Actinopteri > Osteoglossiformes > Mormyridae > Petrocephalus > Petrocephalus sullivani. Next base: position 3,834,528 of record JAODKM010000044.1, on the reverse strand, counting down.
TTCATGGCACCTCTGTAATTAGATTACTAAGTAGAGGACTGATTGTCTGAGAGGTCATTACACCTGGGTTTGAACTGCTGATCTAAAGGTTATCCCAAAGACCTGCATACACACCGACCCTTTGCAGATAAGATTGGCCACCCCTGTTCTAGACCATGTGGGCATGAATATGGTCTTCTTGATTGACCAGCTGTAATAATGCTTCGGCATCCTGTATCTCATTATCAAGAGCAGAACAGTATGATCACCTTGGATTAATCCTCAAAGGACTCTGCTGTTGTACACAAGCTGCTTAATCCAATTTCTAATAGTTCCAACAGTTTTGAATGTGTGATGTCATGCAAATTCAGAGCATATCTAGCTTACCTGGGCTAGAACCCCAAATGATATCATCCTGGGTTCTGTACATACTGTGGCCTAACCTCCAGAACACACACATGCTGTGTAACACAGCTCACTTGTAGCCACACCCACTCGTACAACCACTCACTTGTGATCCCGCCTACTTGAAGCCACACCCACTCATAGAACCACCACCTGTAGCCACGCCCACTCATGCAACCACTCACTTGTGACCCTGCCCACTTGTAGCCCCACCCACTTTCCTGTGGACTTGCACACTTATAGCCCCACCCACTCATATAACCACGCCCACTCATGGTCACACCCATTGCCCAGTGTCTCTCCGGTTAAAAGCGGGTTTCCCATCCACTGCAACTGACGCGACTGTCTCCACTCTCGCACCCTCATGGTGTCTCTCTTCCTTCCTCACATGGCTCCATCGGTCATCCCACCTCATCTCCTCCTCATTTCTCATACAGAGCGGCCACCGCCATCTCAGCTGGGGCGTTTCCGACCCCTGCATCTAACTCATTAATATCTTTGCCTAGACACGGACAGAATTACACCCATCTGCCTGATGCTGGTATCAGATTGCAAGCTAATCCACAGACACAGGGACACGCGCACGCGCGCGCACACACACACACACACACACACACCAGCAGTCGAAGCAGAAGGGCGCTGAAAGCTCTGCCCTTTTCAGGCCGGCCCTGCAGAGGCACAGCAGTCGCCTTGGCCACCCCCGTGAGAGTGTAGAAGGAGGCTCGCTCTCAGAGCCATGCATATGCAAGCATGGAAATGAGCTCTGCAATTACGGCCCTGCTCAGCGCCGGGCAGGAGGGAAAGTGGAGCCTGCCCTTTGCAGCACCTGGGGGTTGGAGGGCGTCGGGTGGGAGGCTCGATTCGGTGTAGTGTGTGCCGCAGCGACCGGGTTGGCTAAACACGGGTGCCTTCAGTGCTTTGTTTGTTACGGTAATGAGCCGCCCATAGGGCTGCCTCACCCCCGTTCCCTCCCCCGACACACTTTTTAACAGCTTGGTCATAATTGAGGGCATCGAGGGGGGGTCACACGGAACCAGAAAGTGCAAGTGATTCAGAGCAGGGGAAGGCAGGGGTTGGGGGGGGGGGCGGTGAAGGTGGGAGGTGGCTGTCTTCACAGTTGGGGGGAGGTCGGTGGGGCTTCGGCCAGGGGGAGTTGGTCTTG
>JAODKM010000044.1:3814399-3825527 GCA_026780845.1 Petrocephalus sullivani | reverse complement strand
AAAGTAAAAATGCCAAAAGTCTTGTATTTGGGTTGGTTACTTATGGTTAAGGTTAGGGCTGGGTTGGGGTTAAGGGTTTCGTTATTGGGATTAGGGTTTTTCCCATAGATATGAATGGAAGGTCCCTATTTAGACAGGTGTGTGTGTGTGTGTGTGTGTGTGTAGTGGGGAGGGGGAGCAAAAGAACTCCGACTTGGCAGGAATCTACACGCTGTATCCAGTCCACTCTTTTAGTCTTCCTCTGAGTATTATGTCCTGTACAGTGTGGGCCTCCACCCTTAGATCTCCTGTACAGTGTGGGCCCCCACCCTTAGATCTCCTGTACAGTGTGGGCCTCCAATCTTAGATCTCTTGTACAGTGTGGGCCTCCACCCTTAGATCTCCTGTACAGTGTGGGCCTCCACCCTTAGATCTCCCGTACAGTGTGAGCCTCCACCCTTAGATCTCCTGTACAATGTGGGCCTCCACCCTTAGATCTCCTGTACAGTGTGAGCCTCCACCCTTAGATCTCCTATACAGTGTGGGCCTCCACCCTTAGATCTCCCGTACAGTATAGGCCTCCACCCTTAGATCTCCTGTACAATGTGGGCCTCCACCCTTAGATCTCTTGTACAGTGTGGGCCTCCACCCTTAGATCTCCTGTACAGTATAGGCCTCCACCCTTAATTTCTCCATTCTTTATTCACCTGCGCTGATAACCCCAGCGCATGCTCCCCTTCGTGTGGTTTCTTTCCTACATTTGGACTGTCAACACATGCCATCTACTCCCATGATGCCTGTGGCACATTCCTGACATCAGCAGTACAGTGTCTATGTCCCCTTCATCGCTCACGTCCTTCCAGAGGGCCTATATGTAGCGGCAGCAGAGTGACCCACAATAACAGAAACATGGCCCCTTTCCCGGAAAATCTGCTTTCTGAAATGACGTCCAAAGTCTCACAAACAGGAAGTGTAATAAACCCTCTCGCCAGGCCCTTGGCCTCCTGATTGATATGCGCTCACCAGTGACACAAACATTTAAGCATTTATGGATTAATTCTGCTATAACTGCTGCAGATTCTCCTCCGGTAATACGCTCCAATCAATCGCAGTCAGTCATGCATCCCGCTGTGAGATATTTGGATGTATGAGGCTAAAAACAGCCTTTGATACGCAATATTTATTCTAACTGAAAACAACAAGGACTTACAGGGAGGAGGCTTACAGTTAACATAAGCTATTATTTAAGTTCTCCCCAAGCGAGCTTGATGGGCCGAATGGCCTCCTCTCGTTTGTATAGTTCTTATGTTCTTATGTTCTTATCACAACAAACAATTAGGATGGGTTCTTGGGGGGGGTCTTTATGGAATTGAGACAAATTAACTCTTTTGTCGTCTAATTATTTGGTCCCACGAGAGGTCTATATATATAACTAGAGAGTGAGGGTTGAATGATGATTGGATGATGTGTCCATGAATGATGCTATAAGGAGCCAATCAGGATGGACGATTCTGGGGCTAGACAGTGGAACCTAGATAACCCTTCAGTTTTCAACATGGTCTGTCACATGAGTAGGACTGTCATGAGGCAACAGGGTCAGACACTAAGCAAGCTAAAAAAAACCCAAAGGAACCAAGCTAAGCCAGTCAGGAGCAGAAGATCAGATTGATCCCAAACCTCCTTAGCTTTGAGAAGTAATTTCTCCTGTCAGTAGTTAGCAGTAATAGCAGCTATATTGCTATAAGCTGTCCTGCATTAGGTATAGACTCCTAGAATGAGATCAGACACGCTGGTTGTCTTCATGAAAAGGACGAAAAGTCAACACCGCCACCAAGTCATTCGAAGGTACACTAACACAAGAGAAGGCACAAGTCAGTTTAGAGCACATCAATGGATAGCGTGAGCTCCGATCAGCATCCCCAAAGGAACGGAATCCACTCCCGTCCGTCTGGCACCCGCCCGCCGGCCATGTGGGCTCGGATCCCGGGATTTTGGGGCTGGCTTAATGCTGGGCCAGCCTTGAGCCCGCCTGCAGCTCCGCCTGCCCCTGAAAAAGTACACTTGTGAACATTTTTACTGTAACTTAATCAAATCAATAACAAAGAAACACAGGCGTGTCCTTGGTCATTATTACGATTGTGATCAGTGTGGCTAATATTCACAGCTGTGTAAAAGTCATCAATGGCAGTGCATGGTGTAGAAGGCTGCTCTGCTGTGCAGTGAGTACAACACCACAGCGTAACAGTTATGTAAGTGGGGAGCGAGGGCGGGGGGGAGGCCATGGACCACCCAAGGCTGGGAAAAGTCATGTGACTGTACCATGTGGCACACGGGCCGTGCTGTTCTACTTCATAGTGAGTTTTTTTACTGAGATCATGCAAGTCACATAACCTGACGGTATTATGTTGAAATAGCTGGGCTGGAAAACACAATTTCTGAAGTAATGGAGTATGATTAATTCCGCGGTACAAAGGGGGGTTATTGTATTATTGTAAAGCTTATAGATCTATGAGGCGGCTTTGTATCCAGACTCCATATTGAAGTACCATTTGAGGGGTGTCTGTTTACATCCTGTCGGTCTGAGGTGAGGGGGGGTTATCTGATGCACATTAACAGGCGGCGACGACCCAAAGTGCTGTTTATAAAGGGAAAAATAAACCCTGATAGTGTCTGATATTTTATTTCTTTTGCTGGGTGCCGACGGCAGGACGCACAGGCAGTCTGCTCGCTCACTTCCCCGCATTTGGCTTTTTTTCCCCTGACTTTCGGACCAGCGCTTAGCTGTCATCAGCGTTTTATTTATTCGGATTCGCAGAAACATCACGGGCGAGCGCACCGTCAGGACCCTGCGCCTGCATTACGGCCCACAAAGAGGGAAAGTGGCTTTTCCAAAGTGGGCTGCTTATAGACCACTTCATTTGTAGTTTGTTTTTTTTTTCCGTTTAGCGTCTAATGACTGTCGCTAAGAATAAGCAGATTATGTTATTTCTTCCTGAAAATTGAGCGCAGAGTCGGACCAGCGATGGGGGAACTATTTCAGGTCGACTGGGAGAGTTTAATGGTCATTTAAAAAGTAAATTAGGGGCATTTCGGTAAATATGTTGTTTCCTTGTAGATCCCAGTGCCTCACCGGTAGTTTCATAATATCGTAGTATTTTGTGTCTGTGCTAAAAATGGGAATGGCCTGGTGTGGCCAACCACGTGCTGATCAGGGGTATATAGCGGGGTCGTTAGGAATACTGACATGAGGCAGAAGGTTGTGGGATCCCTCCTTAATAGTAAAGGAAGGTATTGAACCTCACCTCACTAGTTTTTCAAGCTATGCCTTGATCAAATATTTTCTGTTATGTTTATTTTGTATTTATCAAGCGCTTATCCAAAGTGACATGTTTCTGAGAACGTGTGATTAGACAGTCCTTGGCGCAGCTGAGGGTGAAAGGCCTTGCTTAAAATCACTCTGGGGGTCTTGGGATTTGACCTGATGACCTTCTGGTTACAGACATGCTAAAATAAACCACATAGTCACACACCACCATCCGCCCTTGTTAGGAAAAGAAAACGTCTTCTTAATCTTGTTGTGCCATTTACGAGTATCGATATTTACCTGACGCAGACTAAACTCCAGAGACATCATAATTCCAGGTGAATGTTCCCTCTCAGCCACAGAAGCACTCTGCTCCTGTTCCTGTGAATTGGTCTCCCTGATGCACAAATACCTGTAAGAGGATACCATTCCAACCAAAAAGGCTCTGGGTTGCACTGACCCCTTTTCCTGCCCCCCCCACTGGACCCTCGCTACCTGTCATTGATGCATAAGCTGCTTCATGTCCTGACTCTATGCCACCATGTTCTGTTTCCTCTCCTGACCGGGTCGACTCTCAAATTTCAAAGTGCCAAATTTTATTTTAAACTTAGCCGGGATAGACCAATTAGGTCTCCTCCTCTTCCTTCTGTAAACATCTACCCACCTGGACCCCAGCGGGTTTCAATCAATCACTCTCGTCTGGTTCATTTAACGGAACATTTGTACAACACACTCTGTTCCAAAGTTATTTGCAGCATGAGAATTACATCAAATTACCAGAAAAGTGGTTGGAAGCTGGATTGATGGATGGATAGAGAGACATATACATGGATGTAGACCACACTCTCCTTTTAGAATTTAATTCCCACTGTTTCGTCCTATATGGACTCAGATTATTGGCGGAATCCATCCCATAGATGTACAGGCAGCTCTTGATTTGCATAAAGTAAATCCAAGATACACAGAATTTATGACAGCACTAACAGTAAAACAGTTCTTTAGAATGTATTACTATTGTAGTATATTTTTGGCTTATGTGTTTTTTGATATATGGTCTTGAATGGTATCGAGTTTATTGAATGCTTCTGAATTTCATGACTGACGTAAAATTTTACTTGCATGAGGATTTGTTGCTGAGGCGAGAACCGCTTGCATATTATACACGTGTAGCCTGGAAGCGGGTGTCCATCTATCATTTCTTTGCTTTGGAGGATGTTTGACCCGTGATTCGTCATCTGTTGAGCACACCAAATAAATAAACAGAGAAACAACTAAATGAAAAACTCTATCAGTGCTGGAGAACACTTTCCACTGCACATCTTTCATATATTATGAAGTGCTACCCCCCGACCAATCATTTATTTGAAGGTCTGCATACAAAAGCTACATGACTGGAATCCTTTGAATTTGGACAACCCCCCCCACCCCACCTCCTATTTCCACCATTACTTTATGTCTGTGGAAAGTAAAGTGGGCAGCCCCATGGATAGGTTTAAAGGTCACGATTTGATACGCACCTGCTCTTCTGAGATGTACAGGTCCCACCCAAGATCTGCAAGTTGGGGTCCAATCCAAACCACCCCCCCCCCTCCAAGCTTCGAACAGGATACAGGTAGTTCCCAACTGATGCAAGAAATCCAATGTAGAAACATTTTTATAAGTCAGATGTACCCTTGCCTGTCCTTCAACAAACAATGCATCAAAATACACATAGATATGCTAGCATTACATACTAAAGAGCACAAGCTGAGAGCTGCCTGTAATAGACAGATCCTCCTGCTGTTTGCACTAAATCTCATGCCTTGCTCCTTGCTACCTTCTAACATGATTCAATCTCTGGTCAGGGGGCTCATTTCATCCCCGGTTCCCTTGAAACACATAATCTGCTGCTGCTTTATTGCACTTCCTGTCTCAGGAAGCACCCAGCAATGGATGCATGATACTGATTGTGATCATTAGGGCTGAAATTGTATTTTTTTATTTGAGGAGCAATGCATTTCTTTTATTTAAGTTTTTGTTTTTATGGTTGTCCGTGCGTAGATCAGCTCCCCACTCCTCTGATTGAATCTCCCAGCCGCGTGCTAACCTCCAGTCACACCCCTATTAGCCGAGTGAAGCCTGGGTGACCAGATTGTGCAAGACTGTTTGTATTCACCCGTCAATGCCAGGGGCCCTGATGGATTATGGGAAGGGATAACATTTTGGTAGGTTTTATCTAATACAAGACAACTCGTCTGGTTAATCACACTTATATAAAGATCACAACTTCCACATTCATTAGTTTCAAAAACTAAACTCTTTCCTCTAATCTTCTACATCATTTGGTTAAAGTAACCCAACAAATTATCATTAACTACTCCGCCCCATCATATTCTCTTCCTTTGATTAATTTCTGGCCCTTCGACACAGTAGCTCGATGTTAGCATAATATCACAATGGTTTTTATCATGTTTGATTAGATTAATGATTAAAATAATGAATTAAATATCCCAAATTCCAGGGTGCTTGGACTCAGCATTACACACCCTAATTAACAGCTGACTACTGCAGGACGCATTTTAATGAATCGTTATTTAGCAGTAGGGAAAATGGAGGGTGCGTACGTTTCGCACATGGTTTAAACTTTTGTCCGGACTCTTGGATTAAAAAATGGATTCTGTTGATTTTTTGCATTTAATATGAAGGAATACCTTTACAAATCTAATTCCACTCCATATTCTCCGAATGCTGTTAGTATCACGCTTTGGTGGCCGATTCAACTGGGCGTCTTATTAGGAGTTTGCTTGTCTGAAAGGTGCTGTATAGCTTGCACCAGTACTACGTACACGAGTACGTCGCTTTGGACAAAAGTGTCGGACAAGTTAAATAAACGTGAATGTAACATAACTGTTGTTCCCCCGGCTTACGAAGCAACCCGGGCTAGCGGATCGATTGACGTTCTTTACTTTTGATGGATTAAAGCACGTTCTGATGCATTCTCCTCCAGCATTTGCTAACAGAGTCAGGAAGACGCAGAAGCTGCAAGGCTTCCCCGTCTCTTTGCGGGGAATCTGCTCCTGTTCACGCGCCCATGAACCGCTCACAGACACACCAGCATCCCTTCGCGATGGTCATGCTTTGCCATTTTGCTCATGTCAGTGACGCTACTTAGCATCTAGATCTGGGTCTCAAACTCAAGGCATCCGGGGGGCCATTAGCTGGGCGCTAGCTGGGGGGGCTGCTAGCTGGGCGAGCTCGCCCCCAACGGGCCACTTGAGAACATTTTTGAACCAAGAAAGAATGAAAGATAATGTAGCAACAATAAACGACTAAGCAGTGCAGGGATGCTGGCACAATAGGTTTCCAACCCAGGCTCTGAAACTTCTGGTCCAGATTAATAAGCCCACATAGGATACATGAGTGAACAGCACTCAACAGCCATTGATACTCATTAGAATGTACAGTTAAAAATGGCCATAAATTGCACTATTATAAATGAACAACCTCCATATGAAATATAGGCCTCCATCCCAAGTTTTTGTTCATTGACAATACCTTTTTGCCACAAAAAATAACAATAGGGGGTGGAATGAAATTGTTTTTATTATTTAAATCTTACATTGTTATTAGATTAAATAAACGATCAATGCACCCATCTTCCAAAGTACTTATCCAGTATAGGGTCCTGGGGCACAGGGGATGATGGAGGCTTCACATGTTCGGGGCAACGTAGAGGAACCATCTCAACAGACTATCCTGCCAAAATAAGATATGATAACAAACGGAAAATATATAAACCACATTTCCTAAATAAAAGCTGTATGACGTGCACTAAACCAGTCCCAGCTTCCGAAACATCATTGTTCTTGTTTATCTGGGGGTCTTTGTACCTGTGAGATTATAGACATGAAAAGGGTAAGGTATTCTTTGATCTGTGTTTTGTTATTTTGATGAATGGTTTGTCAGTCTTAAAAAAACACACATAAACTAAGTTTATACATGAATCATAGATGTGCTGACGTGCAACTGGTGTCCAATGGCTGGGTTATTTTTAAAAAATGTTCCCTTTAAGATTTCCACTATCAGTGTACTGCTCCGGATTCACCCTGTGCTTAGGTGATGCTGGAACGTGACCTGAGAGTGAGATTGTCAACGATTAGGCTTCGGACAGTCTGACTCTTCGGGTTTATTTGTGACAGTGCCTGGATATGTCTGGCTCAAATAAGTGCCATTGCATAGACACTATGAATAAATGAACTCAAAAGCTCCAACACTGAAAAAAACACGCCTAGTTTTTCCTCATTACCGAGTAACAAGCAGATGTCGGTACAGAACAGCGGACGATATTTTTTCCAAAAAATATTTTACTGTGTAAAACTCTCACAAAAAAACTATAGGAACTCTTTTCAATTAAGATGGTTGGGACATCTATATTTGACCAGAGGCCATAGTTTATATCTATTTTTTTATTTATTTTTATCCGTATAGGCTGGGGGCTTACACAGAAGAATGGTAGGTGTCTTACTTTTGCCTTGGTGAATCAGGAGTCTTCAAGGCAACAACAAAGAGCAACATCCTTCCTAACGTGCTTGTGTCTCTCTGAGACATTGGCACGTGTGTGCTATTTCAGTGAACCACACAAAACTGTTTTTGTCCACCTTGAATGGACCCATCCTTTATTCTTAGGGGGTTCATTCATCCAAAATGAAGAAATAAAAAAATAAAGGCCGGGACTCAGTGCTACTCTCCAAGTCATGCGTTTCTGGGTGCTATAATTATTTGGTCACGGGCTTGCAGCTCTACAGCTGATCGGACTCAGATTCGCTTTTCTTGTACAGAAAGCCGACGCAGAGCAGGGTGGTCTTGGCTGTACCTGAAAGACCACCCGCGCGGATTCACGTGTGCCTCTGGGGATGATGCAAACATCTGACATTTATACCTACAGTTGATGCCACTTCTGATAGAGTCTCTTCCCAGACGTGTATAAAACTGTTTGAGGACGTTCGTGGCTGCTTGAGTATGACCGATGGTCCCATTACTGACTCTTTCATATAGTTTATGGGTGATGCCTTTGGCTTATTACACACGATCTACTGGCCCTCAGGTGCTTGTGTGTTGAGTTTAATATTTTATAATTTTATGAGGCTGCATTGAATCAATATGGAGTTACTATGACTCATAATTCAATGTTTTACTACTTCGAGTTCCTTGTTTATTCAGGCGCATTGGTAGCAAATCTAGCGTAAAATTCCAACGTCGCCCGCCTCCTTCTGGCTCAGTGGTTTAAAGCAGACGGGAGGGAGTTAGCTAACCAATCAGCACGTGGCTCGCCATGTGACTGGCGGCAGAGCCTGTCCTGAAGCAATGGGGTCAGAGCTGATTGTAAAGGATGTTCATTTTACCATGATAGAAAGCTGAAGCCAATTTCAAACAGCACGGGACACACTCGGGGCATCCTGATGGGATGCCAGTCCGTCAAAGGACATGCCTACTGGGCAGGGCCCCCAGCCCAGACTAATCCAGGGTCCCTGTCACTCATTAGATTTGATCAGAGCTCAGACTGAAGTCATTGGTTTTATGTTGTCAAGGAAAACCTCATTTTGAAAACTGCCTTTTGCACTGGAATACTTTCAACTGGCAGCCATTTTTTTCATATTTCGCCATGTAACTTTAGCAGTCATTCAAATCAGCGGAATTCTTATGAAGTCCTTCATCAGCCATCAGCAAGCAATTATGTCACTGCTAATTTTTTGGGTTGGTGGATACTTTTGGGGAATTCCTAAGGTAAAAGTTCATTTCTCAGGAGCAGAATAAATATTTGTCCGATTTAAAGCTTGTTATCTGTCTCCGAGAACAAACTGGGTTGCAAAATCCTTCTGAACAAACAAACACATAATTTCTGGCATGGATGTAGGAAACATAAAATCCGCAACAGGCTAGCAGCCTGAAGCACGGAGATCTGGGTCCAGCATCAAGGATCTTCTGGGCTGTTTCGATCCAACCCCCAGAGAAAATTCAAGCATAAGGCAGCAGAAGAGATTTACACTGACATAGCAATGAGTTGCAGATTTTGAGTTGCAAGACTTTAAACTGACAAACATGACAGATGTAAGTCCGAATACATTATTTAATCTTGGCTTTGCCTTTGGCTTCAGACTTAGTTGTAAAAATGTGAAGAATTCTGTCTTCAGACGGGTCAGAGGGAGGTCAAGGCTAGAAGAAAGCTGCTGCTTACAAAGCAGCGAGCTGGGAGGCAGCCGAGAAGCTTCACTCAGATGTGAATGATCAACAAGCGAGAAGCAGTAAGGAAAACACATGTATCTTCGCTTTTACTTTTTATGCAAATTTCTGCCTTTGTCTTTCATTTGAAAGGGAGATGAGTCAGGGGCTTTGAAGGGGGGGGGTGTTCAAAACTGTTGGAGCAAAGGGACAACTGCTAGTGGAGGATCCCCGCCCTCCCTGGAGGCATGGAGCTGACAACCTTCACAGTGAGGGACAGGGAGAGTGGAGCTATGGGGAGGTGGAGATGCTGGATGGGGGCAGGTGGATGCCATGAGTGGGACCCCGCCCTGCCTCTACTGGCCCCGGGCCGCGATGAGTCTCACCATCTGGGGCTAGCTGGCACCGTCCGAGATTACCGTCCGGAGGCAGGATGGGCAGACGAGATGGCAGAGGGATGGGGGCAGGCTCCCAGTCACCAGGGTGACAGCCTGCACAATCTGGGGCAGGGAAAAGCAGGAAATACTGTTCTGCTTAAGGATGACGGGGCCAGACTCAGGACCACAGCCAGTCCCATGTGAGCACCATGTCGCAATTTCCATTAAAGCTTCTTCAACCTTTCCCAACCCCGGCCCCTCCCCCTGCCATTTTACACGGTTGGTATATCCCACAATGCACTCCTTCCCATTCAAGTAATTAACTGGGCACCAGGGTGTAATGGTTGACATTCTTTGGAGTCTTCTTAGTCATAATAATATCGATGTGTTGCGCCCCTAGTCCTACTCATCCCATTGCGATGGATTCCCCGACTCACACGTGCTGTGAAACGACATCGACTCGTCAGTCATTCGGCGTGAGAATCAATATGCTTTGCTTTTTTTCCGGAAACATCGTGTCATTGAAGTCGACGAAGAACAGGGCGTCCGATACTTTCAGAGAACGCGTTTCCTGGTTTAATTGATTGCGCCTGAAACATGCATTCTCTCTCCCCATTATGCACTAAGCAGCCAGATCAGTTACCGTGGCTGCAGTTAATGTGCCACATTTAAATTAAAAACAGCTCAATTTTCCACCATTAATGAAAAATGCTTTCTACCTAACGTGTCGATAGTACTAGAGTTATTTTTTTCAATAGCCTCGGTGTTTTAATTACACCCAAAAAGAACAAATGGACAAATGCATGTTTTATAAAGAGCATGTTTTATGGAAATGAACAGCCATACCAACTGGCTTATATGCATTATAACTTATTTTAACAATAAAAATATACACATATATATACATAGAGATGAATACCGTTTAGCATAAAGCTTGTCCTGACATAAACTTTCGTTTGAGTCTAACATCGTTACGTAATATTAGCACAGGTGCACCTCCTTATCATGGCACAGAATTCACTGTCACTGAGCAATAACGCTCTCTGGGCAAAGTCGGGTTGCCGTGGTACCCAGAGTGGCAGTGATTCCATGACCGGGGCAGGCTGCAGAGATGTCAAAAATGCAAAGACTGAACACAAAGTAAAAAAAAAATGCAGGACAAAAACAGAACGTCCTATAAAAGACTATTAAGGAATAATAATAATAATAATAATAATAATAATACATTTTATTTATAATGCACTTTTCATTTACAAAATCTCAAAGTGCA
>JAODKM010000044.1:3802057-3814352 GCA_026780845.1 Petrocephalus sullivani | reverse complement strand
TGGTGGAGGGAACTTGAAGTAGCATGCTACCTGATGATCTGAGGATACGGTTGGAGGTTTTCAAATGAATCAGGTCTGATGATAAAATGATAAAAACAATAGTTGTCCAATGCACTATGTGCTTTGGACCCCTAATAATATGCATGGTACTAGAGGGGTTTATTATATATGTGTTTAGAGTCACAGATGAAGAGTCCCTTCTGGGACAGGAACATGACAACATTCAGCCTGGCAGGAATTCAAGGATCTAGGCCTTACCTGCTGGGCTACCTGCTGTCCTAGAAATGCAGGTGATGAACTATGTTGCAGGCTATAACCTACAAGCACTCAGCCACGAGCACTCAGTGGTCACGTGTTATTGGACCTCTGAGCCTGCCAGGTGGCGCTGTAGCGGCTCCGAGCCTGAGATCACAGGGCCTCGTCACCAGGGAGCCTTCCGTGCCCCTGTACCAGATTCTGGGCCATCGCCTCTCTAAGGCCACGCGGGGCAAGGGCATTTAGAGAGAAAATCGGGATGAAAAGCTGCCCTCTGCCCTCCACGGATGAGGGTGGGGAGGTTACTGGCTAATCTTTGGTGCAGGTAAAACTTCCAAAAACACAGTGATTTGCTTTTTCTGGGGCAGCAGGAAGGAACAGGGTGTGTACGGAGCATCCGTATTGGTGGGCCTTGCCTTCGCCTGCAGTAAAAAAAACACGTATCTAGGTCTTACACTAAAAAGTTTGAAGCTGTATGCTCCCTGCTGAGGCATTAAAATCCCCGCCCTGCAAAACCTGTTTTCCTGGGCTGAATGGAGGGGTCGTTTGGAGGTAAGGGTTAATTAAGGCACAAGGAGACCATTGAGTTAAAAGAAACGCAAAGAGTTGATCACGTGCTTGAGTTGTGGTTAAACTTTGCCTGCCAGCAGCCAATGTGGGTGGGCAGGACACCTGTAGCCCCTGTAGCGGGCCCTGTTTCGTTGATCCGGGCTTCCGGAACGATCCCAGAGGGTGGTTAATGCAGATGAAGTGGTAGGGGTGTCTGGCCCGGGCGGAAACAGGCGGCAGGTCTTGTGTGCTGATTTTTCAATGTCCCACATTATAGCTCGGTCCTCGAACACGCTGCCGTGACGTGGGCCGGGGAGAATTTATGGCCCTCTGCGCTTGCTCGCGCCATGCCCGGACGCCAGGCGGGAAGGGCTTATCCGCAAAGCCCTCGCCAGAGGCCTGCCGGAAGTGCTAAGTGCACACTTATGTGCAGCCGGACACCAGCAGCTCATTAGAGCCGCTGGCTCTCTCCGAAGCCGGCCGGGGACCATGCTGTCAGCAGCATAATATCTCCTCGATTCCATCTCATCAGGAAACTTCCGAAACGACATGGAACATAATTTGGCAGAAAGCTGGGCCAAGCCTGTCTGCCTGGAGGCCGGCCTTGGGAATACCGTTACGCGGTGCCATAATGCTTTTCTCAGTCATTAATTACTCGTCTCCCCTAATGAGGTGGTCATTGCTTCGGCCATGCCAGTGGCCAGGGTCCAGTTCATCCAGCTCGGTGGGAATTGTGGGAAAGTGTGATGTCATTGAGAAGGCAAAGAACCCCCCCACCACCAGTGCTGCCCTTTGAGACTGCTTCTATTGTTTTATTTACCCAGTTAACATGACTTTCTGTTTTTATGGACTACTTTGGGTCAGGTGTTATGTTCATGCAGACTGCAGTAGCTGTCTGCCAGGACTACGGGGATAATCATGAGAGGAGTGTGTCTTCCTCGTTCGAGCCTGACACCAGCTGTATTTACCTAAACCTGCCGGCCCGCTCGCTCTGCCTGGCGGGGGCCCTGGTACAGCCTGTTCCCATGTTTTTGTCTTGCACACTGAACATCCTCAGGGTGTTAATCCACGTCCATCTCCACCCAACTGTCGGCTGGTACTTGAAATCACGTTGGCTTTGGATACAAACTCGCTGTAAACAACGCGGGTTAAAAAGTTACGTGGGTCTACGTGAGCTTCTAAATCATGTAATTCTGGATATTTAATATAAAGTATTTGAAATGCATCCTATCAGTACTGATTGGCACTTGGGTTACAGATAAACGGATGATAAGACTGAGGCTATAGTGCAGCCGCCAGGCCCAAATGGAGTAAAATGAGCTTAATTTACACAGAGACTGCTTTAAAGCTCCACATTTCCTTTTACATTTTCACGCCAGCAACGACTGTGATAATTGAGCTCCTGGAAATCGCTGCCCTCATAACTTCCTCCTTTTTTCGAGATTCTTGGGCCTTAGCAGTAACTGCACAGGAGATGAAGGCGCGTGTCGTGCTTTTGTGGGGATTATTTACGCTGCAACGCTATCGGAAGATGCTAACTTTAGTTTTTGGTTCTGACTGTTAGGTCACGTGACATTAATTAGACCTGGGAAAATCATTCTGGAAAAGAACTAGTGGAGCTCAGGAAATTTTGAGAAAGGCCGTTGCTTTGGCTGACAGACGATCACGTGCGCTGAAACAGATTAGCACAAATACAAACAGATTTGGAAAGAACTTAACAGCCCCTACAGACAGCTGAGTCGGAAATCCGCGGCCAACGGTTATGCCTGTGTAACTTTTTTTGTCTGAGCATCAAGTGTGTCAAATTATATGAACACCCCCAACCCGGAAGATTCTGACCATTCCTACGGAATAGGAGAAGGAACCAGCAGGTTTTTGGATTTCTGCTGAGGGAGGGAACATTTTATTTGGAATCATAGTGACTTGTCCAACCACTAATTAAAGTGACCATGTGACCACAAGCTCTTCTCCAGTACCAGAAGAGTTTCAGTAAATCCGAGCTGGATTCCGGAGCAAAGTGATGGATAATGACATGCTCCTAGTGATAATTTCACTGTCGAATGCCTTTTAGTCAAATGCTACATTAAAAAAAGCAGAGCAGAGGTGACCGTGTCTGTGATTCTGTCTCCTCACCTATTCCGGTGAGTCCCCTTTTGTAAATATACCCTTTTAAACTGAAGGGGGGCCCGGAGGAAGCAGGAAAGCGGCACTCAGATGAGGTGGAGGGTGACGCCGTCTACAGCACCGTGTTATTTTCATAATAACGACTGTGAGGAGCTAAAATGGTGAAGCATGACACGTCATCATGGGAAAAGGCCCCAGCCCACAGACCCAGGTAGAGCCTGAATGCTCAACTAATGACTGGCAGCGAAAGTCACACTTATATATCCGGCTTTTCTCACACCTGCATGAAATCGTGAGCGAATCCGGCGCCTTTCCGAGGCGAAAAGCAGAGATCCTCCGACGGTGTGAACCCCGTCGGCTTCTTTTGGTCCCCACTTTCAAGACCCAAGAGGTCTGACAGCAAAGCAGCCACTGGATGAACAGGAAGTCACGAGGGCCGTTTTGACATCACTTCCTGTCACTTCATACCCTGTAACTGGCCTTGTAATCACTTGTAATCACCTGCGATGATGTCACACATTAAAGCCAGATATTTAGTGTCTTTATTTTTCGTGTCCATGAAGCTCTTAACCTATCAGGGGAACTAGGCCATGTTAATACCAAATTAACAACATTATATACACAGCAGAGGTTTTTAGCTAACAAACAGAGGGAGAGATAATCAGTCTCAATCTCCTCACACTGATATGTAAATTAGATTTTAGCACCTACTAAACTGATATTGTAGGCAGCAGATTTAAGGGTTAGATTTAAATGGGTCTTGCAAAAAAACAAATATATAAAAGACTGACGCACTGTCAGATGAAGAATAGGAATGAATGACTGGGCTGCAGTTTCCCCTAATAACAGTGATAAGTTCAGTGATGTGCGGAAGCATCGCGCCATTCAGAAATAAGCAGGCGCTATTGTCTTCATTACCTTGCCTCCAAGTCCGCAAACGAGACGACAGCGAGAGGACTGCTTTCACTGAAGATTTCGAATCCCTGAATCCGGGAACGATCAGCGTGACGGAACATGACGGGACACGCTGGAGACGGCGACATTTCCAGGGGAAGAAAAAAGCGGCAGTTGTGTCATGAAAAGCGAAGAGACGATAGAAGTGTGGCTCGGAGCGGTAAAATTGGAGCCGTGATTCATAGCCCAGTGGCTAAATTTGAGTCCAACATCCTGGTTTATTATGCAGGTGCTTCAAAAGCACTGCAGAATGGTCACGTATTTTATTCACTCATAAGTTACAGTGAGGGGTAAAGTATTTCATTTTTCCATTCAACTTCATTTTTTGCCGCTAATCCAGTGCAAGTGACGCCTCGGCACCACACCAGCGAGCAGGATTCGAACCCACAGCCCTAGAGATGTGAGGCCACCATGCCATTGTTGCTTTGAGTCAGTCTTTATTCAACAACGTATTTCGCTTTCCGGTGCGACACAACTTTGCAGGTATTCCGGTGTTTATTTGTCTTTCTGTGAAGCTTTCTGTCTTTTAGGTAAATGTTTTGTTCTGAAGTCAGTTATAATCTTCTTTTTGTTCATCTGCATTCAAACCCAAAGCCTACTCTTGTGTGGGTTACCTCATTTCCTGCAGGTAGATAAGAACTTCAGAAGAAAAAAAAATCTCCTCAGACGATTAATACCTTCGGTTTGTCAACAATGCAATACAGCTGAAACAAAAAAGATTTTAATTTAGGAAAAAATTAAGATTGGGTCCATTCTTTTTATTAAAGATACAGTTATAGGCTGTCTTCTGTGTAGTCTTAGGTACCAGATATTCGGTGTTCCTGATTGGCTGGGAGCTGGGAGGGAGGAAAAACGTGGACTGCCCGGGGTTCCCCAAGGACTGGGTTGGGAAACACTGATATAGAGCGCACCTGTGGGGGCGTGGCTGCTAACTCACTCCTAGCACTGATTGGGCACTTGCCTGATTTGGT
The DNA here is from genome assembly GCA_026780845.1 of Petrocephalus sullivani. Classification (NCBI taxonomy): domain Eukaryota; kingdom Metazoa; phylum Chordata; class Actinopteri; order Osteoglossiformes; family Mormyridae; genus Petrocephalus; species Petrocephalus sullivani. Next base: position 3,809,499 of record JAODKM010000044.1, on the reverse strand, counting down.
TTGCCTTTATCTTAACAACTGTTTACACAAACAAAAACATAATCTAGGGGATCTACAATAAAAAGAACGCAAGCCATCTGACTTTCGGTCCAGTGGTGTTTCACAAAGCAGGACTTCTCAGTCAACTGGGTTAACTTAAACTAGAAGTCATAACTGTCCAGTAAGAGTTTAGGTGAGGAGCATTCCTATTGGATCATCATGACTTATAGCTTAAGTTAACTCAGCTAGAAATCCTGCTTTGTGGAATACCCCCCCGATTATTAGTAATCTGCAGTTAGATCGGGTCTCCCCCCCACCTTTGGCATTTACAGCTATTTCTGTACGTTCTGCTGAGAGAAGGTGCTCATGCAATGACCTTTCTGCATCAGCCAGATGTTTTACGCAAAGTGTTGCATAAGGTATTCTCATGCATGTCTTCCGCATACACGGACAATTAGACAGAGAGTTTTAAATCAGCAGATCAGATCACTTTTATGCCAAGCTGCCAAATTTATGGATATTTATTTATGTGTGCATACAATGGCTTACAAATGCTCAGTCGTGTGATTAATTAAAAGTTTTCACTATATAATTAAATTTAAAGTATGTGAATACAAATGAGATTTTTAAAGTGCATATCTCTGGTATATTATGGGTAATCCTTCTATTTCCCCAACAGACACTTTTCATATCAAGGTGACTTTCGTATTTATTAAATCCTCTAAAAATAAAATACAGTATCGTAATGTATGTTCAGCAACACTACAGTCTGGAAGTGGTAGGTGCGAAAGACCTCGCACACATCCGTAGCGACATCTGGCAACTTTTCCACATAAAAGTTCAGTAGCCAGACTCCTGCTTGCAAGAAACATTTCTTAAGGTAACCACCATGCATCATGGACACAATGCAAAAGACTGTATCATATAAACGTTCTATCACAAAACAAGTGTGAGAGGCCCTTTTAAGAAAGTCAAATTCAAAACAGTGCAAACACTACCTAAAACCCCAGGTAATCAAAGTAAACAGCCCAGTAGATCACTCAGCACGTAAAAACACCAAAAGCACATCTCCAAGTCCCTCAGACACCCAGCTGACCCAATTTAAACTCTAACGAGGTAATCGTTTCAGTCATGGTCACCTGGATTTTATTACTCAAGGCGTGTAGATACGGGCACGGCAGTCAGTTGCCTTGAAGACCCAGTTGATTACCCAGACATGGGCCTTGCTCAGGTTCTGCTGCTCAGCTGCTCCCAGTATACAAACATTTTCACCAGGGTGAAGTGCCTGGGTGCTTTCAGGCTTCAAACCGGCATCCTGATCGCTACAAGAGTCAAACAGTCTGTGGAAGTCAAAATTAACCTAAGAATCTACGACTCTATAATCCTCTATACACACAAATCAAATTTCGGACCTCGCATGTGATGAGTAAAGTATTCTTCTTTTATTCAGCAATCCAGCATAGCATTCCAGCGACACTCGGGTACAATGCACACCACGCCCAGAAATCGGCAGGTTAATATACTATAACGCGGATTCCCCTATACGGACTACTAAGTCCTGATTGGTTACCAAACATCTGCAAGCCAGGTTTTGAGCATACAACAAACATAATGCACCACTTCTATTGGTCCATTTCAAGGATGTTCCGATCCCCGTTAGGCCTAAGCCATCTATGGGTCCTATACATAGGCCTGTCCATCCAGCCTAGGAAGGGGGGCAAAAACCCTAAGCATTAGGGAAGCTCCACTCCCAACCCAACAGAAGGTGCGGCCCCCCTTCGGGGTCCATGGCTGGCATGGCTCACAGCACTATCAGTAAGGGAAACCACAGCCCTACATTACCTAAATAAAGATATGCAACCCTCACATAAGAATAATTCTTATGGGCACAGAACTTGCTCATATGCTCAAACACTACCATATAACAAACTGCATATAGATAGTATAGCAGCTACATCCCAGGCCTTCCCGCAGGCACCCTTTCTCCCCCCGCAGATGTTCCCTTCAGCCCAGTTCTCCAAGGTCTGTTTCCTGCAGAGCTGGTTCCATGCAGACAGCTGCGAGTCAAGGCCACACAGCACCAACCCCCAAAACACCAGAACCTGAGACATAACATCAATCCCACAATGCCTCCTGACCCAGGCCTACCATTGTATTAAATTTTCCTTCCACACATCAGATACATTTGCTTTACTTATCCAAAGTAGCATGCAATGCTAAGAAGGCGGCGTTAGCCATTGATGCCATTTGTTATCACTGAGTTCAGCAGATCGCTTCACATCTTAGCATCACAGGTTGCAGCATCTGGGGGCTGAAGGCCACGATCCGGGGCTCCAATCACTCTGCCCACCCCAGGACTTGAACAGTCTTTTAACCCACTGAGTCACACCCCACCCTCTTACAATGCTCCCTAATTGCCCCGGGGTGGTTAGTGGTCTAACCCAAGGGATGTAGCGATGACTGTGAAACCATGTGATGTCGATTATGAAAAGTAAAAAGTTCCAACAAAGTCCCAATGCGGGCCTTTAAGCACAATGCAGTGTTTATGTTTTCGTCTTTCCGAGACGATTCGCAGTTCCTTACTTCTCACCCGAGATAGCGGTGCCCACATTGTCATGATTCACGTTATTGTTTGCACTTTGTCTTCCAAGAATACTCTGATTGATTAATAACACTTTCCCCAAATGACAAATGACTCAAAAGAGCCTATTTCAAGATTGTGATCACTGGACGTTTTTTATGAATGGTTGGTGTATTGTGGCCTTTCTAAAGCACTAATAATATCCCACTTAAACAACAGTTGGCTGAATGACGCACACAAGGTTGTGATAATGATATATCTTTGGTTTCTGGCTCCACATTCCATAGGAAAACATTGTTTGACTTCACACCCCCTGTCGCTGAGAATGCTTCTTTAGTTTATTTATTTTTTTCAAATAACTGCTAGCCAAAAGTTTTTTTTACTGTAAAAAAGGACGGAGGCGTAAAATATATTAAAATTATATATTTAGATCCAAAATTCTGCAGTCTAAATAAGGTCCCAGTGTTTGCTTTCTTGGGGCCCTGTTGTCTGACGGCTAATTTTAGGGTGCGGGTTTATCATTAGGCTGCAAAGAGGTGAACTCAGGATTATCCTGACTATGATAAGCAAAGTGTATGTCTAAAAGTTGAGCGTGGGGCATGCACTGCCAATCACAGCACCTCTTTGAAAGGAGAGACTCGCGTTTGACCAATGGAACGGGTGTTTATAAATATTTGCGAGAATCTGAGAGCTTTAGCTCCTGATCCAGCTTACAGTGACAGTGAGGGAGGAGCATAATTACAGCTAAGAACTCCTCTGGGGATCATTGCCGAGCTGTCACCCCCCAATCCACACATTTACATGGGGGCCCCCTGTTAGCCATAAACAGTTACTACACTGGAGGGCACCCCTGAAGCGACTGTTTTGAGTAGGGCTTCAAAAACAACAAACCTGCCCCTGGGGGGCAGGGGGCAGTGGGCGAGGAGGGCGGGGGGAGATGCCGGGGGCACGTGTACATCACTGGGCTTTGGGGCCGTGCATGTGCCACTTCGAAATGTAACTGGATGGGAGAGATATTAGGAAAATGCCTTTTGAGAAAAGCGGAAGGCAGACTTTCCCTGCTCCTGCTCTTTACATAAGTAAGGTCTGCCTCATGACAGGCTTTTGTTTCGGAGGCCCCCTGGGGGGTTCTTACTCATCGGAGACTCCATGAGCACTGTCACCCCGTGCATCACACCTGGTCTCCCTCTTCCGGCTGACATTTACCGGCCACAATCCAGCGGCGGGGAAATCGGCCCGCCCACATCTGGTACCTGCCAATTGTACAGCCCGGTCCTGCATTTGCCGTTTATCACGGTGTGCCGAAGGTTACATAAGGTTACATAATGATGGGGGTTAGCGCTGGGGGGGGGGGGGCACGCTGCAGCTGGGAAATATGGCGTCTCTTCGGCTGTCTTTAATTTATAGAGGAGGCTAGATTTCAGTGCCGAGAGAGGCTCTGCTGCTTCTCTGTGTGGTTCTGGAGGGGTCCTTTCAAGTGACATTGAGGAGATCCTACATGTGTCTGAAAGCACAGATGTGGAGAGACAGAGGCTCCAGTCTCCCCGGCCTGGATGCCAGCAGTACAGCGTCCAGGAGCCACTGAGGCTGAAGACACCGGTCCTTGGAGCTCCTTTGTCCCACATCATATTTTGATATGAGGGAAATGCAAGGCTTTATAAGGTGAGGAGGCCCACATTGCTGGATCTCCTGCTACCAAGCACTGATGTGTCTGTCTGTGTCTGGTTGTGTCGGTCTTACTGTCTGTTTGTCTGTCTGTCCATCTGTCAGTGTGTCTGTCTGTGTGTCCATCTGTCTGTATGTGTCTGTCTGTCCATCTGTCTGTGTGTCTGTCTGTGTGTCCATCTGTCTGTGTGTGTCTGTCTGTCCATCTGTGTGTATCTGTTCGTCTGTGCTGATCTGTCTATCGGTCTGTCTCTCTGCCTGTCTGTGTATGTCTGTCCATCTGTCTCTCTGCCTGTCTGTGTGTGTCTGTCTGTCCATCTGTGTGTGTCTGTTCGTCTGTGCTGATCTGTCTATCGGTCTGTCTCTCTGCCTGTCTGTGTATGTCTGTCCATCTGTCTCTCTGCCTGTCTGTGTGTGTCTGTCTGTCCATCTGTGTGTGTCTGTTCGTCTGTGCTGATCTGTCTATCGGTCTGTCTTTCTGCTTGTCTGTGTATGCCTGTCCATCTGTCTCTCTGCCTGTCTGTGTGTGTCTGTCTGTCTGTCCATCTGTCTGTTTGTCTGCCTGTGTGTGTCTGTCTGTCCGCATATCTGTCTGCCTGTGTCTATCTGTCTGCTTACCACCAAGGTTCCTGTAAGCCCAGACTTTTGAAGTCAGTAACTTAAGAACATAAAAAAGCTATTACCCCAACATGGAGCCATTAAGATACTGCTTTGTCATGTTTTTTCACTAATTTGTAAAAGCCCCGCTGTCATTAAAACACAGCCACTAAAACCTTGACTGAAGCACATTTTACTGCTCAGTCTAATATGCAAAACACCAGTGCTTTTGACGAATAATCCACAAAATCCCGACTTCCTTAATCATCCCTGAGTTATGCCTGTTTTATAACGCGAGTTTGAACAGCACATTAGTACGACAGGAAACTATTAAGCGCTGAAAGAACTTTGCCGTATAGCTAATTGTGCTGGAATGTTCTTAGAGTACAAATGTTTCATGTATTCACCCCGACACACAGAAAGTCTTCCAGAATCATTAAACAGCAAGACGACTCATTAAGCTTAATGGACTATCAGAAAACATTTTCCTGGCAGGTTAAAAAGCAGATAAATGCTTTTGTAGTTTAAGAGCTGTATGGTAAAGACCTGGTTATAAGTTCTTGCACTTTTATGTCTGAGGAGAGTGGTGTGATTTCGGCCCTTGTGGGAAATCTTAATTAATAGAGGAAATGCAATGTGCCACATCCTGAGGCAATAGACTGAACACATTTAAGTTTAAATTTTTCTTCTGTTATGATTTCTGACACAAGGAGTCTCAGGTGAGGTGTTTCCTTTGCCCCAATTCACACGTGAGGGGGCCCAGCTCTCAGCTTGTTCTCACACTACTTTGTTAATTAGGCCCGACAATGAATTCCCTCTGAGAGGGTCGAGTGTATCAAACAGGTCCTCGACCCTACGAGCGCATGGGAATGTCGACGCGTGAGTCTGCATTTACACTCACATGGTCGTTTTTTCGAGCGGAAATGTCTTCCCCATAAAGTTCACCCCCGTTCCCCTGCAATCTAGCTGTTTTGGTGCTGATAAACCTGCCAGTGGTTCCGCTTAATCCATGGAAGAAGTTATAAGCAATCTCTCCCTTACTCTCGTTTCCTCACAATATTCTTTTATGCAAGCAGGAACGCAGAAGAAACCCCTTTGGCCCAGCGCCGGTGCTGGAAAGCAGCCGGAGCGAAGTCGGAGTGGGGCTGTTATTGTGGTTGGAGGACGGGGGGGCGGGGGGGTGCTATGCTAAGGCACAGGTCAGGCGTGGGCGTCCACGAGTCCCCCGAGAGCAAACAGAGTGCTGCACATGCATAATTGTGGGTGGCTCACTGGCAGGCACACAAAAGACGCCTGGTATGACTCCCCGCCATCACCTAGGGATTTGACACGGCTGACTCAAGAGGACTGCCCCCCCCCCACCACCCGCCCCACCCATTTGCGTCAATGTGGAGACCCTGGGCATTCTGAAGGGCCCTCCCACCTTTTGGATGTGTTAAACCACCATGCTTCAAAGCAAGTGCTTCTGGCATGACGTGCCCAGTAGGGATGGGGGGGGGTCCTGGGCACTGATTCAGGACATGATTCGGGGAGTTCCAAGCAAACTCCACCCCCCCCCCCAGCACTTTTGCGTCAAAAATGAAACAGGTCCCACAAATGCTCACAACATTGTTGTCCTCTCATTAAGCCAAAGCACATAAAGACAGGACGTGATTAATTATGACACACAACGTGGCCCCCCAGGTCCCTGGGGCCTTGTCTCGGGGGGCCTGACGAAGCAGCCAGTGATGGCAAACTACACCAACCAAAAACATCCGAATATGACAAAATCTTTGTTGCAAATTAAATCAGTATCACTCCTCTATGAGCTACAGAACTTAATGGGAGTTTATCAACGCAATAGGGACTAAACGTGCCTCAATAAATAAAGATGGCTCCAGGGCAGAAAGAGAGCTGTACAGAATAAATGATGCACAATGTTTATTACAATGACATGGCAAGCGAGTCTTTACTCCATAAACATGTGTCATCCGCAGCCTTAAAGCACATGAGGGGCGGGGTTAGCAGCCAGCATCAGTCACATGACCAGCTGTACCCACTTCTCACTGGTTACTTAATAAGCAGATCTGATCACACTTAATAAGTAGCAGACCTACAGTCCATTGCAGTAATTTTGCATCATCCAAAAACCTGCACAAATGACATTCTGCCATAAAGCTACTGACTGCGAAAACCAACCAAAGCATTGATGTCAGGGCTTTCTTCATTTATAGATTCTTGGGAATACATATTTGTTTAGCAATGGAGGGGAGGACTAGCATCCTGTACACAGTGTGCCTTCTGGGATTCTCACAGTGACATTGCACTGGAGAAGAGGATGAATAGATGGATGGATGGATGGATGGATGGCTGAATGGATGGATGGATGTTATTTTGGGGGAGTTATGATGTCATTGGCATTTAGGAAGCTTCCGCACCTTTAAGAAGATTTATCGTGGTCTTGTGGTGTGCTAGTGAGGAGACAGATGAGGGTAAGTATAACATGTTAGAAGTAATTAAGTCTCTGTGAGCCGGCTGAGGGAATTTCTCACTCTTTTTGAATCAGCTGGCAGGTTCTGGCTAATTAAGCGTCTAATTCTGGAGATGCTGTTCTCTGGCATGAAGGAATTTCTATTTTTTC
>JAODKM010000044.1:3737254-3751139 GCA_026780845.1 Petrocephalus sullivani | reverse complement strand
TGGAGTCATATCACGCTGTTAAGGTTCTGTGGCCGTCTCACCTTGGAAAATGACGGCGCTGTGTGTGTGTCCGTGTCAGGGTTCCAGCACCTCAGACGCCGCCCCTCTCACCACATCACCCAGCCAAGACGGGCAGCCCAGCTTTGCAGTGGGGGGTAGCGATGGCCTGAGGCACCGAGCGGGCTCCCCCCAGAGTCATGCCAATGACCACAACCCCCCCTTTGTGCAGGGGTAAGCCCTCCCCTTCAGTGCTATTTTATATATACATGCACAATTAACACCCTGTTATTATATTGTAAGTTATATGTTGTGTGTCATAAGCAGAATGTAGATCTTTCGTGCTCAGAAAATGGCACTTCCTAATATGGTCAGCTGATCACTGTGTTTACCTACTGTCATCAGTAGCTTAGATGTGAGAGTGCAAGCTCTCCCTTACATGGCTCTTGTGCGCCTCCTGCAGGTACATGGGGAACTTCCCAGCGGGCTTCCCAGCTTACCCCATGTACCACCCCATGTTCCACCCCATGGTCTGGTGGCAGCAGATGTACGTGCGTCACTATTACATGCAGTAGTAAGTCATCGCCCCTCCTCTCACGCCCACAGCACAATGCCTATACAGACACAATTCTTACTGCTTTTGTCATACAAGAATTTACTACGAATGTACAAGGAAACCATTAGCCTATTTAGCGTTGATCGCTCCATTTCCATATTACTATTGTAATTCTTAAGACTAATCATTTTTATCTCCCCCTAACCCTCCAGCCAAGCAGCAGCAGCTTCCTCCCAGGCTGTCCCTGCTGCCGCTGCTCCCAGTTTACCCACAAGCTCCGCCCAGTCCCCGCCTCCACAGCCCGCTCCAGCCAATGGGCCGGCCCCCGAGGAGGATCCAGCCAATCCCAACATCCAGATGAATGCCCGGGGCGAAGCCATTTTGAATGACGAGTTGAATCGTGATTGGCTGGACTGGGTGTACACCGTGTCCCGTGCTGGAATCTTACTCAGCTTTGTCTACTTCTACTCCTCCTTCAGCCGCTTCATCATGGTGATGGGTGCCATGCTGCTCCTGTATCTGTGAGTGCCTCCCCTCGGCTTTCCCTTCTCCCACCCATGTCTCCTTCTGTCCCATAATGTGCACCTGTCTGCCCAGGCGTCAGGCTGGCTGGTTTCCCTTCCGGCCCGAACTTGAGCCCCAGAACCCAGCGGCAGAGGCCAACCAGGAGGAAGGGGAGGCGGAACTTCGCCATGACATCCAGGAAATGGTGCCTCTCCCCAGAATAATCACTCTTCCGCCCTCCTTGCTCTTATCTACCACCTTCTCCGCTTTGAGCCTCATTGAATTTTGCCCCAACTTAATGACGGGCCATCTGATGATTTTATATAGTGATCGATCTTGAAGATGTCCACGATCAAATTTTCATGCAAATTGTAAAGATTGTGGTCTTTTATGTCCTCCTCCTAATATATCCCAACTTCACGAAAAAAATTTTGAAGGCTAGTAATAATGTGTCAGTACCCCTTCTACACCACACTTCTTCACCCGCCATGCTGGTAGCTCACACTGAATTCTTTTTCGAATACATCACACATGAGAGGTCCTTTGACAGAGACACGTGACATAATTTAGCCAATCAGCACAGCCATCTAGTAGGAAGTCATCCTGTTGGTTTCTGAATAAAGCATGGATCCAAGATGTATCACCATTTGTCCAATTTGTACCTCGCACGCCAATCACAATCCTGACTGGTCGCTCAACCCTAATCGTCCTTAATGATTTCCATTATCCAAGTCCTGTTACATTATAAATCTTTAGAAAATTGACTAACTTTGTGTGGACTTGGTCTCCAAGGCCACTGATTACCCTTGCCTGCCCCCTACAGGAGCGCATAATGGATGAAGGACTGGACGAAGAAGAGGGTGAGAGCGGGGAGGAAGGCCACGAGGACCCGGGAGGCGCGGTGCATCACGGCTTCCTTTCGTCTGCCTGGTCGTTCATCACCACCTTCTTCACATCACTAATCCCCGAGGGCCCCCCGCACGCCGCCAACTGAACTCCCACGGCGCCGCCAGGTGCGGCTCAGCGAGACGTGATGACACTCGTGCCCGATTTTCGGGGGGTGGGGGCACTGTGGACCTCAACGGTCAACACAGTCCTACTAACAGTCGTACCTGATGTAACATCCTGTTTAATAATGACATGAACGATGAGGCTTCCTGCGAAGGATAAACGCAGATGCAAAACAATGTAGAACTTCTGCACCTCTTTTTATCATCTGAACATTTTTTCTTTCCTTTCTGAACAAGGAAAATAAATTTAAAACATATTACGCTGGATCACATATGTAAATCTGTGACCAGCATATACTTTCTGTGCACATATACAAAAATAATGTTATCTATTTACATTAGAAAAATACATCTAAGGAGATGAAGAGCCACATTAACATGTTGAGGAATAAAACGTCCTTTCAGTGGCTGTTCTGGGCTTTTCTTTCTTTAATTGGGGAGGGGGGGGCCGTGTCTGGAGGTGAATAATGGCTGTTCTCGGTTATCTGAAGTGTTAGTTAGAGTTAGTGGTTACCCATTCACTTTGGCTGATAATAGCAGGCAAGTAGCAAGTTTAAATGCAGCCCGCCCGCCCTCCTGATGATGTCCAACATTAACCCCTCGCACCCAGGTTAAACAGCTGTGCTGGAGGCCTTCTGTGCCTGGGTGTTTCGTGTTTGAGACGTGTTCTATGAAATGAATATGCTTGCATAAATAGAATTAATGTGTTGCACTTTTAAATTACCAGTACATGCATTTTACAGAATAATTCTTTTCCAGTTCCCAACACAAAATAACCTCCAGCAGTGCTTTTCTATAATGTGTGCAAAGTCTATTTTCACAGTTTGATCTGCTATGTTCCCTGAAGGAGATGGCCAGTAGTACTGACTATTAATTATTACTGGCAATGTAATGAAACTGAATATAGAGACGTCAGCTATAAGATTCCATGCTGACCAAGTTTGGCTTATTATTTATAATAATAAAAGGCATTGTCATGTCTGCTGTGATTCAGTAACTTTGTTTCCATTACATTATTGTTGAGTAGTAAAGGCTTCAAATGGAGCACTGGGAAGACTTATTTGCTGTCAGTGGAGAGGTGCAGCCAGCAGTTTGAGGCCTTCTCCATCATTCTGATACCCCTATCGTGCTGGCCAATCATCTGAAGCTTCTGGTTCCAGATGTTAGTCATCTGATGACTGAGAGCATGTGATATTACGTGACACTTGAATATAATGAGCAAATGAACACTCTTAAAGGCTAAGGTACTTGGAGGTGCTTAAAGGAATACAGTAAGTCTAGATATAGGGATTTTAGACCCCAATAATTTATTAGTATGGTATTGGGCCTCCTTTTGCAGCCAACAAATAGCGTCTATTTTATTTATCTAATTTGACCCTCTCAAACTGTCCAAAGCCTTAGTGAAAGTAAATGAATGAAGAAAAATGAACATACTGGGTGAAAACCACCTACAATATCTTCTAACATTTAATGGATCATTTCTCAGCATGCTTCAATGCTAGTTGTCCTGGGAATTCGTCTTGGGAATGACAGATACAAGTCCTGCATAGTGGTCAGAGGGATTCTGAGCCATTCCTCTGGCCAGGTCACTACGTGATGCTGGTGGAGGAAACAGTTTCCTAACTCACTCCTCCAAAAAACACCACGAAGTGGCTCAGTATTCAGATCTGGTGGTTGTGCAGGTCATGGGAGATGTTCAGCTTCACTTTTATGTTCATCCAACCACTCTGTCACCAGTCTTGCTGTCTTTATTGCTGCATCATCATCCTGATACACAGCACCACCTTCAGGGTACAGTGTTTGAACCACTGAGTGAACATGGTCCTCTGGAATGGTTTGGTAGTCCTTGGCAGTGTCTCGCCCATCTGCAACAAGCAGTGGGCCTAGGGAATGCCATGATCTTGCATACCTGTCCATCACTGGTCCAGCCTCCTGCTGCACTCTGGGTACGCAGCAGTCCAGGTGTTAAGCCTCTTTGGGGCTTCTCCACACCGTGACTCCCCCAGATGTGGGGAAGCGCACTGAACGTGGCTTTATTGGAGAACAATACATATTTCACATTGTCCACAGTCTATTTGAAAGTAGTCTTTAATGCAATATTGTGCAAGTGTCCAAAGGTTTGGTTAAAGCAGCCCACCATGAATATTGACCCAGTAAGGCTCCTGATGAACAGTCCTTGTGGAAACAGGAGAGTCGAATTCCACTGATCTGGTTTTATGTTTTCGGACACAATCCAGGTTAGTACCTGGACATCCCATTCAGACAGCTTCCTCTTACGTCCACAGATACGCCTGTTGGATGTGGTCCATCCTTCGTGGTGGTTTGCTGACATTACCCTGGATACCATGGCTCTCATACACTACAAAGACTTTCCTGGTCACAGATAGGCTAGCAAGACTCATTAACAATCTGTCCTCTTTTGAACTCTCATATGATTCCCATTATCTTGTGTGGATTTAAATATTTTATGTAACGCTATGCTATTGCCCTGCTAATTCAGCCTTTACACTCTGGTTTAACTGATCATCTGGTTTTACTGATCATTAGTGTAATCAGTGAAGACTGACCATCAGGCTGCACATATATAGGTGTGAAACCTCAAAAACTATTGTCCAATGCTTCAGTTTCATTGTCCAATCCCTGCATGTCACACTAATAGTATACTAAGAATTTCTGAACCATCTATGGTAACTCCTTTTACAAATTTAGAAAAATGTCATGCTGTTTGACAAGCAGGTTGCGTTTGAAGACACGGGATGGACACGGCATTTTTGTGAAGTCAAAATCCACATTTAATGTCTATTTACAGCAGCATCCATGGCCTCAGCATTTCGCGCGTGACGTCACAAAAACGGCTCACGTCAGAGCTCCGCTAACATCCACGACAGGCGCGACCAAAAACTTCTGGAGAGGTGTAGCTAAGTGTCACCTTCCCTCCCGGATGCCGGCCGCCATCCGTGCTCCAGGTGGTGTGCGTACACTAACGGAAAAGCGATTACAAGGCACAAGAGTCATACCGCGTCTGCTTGGCGGTGCGGTTAGGGCTAGCTCAAGGCAGCGGTCATGGACGGAAACAAGCCCGAAACACAGCAATTAACTGAACTCTCAGCTGATGAGGACATTTGTCACATTCCTCCTGCCGTTTTTTTTTCTCATACGTGTTGGGATTATTGCTCATACTCAAAACATGAGGTATTCGAACAGGGGATACGGTCTGCAGTTAAACGTTTTTGCCACATATCAAAGCATTATTTGTGGGGAATAAATACAATTAAATACATTTCCAATGGACGCTATTTTTTTTTCTGATACATTAATTAAAAAAATATATATATGGATCAAATACAAATAGATGAAAACAGAACATACGTTCAATGTGAAGTCAATTTTGATGAAAAGGGGGACAGAAATTAAACTCAATTCAGGAGTCATGATGCCTAAAAACCTTAAACTTAAAAAACAATCTGGATTCCTGAGATCACGGAAATGTATGTCGGATTGTCATCCTCAGCCCCACTAACGACCATACGCCAAAAAGTTTTTAAGTAATCACCCAGCAAACTGTCGTTACCATTCATATAATTCATCTGGGTTGTTTATCGGATAGACGTAAAAAAAAATGTCTGGAAATGAGTTTGTAAGTTGTGCTATTTTTCCATTTTCGAAAGGCTATTTCCATTCTACTTGGAGTTACTGCAATAATGAGTCACATCTAACAGTGAACGTGAACAGCAAATGTAAAGATAGGTGCTGGTGTTATTGTTTCAATTGTAGTGGCTACTGGGAGCCATCGAGTGTCTGTAAAGAAGTATGGCTGCAGTTAGTGTGTCGACACCAGTGTGTGTGCTACTAGTTTATGACGAAGACTAAATACAGAGGCAGAACATCCAACAATATGTACACCTCAAAGCTCAGGCTCAAGTCTGTGACACCCCCTCCGTCGTGTCCCACCAGCTGTGGCAATATATCCCAAACAACTGGCCCACTTTGTGCTTTCAGAGCCGACAAAGTTTGAATGCAATGTCGCTTTTCTGACTGTAAAACTGCTGCGGCATTTACAGAATCGCACCCAAAAGCCCGGTAGGTTTGTGAAGGTTCATACAAAGCGGGGGAGCGGATATCTGAATGTGTTTGGACCTTACAAGTGTGGTCCCTTTCCTTTGGTTTTACTGATGTTGGCTTCTTGTCAGGTGTAGAGAAGTTCCTCCCTCTGGGAACTTCTTCTGCACACTTAGTCCGAGACGTGAAACCAGGCAATGGGCCTCCCCCCCAGCGTCGACCCAAATCTCCAAAGAGGAAGACCATCTCTCCAGCACCACCCTCTCCCTTGTACTCAGGGGACGAGAAGGAGGTCTTCCATCAGAGTGAGGTTTCCACATGGGTTCCCCTCCCTTCCTTCTCCATGTTGATCCTAACACATGCCACCTTCTCCTGGCTGCTGGAAACAAGCAGACAAAGTTCAAAGATCACAGTGGTAAAAGGAATGCCTCTCAAATAGACAAGCGGGGAGACCAGCTATAAGAGTCACATGTAACATGCATGTAAGCACCAAGGCCTCAAGACCTTCTAATTTCTTCACAAATCATTCAAAAAGGTCACATGATGGGCACCCCTGCACGACACCCGCACAACATGGCAGTTAGAATGAATGAGTGTTTATTGTAGGTTAGTCAAACTGCAGGACCCTACAGAGCTTCATACAAATGCTGGGATGTTGAGGACGCTACATATTCATCTACACGTGGGGACGCTTATTCGCCCCGTAAGCTTAATCACATGCGAAACTGAGCCCTGGCACTCAGGATTTTGGAGACCCCTGGTGGGCACGAGCAGAAGCGCGAGAGAGCCATAGCTACCTCATGTTAACTCTCACATGCTTTGCATTGTTAGTATCCACGGCGACCGCCCTCCACGCTGCGCTTTTGACCATTTCGTCAAAAATGTTTACAACGGATGAGTCAGGGCTGAATGAGGGACAGACACAAATCAGACAAGCGGATGGACAAACCTTGCGATGCTGCGGCAGACAGCTTATTACAGCACGAATGAGCAAAGTATTAATGAAATGATACACATAGTCACACAATAAGCCCTTCATAAAACATCCTTCCATCTTCTGTCTACGTTTTTTGGATCCCATCCATGGTTCCTCCTGTCTTGTGCTCTGCTGTCCCTGAGACAGACTCCATGCTCACCACAACCCTGTGCTGGATGAACAGTCATGGAAGACTGATCCATGGATGGATCACTGCTTATTTATGATGTTATCAGATTTTAGCGATGAACTTATCATTATCATGTTACTGCGTTGGTGTAAATTAAGACAATTAGTCATTACACAGAAGTCACGCATTATTAAAAGTAAACAAACCCCTCTAGACTCCTCATCCAGGGACGTAGACTGTGACATTACTCTGTAAGATCTGTTCAGGGCAAATAGACCAAGGGACCCCCAGAGTTACTGCTACAGCTGAGGCGAAACACGTAAGGAGTGAGCGTATCGGTATGAGCGAAACTGGGTATGAGCTCACGATGGGGACATTTCCCTCCCTAGAACCACCTCTGCATACGGACACCCACCTGGCCTGGAGAGCCTTTGCTGGCTTAAGCAGGTGGCTTCTGTCATAAGGTTCATCCAAGATGTCCATTTCCACCTCCTGCAGAGAGTGCTGAGCTTCCTGGACACACGGGGTGGACGGCTCAGGATCGTGTTCCCGTCTTTCCCAGTGAAAGGAAAATCGACCCCGATCGCCACTCTACCTCTTTCTCCTTCTTTTTCTTGTCATCCTCCCTCTTCTTCTTACTCTCGGGCATCAGGTCGTCGAGCCAACTGAGTTCCCTGCTGGTGAAAAAGAAGTCCAGCAGTTTGCGGATGAAGACCAGGGCCAGCACCTGGGCCAGGGAGAGACGGAGCGCTCCTCAGAACACCGGCAAGGGCTTTGCTCAAGGTCACTTAGCATCCCACTGTCATGCTATGTCAACTCAAGGGCCAAGCGAGAGCATTCCATGAGCATTACCAAACACAAATGACCGTGGTCCTGCACAGGAACCTTAAAATATAAGCCATGACTCATCGTGACACCTGCAAAAGACACCAGCAGTGTGGAACATTGACATGAACTTAATTCAAACATGCTCTGTTGAGGGAGATTCAATAAAATTGAATTTTGCACTTGTACACAGACGGCACCTGAAACTGCTGAAAGTAGGACAACTTCAAACAGACTGGTAGAAAGCTGTAGCCAACACAACGTGGAGAAGAGGACTTTCTACCTTCCTACTTTGAGAAGGAATCTGATTTGGTAAAACTGATCATTTGCTTGGCTATAGAAAAAAAAAATCAACCAGCCTCCCACAAGTTTTTCCAGGAAATATGAGCGATGGGTTCCCCTGGGCTTCCCCTGGGGAAACGTGATAGGAAACGAGACTGCCCCCTTCCCCAGAGAGACGTCTGCAGCTTTACCATCATGGGGAAGACGACAGCAGCGGCAGACGCCTTAATGACCCACAGCAAGACCAGGCAGGTGAGCTGGACGAGGGTGAAGGTGTGCACCTTCCAAAGTGGCACGTAGCGCAAGTAGATCAAGTCTGGCTGGTGCTTGGCGGGCATCCCGAACAGCTTGATCCTGTCAAAAAACTGGTTGGGCCACAGGAACAAAGACCAACATCTCAGCATCTTCGACAAGCAGACAGTTTGTACTGCAAATATTCCTGGGGAAACAGCTAGTTGGTACTAGTTAGAGGATGAAAACCTTAACATCCCGTCAACAACTGCCAAATCCAGCCGAGAGAAGAGAAACATCTAGAGCAGGAGGTTCTCAAACTTTTTGGCTAAAGGTCTACATCAGATTTTTGTTCATAGTCAGAGATCAGAACAACTTTCAATAACAAAACAGCATTTCATGAACTTCAGTGGATTAACAACTTTCAATATAGACATCAATTTGTAGCAATAATGGGAACTTAATGTAAGGACTGGTCTTCTTGTTTACTGATCGTTTCAACTCTTGTCATTGGAGGGGAATAATAATGAGTTATGTGTATGTGAAGTTTAGTGGTTCTACATTGCATTTTTGTACTTCAAACCACGTTAACACTTTTTACGTGAACTATACTGATTCATAAGTTGCATTATCAGCTGGGTCCAGATTAACTGCAATCCAGACTTTGAAAACCCCTGATCAAGAGAAAGCTGTGTGATATTGTTCCTCCACACATACACAATCCAGGAGTATTTACCTGTATGCCTTTAAGTGAGGACACCCCCATGTAGAGGAAGACGCCATAAAGTACAGGCATCGGAATGAACTAAGTGGAAAAAGACACGAGGGAATCAAGCTTAATGTAATGATTACCATCAGACCACGAGCAAGAAAACTCAAAGTGCATGTCCTCAGCCACGGTCTTGGCACCTTCTCACCTTAAGCGCTGAGGTCATGAAGACCGACAGGCCCATGAGGATGAAGATCATGAAGCCAGTGACCCTCTGCTCGCGGATGCCCAGGAACTTGGGCTGCTCCCCGGGGGCTGAGCACTCCGACTCCAGCTTCAGGCTGTTGACGTGCGAGATGGAGAGCACGGTGGCCGCCACAAACCAGGGCAGGCCCATGACGGAGCACACGCCCAGCATCACCGCCACCACCAGCAGGTCCAAGTGGTACCCACAGCCTTTCTGTGAGGTGGGATGCAGGATAACATTCAAACTTACTCAATGGAGCAATGAAGCCTTGTAGGGTTACCAAGGGAGTCACTAATGACCAGGTCAAGATTCCTCTTTGTTTCTAGAGAAGCTTAGCGACGATCACACTTCGTTGCATGTAGGCTTGTGTGGATGATTCTTAGATGCATCCTAGAGGTCATGTTTTACCTTAAGCTTATGCTCCTTGCGGTTAATGATGACAGCCGTGATCTGCTGGTCCATGAAGATGAGGATGGTACAGAGCAAAGCTGGAATAGAGGCCACCAGCATGGTCCACCAGGGGTTCCCACCCAGGGGGTCAATCAGCCAGCCCCGGTGCTTGGAGGTGGGCTAGAGAGACACAGTGTGAAAGCTGGTGGATATTTCGTCTCCGAAAACTTTGCAGGAAACCCTGGGGATAACGGTCCATGCAGTTTACAATAGTTAAATGCAAGTAAGTATAGTCACATCTAGTGCTTAAATCAGAAGGATTGAGCTGCAGAGGCTGAGCCTGCTTGGGCTTCATGGTTTAGCACAATACCAGAATGATTCGTACCTCAAACTGGTCAGGCACATTGAGCTTTGGGGAGGGGATGCCCACCAGATAATCCACCAACACCATGATCATTATGGTGAGAAAGACGGCAAAGTCACTGATGGTGGAGCGGACCTACAGACCAGGAGAGAGAGACTGGTTGTGAGAGAAATATGGGGTTATAGGAGAGAACACAGATACTGCTGCCATTGGTGGAGAGAGATGAGCGAGGCCTAGACTAAGGACCGGTGACAGCCTCACCTTAGTGGGAAAGTAGCTCTCCGTCTTGAACTGCTTAAGAAAGGTGGAGAGGAAGAAGGTGGTGAAGAAGAGGATGATGGACCAGAAGAGCACATCGGGGATGAAGGGGCCATGGAGTCCACAGGCAGGCCCAACAAACTCTCCGTGGAGCAGCCTGCACATCTGAGGAAGAGGGGACGTGTGAGTACAGAGCTCTTCTGACGGCCATAGACTTGTGTGCAGAGGTGATGCAGGCTCACCGACACGTTCAGCTCGCTCCAGGAGATGGAGTCAGGTGTGAGGCCAGTCTGGTTGCAAATGCGCAGGAAGTCAGCAGAGCTGTTGGCTGGGGGGGAGCACTGACACCTGGGAGAAAAAGGCGGGGCATGCAAATGTGTTCACTGCTGATTGGCTATGCAAACTGCCCACCTCTGAAACACAGTACAACCTCAGTCTGGAAAAAAGTTATGAACCGAGAATGCAACGATAAACCAGGTGAAGAAAATTTGGAAATAAAAATGGATACGTGAACAAATAAAGAGACCCCTTTAAATGCAATCTGTTAGGAAAACAGTAAAAAAAAAATGTTTAGCAAATCTCCCCATGCTATAGTGTCTGAACAGTATGAAGGTGTAAAAAAGTTTGATCTCAACCCAGCTGACAATTGTAGTCCTTGCAATATGACAATTGCATGTGCATGACAATGTTGGTATGAATATTGTGTATTGCCCAGCCCTATAATACACTATAGTCATTTATCAAATTCAGTACAAAATATCCCCCCTTCTGATAATTGAGGGACTGAACACGGCTGCCCATCTTCCCTTCACTCACGTGTAGAAGGTCAGGTTGTCCAAGCCGTTGTGCATGTTGACAGGGAACATCTCGCCCAGGTGGAAGAGCTTCTCCAGGGCCTCGTAGATGAAGATGATGCAGATGAGGGCGGCAAAGGCCTCCTCCGTGAAGCGGGTGATGTAGCAGACCAGCGAGCTGGCGTCCGTGGCAACCAGCACCAGGCAAAGGAATGCAGTCCACAGCCCGATGCTTGTCCGCAAGGACAGGTAGCTCAGACCAAAGTCCCTGTGCAGAGGGAAGAGACTGTTGTGCCAGCATATACTTATGGACAGTCTTAAGGCAGAAGTCTTGGTACAAGGTATTTTACTCTAATTTCAAAAATATCAATATGACAATTTATTTTAATGATATTCAGCATTTTGTATTACTTGGCATGAGATTTCAAACGGAAAAACTAATTACAGAGAGCCACCAGCAGATGGCGAAGGAGTAAAATGAGGCTCACTTGCAGAACTTAAAGAGGATCTTCTCAAAGACCAGGACCGGCCCAGTACTGCCCAGGATGGTAAGAGGCTGCCCAGCAAACAAGGAGAAGGCCACACCCGTGAGCGAGGCACCGAACAGGGACTCAATGGCACTCTGTCAGCAGCAGGGGGCGACAGAGAGAGAGGAGACCAGTGAGAGCGTGAGGGAAGACAGAAGGAGCGAGAGATTTTGAAAGAAACTGACACAGCGGAGAAATGGAGGGACACAGTGGAACGGAGAGCAGGGCGAGAATTAGGTATCTTTATGAGAAATGGAAGGAGATTGTTTGGACAGGAGGGATGAGAGACTGCAAATGGGGGGACATACAAGACGGGAGAGAGTGGCAGTGCCTCCATCTGGAGCCCTGTGAAGGACACAGCGTACGTTATCCTCCCTTAGGCTAAAGCCAGCCGTCAGCACTGCGGAAACCTGTCACTGCCATACTCCCCGGGGAGCTTATTTTCAGCGTGACGGTGGCTGAGGGGCCGGGGGAAAAACTGTGGTGGGGGGGGGACGACACTCACGATGTTGCCCTTGGTGGCCTCGCCCAGCAGCCCGCCGAAGGTGATGACGGGAGACATGCAGGCGCAGTAGAGGAAGAGGATGGAGGCCAGGCACTGCAGGCTCAGCGCGTCACGCAGGTCGCTCCAGTAGAAAGGGGCCTTACGCTTTACGTCCAGCACCAGGCCGCCGAAGATCCTGCAGTACAGCGGGATCACGGACCAGGAAGGGGCTCCGCATCACATGCGCGGCAAATGCTGGCACTCTGGGAGCGCAGTAGCCGGAAATCAGCAGACTGCCCTGTGAACAATGTCTGGCCTAGTTTTGGCAGTGTTTTTTGGGATCTACTGAATATTTTTAGGATGCCAGCCCATCACAGGACACACATACATACACACACACTGTAGGCCAGTGTTTCCCAGCCCAGTCCTCGGGGAACACCGGACAGTCCACGTCTTTGCTTCCTCTCAGCTCCCCGAGGACTGGGTTGGGAAACACTGCTGTAGGCAATCCGAGGAAGCCAGCGTGTCTGAACTACGCGCACTGGGTCTGTGCGATGGAACGGGATCACCCAGAATCTGCAGGGCTCTCAAACTCCAGTCCTGGAGGGCCGGAGACCTGCACATTTTTGGGTTTACCCTCATTTAAAACACCCGATTCAACTCACTGAGCTAATTACCACACAGCTCTTGAGCACAAATGTTCCATCATTTGCGATGGAACAGGGAAAGAATTAAGCTCCACAGGACTCCAGCCCTCCAGGACTGGAGTTTGAGACCCCTGACCCACAAGGAGCCGGTTTTAAGTCTCTGCTGAATTTAATTCCAGCCACAAAAAAAGGCTTCCTGCACTCACCGGCCCGTCCTCTGCAGCTCTGGCCCGGCGTGGTGGTCTGCATCCTTTGCGGTCTCACTGCTGGCAGCTGGTCCATTAGACTGAGACGGAAGTTTCCGCTTCATCTGGGGGTGACGGAACCGGAACCGGAACCCCGGAGTGACTGCACTGCGTTATGCAACTGAGCCACTAGGGGTCCCTGGCTGCTGCGTTCACAGGATTGCAGTAAGACCACAAGAAGGCACTGTGTTGCTATCCACAACAGAACAGCAAGATATTACTGCTCATCCATCCATCCATCCATCCATCATCCATCCATCCATCCATCCAGTTCAGGGACACCTATGCCTTTGGGCCACTGGTTAAGAAACCAGATCAGCGACACAGTTTACTCACCCAGTGGTCATTACTGCCATTCTGAAAACTTTATCAGCAATTAATTTGCACATGTTAATTGCTGTGTCCTCTAGGGTCCACTTAAGTTCAGAAGTGTTTGCAATTATGATGTTTAAAAACAGTACCTACTATGGCTAGCCAACTTAATTTAGTTCTGCCTGTGATCATCCTAAAACATCAATGTCCATTTCTAGCTTAAACTGAAACAATATGCATTTTTATTTAGAAAATTTTCTACCACAGCAGCTATTCATAACAGAAATGCAGTACCCACTGGAGCCAGGAGGTGGCGCTAACCATTTTATGGCTGAGTG
>JAODKM010000044.1:3700605-3714585 GCA_026780845.1 Petrocephalus sullivani | reverse complement strand
TTCGGAGGCCAAGTATTCCCAGCTCACATTTTTCCTCATGGGGCCTACGGAGGAGAGGGGGCAGGAAGGAAGGGATGGCGCTTTTACAGCCCTTCTATTCCTAGTCTTCCAAACAGACGGCCAAGACCACCCATGCCCCCCCCCCGCCCCCCCACTACCACTATGGCCAGGCTGATGCAGTCTAAAACCGATTCAACCGACCAGCAGAGCATTCACTGGACCACACTGTGACGTCTGGTAAAACACAGACCTCCTGGCTCCCTTCGAACCTGGGTCGACGCCCGGCTCCCCTCCACGGGCCCCAGCCAGTGTGATTCACAGATCTGTCAGGTGTTCGAGCAGCGAGCATGTGATGGCTCCCTTGAAACGGAGCGTCTAACGTAACCTGACTAAACAGGGAGCTGGCATTTCGGCTCCAGGAATGGAATCACAGTCCTGCTCTGAAGACATAAGGACCTGCTGTGTCACAGAAAAAAAGCTTCAGATGTGAAATTTCTTATTGAAGCTGACAAAAAGCAGCCGGGGATCTCATCACCGTATCCCCTATTCTCCATATACGTGAATGAGGCTTAGAAGGACCCAGCAGAGTCCAGTACAAGTGCCAATTGATTGATGCTGCTTTTGCATCAGTGGCTGCATGGGGCCCCGATGTCGATCGACTTCAGAGTTGTAACTTCATTGTCACCATGTTTCCCAAGGCTCCTTCTTCTCCCGTTCGGATAAACACGGAATCCGCTGCAGTGTTCTCCGTGACATGGAGTAAGCAGGTGCTCGCAGGCACGCAACGCTGCAACCTGTGTCAGTCACATGTCTGCTTTTGTGCCTGGGGGCATCAAAGTAGATGCACCAGTGTGACACGGTGTACACATCAGTGTGGCACCTGGCAGGTTTAGATGGGCCCATCGTGCAGCTGCACTGCATTCCGGACACAGGCCTGCTAACACAATTAGCAGGTTTGCTGTATTGCACTGAAGCTAAGAGCTCCATATTTTGGTCTAGACAGCAACGCCCCCTTAGGAACAAAACATCAGAATACCTGCTACCTCTGAAGCAGGAAAAAAAAAATCACGGCTGCGCATCTGCGCGACCGTCCCCACGTGGGCGACACCTCGCGCGCGTCAGTCAGCTGTCTCGTGTCCTGCTCGCCTTGTACGGCGCCGCACGCGAACACGGTGCGTTTTTAGCGCGGCTCCCCGCATCCACCGATCCCCGGATTGCTGCTTGCCTGGGGGGAGCCGGAGCTCCGCCTCATTAGAGGGTGTTAATTGGAGGACGTCAGATACTTTGATGGCAGCCGCCACGCGTGACAGCGGAGTTAACTGGAATAAAATTGTTTGGGGGTTTTAATTGATTCAAATGGGAGAAGCGTGCCCTAAAAGTGGAGGAACTCCAGCTGATGGCTATGCCCTCTCCTCTTTCTCACTCTTTAGATTAGGTACTTCGCTAATTTCGCCCTGCTCTCCCTGACCTGCTGTCGTACACTAAATCATAGCGTGCAATTAAACTGCCCAAAAACAGCAACCATTAGAAAATGCACCAGTGCGTGCACGGCTTGGAACACGCTCGCAGAGGCGCCTATAGGATTTCTTTTTTTCCAAATGTTATGCAACCAATGTTGCGCCCTTCGGACTTGCTTCGCTTAACCAGTTTTAGACCAGCGTTTAGCGGAGTTCATCTTGCCGTCCTTAACCTCATTAGATCACACCTCGCAGCTGACGCATTGATCATGTGCCCCGTCGCCGCTCACCAATCAATGCACATGAATAAAACTGTTGCAGCCACAGTATTTTTCCCCCGTTAACCAATATGGTCCTCGGCATTTCTTACCTCGGGTATTAATTACCATAATTCATTTCATTTTCGCCAATGTAAAATGGTTCTGTCTTTTTCTTCACGAGACACCTATAATGAAAGACTATCTGAATAATACGTTGCTGTATTTTTTATTCTCCCACAAATTAATTAATGTGCAATGTTCATTCTGATTCTTAATTTGAATTAGTCTTGATTTTTTTTCCTAAGGGTATTAATTTAATATAATTAACTTATTAATTATATATTAACCATTGCAATACAATAGTAACAGTGACAGCTTTCTATTCTTAGGCACGTAGGTTAAAATAATTAGCTAAATTTCCTACAAACACATAAAGCAAAAGACCTTAAAAAATAAAATATTCAGGCAAATGACTTAAACAGTATTGTCATTGCACTACTTATAAAAATTTATGCAATTAATGCATTCATAAAAATGTACACCGTAATTCCAAAATATGTCAGCAGATTAATGTTAAAATGCGCAATGCAACCGCCATAAACGGGAAAAAAATGTTGGTAAGCGGTATAACTGTAAGTTGTATAATTAAAAACAGTCTGCTCCGCGCAGTTTTTTTATAGCGCGCTTTCTCGTGTCTGCTTGTTTGTGCAGCCCATGGTTTTTGCGGGTGGTTTGCTGGCCTCAGGCTGAGAGACGCTGCAGCGATGCGAATTACCAAAGTTTCGCCTGCGACTGCTGGGCCGGGCGCGCAGCCGCCGCACGCTCCGCCTCGAGCGCCTTCCGCCGCTGACCGCCCTCGGCGCGTCCTGCCAGCAGCGAGCGCAGCCGCGCACCACGGAGCTTGCTTTTAAATGCACCTGGGGGGGGGGGGGTTCACGTAAATCACTAGTCTGCCTCGGGCGGTTCTCTGAATCTTGCCCAAACCAGCTACCCAAGTGTTTTTAATTTCCTTCACACAATTTTGAAGTTTGCCCATATCCACTTTTCCTGAAAATATTTCTGATATTGGGACTTACATATTTACGCACCGCAGGAAATGTAACTGTGCTTTATTGTTTTTTTATTTATGCAACTAATTTGGAATGTTTTATTAAAAACGGGTGCCTGCTGTTTCGTATTTTGATTTAAGTTACTCTACATAGACACGTGAAGTGGAACTTGTATTAAAAGCATTGTATCATATATAATTCCTCCCAAATCTTAATTACAACAGCAATTTTACTTTAAATACTAACAAGAAAAACGAGGACGTGAGCGTAATCCATGCTGTCTACCGGAGTGTCTTGACGCTATTTAGGCGCCACACAAAAGGTTTAATTAGCAGCAGAGCCAATGATGGAGTGATAACGCGGATTTCCTTTGTAAAAAAAAAAAGAAAATTAAACCAACTGGAAAACAGTCGTGGTACTTTTATTCGTTTGCTTAAGGTCGCATGCAGGTGATGATATGGCTATCTGCAAATTCTAAAGCCAGGGCGTTTTAATTAAAAAGTGTCATTCCTATTTTCACGTGAATTCATGTAAAAAAATCGTTTTGAGATCTTTCGTATTAGAATTTCGCCCATTTTGCACACTGCCATATTCTGTTCCGATAACTGCTTGCATTAGAATAAAAAGGCTAAAAATATAAATACATGCTCCAAAAACATCTCGCTCTTCGACATTGGTCTTTCTGGACTCTGTCGGGACAATCCGACGGCTATGCGATATATTGCCATAATTCCTATAGGCAGGTGAAATATCGGGCCCGCTTTTAAATTTGCGCGGAAAATTGTCACGTAAATTCTAATAAATGCAATCGGAGTTCATTTGGAGTCAGGCAACAATTTACTTACCAACTCACATCTGCAATTAAATAATGCACCAATTATTGCTTAAATATTACTGAAGATAAAGGTTATTTTGCGAAATAATTTCGGAAATTTGTACCCGCCTGTTCAGATTCGTGTCGCTGAGCTGCGGCGCATAATATACCGAGCTTTTGGGTGTCAATTACCGCAATTTAAGATTTTTTCACAACTGCATCCAGCGGTTTACATATACCGAATTCTGCAGCCATCGAGTATTCTGTGCAAACAACAGGACTATTTAAAACGTTATACGTCGCCGTTTCCATAACGGCAGCCACGCCGATGATTAAATAGGTACCGTATAGAAATTAGGCAGCAAAAGGCTCTTTCTGAAAAGCATGGGGAGGATTTTTTTATTATTATTTTTACTAATTTATAACACTTCCATGTACACATTTTTGTACAAGATACTTCACATTATATAGTGGACAAATACTGTACAGCAAAGAATCTTTAATAAATAAATGACAGTTTGTACAAAAAAAAAAAAAAAAAAACTCGTGGCATGCGTAAAAAAAAAAAAAAAGACACAAAACAAAACCCTTGGTCATTTGTTCACACCTGGAGGGGGGGGGGGGGGGGCATTTTTTCAAAATGCTCCTAGCAGAAAAAACTTTGGGCCAATAAAAAAAAAAAAAAAAAAAAAAAAAAAAAACAGCTTTAAAATGTGGCACTTAAAGACAAACACAAAGGGACTTAGCACATTTGTAGGAGGGACGGTTTAAGAGCTGGTGTAGAAGGCGTAGTAACCCACGCCTTTCGGGGTCTCTTTGTTGTACTCGTCGGACGTCAGGTCCTCGCATTTGATCGTCGGCGAGTTCTCTGTGCTGGAGTTGCTCGGTGACATCCTCCTTCGCTTACACACCATGGAGTAGACGCCCGAGTCCACAGAGTCCAGGGATTTCAGCGAGTGCGGGGTGTCCAGCCACGTGGAGGTGCTGCTGCTGCTGCTCTCCTCCCGGGCCTTATCTTTGCCCGAGAGCGGGTCTTCGGGGAAGCCAGGCGGGCTAGGTCGGGGGGACCAGGGGAGACCCGTAGCCACCTTGCGCTGGTACGTGCCCCGGGACCCCCACCCGGCGGCCATGGAGGCGAACGTGGGGTCCGGGTAATAGCCGAGGGCGTGCGAGGTCTGGAGGGGCAGAGGCTTGATGCCGTATGGCAGCAGGCCTCCTGCTGAATAGTCCCCCTCGTACGACAGGTCCAGCTTACCAGCGCCGCCCTGCTGGACAGGACCTACGAACCAGCGCTGTGTGGCGGCCGCCGCGCTGTCCTCGGCCTGCGGCGACAGGAGCCCGTTGGTCTGTGGTACGGCCCGCTCGCCGTTGTAGAAGCGGTTCTGGGGCAGGTTGTTGACAAACTGGTCCTGGAAGAAGGGCTGCATGGCATAGCGGGCGCCTGGCACGATCTGGTGGGAGCGCGGCGAGTCGGTGGGCGATGGGGTGAGGCGGTCGCTCTCTGGAGCTGTGTACATCCTGAGGAGAATGCCAGGCTCAGGTTACCCTCACCGAGGCCTCTAATCTCATAAGGCTTTGCGTCTGTGTGACTCACTCACGCGTGTGCATATTAAACACATCACAATGTACTTACGAGTCATAATTGTCTCTGAAGCCTTTAGCAAAAGGGTTGTGATCAATTTTCAGCTGTGTGATCTGTGAAATTGAGAGAAAAAAAAAAAATACTTTCAGCCACATGCCAGAGGTCATCATAAACAAGCACCGAAATGCAGACCCTAGTATCTCTTAAGAAGTTAATGTGTCCTCTCCTCTTACATCAGTGTTCTGGTAGGCTGTGACGGCGATGAACTGGTTCTCCGGGAAGGTGAAGGTCTGGGTTTTGGCCTCGTTGTTGATGTCTTCCACCCCGTCCTCGCTGACCTCCACAATGTGCAGTCTGGGCTGATATTTATGTAGAGACTGGAGGACGATCATCTGCAGGGAAATCAAACAGAGAAATGCGTCAGCGTGGCGCGGCGCGGGAGACGGCGGTGTGACCGTTTGAGGCTTTCTGCCCGCCGCCTTCTCACCTGCGTGCTGTTATTGCTGGCGCCTTTGTTGTTAGTCAGTTTCAGTTTGCCGAACGAGATTTCCTGCCGCATCCAGTGCGCTCCGGTGTTTGGGGATTCCGGGTGGACGTACATTTTATTACCTTTTGGAGACGGGGGGTGTCCAGTTTTATTTTACCATATATTGCAGCAGGATATTTTCATTTACCGAAAGTAAAGATAAATCGTCCAAAAAAAAAAAAAAGTCTACCACAAATGAGACAATTCTGAAACTTAAAACACACACACACACACACACACACTCACAGAGAAGCAGCCAAACGGATGTTTAGTTAAACAGTCGCGTTATTATGGCTGAATTTTTATGGAGAAGATAAAATAATAAAAAAAAACTTAAACTATTTACACTTTACAGCGGACGGAATCGTTATACATGTCTTTGGGAAATGTGATTAGTTATATGTAAACGAGAAATGGATTCGCTTAATTTAGCTACAAGAACTTACCATTTAATTTCGAATAGATAAATCAAAATTTCTGCTCGAGATGATGGGTTTTCAGTTCAAATGTAAATTGAATATTTCCCGGTAATTAAATCTCCACACAACAAAACTCCAATTAAAATTAATACGCTTAAAAGAATTGTATATAGGATGCTCGCGAAGCAGAAGCCAAACCATAAAAAGGTAGGCGAGCAAAGCATAACGATGATGCCCACGATAACGTTTCATATTCAAAATACCTTTAAAAATTACGCAATTACGCAATTTATATACTTTGCACGATTTCCATTCTTTTTTATTTTTTTCTGTTGGTTTTTATTTTTTGCAGGTTTTCCGCAAATGCACACCGCAGGCTCATTATACGCTACGGTTTTACAAAAAGATATAACTACAAAAAATCTACTTAGACCAATAACTGTATATGACGGTGGCATTTTCATTTAAATTACTTCGCTTTCAGTAGCATGCAGACAAAACTGACATTTTGTAATTGTCATTAGGGCAAATAAAAAAACTGTACATCATTCAAAATCGACGGGTCCTACCGTCCACGTCCATCGAGATTTCCGCCAATTTCTAGCGGTATTTTACGTTCCCGGACCGGCCAATCAGCTCTCTTTATTCTACGCCTTTTTAACACGTTTGCGTATTCGTACCTTGCATGTTATTATCTGCCTTTCCACACGTCACCCATTTGCCGCCCTGGAAGCGCCAGTGGTTCGGATCCGCCAGCACGATCTCCACAAACACGTTGTAATGTGCAGAAGGGTTCAGCCCGGTGATGTTGAAGCTCAGAAACGGGAACATGCGCCTGTCGACGGCAACAAACACGCGGATTTAGTCAAACACGCCAGGGAAGTGTTTAAGAAACATTTCTTACGCGCCAGGAGCTTTAAATAATTGAGTGGCATTGCGACAGCATAGAAATCTTACATTTAAATGCAATAATGGAAAAGCGTTCGCAATTATAATTAAAACACACTGTACTATCTGTATTTGTACCTGAACGTGTCATACAAGTATGCCGTTTAAAAATGTGCGTTAAATAATTGTAATGCTATTTGGACTCCCCCGTTCAATTAGCCTACATGATGCATTTTCTTATTTAGATTTAAGAGACTTAAGTAACCTACTTATTAAATTTAATTTCTATGACATGCCGGTTTACCAATTTCTGGATGTGATTATGTAGATGTAGCAAGGGAACGAATTATAAACGAATTAACTGACACGTCTCGTGTAACAAATTTATAAGGATTTTTAATCTTACGTACACATGCACATGAGAAAGGCATCACTGCGGTGTGACTGCGGCTCGCCTACCTGCCCTGCTTGGTGATGATCATCTCGGTCTGATGCCGGTGGAACTTGAGCCACAGAGGCCGGTTACAGAGGTAGACTTGCGCCCGAGCTCCCGTCCCAGCCGCCGGAATAGGCACTGATCCGATACCCGAACTCGTACCCGGGTAAGAGGGATAAAGACAACCGGGACCTTGCCCGAACTGGTATCCGGCGCCGAACTGGCTTCGCGAGGCGCAGACGGCGGAGGAGAAGCCCGTCGGTGGCAGGACAGATCCATAGTGGAGCGACGTCGAGTACCGGGATCCATTTGACCCCGGATAAACTGTTCCAGTCTGGGCGGCGTAAGGGAAAAGCGAACACGGATTCGCCACATCAGAGGCCGGCTGAGAGGAGGAGAGGAAATACCTGTCAGAACCCAGTTCGTCTATATTGTACCGGCGCCCGCTGGACAGGTCATCTTCGCTCTTCCTGCCGTCAGGAGCGCTTTTAGTCCCAGTGAAGGTGTCACTCTCTCCTTCGTTCAGCATGTCGTTAACCCCGCTGCTTAAGTACTTTTTGGGGACGTTCCCGGGATGAGATTCTGTCCGAGACACCTCCTGAAATTCTAACGGGCCCGATCCCGGACTACTGCTGCTGTTGTTATTATTATTACTACTTTCTGATGACAGGCTGTAAAACGGCTTGGGTAAACTGATAGCAGAGCTGGGTAAAACTGGCTCTCCTAACTGCATAGTTTGATCAAAAATATTTATTTTTTAAAAAAATCAGATGCCGCGGTTAGAAAACTTCCAGGAAACTACCAAGACGAGAAAGGGCGCCGCTAGCCTGGGTATCTCTCCTCCGTGTGCGAGCGTCCGTGATGCGGCCGAAGGCTGCTCCTCTCAGGCACACCTCCCGGTTTCCAGGACTGCTGCTCTCTGCAAGTGATAAAAATGTTTCGGTGCCCTTATATACGATCATCTTCTTCACACTCCCAATATGCTGCGAAATTTGGGGGAGGGGCTTTGCGGTATCCATGGCATTACCTCTTATAGGCTTTCTGAGCCTATTGGCTGAACGTGTCGACAATAATTTAATTGGATGTTAACAAGTTCCTCTGTAGAACCGAGTAACATTTAAAATCCGTTTGTTTTTACGAATGCTTTAAATAAATGCTACTCTCTTTTTTAAATCAGATTTTAAAAAGTAAAATGTAATTTACACTAAATAATAAAAATAATAGGCCTACATTTAAAAAAAAAAAATAAGTTCAGCACAATAAATATTCAAAATATAAATTTTCGAGGAAATTATATTCTCGAAAGAATAGAATTTAGCAGACCGGAATTTGACACTCGCCGTGTCGCCGAGAGCAGCACGCATTAGTCCTAATTCGCCCGACGCACTTTCACTGGAGAATGCGCAGTGACACCGTGTCTAATTTTTAAGCATTTCGAGGTGAGCGGTCGCCCCTGAAATGGTGTCCATTTGCACCATCCGCGCTGGTTTCAGTAGCGAGTCTCCACCGCATTAGCGGCAAACTGCTTTCCCATTAGCGGCCCGTTACTGGCTCTTTATCTTAGACACGTGCGCCGGGCGCAGAGGCTGCCCCGCTTGGCTCGCTAATTAACCGAGGAATGTGCTCATTTATTCCGTCCCATCCTCTTTCTGTCAAATCCCAGTTTAAAAAGTTGCTCACGTCTATAACAGAAATAAGCTTGAAGCGCTCGTTTTAATTACATTAGCCACATCTACAATAAGATAAACACACTGACCCGAGTTCAAAATCACAACAAGACCGTAGGCTTCAACCGAGAAGCGGTATTAAATACGTAATACAAATTTACCTGTAATTTACCAGAAAAGAAAATCTACTTAGATAAAGCGAATGGGATTATTTTGTATAATTTAGCGACAATTAAATTTGCCTTTTTAAACTAAAGGCAACTCTCGGGCGTCTGCTTTATTTATGAGCGAGACACGAAGTGATTGAATATGATGAAAGCGTGACTAATTCGCTTTGAAAACCTGCCGCCCGCGGCCCTTCACTTCTCTTACCTCACAAAAGGTGTCTCCTAAGTGCTGTTTTGTTGAAGCTTCCCGTCGGCCCTTATTTGACTGTGCGGCTCAATATACGAACGGAGCGACGCGTGCAACTGTTCATTCAAAATCACTCTATAAATAAGGAGAGACGGGTTCGTATGTGCAATTAGGTATTAATTAAAGAAAATGAAAACAATAATTAAAGACAAGACTGGTGTAACTTGGAAACTACGCATGGCATTATATTGTGGTCCTTAAAATTATTATTAAAATTATATGTGTGTGTGTGTGTGTATATATATATATATATATATATATATATATGTGTGTGTGTGTGTATGATATGCATGGTGTGTGTATGTACACACACACACATATATATATATATATATATATATATACACACATATATAATGCGTGCGTGTTTGTCACAATAATCATACTTATGCAAATGATTTAAAACGCTGTTTTGGAAGAAAAAAAAACTTACAGCACATCCGCGTATTGATTAAGAGCTGAACGCATTCAATAGGCCGACTAGAGCTGAATGAACTCGTCTTGAAGTAATCACCAGGCAGTTTTATTGTTAATGACCTATCTAAGTCGGTGGCCTTATCCGGATAACCTGCCAGTTGTACGCGAGGCGACCCGTGGATGTAAATCCCCCTGGAGCGCTGCTCTCCAAGCGGAGGAAAACTGCCAATTATTTTTCCGACTGAAGGAGCCGATGATATAGCAAGAAGAGACAGCTCTGCTAGGAGACACGACATTATTAATACTGCTAATATACTCGCGCGGCGCTGATATCCGGCCGCTGCACCATGATCATTTTTAATGCGCCGGGTCACGACAAGACACCATAATGCACAGGGCTGCCACTTTGAGGGAAGGCACACTACGAACCCCTGCGGTTTACACCCTCCATAAAGAAGCAGGTCACCTGTTTTCCACGAACTAACAAGTTTAGAAATGTATAGTAAAGTTGTGGATCGGCCTTTTCGCATATTGAAAAAAAGTGTCAAGTTCGACGGCAGTATAGTAAAGCCACGCGTTAAATGTTTTAAGCACCACATATCCGGTTGGTATGTTATAAACAGGACAAGTAAATATATAAATTCCCTTTTCAATTAATACTTATCTTTAATCGTATGCGAGTTTTGAGTAGAATTGTTCTTAGAATTAATAATATGTGGGACAATATTTAAAAACCAAAACCAATTCTCAGCTAAGTGAAACGGGGGTCGCTGTCATTTTCCAGCGTGATATTCAGAGAGAGAGAGGGGAAAAAATCATTGAATGTCAGAGAAAAATCTTTAAAATAAAGCTATTTTGCGTATTGCATGTTTGAACATAAAATCATTTGCATTTATGCCGGCACGATTAGCCCAGTGTAAACATCTTAAATAAATGTTATATGCTTACTATTTAATTTTTGTTCAAAATATCGTCGTAAAATTTGCAAATAAACGGATTTTATTTTTTATTCGATACACCATTATTTTTTTTCGTGTTACTTGTATATCGCCTACTGTACAGTAGCGACAATACAGCCGCAGTGAGTCATCATAGGCGTTTAAAGAAATGCTTGAGAAATATCTGAGACTTACAGTTTACGTGACAGGTGCTATGAAAGAGATATTTATTCACTTAACTGTTGCGTGCTTCCCGGTGACTTGGAAACGCCCCACAGCGCGTTCAGAGAGAGGCCTCGCCTTGTAAAATTTGATAATAATATTACTACAGTCATCTTCCCTGTCCCCCGACAGAGTCGTTTCTTCACGTGCCTACTTTTTGTACTAAGCGGCGCAGCAGTTAAGGAAGTCGCCTTATGAAGAAAAGAAAAAAGACACAGAAATGCCCTCAGACTGAAGTTCCGGGATGGGTCTTAGAAATGTATTCTCTCGCAAATTATTATTTTTTTAAGTATAATTGCCGTTTATGTTGACAAATAAAAGAATAAATGGCCGAGAATAAATAAATAGTCTGCTTTATAGCAGTTATTATAATATATATAAATAACTGTGACAAAAATGCTACATCATTTAAAGAAGTGGGGCTTACAGAGAGGCATCGCTGTTAAATGGGTCAGAGAGCTGTAACAGTCCAGTTGTTTGTGATATACCTTAGATTGGTAATTGGACACCATGTTGCTCTGTAGAGTTTAAGCTCCGCCTACCACTGTAACCACTGAGTCTGTGGAGTCCTCACCTCATCACTAACTGACAGGGCAGCACGGTATAAGGGTTGTATTATATTCACTTCCCCTACCACTTGTTTTCATCCAGAGTGACAGTCATACCCTTTTCACACCAGAGTTGTTCATGAATGCAACAGCCAGGCCCTTCATAAGGCTCTCCTTCTAAATTGTTTTATCAGTCTCCCCGAATCTGTGAAGACAATGCAATGTCCGGCAGAGAGTTCCCAGTAAGGAACGAGCGGCAATCTGCTTCTGCCGGGTGTGTGAACCTCACACAACCCACACTTACATCCTAACAGACCGAAAAAAAGAAAACCAGGAGATGAAAGCTGGATCGGCTAGACAGTGGAGAAGATTGGGCTGGCGTGGTCTTTGTGCATTCTGGAGTGAGAGTGCCCGTGCTGAGGGAGCTGGGGGTGACCTGCAGCAGGATTTCGAGGGAAACTGGCCGGGGGAAGCCGTGAAAAAGCTGTATGACGGTGCACAGTCGCAGTGAGATTATCTCAGGGCGTTAAGAGAAGACAAACGTCTGGCCCCGTGGCAGCAGGGCAGAAGGCCGCACGGCATCGGATGGGGGGCCTCTCATCTCGAACATCCGGGGGCCCTTTTGTCTGAGCGATTTTCTGTCCCCGAAGAGAAGGCTGATGCAAGGCTACACTGTTTTCCAGAAACTGATTTTTTTTTTCTTAACCCTCTTCCCCTCTCTTTAACAAATATCCCATAAACCCATTGTGTGTGTGTGTGTGTGTGTGTGGGGGGGGGGGGGGGGGCTTGACACTAGTAAGACAGTGGGGATTTAAAAAAAGATGGATAACTCAAAATCAATACTTTGCTTTTAGACTGGTTGGGGTGAATCCATGAGGAATAGTCTAATGTTCTTTCTTTAAATCTCAGAGGCTTTGGGAAAAGTGACAGGGCAGCGTGACTGCACCCTGGAACGAGACCTTTCTCATCAGATAACGAGTCCCAGCTCAGGCGGCCAGGCGGCACGCCCAGACGCCGGACACTGATTCTGCCGCGTCTGGTTTTAGCACAGGACCCATTCATAAGTAGGCATGCCTTTGGACTTTGGACCGGAATCTAGAGAGGCTTGAGTTAAATTATCATGTTCAAAAAAGTAAACAACTTAACGGGTAAAACCTTCTGTTCAGAAAGCTTTTATCGCTGGCAGGAAGGCATACATATTTTCAGTGTGTTAAAAGATTTTTAGTACATTACAGTAATAAAACGGTAAATAGAAATAACAACATGATGAAGCAGCCGTGGCTGCTTGAGGAAACATCATTAGAACATATGTCACTTCCAGGTTTCAGGGGGTCCATCCACTCCGAGCAGGGAGATGAGACCTGAGCCAAACAAAGTCTGCATCGGTAATAACTACAGACCGGTGACCAGGCAGAGCAAAGCCACTATGTGCTATGGTGAGCTACATCCAAAAAAAAGACAAAAGGATAGGAGGAGGATATTGACATTGAAGTGCAAGGTGATGGATATTTAATATTCAAGGTCAATGCGGTATTCTGTAGTTTTGGCCCAACGGGAAGGGTAATCAACATCGACCGATACAACGAGTAAGGTACACGCGTATTTCACCGAACGCCCGAAAGACCAGAAACCCGTGTCTGGGGTTTTATGCCAGAAAAAAATTTAGGAAGTCCGGCAAATACTGGGTCCATTATTCGTAGTAACACGAGATAATGTGCTATACTGGAGAGGGTAACTTTTTAGCATAAAATTACGAATTTGTAGTTATCGAAAAGTAGCGTCACGCAATATTGAACTGTCATGCATGACACATACATTAAAATATTTGTATAAAAAAAAGTGAAATCTTTTATGAAACAAAAAATTCAGTGCACTTGTTATTCATGTAAAATAATCTTCCGAATTATATAAAATACATTTTAGGATAAGGGGACACAATTAAAATTTACAACAAAATAATAATGACAGCAATAAACGAATTTTCAATACTCCATCCATATTTCATATAATATAATCAGGAAATTGAGATTTTTGATTTCTCAAGGCTTCGCTTCAGGTCGCAAGGAAGCGGTAAAACGGTGGCATTTAAAGACGTGGATTAGGCTATTAATCCCACAGGCGCAAACAAACGCGGAGAGCAGCGTGGCGACCGGCCTCGGGCGAGCCGTCACTTCACGTTCCTAAACAGGGACGAGATGCGACAGTAAAATTGCACTGCGCCCCAAGTAGCGATGCTTTACAACCCCCCCCCCCCCCCCCCCCAGCACCCCCGCCCCCCCCCGCCCCCGCGCTGAACGTGCGGGTCCGGGCCGCGGACCCCGCGCCCGCCCCCGCAGGCACGCG
>JAODKM010000044.1:3650517-3660842 GCA_026780845.1 Petrocephalus sullivani | reverse complement strand
CCCCCGCGGGGGCGCAAGAGTGGCCTGGCCCCCCCCCCCCCTGTGTTTCCCCCCCAAACACCCCTCCCCCCGCCGGGCGGGGGCCCCCCCCCCCCCCCCCCCCCCCCATGGCACGTTCTGCTGTGCCGATGACCTCTGACACCGTGATGATGTGCAATGTTCACAGGCTGTGCTGCTGTGCTTACAGAGTCTCCGGCTGTGTCTTACACAGGCTTAAATGACTCTGTAGCCAGGTACTCTGAACACGGGCCACTTAATTGTTGGTTCACCATCTTTGTTTCTTTGCAGTATAATTATACCGAACCCCCCCAATGCTTTATAGTCCTTTCATTAGAGGGTCTGAATGAGTCGCTGCTATTAGTCTGGTTTTGTTCCTTCCCTGGGATCCCCACACCGGTGCATTGGCTGGTATGTCTGGCATGGTAGTAGTGCTATGTCTATATCCACTATCGTTTCTTATAAATATAGTAAAATATAGTAATTAATCAAAAAGTAAGTCATTGAAACAGTGACCCGTTGTATAGGCCATGATTTGACCTGTGAGAATATTATAATATTATTATAATAATATTATTATTATTCAGGTTTTAAATTGTACACACATGGTTGCACTAAAGAAATAAGCAGGTCCAGGAGGCCTCAGCAGGTAGACATGTGAACATGTGTAATTGGCATGTTTGTTTACATGCTTATTGCACCGGTCCTCCAGTCCTTTACAGAAAGTCAAGCTGCAGAATAAAATACCTCAAGGGTTCAAAACCATGGTCAGATGATGTATGTTTTTGTTCTGACTGCTCCGAATAGGTGAAATACTGGTGCACGGCTCAGTGTGATGACGAGTCTCGGTTGCATCAGTCAGCCTGTGAGTCACAGTAGTGCAGTGAGAAGCGCATGCATTTTCATATTGGCTTAATTGTGGGTTACATGCATGCGCGTGTCCTTCCGTTTGGAACTACTTTAGCTGTAAATATAATATCACCGACAGGCTGTGGGGAATGACAAAAGACGCCAGGTAGCTAAAACTCCGCAACTCTGCCGCTCATTTCCTTACCTGCCAGCGTTAACGTGCACAAAAATGGTTATTTCCACCTTTTTATTGCTGATAAATATTGATTGCTCTCAGATAGCATGCGGGTACGTAAAGGCGGGTAACGGGTACTGTGATGTGTCGTGTGAAATCCTGCTTCTAGCTGCTGTCACACTGGGCTGTTGTGTTAACTTGAGGGTCACGTCTTGGTCACACCTCTTGGTATCATCACACGTTTGCGAGCACTGATTTCAGGCGCTCACCCCAGCCTCCCCGGCAGCCTGCTTGCTTTTCCATCGCAGGACGGGTGGTGACCTGCACCGTGAGCCAGCAGGCCCTTGAGCCGTAAATACGGTCATGTGAACATAGTCAGCTGACAGAACGTTGATGTGTTGAGAGAGGCCAGATATATATTTGGCGTTAAGCTGTTGCTAGGAAGTATTATTAGGTGTGATTGGATGGCGCCTCCAGGGTCATTGGTCTCTTGACCAGGTCACACTGTGCCACTCAGTTAAATTACATTTATTTAACAGACGCTTTTATCGGAAGCCAGGTCAGACAGTTCCTAGAGCAATTGGGGGTTAATGACCTTGTAAGGGATCTGACCCAGCGACCACCTCATCACAGGCACAGAATCCTAATCCCCTGTCACACAGCCCCCCCCCCCCCCTTAAAACCGATACTTGATCGGTCCACAAAACACCTGCTCAACAGTGAACTAAGAAGAAAGCCCACAAGTGGCACAGGTACAGTACTGATCTGGCCCACCACATCTGCTTTGTTTTTGTTTTGTTTTATAATACATATTGCAATTTTAATCATGCAATACATACAAATGTCTGTCCCTTCTTTGGTCGCAAGTCCAGAACTTCGCACTTCCCAGATTGGTGGAATTATTTCAAATGGGGCTTGAGACTGGAATGTAGACTGGGTCGGTCTTCGGTAGCCGGTATGGAGGACATAGACTGAAGGATCCGAAATAAGATCGAAGGCATCCTCTCTCATCTTCTGATGTCAGTTTCTGCCCCGGCCTCGGATGCTTAACGGGTCACGTGTCAGAAGTTAGCAGGAGCAAAGGCAGTGCTGACGTCCCGAGGAGGAGGAGGAGGAAGAAGCTCACCTTGAAGGAAGCAATTACAGCCAGGGATGCCAATAGGGATTTTGGGCCCCATGAAAACATTTAATATGGGCCCCCCAACCCAGACCAGTTCAACTTCATTTAAAATTAGTTAGGGTCCCTGTCACTCAAGGGCCCTTGGAATTGCCCCCCCCCACACACACACCGCATGGTGCCACTGATTTTAACCACTGCTCACAACAACTAGTGAAATAACACTTCCCACATGGAAGAGGCACCTATTGACAAGGAAATGGACAGGAGTACGGACAAAGGCAGCAGGAAGGGGGTGAGACGACTAACCTCTTGAAGGTGAGCCATGTGTCTTCAGTGGGGGGCAGTTGGTCATTTACATACCGGAGCGGAGTGGGCCGTCCACGGGCGGAGGCGGCAGGGCAGATGGACACGTCTTGCGCTGACCGAGCCTCCGTGCGGCACGCTGGGCCCAGAAAGGGGGCGTCCCACTGAGACCCTGGCGCCGACTTACGGGCTTGGCCCCCGCCCATCCGCGAGCTGACCGGGCCTCGGGACGGGCTGCTCCCCCGAGGTCCGGGAGCAGCAGACTCCAAGCTGGTCTGCGGGCAACGCATGCCAACATGTATGCCAAGGAGGGAGGTGGGCACCCGAGCGTCCCCCATACTCGCATGCCATTTTATTCTGCGATTGTCTTTTGTCGCTCGCCACGTGCGTACCGTGCCGCATCGACTCATGATCACTCCTGTTTTTTAACACTTTTAGAGCTGCCCCTGTATTTATAAAAAGAGATTTAAAATGTTCAAATGGATGTAGCCGACGTGCTACTGAGGGCTTCTGTAATTTATATGAGCAGTATAGGTTGTTTATTTGGGTTAACTATCTAATGACCAGTTAGACTGGGTTGTGAACCCAGACCATGCATCTCCCCAAGCTGCTTCTGGGAGGGGCCCGGGACTGAGCAAGGGGGCCGTCCCTCCCCGTGCCGCAGACCCCGGGTTTGGACCGGCACGCTGAAGCGGGCGAGCCGCGCTTGTAGACCCGGAACAATGAACTCATCTGTTCCTCACACTCCTAACGTGCCCCAGCAGAGCTCCCGCTGTGTGCCTCATTAAAAAGAGCCCGGCTGTGGGGAGGGGGGGGACTCACGCGTTCTCGGCGCGCCGCTTTGGAGATGGCCCTCTCTGCCACATGTCCCCACGCGGGCGCAGGTGGGGCGGAGTGAGAGGGCGCGCGCAGCAGGACCTAATGCAGCCAGAGCCAGGAACCTCGCAGCCGCCAGGATGAGTGTGAGGGTCTGCGCTGGAGGGGAGCCTTTACGTGCCTGCTTTTTGTTTTTTTTTGTTTTTTTCCTCTTGCCCCCACACTCAGCAGAGGGTCGTGCACCTGAACACAGGAGAACTTTCCACACCTTTGCTTCAGAATCATTTTGGTAATTTTCATCAGAACAGCTTGAGGAATGTATTTGTGATTTTTTTTTTGTCATAGGTTTAATAGATCAGTGATTCTCAGGTTTATTTT
This sequence comes from Petrocephalus sullivani, assembly GCA_026780845.1. NCBI lineage: Eukaryota > Metazoa > Chordata > Actinopteri > Osteoglossiformes > Mormyridae > Petrocephalus > Petrocephalus sullivani. The sequence goes on along the minus strand of JAODKM010000044.1, from coordinate 3,657,204 downwards.
TGGGTGGAGTAGTTAGGTCTTCATTTAGAAATGGCTACGTTAGATGAGTCTCGTGTAACATACGGTATAAATGAGTTGACTCTTAATTCCCCGGGTATAGCTGTGGAATATGCCCTTCGATGAGCACGAGAAGTGCCGCCGTTGGTGCTGGCCGCGTTTAGGGCCCTCCTTACGGGGGCACTGTGTCAGCAGAGCACACTCGTTGGCTCTTCCTTTTGCGGATACCTGGCACGTCGCTCCTGGGGCTGTGGGACGGCACGTCTCGCCTGATCAGCTCGATTGGAGATGCATGCCGGCTTAGGCTCAGTCGAATGGACGGGATCCGTCTCCTGCCAAAGCCACGGCTCGCGCTCTGATACCCCCACAGTAATCCGGCAGGCCGGGGCGCTCCGCCACGTAGCGGAGAGACGGAGATTTCACCTTTCATTCATTTGAAAGGGAGATGAGGGCCATCACCTTATACGCCACCGGAGTGAATATTCCACGCATTCCTCGTCAGGCAGTGGGGTGTGACGGGTTAGTTTCCCCGCACCTGCCCTATATCGAAGGACAGTCCCTCAGTGAAGAACACTTGCACTGCATCTGTCTGTCTATCTGTCTGTCTGTCTGACAAACTAATAATTAAACTCTAATTGAAATTTATCAGTATTGCTTCTTTTTTCTGTCGTTTCCATGCCGGGGAGAGCTGTAGAGGTCACTCCGGATGTGTATCCTGTCTGGCCCTTGAGGGACACCCTCCGAATTGTAGTGTGCCCTCTGCTTAGCTCGCCTGAGCGGGGCTTCCACACTAAAGCAGCGATCTCCTGCTGAAGGCCTTCGGCCAGCTCCGCCAGGGGTACGACGGCGAGCCGCGTTTTCTGTACAGAGAGCCAGTGGTCCTCTTTCTCTGCTCTCTTTTAAAACATATTATCAATAAGTATCACTTTTGGTAAAATGTGGACTTTATGTGCTGTTAACCATGATTGTTAACTGTGCTCAGTCATACTGAGTTTCCTAATTAAAATCTATTTTGGTGACAGATAGACCCCGATGCATTCGGATGTTATCTGCTTGTACTTTATCTTTTTTGGCGGGGCTTAACAGCTTTGGTGTGAAGTACAAACTAAAAAAAAAAAAGTAAATGAAGCCTGTGTGGTTTTGTGGACCTGTGACTAGCTGCCTGCACCTCGCCACCACATTTAGAAGTTTGACTGGATGTTTCGCTTGCAGGAGAAGCTCTCCCTTCAGCGTCGCGGCTCTCTCGTCTCTTTGGAAGGGTGAGAGCCGTCACCTCGGCACGCACCGGCTCTTTGCGTCTGCAGTGCGTTGCAGGGCTTCGCATCGGGCTGCCGTAGGTGCCCCGCGGTAAGGGGGAGGCCAGCGAGACCGGCCCCTAAATAGAAGTCATAAGCCGACATGTGGCGTTTTTGTGAATTGTACCACAATCTTTCACCGGCTGATTTCCATTCGTTAATGAGCACATGGGTTTATCTTTTTTTTTTTTTCTTTCGTCTTTTCTCCCGGCCTGCTTTATGCTGACCCACGTCTGATGGACGAAGGTGTGTCATTGATGGGGAGATGCACGCCGCAGTAATTAAAGCAGCGGGGGGCTCGCGTGCACCCTGGCCAGCCACCCCTTTCAGTCGCTGCTCCTCTGTCCTCATTCATTGGCCATGTGGGCCTGTAGCCGGAGGCAATTTTATCACATTCTAACGATGCTTTTCAGTGCAGGGCTCGGCTCCCAACAGCCTGGGACCTTTTGAGCCAATCAGTGTTGGCTTTTATCATATGACGCCCCTCCCCCATCAGCCACCAGCACCATTGCCACCACCACCTCCCTGTTCTGGACCAGGGCAACTGGCATCCCGAGCCCCCCGTGGGGCTGATCTCCTATTCTGTTCTAGTGATCTGTGATTACAAGATGTCGTCCCTGTGATGCCTTATTGTTCTACTGCTTTGTTCAGGCCGTGCAGAGCGGTGTGGTATTCTGTGGCCAGTCATATTTTATGAGCACACAGTTTGAACGTTTGTGAAATGCAGGTATCGGGGAACTTGCAGGCAGGCATCGGGGAACCTGCAGGCAGGCATCGAAACTTCTGATCGTTGACCTGGTGCCAGAAAATGCAGATCCTATCAGACCAGCCGCACACTTGACCTCTTACCCCTTGCTCTTGCTCTCCCTTCCATCTCAGCCTTCACCCACTGCTGCAAGGAGAGTGGCTTCCTGATGGTGGTTAAGTGTCAGGAGCAGAACGCAGCGCTCAAGGAGTGCCTGACCCGGCAGTAAGTCGACCGTCAACTGAGGGGGGGGGGGGGCGGGAGAGCGCCGTACCTATTGTGTTGAGCTTGGGCCTTGGGTTACGGGTTTAGAGCCGTCAGTGAGCAAAGACTCCCCAGGGTGTGGGATCAGATCTCTGGGTTGTCAGTGACCCATGTGGCACGACACACTGCTGCGAAGAGCTGAGCCGACGGTCTGCCTCTGTAAATGATGCGAGGCATACCCAAGCCATAACCGCGCAGACATGGTCCTGCTTACCAGCAGGGCCGAAAGCCGGGCCAAAGCGAGCTGGTTGTGTTACCACCATCTGAGTGGCTGAAATGCGAATGTTCTGTGTCGATATGCTTGGATTATCTGAAGGAAGAAGAGCCATATTCTGTATATTATTAGTAACTCCCGGTAACTACTTAAAAAAGTACTACAGAACTGTTTCTCTCAAACCAGTCCTCGGCGACCCCCAGGTGGTCCATGTTTTTCTCTCTACCAATTCCCTGGGAGTTGGGACTAAGCAAAAACTCAGAGCGTCTGGGGGTCCCCGAGGACTGGTTTGATAAACTCTGCTGTAGAAGTAAATAACTGTAAATAAGCACCCCTTCAGTTTTATGTCACTTTTCCTCTTCAAACCCGGCTACACCTTTACCGAGTCGACCCTTCCGCACCATAACAATCTCTCTTAGTGCTACGGCTCAGGTTCCGCTTGGTTCCTGTAAGCCAGTGGAAAAGCGCCACAAGTTCTGTGTGTTGGTGGCTGGGCCTGTAGGTTATCATGTGTTAAGCTGCAGAACCTCGCGTCTTGTGTAGCGATATCCGGTCGGTTTCGGCTCACCGAGCTGTCGTTCTTCCTCGGCAGCTACAACGATCCGGCATTTCAAGAGGAGTGCAAACAGCAATATATTGAAGAGAAGGAGCAGTATCAGGCGACTGGCATCCCAGCAAAGAACAGGAAACAGAAATTGCCCACCAGCATGTAGCGCCAGGAGGCGGGGAAACCCGCGGTAACGCCAGCCCATAGATGGAGAGTGGCCGCCTGTCCTCACCAAGGCTTTGGAATGGGGAGACTGTACTGCACGGAAAAAGCTTTTTCTCTGGCTCTGCAGACCCTGTTCAGCTCAGTGCCAGCTTGTACACCGTCTCTGTCCCTTTTTATGAAAGGAGAATAATACTGTCACTCGACTATTGTATCTAAAATAAAAGAATATAGCTTAAAAATTTTGCATCTCCTGCCATTGTTGCGGTATATAATCGTTGTCATCACTGAAGGCACATAACCAGTCCATATCTTTTGAGGTCCAGGATTAATTTTTGTATCCAATGTAATTGTAAAAAATAGAGAGACTTTCATTAAAGGCAATGTTTATTTTATTAAAACTATGTACCAGCAGGTAAGAACTAAAAAATTGGCCCAGGTTAGATTGAAAACAGACTGTTTTATTTCAATACCAAATATTGACAAATTTCAATCCATTATCATTAACAGCTTTTGAGATTGGGCTACTGGGGCACCCCCGACCTGAGGAGTGGGGCCTTTTTATTTTCACTGTGGGATTCCACTGGGGATTCTGGGATTTTGCTAAGATTTTGCTAAGAATCTCCTGAAAATCTTTGTCTCAAGCTTTATTTTGGCACCCGGTTTATAGAGGCTATTGTAAGCTTCTATGTAATAAGCATTGGTTGAAATTGGCCATTATTATTGAAAATTATTGCATTTCAATGGATAATTTAAGTGAGGTTTTTGAGGAAAATGGCAAGGCATAGGTTGGCAAAAAGTGTAAGAAGTATTTTATTTTTGTGCAAAAAAAGTGACATTGATGAGTGTAAGGCCTGTTTTTACACTTTCCTCCAGTAAATATGCTTACTTTCCAGTACCTATTAAAACTACCAATATTAATGAGAGAGATTTGGATCAGAATGAGACTTTGCCTTTAAGCTGTCTTTGCAGCCCTCCTCTTTCCGTGTCTCATGGAGATGTGAAATATGGGGATTGGAAAAATGCAAGGTTCGAACCCTGCCAGCATGGCGACAGTTTATGTCCAAGCTTCTCCAAACAGACCATGTCCCATATTGCTGATACGGTCTTAAAACGATTAATTAAAGATTCTTTGCCAGCACTGTACCCACAGAATGCTCTCTTCTTACAGCAGAACCGAAAACTAGACGCTGAGGTGTCTGCATTCTGCGGCCCGTAGTGAGAAGTAATACTTAGTAGAAATCACATTTGACACATTTTTTAAGACTTTGCACCTTATAAAAAGTAACCTCTGTCCTCAGTCTCAAATTCATGCCTCAGAACATGAAAAGGCAGAGGTGTCTGATGCTAATTTATAATTACACCAGTAATCATACCAGTGCCTGCGCTACGTCCCTGAAATATTAAAAGTAAATCATCTGATGTTTTCTTTCAAATGCCATATTATGATTTCACTGGGTGTTGCTCCCAACATTTGGGGAGACTTTAGAAAAACGTGCCAAAACACCAAGAGTTTCTGGCTGATATTTCCCCCAAGTCATATTGTCAGAGGTGAATCTCATGGGCATCTGGAGCCGATCGCTGGGCACATTGGACGCCTGGTCACTAAAGAGCCTGTCGCTGGTCTCCCATGCTGATACGATCTTATTTAATCATCAAATTCACTCTACGCTCACATTCTCTCATGTGTAGCACATATGCAGCTGGGTGTTTTCCTGCACAAACACAAGCTGCACTCTTACTCTGCAATTTTGCACAGCAATATTTGTAAATATTTGTAACTATTGTACTTGATTGTCATTGTGTCGTTGTAAAGCTGCCCTGTGTGCCCTTAATTGCCCCTTGGGGACAAATAAAGTTTTTTTTAATTGAATTAGGGGAATAGCAGTAATTTGGCTCCTGGTATTTGAATTTAAAAGGTTTTGGTGCAAAAGTCCAGACCATGTCCTCCGTATCTGTGGCATAGTTCTGTAGCTTTTACACGCGGAGCCTTCATCCACTCTAACGCTCAGCATTACCATTTCCCATTTGGCGGTCACTGTGTCTAAATGATATCTCTCACCATCTCATATTTTACCCGGAAAAGTCGCTTTAAAACTCGGTTCTTTAGGCAGCCATAAACCGACCCGGCTCACGCATAACCTTTCTGTTGCATGTCAACAAGGCTTCTACTTATTCAGTACATTTGAAAATGCATAAATGTAGATTTTCACAGAGCCTGCCTGCAGCTGGGGCGGGGGGTGACTCAGCCATTGGGATCATGCTACATTTTCTTAAAGTTTTTTTTTTTTATCTAGCTTTTTATCATTTAACAGGCTGTGACTTTGACAGCAGGCTCAGTACACTGGAGGTCTGCCTGCCATAGTGCTGATTATGTGGCTATAGGATGCAGCCAAAAGTCAGCAAAAGCACATTTCAGTCTAACAGCCTAACAGGTATTCTGGAGCAGACTTGTGTTAAGGCCCAGTACCGAAATGGGCTCTTGGACTGTGCTGGGCGTAGCAGTGCGAGCTTTGGGTGGTGTGTGTGTGTGTATTATGTTTGTATTACATTGTGGGACCATTTTTCAAGTACCCGCAAAAATCTTTGAATGCAACCAAGAAACTAAAAATTTTGTATTTTGTTTGGTTACTTATGGTTAGGAGTTAAGGGTATCATGTTATGATTAGAGTTTTCCCCATAGAAGTGAATGGAGAGTCCCCACAAAGATATCATTAAAATGTGTGTGGAGGTCTATGGGATGCCCACTGATTGCCCCCCGCACGATAGATCTTGGAAGCAGAGTGACCTGAGTGACCTGTGTCACCTCCCTTCACCCATCCACACCCCCCCCCCCACACACACACCCAGCGGGCTTCCCTGGCTCCCTGTCACAGCAGCCGGTCTGTCACCAGCTCCAAGACAATACCGCATGCCTTTTGGAATGCAGACAGGTGCAAAGTTACCGGCAGGCAGCTTTTACATCAAAACAAGTAAATCATCTGATTCACTTTTACCTTATTACTATAATACGTAGCTGTTCACCTTGCTGGCAGCTTGATGTAAACCCCAATTGAGGGAGAAAAAGTAATTTGTACTTTTACTGTGATATTATAATTGATGTTATCAGTCTGCGTTAGGGTAACGATGATTTACATTATCTTCTGTCATAATATAATGTCATGTAATGCCAGGATTAGAAAGTGAAAATGCAATTGCGTTGTAGGGGAGCGCCTGCTAACGCGTTTGGGAAGTCGTCTCTTCTGCGCGCATATTGTTCCACGGACTCCGCGTTGTGCGGCGGCATTTCAGATGAGATGTTAATTAGGTGGAATGCTCCCGAAGGTTTTGGAATTAATTGGCTTCTTCTGGAAGGAGGAGAGCCGAATCGCGTGTGAAACTGACACCTCGCTTCCACTTAAACGCTGCTGGTACATAACTCAGGTATAGTACCTGGGCGCGCAGTAAGACGCCGTAAGACGCC
>JAODKM010000044.1:3632184-3650417 GCA_026780845.1 Petrocephalus sullivani | reverse complement strand
CTCGCTTCCACTTAAACGCTGCTGGTACATAACTCAGGTATAGTACCTGGGCGCGCAGTAAGACGCCGTAAGACGCCATAAGACGCCTTCGATCGCCAAGCCGCGTCTCTCTCAGCGGTGTCCTTATTATAAGGATATGAGCCCGATTAAACCTTAATTAGTCATGAAGACCAGACTGATTCTATGCAATAAGGCTCAGTAAAGTTCGTCATCCCTGGAAAAAAAATAAAATAACAGCACCGAGCCCACAGTAGGACGTTAATATAAAAGCAGCCCGTTGTATAGAGATAAATTGAAAAGAGCACATGAATAAAAATAATGACACACCGGAGCACCAGCGGCCTGGCCATCTGGATTGCTTAGGTAGGAGATCCGTGCAGCATCCAGCGAGACTATTTTACTTTTTTTCTAATTTGCACCTCTGCTTTACCGGCTGCGTTGGGGGAATAAGTCTATAGTCCCTCTAGGATAAGCGGCGACGGCTCTTGCCGGAGAGTTCATTATGTGGGACACTGTAATCATCTGCGTCTGTCACAAAGCCGCGTTTTGCACAATATTATCCCCTTAGGGTTCGCTTATCAATAGCGCGGTGATCGCTTCATTATGCGCAACCGGGCTCCTATTGAAAGGCACGCCGAATGCACCGACTACAGAAAAAAAACATATAAAATAAAATAATAACGATTACAAATAAATAAAATAGATATATGCCGGCCTGTATGGTTTCTGCGGCAGCCGCATTGCTTTTGGCCGTGAGGGAACCTTTGCTAATCAATTTGCAATTAATTATTACTTTTATTAGCCTAATAATAATCAGTCCGTCCGTTAAACCTTTAAATGGGGGAGGGAGAGAGAAAAAAAAATCCCTGACATGAGAGTCAAATAAAAAAAGAAAATAACGGTTTATGAGATGAGAGAGAGCGCCGCGTCCCTTTTATTTAAGGAGCTGGCGAGAGGGAGCGCGGCCCCGGGTGCGAGAGCGCGTACGTGCGGTTACGCGCGGAGCGCGGCCTGGTGTGAAGTCGCGGCGGCTGGCTCGCCTGCGCACAAACCGTAGTATCAATAACACCTCCGGGCGTGGAAGACGGGCTCCGCTGCCGAAAAACCCAGCTTATCTTCCTTTTATCTTTTTTTCACAAAAAGGGGCCTTCTGAAACATCTGTTTGCTGATGTTTTGAAAGGGTACTTTTTTTCCAGTCGCCCACCTATGTGGGTGGTGGTGTGGGGGGCACCCCCGCAGGTCGGCCGGCGTTCCCGCGAAGGGCGCCGCGGCTCCCCGGCTGCCGGGACCCCTCCGTCCACCCGCCAACCGGCCTCGGAACACCAACACTGGACACAGCAGTTTTTTTCCCCCTTCCACATCCTCCCCACCTTCCAAATATTAACAGCTTTGAAAAAAGTGTTTGGTTTTGGAATATAATTAGTGGAGCATAATTTCTCACTTATAATTAATGTCTGGTTAAATAATAACAAGGACGTGTTTCCGTGTACCCTCCTATCAATTTGACTCTTCCCGTCATTTGTAAATATTTACTTTAGTTACCTAGCCCATTAAAGGACAATGTCACCAAGGTGTTATACGAAGCCGTACCTCTGACGCCTCTCCACACTTATTTTCTGTATTTTAAATAAAACACGATTTTCCGGAGATTTCTTAAACTCGCCAAGGTATCTGACATGTTGTCTCAGTCGTGACTTGTCGTAGACTTACTGATATATCAGGCTGTCGGATCCTGCTTTTACATCGTGTCGCAGGGGTTTGATTGCCATGTAAATTTATTTTAATAATGTGCTAATTTAAGCGTGATTATTAAACATTCAGCCATAACAACAACACTGTTATTGCTATTACTACTGCTGATGGGCTATATTAGTTAATAACAATAAGAACATAGCCTACTACAATAATAATAACAAAATCTTTTAATTCAGTTAAAAGGTTTCCGAGGCGAATAAAACAACTTTTTTGAATCATTACAACACGCATTAATTCAACAATTCAACGTTATCACGTAGGTAACTTTAAGTATCAGTTTCGCAATGTTTGTGGAAGCGGGGAAATGCTAATTTCTTTCACCCGACAGGCTATATTCCGTAAATGTTCTTTTGACACACAAGGGATCGAGTCAGAGATCTAATTATCACATCAGCAAATTCTGAACCGTTTTGCCATGTGGGATGACTAAGGCCGGGAGGGAAAACGGCACCGAAATCCACATGATCATTAACCAGTTTGGAGGAATTCAGAAGGGTACTAAAAGCGGCTGATCCAAATCTAGAGGTCTCACCGGTGTCCAAGCTTGCATTACTTTCGTTATTGTCATTCCTGTCGAAGCACATTTAAAACATTTACAAGTCATATATAGCATGATTAAATCTAAGTGACATTTTAGAAGCCCCACACTTCCAAACTGCAGTTCAGTGCAGGAGGCAAATTGTGAAAATGAAAAACATCTAACCGCCCAAATCTATGGACTGGTGAGCCAATAATGATGCCTCCAAAGTATTCAGGCAGCAGTGCATTGCTTGTGGTTAAAACAGCCCGGGTTTGGTGCTTGAAAGTGTGTTCAGTCTGTCTGTCAGTGGGCAGGGGGGAATCTGAGTCACACCTGCAGTGTGTTCTCAAAGGGTGGGGGGGCACCGGAGAAGCTGTAGATGCCGTACTCCTCACAGGTATGACTCACCACAGGTCCTACCCACTCGGAGGCCTAGGCCTACTCCCACGCATACACGCACACGCACAAGCACACGCGCACACACACACACGAGGGGTTCACAGGATGGGTTTCCCTGTCATCGCAGGCAGGCTTAGCAGGGATCCCTGTCCCATTTTGACACAAGATGTCACCCTCTGGCCCTGGACGAAGGCAGTACCAAAGTGCTAGTGTTAAACCTGAAAATTAACTGTTGTTTATGTCACTGTTACTGACTGGGTACATACAGATGCTCAGTTGGGTAAGACTGGGGTACATAAAGGTAACCAGACATTCAGGTTGGTGTAAGGATGAAAACTCAGCATGGAATGTCTTATAGATCCGACATTATTCTGACCTCTTAATTCGGTCCAGGTCATCACATTGAAATGCTGCTGCTCGGATGGGCATGAACACGGCTGTACAAGGGTGGGTGGGCCGGGGGGGCATAAAGTCACATTCACTTGTCTTTTTGCTTTTGAAAAATTAATTTTTTTATTTTAATTCAGGCCTTTATTAATAAAGTTGTACTGGTACAGGTGTTTTTTTTACATGATTGTTCATCACTGCGTTCTGCAAAGGAGACCACGAAATTTCCACAGTTCATGGTCCATGACTGCCAGGGATGTGGGGGATGTGGAGGAGTGACTCTGTGACTGCCAGGGATGTGGAGGAGTGACTCTATGACTGCCAGGGATGGGGAGGAGTGACTCTATGACTGCCAGGGATGGGGAGGAGTGACACTATGACTGCCAGGGATGTGGTTGAGTGACTCTGTGACTGCCAGGGATGTGGAGGAGTGACTCTATGACTGCCAGGGATGGGGAGGAGTGACACTATGACTGCCAGGGATGTGGTTGAGTGACTCTGTGACTGCCAGGGATGCGGAGGAGTGACACTATGACTGCCAGGGATGTGGAGGAGTGACTCTGTGACTGCCAGGGATGTGGAGGAGTGACTATGACTGCCAGGGATGTGGGGGGATGGGGAGGAGTGACACTATGAATGTTTGATGCACATCAAACCTCATGGGAGGGAATTTGCCATTTTATTTTGTCTGAATAGTTGAGGTTTGTGAGTCACTGAAAACCTCCCTTTGAATCTTTATACAGAAAATAAAAATTAAAAGTACTATAAAAAGCTTTGTAATACAGAAGTAGTAATGAAAACCATGTATTTAGTGGGCGGTGAGTCCCATTGTGCATATATACTGGCTGTCAGGCGAAGGCCTGTTTATATTCGCTGTGTCTGATTCCTGTAAACAGCGTGATTTCTGTGCAGGCCGCCTCGTAAGGTTCTGGTCCCCACGGCCTGCCGGTTCTCCCTAAATCTGAAGTGTGTGGTGCCTTGTCGGGACACCCGCTTCACAGATCTGCTCTGACAAAAGCCCCGTTGTCTCTCCGTTGCGGTTTGTTGGGGCTGCTGGTGTCAGATGTGCCCCCCCCCCAGTCTGGCTTGCTTGTGATCATGCTTCTGCGAGCATGCACACAGGCAGCAGGGGTCTGGGAAGGCCATGTAGAGGAGGAACAAGCAGTCAGACCGCACACCAACGCTCTCATGGTTGCCCACTCTTCACCTCTGCATGTGAACGTCACACTTTAACTCTTAGCTGAGCCCGAAGCTGTAAACACTCCCATTTAAGGCAACTGGCAGCGAACGGCTCAACCGCCGTACCAGCAGAACCCCGCCACCTCACACGTCGCTCATCTCACGCCACACAGCAGCTCGTCACACGTGACACACTGCGTGCCCCAATACTGTATACATTTACACTCTCAAAAATAACACTCTCACATCACACAAAGATGCCAACAGAAAAGTCTCAATGCCTTTGGTGAATGGCAGTGGGTGCCTTTTGCGTTTAGCTTTCACTCGGACATTGGATATCCCATGATCCCTTTGGGCAGCGTGCTAAGCCGCGCAGTCTGTGCAATTTAGACACAAAAGGTACCCCCGTCGCCCGCAACGCGCCGATCTGCTTTGGCCAGCCGTTCGGCTACACTCTTCCCGTCCGCACTTTTCTGCAAACGCAATGCAGTAGACGGTCACTGGAAGCCAAGTTTTCATCAGCCAATCTGCACTGTCTCAGGGAAGGGACACCAAATTGTTGTACCCAACAAAAGATTTTCCCTTTTTCCTTTTTATTTTCACAGTTTCTGTTGTCTGCTTTGGTTATTTTAAGTTTACATATCTGAAGAAAAAAATGCCTTTAAATATTGAATCTGGTGTTCTGCGTTGAGCCTGTGATCCCTCTAGTGGTAAAAGACGGAACGCCCCCAGGGACGCATACGAGGACGTTCCAGGAACCCGCGCTCTCATCTACTCAGCTCTCTCCTCCTCCCTCTTTTTTGTGCTCAGTTTTCTGAGTGGTAACACTATTTTATCTGTGAGTTTTTCAAAGGATATCAAAGGATAACATTCCCTTATAGAAAGCATTTTGGGTGTGAAATTCAAATAAAAGATTCATTGATTCCAGAATTTGTATAGATTTGTTGATCTCAGGACATTGAAGCTCCTTTTCAATTTTGATAAAACACATTTCCACAAAGTAGCTGTGTCATAAGTAGTTGTGTCCGTACATAATTTTCCAGGCTTGCACAAAAACGGAGCCGGATTATTAAATGACACCACACCCCATTTCTGGTCCACTGAATTAGTACATTAATAAAAAATAATAAGAAAATACATAAGACATATTCTAGGAATTTAAACACAAAATAAAGTAAAAAAAAAAAGATACTATGCATGCAGAACTGTGATATCAATATGAATGTTTAACAGCATAAATCTCATGAGAACAACATAATGTCCATTTTCGTTAAAAAAAACAAGCCCTTCATTGGTCACCATTATCAATGATTGAAGATTCTGAATTCAGTAACAAACAAACAGATCATTATATTCAAAGTGTCAGTGAAAGTAGACAGGCCGTAACTGACAAAGGAGCGCTACATTTCCATGTCATTCACTGCCCCCTAGTGGGCAACTGTGGTTGCACATTTGAGTAATCAGGCTGATTTCATATAAGGCAGTGATTCTTAACCTAGGTCTCCAGCCCCCTCAGCAATTCCATATTTCTCTTCTACTCCCACTATCTTACAGATGTCCTACACTGGATATTACAGATATAAAGCTCTGTTGAAGATAGAGCTTCAACAGAACAAAAATGATAGCTACCCTGGGTACATGTTCTAACAGCTAGGCAACTAGACATGCATGCTATGAATGGGAATTCAACTTTGACCCCCCACAGTGTGTGTGATTCATGTGTGGCCTGTGATTAATAATATGCTCCCCGTTGGGGAGGAGGGATTCCAGTGCAGAGTGCTCCCCTGACTTGTGTCCAGTGGTATCTGGGACATACGCATCACAAGACACGCGGTTTGGAAATAGTCATAAATGGATCCGCGAGAAAGTCAGCAAGCGACTTAATGATAACTAATATGATCATAACCTTATATGATGTTTTTAATATTGAAATGGCGTTATTATAAAGCCCAGCTGTGTGTTTGAAGAGAAGACCCAGACTCAGAGAACTCAAGAACACCCCGCCACATAGCCAAAGAGTCCGCCTGGACAACATCTGCCGGACGAGGCTGGCGATGAGCGGCTCTCGCGTCCCTGTTGACTTCAACAACGGCTGCGCGGCTGGTGCGGATCCCGCTGAAGGCTGCTCTCTCAAAATAAATCCGCTTCTTTGGCTCCAGCCGCCGTCAACACAGACGTGGCCCCAAATGTCGGAACAGTTGGTCATTTGGGTAATTCGGTCCCCTTGGATCCGGCTCAAACCTCCAGCCCGGTCCGAATTCAGTCATGGTAGAAGCACGATGCCTGAATGGACTGACAGAAGACATGTTTTCCCTAATTGTAATGATTATGCTGCTGAAACAAACATACCACAACAGTCATTGTTAGGGGGCCAAATTGACTGACAGTGTGCTGTGAGAGAATATGTCTAGGCGGGCACTGGTGTACGGGACGGAGTGTAAACAAACATTACGAGACGCTCCTGACATAAAGTAACACTCGCACCCTGCCTGCGACCTCAGACGGCTTGTAAAAGAAACGTACAGCTGACTTCAACACAACGCATTGATTGTAGTTTTCCGTTTATGCAATGAAAATACAGCAGCTTCTTCTTATGCATTAATTTCAGCTCAAGGCAATACCACGAAGTGTACGGTTCGTGTACTGTAAATCAGCGTCCCTCAATAACTCTCACTGTGGCACAGTCACGGACTCTGCACTAGAGGTCTGGATTTCCCTTTTAAATACACTTCGCTAAGTTTTGTTCTCTTAAACCAAGTGTCTGGCGTCACCCAGTGGCGACATGGAGCTATTACACAATGTATTTATATCGTGCCCGATTTTTCCATCCCACTCACCGGTTTTCATCATTCTTATGAATGTTCATATATACACCAGACGTGGATGTTTTTGAACCGCCAGAGGAATCGCAAGTAAGAGTGAACATGCAAACCTCATACAGCCTAGGCCATGGGGCGTCAAGTGTCAAGCACTCATTTGTGCAGTCAGAAAATGAATTCCGCTCTTTAGTGTTCATTTTGTAACGCACGAAATACATTTCATCACTGAAATTAACGTTTCATACACGCAGTGCTTTTGTGGCGTGTCACTAAAGGCACACCAGGCGCGCACCCGGAGGGGAGTAGTACCTCCTAATGACCAGAAGGTGGAGCGCTGCCTTTGATTCTGCAGACCTGTGTATTTACGCTTAACTTGAATTTAAATGTAATAGAAATGCAAATAGCTCATGGAGTCATATTTTGACTGTTGTATATACTCATTAATGCCACCATTTTTATTACATTTTTTATATTTTAAGCCAAGCCAACTAAAAATCTCGGCGCCAGTTCCTTTCAATTGTAGGCTATGTCAACGCATAAATGTGGCAGTTGGGTGGAGGCCAGCGTTCAAAGATAAAGTCCCACGATGCTCTACAGATCAGCAGGTTTATTTTCAGTAGGAATTGTTTATCTTTGACATCATACTTTCAAACTAAAAAGCTGTTTTGTGCTCAATTTTTGCTTGCCAAGACCCTGAATATAGTGTTTATTCTGATACTTCCCTTCTTCTGTCATTGCAATTAAAAACCACTAAGATTCCCCCAGATTTTCGTTATCCTTGGTTGTTTTTAACGCGACACAGAATCTTCCCCAAATGCAATTTGCATTCTAGCCACCAATGTATTTAAACCGCTTTAATGCGCATTCCCGCCACGTGCGTCGCTCCGCTTCAGTTTGTCCCATTTCTCATCCGTCTTTTATCCCCGTCTCACTCCCAAAGGCAGCAGGGATGTTAATATAACCTACCGGCTGCGAGGCGTGTGTTGTGCCGAGAGGCCTGCCCATCAGAGAACGTGTGTTGACTTTTTAAGGACGGCCGGACAGCTATGGTCACAGCTGCGCTCCGCTGGGCGTTTCACACGGGCTCCGCCAACATCTGCGCTGACAATGCAGCGCGAGATCTCCACTTACGGTGCACATGGATAGACTTTTAAACCCAGTGGCGCCTGACAGTTCCTTGTAACTTCATGACATATACGAGCTTTTGAATCGGAAGTGCCAGCATAGAATCCCAGTGAAACTTTCATTTAACTTCAGCCCCACAATCCAGGCATGTCAGACAGGTACTGCTTCAGTGATCACTTTAACGACATAAGCTGCAAACCCAGCCCTCCGAAGGCTGTATACCCATAAACAGCATGTGCTCTTTTTCCTCTCACGCAGTTTCCAGCATCAATTCTCTTTTTATTTGATAGTAGGAGAAGCCAACCCATCTATAATAATGCACTGCTCTGCAGGAAGGTCCCACAGCAAAGTGCATAAGGCAGGGGGTACAGGGCAGTATGTCACACCCCAAGGGCAATTTAGATACACCAGTTAACACAACTACATGCATTTGGATTGTGGTGCACACCAGAGGGGATGCAAACATCCCACACGGTGCAGGTTTCGAACCTGCAACTCCAAAAAGTGTGACGCAGGGTTACCCGCTGAACCTAGAATGGGTATTACTTTGTGAGTTCCCTTTTCTTTTGCAAACTGGTTGTTCACAAAACGTTTAGCCATTTTTGATGTGACAGTGCCTAATTACAACAGGCCCACCTTGAAATGTTGCTGAGATCTTATGGGCAGGTGCCTTTTCACCTTTCTATCTCTGGTTCATCTGTGTTCCTTTGATTATGCCGTCTTCATTCTGATTTGAAAAGATTTTGAGAATGACGAAATATACCAGAGAGCCTATTTTGTGTATTTTTGTGCCTCTTGCGTAGGTCTGACGGACTTCTTACGTGGCCTGTCTCGGGCTCATTTTTCACTCCTGGAGGCATCACTACGGGGGGACGAAAAGGTTGAATGCCTAATTAATCGGGTTGATGACAGGAAAATAACCTTTACGCTGGTAACTTTGCTGAAGGCAAAATGTACTGAGCGGGCGAACCTTTTTAGTAACACGGTGAGGTGCGCCGAGTCAGCCGTTTTCTTAATTATGCATTCAGTTGAATGTGTAATGTGTCACCCCCCTCCCTAAAGTGTGGATGTTGAACGAATCTGCTGATTTTTGTTTTTAAAAACGAAACGATTCCCGGGAAATGTTTTAGACTAACACTGTTTAAACTAGATCGCAAACTTCTAGTGTTTTTTTCTTCGTGAACGAATATGCAGATGTAAACCGCTGTTGGCTGCATTTCCTGTTAGTGGAAAAAGAAATGATGCACTGTGCAGATAGAAAAAGTGTGATGTGACACATATTAAGAAAATAGTTAAGAAAAAATACTACTGGAAGGGGTTTTTTACGCAGATTTGACGGTTGCATCAAAACCAGCACTGAAAAAATATATAAACATGTCCATCCCTCCTTTAATGGATTGCGTGATCCAGGTATGAGTTTGCTGATGCTTTTATTTTTCTCTCTCTACCATCTATCGTTACATATTTCACCTACCCATTTATCCTCGTCAGGGTCCCAGGGTTGACTGGGATTAGGACAAATTGCTCCCAGATTAAAACATCAATATCACCGCAGCCTACCTGCTGAGCTGCTATATATAAACTTCAGGGAAATAATTTCAATATACCAAGACGTGAATTAAGTATTTATCTTGTGCATTTCACTTGATCAGTTTTAATGCACGGACTATTTAAAATGTTATTAAATCCCATTCCATTTACTTAACCTAAGCTGGTGTTCGCGTTTAATATTTAAGTTATATATCATTATGTTTGAAAGGCGTACAGCTGTGTTGGTTGCCGGTCCTGCTGAGAAGCTGGATCTGTATTTCTTTTCAGGCAAGCTGCTTATAGGCTTACTGAGTAATTAGCTTCAGTAAACCGAAGAATATCGTGCCGATTTGACAGCAGGCAGGTAGACGACGTGTCCCAGGGGGCCGAAGCTCCACACCCACGTGGCGAATTCACGTTATAAACCTCATTTATATTCATGATAGAGGCGCTTCCTGATTGGCCAGTGAATGACACACCCCCAGCCAACTTCCGGGTCATGGGGACGGCGAATAGCTCCAAAGGCTGGTATTGTGCTGGATCTCTAGGAGCAGGGTTAGGCAGACCTGATATATTCTGTACATGTAACGGCAGTGTAAAAATACACTGAGATGGTTTAATATCGTAATACTTGCCGTTTAATACTGCATTCCCTGCTGTCTGCCTTTAGGAGAACTTGACAGCGCGGGGTTAGTTTGGAACTGTTGAAGGCGTACATGAACCACGTGATCGCGTAGCGGCGATATCAATCAGTGTCGCGACCTCTCTGCCCTTGGAAACAGACAGGCAGCGCATGTTTGATGGCAGCACGTTCACCGGCCAATCCGGTGGCGCCTCTCATGAATATTAACGAGCGCCCCTGACCCACCCTGCAAAAAGAAGGCGCGCGTCCAGCTTCGGGGCGTCTCGCGAGATCGGCACCGCGAGCCGGTAGCTGTTCGGCGGGCCGTTTTGGCGCCAACGCCAAAGTAAGTATAGTCAGTAAAAAACACCCATTCCGTTTCAGAAAAACGGAATAACACCCACAGTTACAAAATGTAACGTGAAGGTCGTCCTATCTTGGTATAGTTTCCATTTTAAACGTCATTTAAAATACCCCCCAAAAGTAGTTTTTTGTTCCTTTTTAAACTTCCCTCTGCGCCCTGTGTTGAGGGAAATAAAGGCGCGCTTCTCCTCAGAAGCTCTGACAAACTGCGGCCTGCACACAATATTTCGCCCTCCGTGGGGCATGCCGGCGGCACTGGGGTTTGGAGGGGGGTTAATAGTTGCTGGGTAGCTCCTTTAATGGTGGTAATCAGTTTGGAATGGACTTGTGGGTCAGTAATGAGGTTTTAATGATGCAAGAGAAATCGGCTTGGCGCTGCCGGGTAGCGGCGGCGGGCCCCGCGGCGCCGGGTAAGCTGAGGACGGACCACACGGTGACGGGCTGCTACATTGCAGGGGCGCTCCTTAAGCCACTCCTGATGGGTCACCGTACCTAGCAGCAGCTGCCAGGCACCGGGAGCACGGCTCCTTACCGGTAATGCATGCTGTCTGTGCAGGGTTTAGACAAGAACCAGTAGGTGGTCGTAAGTAATTAAGAAACTGGCTTTTTGACCAACAGGCTGATGGCGAGGGGGGAAGGGGTAACTGAATCACTCTAAAAATAGAAAAATGATCACACTCCACACTCCCCAGTGTTTAATCAGAGCAGTACAACCTACTATGTAATCACACTCTGTTCTTTATTATTTTTACAGTTTTTTTTGGGCCCAGGCCAGGCTTTAGGGAGGTTAATTTATGTAGGTGAATTTCAAGATGTATGATCAGTAAAGTCAACAATGGAAGAAAATTCTAATGGCAGGGTTAAACAGGTGTTAAACCAGTCTGTGAAGGGATGGGCTTCTCCCAGTCCTCAGTAAAATTTCAGAGCTATAATCCTTGGCTACTTGACTAAAGATGTTTGTTGGGAAATTTGGTGTAACATTTTACTTGAATGAGACGAAACACCTTTGGGTTTCTTTTTTGGAACAGTGAACAGAACCCTGTGGTGTGTGGGTTGGGAGGGTACCAGGTTTACCTGGGAAGGGGTTTTGTATTCTGGACTTACAGAAAAAAACAAGGAGCTGTTTTGGCAGCCAAGGGCACCAAAAAAATTAAAAATGAAACTCAGGCATGGGTGTCTGAGAGGAAAGGGGAAACGGGAAATGGATTCAGTACTGCTGTCTGGAATTTTGAGTCTGGCTGGGTTTACTGGTGGCAGGCAAAAACAGAACAGAGCAATTTTTACATTCAGTCAGGAACCCGGGACAGGTGGAACCTATCAACACAAACTGAAGGCGCAAAACACAATGGCGCGTTGAGGGATCAGGATCTCCTCACGTTGACTGGTGGAAGCGTATGCTGCTCATTGCTGACTGAAGGAATGACGGAGTGACGTGTGTGTCCCTAATAGCTGATGTGGCTTCTTTTCCACTCCAACAGAACTCTAGCTTCCAGCTGGCTAATGACGTACCCTGCATTTCCAAATGCCACGCCTCAACAGCCCAGGCTGTAGGACCCAGGCACAGAACTCCAGGTTGCTGATTATTCACAGTTTCTGCACCACCAGGTCAGTCTTTCATTAAAGCCAGATTTTGTCATGGCCTATTCTTACATTTTTCACTTCAGTAATGTGAGACTGTTGGGTTTGATTCAGAGAACACAAAACTACAGATGTGAGGCTGTCTCTCTGGCCTTGCCTTTGATCATTGATACTGCTGTTATCGTCCAGGAGGGGGCAGTGTTTCTCTGGCATTCCCTAAGTTATCTTTGTTCTGTAGCGTGAAGTAATGTCATAAACAGCCTACATTACTGCTCAGCAGACGTCAGTTATTGAAGTGCAGAAGCACTCATTGTGGAGCTGTGGGAAACTGTTACCCTTTGCAGCTCAGCTTATACATCAGTGAGGTGACAGGTGAAGAAAGATGGCGTCTGTGAATCACACATACAGACATCCTCCAACGAGAGGCAAGATTCCCTGGCAAGAGGGGGTGCATAGGCACAAACTGTTAGATTTGCGCCATTTGTAGCCTCTTGGAGTAGCCTAGCCCGAAATCATTTTGCTTAAATTACTTTTTACTATTCCTCTGTCAAAATAATTACTGCTAAAACAAAGGTTAGGCCTGTTGCTTATACTGTATGCAGTATTTTACATAATATGGTATATATTAACCATATATTTTTGTGTGTGTGTTTGGAGTAGTGCGGAACGATATTGAAAAGTTTACACTGCAGTATTTGAAGTTTTTGCGATATTTAAGAATTGAAAATGAACTACATAGCCAAATATCTACCAACAAATAAGTTGCCTTTAGTTGCCCCAACAGACACAAAGCAGAGCCGACAAATCACTTGCTTTTGCTCAATATCTTCTGTATGGAATACAAATTATTTCCATGCAGTGGAAGACAAATGTCTTTTCGTGACCAGTTCTTGTTCACTCTTCTCTTCACTCAGTTTTGTTTAATTTCTCACGAACGCACTGCACGCTCTATGACTTAGTCAAATAGCAAAGACCACAATGAGTATGATGAATATGTCTTGGAGAGTGCATGCAGGGCTCATGCAAGACTAATAAACTTTAGACTGATTTTTTTTTTTTTGCATATACTAGATAATGTTGAAAAGGAATAGTCATTAAAATTGCAAAGCTTGTTTAATTTTGTTTCCTATGCCTGAGCAAAAATATTTTAGCGCAGGTTATTGATGGTTTGAACCCAGCAGACTATTGCAACCCTTGCAGCGTGACAGTTGCATGAACATGAAATGCCATGGCGATATTAGCATCGCCATAATGCCGTAATGAGGGCGGCACGTTGGCAGTTTGCAGCACCGTCACAGCACACTGCTCTGTGTGTGCAGTTTGTAGCACCGTCGCAGCACACTGCTCTGTGTGTGCAGTTTGCATGTTCACCTTGTGCCCGCGTGGCTTTTTGGCGGATTTTCCCGTTTCCATCCACTGTCCAGAAACATGCAACTTACGTGAATTGGGGTGCCTAAATAGACCGTATATCTGACCGGGTGTGCACCCTGCAATGGTTAGTCGGCTCCTGGCTTGCGTCAGTTGCAGCGTAGATATTATATTGTAGTGTCTAGCAGACTGAGGTATCACAGTGGTGACAGGAGCAGGGGAAGGTCACAAAAAGGGGAAAAGAATCCCCCTTTTATTATTAAGCCCTTAAAATAATGCAGGGACCAAACAACCATCAAGGCGCCATATAATCGGGCAACACAGGAAGGTTGGATGCCGAACAGAAAGACACATGGTGGGTAATTTATGCAATAACTTGAAACATGCGAGGCCTGGACAGGGCTCACATGTGACTAAGGCAAAGACACACACAACAATAGGAC
The DNA here is from genome assembly GCA_026780845.1 of Petrocephalus sullivani. Classification (NCBI taxonomy): domain Eukaryota; kingdom Metazoa; phylum Chordata; class Actinopteri; order Osteoglossiformes; family Mormyridae; genus Petrocephalus; species Petrocephalus sullivani. The sequence goes on along the minus strand of JAODKM010000044.1, from coordinate 3,636,328 downwards.
ATTTAGCAAGTTTGTACAATGACACAAACAATGGACTATTTGCAATATTCCCAGCATGCTCGGCAAACTTACTGGGCTCTACTATTCGAAGCCATCTCGCCAGAGATAAAATGTATTGTATTGTATTATATATAAACAATTACTTGATGAATTGTCAGATGCATAGGACATGTGGGTATAGAAAATGAATGGATGCATGCATCAGTAAGCCATTGTCTGCCATTTGGGCTGTATATCTTGGAAAACAGGAGTAATCTCTGTATGGGTAGCACTTGGATGTTTGGTGTGTAGAGGCACAATCCACAAAAAGAGGTGGTGTTTGTTTTGCCCAAAGTGGACAATGGCAAAATGCAGGGTTTAAGCATGGCTGTCTATTTGACTCACATGGAGGAAGCATGGCTTACACTGTGTTGCCATGGGATGAACGTTGGAGACATATTTCCCAGACCTTGCTGTGGGGATAAAGGGATTACTTACAAAAAGGAGGAGGAAGGCCGAATGTCAGCAGCATTTGAACGTCCTGTTGAACCATTTTAAAGATTGTGTTAAATGGGGTGACTGAACAATTAATCAGAAGGTGTGCTAGAATCCCAAACGGAGGGGCTGTGATGTATGCAAATGGGGTAATTAATATGCCAGTTTGCGTTCAGTCTTCAAATTAAGAACTCATTAGTGGCACTGGCACTCTGCGTAGCTTGTAGTTTTATTAATAGAAATTACCAAACGATAATAACAGAAAACCCATATTTATTTTCCACAGAGATGGGATTTTATTGGCAGAACTAGCATGCCAGAAGTAACACAGATTCGCAGATGTCTGATACTCAAATTGTTTACCTGGAGATTTGCTATAGTGTCAATCCATTAGGGCTGAACGATTTATCGATTTCAAATCAAAATTGCGATTTGAAACAACACAATTAGCAAATCGCAAAGGCTGCGATTTAGGATATGCATCATACAGCACGTCTGACCCAGGGCTTAAAACTGTCATGAGAATAGGTTTACAAATTTATGCCGTCCTCCTTGTGTGACAGTCAGTCTAACCAATCAGAAGTGCCGTGCTCCTCGCATGCCAGTCATGTTCACCAATCAGAAGTGGCCCAAAGTGACTGCGTATATGCCCACAAACAGACACATAAAACCCGACGAAAACGTTGCATTTGCAGTGCAGAAAAATATCGTTTCAGCTGCTGAGCTGTAAGTGAATTACCTACCTAATTCATGGTGAAAGTTGTTCACCGAAAGGTCCTATTACTCGGGGACCAAGCAGATTTAGCTGTAAGATTCCTATTGTTTTCTTACTGGAATCATTTTATTTTTGTTACTTTATTTAACTTAACACAGTCACAGCTTTTTGCATCATTTATGCATCATTGTTCTCTGCTAATTTGACCCTTGTGTACATGGGATGTCTCGGAAACACTTTACTAATGGTAAAAAAACCTGTGCCTGTAAAAATGCAACCACTAGTGACCTGGAACATTTTTGCCAAATGAGTGACTGTAAAACAATTGTAAGCTGTTTTACCTTAAATTTATAGTAAATTTGGCTGAAAAGAACACAGCATAATCTGGTAACAGCAATCACACAGAATTATATGGTCAGTAAAAAGTTCAGATTGTTTAGAAACTGCTCTTAGTGTACGTCATATAGTTAATACTGAACTGAGTTAAAAAAAATTGCAAATCCAATCGCAATGGCAATATCTATCAGATAAATCGCAATTTTCTGTAGATCGTTCAAACCTACAATCCATCTATATTAACTTGATCAAGAGGACTTTTTAAGCAGTGTTTGTGCTTCTGGATAAATTCAGAACAGTTTTCACACCTAAATTCATGCTCAGCTTTAGAACTTGTTAAAATCACCTTCACCAGCAAAGGAAAGTAAACTCTGGGACATTTTGGCTGAGCTGTGATCAGTCGAATGTTACTAAGAGAAAAATATGCAGTGGTTTTTGACTTAACCATAACTGTCACATCTCCAAGGGGGTCAGGCTGCCTTACCTTGGTAAAAGTCATATCTTTACTTTAAAGGAAACATTTAATTTTTTGTTTGGTATGTTTAAGTTTTAGTTTAGATTTTTCAGTCTGGCTTTGATTATACCACCTCTACTGCTTTTCCCTCAGGTGGAGCACATTTTTCCGTGTAAAAACTAATGTGGCAAATTAAGGCGTGAGCTGCTGCCCAAAATGGAGCTGTAGCGACCTATGCTAATGTGTTTATGAACACAGAGAGTTACACAGTGGTCCCGGACAGCAGCGTGACTTGTAATCAAGGTCGTTTTAAACAAGAGGATAGGCGAAGCATGTCAGTCTGTAGTGGGTTTAGCTGTTGGAGAATTATACGGGGCAATAAAAAGTGAGTGACTTGCTTATGTTTTGAAATCCATTGGTTTTATTGTGCAGCATGGAGGCTGCGTGCGCACAGGGGTAAGATGTATTGTGTGGACCTGCCAGTGCGAAGCTGGGGCTCGTAGTGGTTCCGCTTTGCGAAATGTGAACTGATTTGGGGGCGGGCCTTCGCTGATGGTATGTCCCCCCCCTCCTTCTGTAATTACAGCAGGCTGTGGCCAGCAGGGCGCCAGGCCAAACAACACACAGCAGATGGTCCAGGCCGCTGCATCGTCAGGTAACCGTGACGACCGCCCCCTGCTAGGCCACCCCATGTTATGGCTTCTTGCAAAATAATGCAAATTAACAACGTTGGAGGCCACAGCTAAAAACGAAAAATTACCAGAGAGTCAGCGGTGTCGTCAGCATATGCGGCCTCCTCTGAGAATCACAAGGCACATCCATAAAACATCCTGTTGAGGGTACAGTTCTGCTCGGATTAGCCCTTTTGTGATGAGTAACGGTGATCGTTTGAGGTATAAACTGGACAGTGTTATTTATTTTGCTAGCTTAATTAGCACTGGGCCTCAGCACCAGGGCCTAGACTAGCAAGGCTGTAGTATTTCTCTTCCAAGAGGATCGCTGCGGTCCTATGTTGCTTCTGTGTGTGTTTCTTATACACAAGGCATGCAAGAAGCAGGCAGGCCACAATTGTTTGTGGATGTGCATTTGGAGTTGAAATTCCTTCTTTTGCCACATTAGCCTCCATCATCATGCGCAGAGTTGAATGTCTGTGGTTTGCTGTATTTTTCTGTCCTGTCTGGCTCACATCGCTGGTCAGACATCGGCACTATGGATTGAAGATGCTCTGTTTCGAAGCAATTAAGAGGGCTCTTAACAATAGCCATTTCTGATCAAGTTGTCGGTGGCTTCGGCGTAGGCAATAAGCACTGGGACGGACACAAGCCTGTTTTGTTGCGAGAAATGGAATATGTGAGTGTAAACAATGAAAAACCAAAAACATAACCATTGCTCAGAAGTGTAGCAAAGGCATGTACTTCTTAAGGCACCCAGAAGGAGGCAGTCTCGCATCTCTCAGTGACAATGCAGTACTGTCTCTTTTACATATTTATTAATCCTGTCATATGTATTTGATTTTTGAGTCCTGCGGCCCCCTTGATGCGTGTTTCCGACAGAAGTGCCCCTCTTTCCTGTGTGAAAGACGCAGGGGGACTGAAGGCAGAGTTTGCCGGTGAATAATGCAGCCGCCCACCTTTTTCACGACGGCCGATTTGTCACCCCAGGCACTGTAGCTGGTGGCGGCAGGACGTCTGAAATGGTCTGTACTCTCATTCGGTGTGTGGCTCACACACAACTTGGTGATACTCAGAAAATGTGTGTGCGTACCTACAGGTTTTATCATACATGTGAGGGCCAATGGACCTTACAAGTATGGCAAATCCTGAAAAAACGTGACTAGGGAGGTAATTTTTTCAGTCCTCACTACTTAAACTATACTCACTACTTAAACTATATATGCCATGGAATATATAAACTACTATAAAAACCTGTGGATCCAGTAAAAAACACTAAAAATGCCTAGTCTTGTATTTTGTTTGGTTACTTAGGGTTAAGGTTAGGGCTGGGTAGGGGTTAAGGGTGTCGTGTTTGAGATTAGGGGTCTAGAAAAGAATGGATGGTCCTCACTAAGATAAGAATACAAATGTGTGGGTGTGTGTGTGGACATATTTATATTACGTTGTGGGGACCCAATGTCCCCACAGTGTGATAAAAACCAGTTATTTTCT